>CM060913.1:407939396-409139396 GCA_030737875.1 Allium sativum
CAGATTTTGGAATTTAAATCCTGGGAAGTTGAACATATTTTTCAAGGTAATTAAAATAATATAGATTTGTTTAAAGGGATTTGAAAGAAAATCATTTTAGATGGATTTTGAAATGATAAAGCACTGAACTCACTTCAGTGGCTGGGAAATTATTCTGATGATGATTGCAACATCATCAGTGTTCATTTTCGAGTTTCTAAGTGATGGATTGCTACCTTAGAAAGTTTTGATGGAAAATTTGTTGGAAGAAAACAAATTGGTTTGAATATTCAAATGTTTCGAATTTGAAATAAAATAAATATATGTATATATTTATGGGATTTCAAAAGAATTTGAAAGGAAAACCAGGGATTTGAATTCTGGAATTGAAATTTAACTTAAACAAGTTAAATGGGTCGAAGTGAATAAATTGATTAAATCAATTTGAATTGGTTTAATAGAACCTAGATTGGATATACATGGATTGATCGTAGATCATTCAAATTAAATAAAGGAAGACCAAAAGCTTGGTGGAATTAAATTGTTAAAATATGAGGAGTTGAGTTTCAACCTAAGTGGACTGTTGAAAGTAATGGATTTGTATCATTTTTCCTACCATAGCAATTTCGAGGACGAAATTATTTTAAGGGGGGAAGAATGTAACAACCCGGATTTTTCGAACAGTTATTTTAAATATTTAGTATCGTTTAAATATTGAATTAACAATAAAAAATAAAAATATATATATATATAGTGAATTATCGATTAAATAATCGAAATACGATTTATTTTGATAATTATCGTCAGTAACAATTGAATTCAGAGTTAAACTGTATCAAAACAATTCTATAGATTATTATATATTCTATTTGATTAGAACGATAATAATGGTTGAAACCGATTTATATTTTAAACAATTTAATTTAACACAATGAAATGGTGATTTTTCAAACAGTCTTAGAATAGTGCTAACTCCAGGAATGTGGGTCACTACGCTAAATTCAGGATTTCAGAAACACTAGGTATTTTGAAATTTCTGAAGTGTATCGGTTCACATAAATAAAATAAAATAAACCAAAATCAAATCAAAATCTTTTCAAATTTTGCAAGCCGACCTATACTCATCAGCCACCCTAAAAACTGAAAAAAAATCGTACATTTATTTCTCCTCGAGCTGTAAAACATGTCCTTCTTGTTCGGTATCAAAGAAACAACAGTTAATGAAGCTGTACGTCTTGTTCACCCTTCGCATTCTATATAATAGGCTGACCCCTTTGATTTCAAGCCAAAATCCCCATCGTTCCTCAACACAGAAACCGTTTCTCCCTTTTCAAATCAAGTTGAAATTTTATAGAAAATCAAATACTCGATTAAAACAATCAATTCTTGATTCAATTAATTCGTCTGCGCTCAGCTTCATGCTCATACCATTCAGTCTGAATCCGATCATCCTTCCAGTCGCGCTTCTTCATTCAGCGACGCCTAGGGGTTCTGTGCTTCGTGGCGGTGTGCGAGTGGGTGAAGGGTTCGACTAAGGCAAGAGGCGCGTGACATTTGGGAGGGTTGTTTCTGGGATGTCGGTAGTCGAGGTCTGAGAGTGGTGCGATCTAGGAACTGGCGATTGAAGATATGATGGCAGCAGACAGGTGGGAAGTCACGGTATTGATGGGTGATCGATGAGAAGGGGAGGCTCAGTAGTGAGAATCGAGGCCAAGGGAAGGACAGTATACAATGATGGTGAATGTTGGATTCGAATTTGCTGTGTATTCATTCTAGGAAGAAAGTGATTTCAGAGAATTAAGGTAATTAAATTCTTAATTTAAGTTAACTATATTTGTTCAAATAAAGTAGATTATTCACTTTATTTAGTTGTAGTTTGAATAAACGTTCAATTGTTAAATTTAACTATAGGTATAAGGTTATCAAATTTTTTAAGTTAAATTATATTGTTAAGGTATGAATTTATTCAAGGTATGAAATTAACTTAAGTATTTATGTGAAATAATTTTGGATTTTATAATTAGAAGCTAGTTTATATAATTGTAAATTTAGTTTTTATAAAAGAAATCTGTTGCTAAAAAGATAATTTTAGATTAATCATATTAAGTAATGTTAAGAGTTAATTTGGAATTACTTTATACATGGAAAATAATTAAATTAAATTAGTCTAATTCGATAACTGGAACCTTATTAATTATTGTTTTACATTGGAAAACAGAAATGGGGGAATCGCTGTGCAATTTATATAGTATGCTTCAGTGAATATTCAGCACAGTTAAAAATCTCGGTGAGTAAATCTCACTCACTTTTATTTAATTATTTTTATCTCATTAAAAATAATTGTTTGCTGCTTGTGTGAATGTTTTCTGGTTGTTTTATATATATTAGTTATTTAGGCTATTATATATATATATATATTGGGTTGATTGATTGGTTGGATTCCCGCAGTCTCATTAGCGGATGCCCGCAGTTTCATAGCGGATGATTACCCTATACGCCCCACGCTATGATTAGTGGATGACCTTCTATACCGCGATATTCTGCCACGAAGCAGAATGGGTATATTTATGTGCTAACATCTGTGGATGCAGAAAGACAGGTTGGAGGAATCCGACTGGATTCCTCAAAAATATTATCTGTTTGTTTGCTTGTTTGTTTGATTTCATATATATATTCATATATGATGTGTTAAAAACCAAATGATTGAGAATTGGGTGATTTGATTGTTTTAAATATCACTGGGCCAATTAAAAGGAGATTTGAGATTTAAAAGGAAGGATTCTATCTTTAAATAGAATTTGAATTTTAAATGGAAATAAAATATAAACTTGTTTTTGAAAATAAAACAAGTAGTTTCTTTATAAACGAAGTTATAAATAGTTCTTTATAACGAAGTTATAAATGAAGTGAAAAGAAATATCATTGATAATTCAGAAATAGAAATACAAGTATTTGAAATTATGATTCAAAAGGAAATTTAAATATAGAATTTGAATAATAGAAAAGGAAATGAAATTGCATTCAAAAAAAAAAAAAAAAAAAAGGAAATGGAAATTTGAATTCAAAAAGAAAAGGAATGGAAAATTTGAATTTAGAATTCAAATAGAAAACCCAGGTGGATTGAATATAGAACTTTCAATGGTGTTGAATATAGAGAATTTGAAATATAATTCCAAATAGAATTTGAAATAGAATTTAAAAATAGAATTTTCAAAAGAGAATTTGAAATAGACTTTGAAATAGAATTTCAAAGAAGAATTGAATAGAATTTGAAATATAGTATTTCAAAGAAGAATTCAAATGTGAAATTTGAATAGAGATTTGAATGGAATTTAATATGAAATTTGAATAAAGATTTGAAATAGAAATTCGAGTATTGAATTCGAACATGGAATTGAATACCGAATTCAAGTAGAAATTTGAATATGAAATTTCAAAATAGAATTTGAAATAAACTTTGAAATAGGATTTTCAAAGTAGAATTGGAAATAGAATTTCAAATAGGATTTCAAAATAGGAAATCCAAATGATTTTGAAATGGAATTTGAATTCAAGGGATTCAAATGGAATTTGAATATAAGAAATTCAAATTGAATCAAATAGGATTTGATCTATGGGATTTGAATATGAAATTCAAATGGATTTTAAACTATGGAAATTTGAATATAGAAATTTAAAAAGGAGTTTGAATATTGAATTTCAATAGAATTCAAATATAGAAATTGGAATATAGAGTTCAAATGGAATTTGAAACATTTAGAATTCAAATAGAAATTTAAAAAGGGAGTTTTGGATATTTAAATTCAAGTATGAATTTCAATATAGAAATTCAAAAAGGAGTTGAATTAAAGTGGGAATTCGAATAGAGATTTGAAATGGAATTCGAATAAAGAATTTGAAATGGAATTCGAATAAAGGATTTCAAATGGGATTTGAATACAGGATTTAAAACTATGGAATTTGAAATGTAAAGATTCAAATGGAATTTGAAATATATATGAATATATATATATATATATTAGATGAAGTTGAATCCATTTTAAAGAAGTTTAACGTTTATATTTATAAATATAATTAAACGAACTCGCCGCAGCGCTGCAGTTCGTAAAATAGCGATTCGAACTTCAATAGAATATACAGAACCCAATTGAAGTCGAAATTCTTTGAAACAAGAAACGTCAGGACCGGTTTGATAATAGTTTTCTAATGAAGGAGAAAAATCTGGATTTCGTCGTATAGATTTTGAGATATGTCAAAATCAAATTTTCAGAAAAACAGCGCCAGAATCGTTTAAAACCATAATGGTTTATTTAATGTTATAAAAGGATTTTAAGCAAATAAAAATCCGAATTTCTAGTTAGAAAATTTCAGAGTTTAGTTGTAAAATATATGCAAATTCAAGTTGTGTAAATGAATATGATTTTTGAAACAGAAACCAGATTTGATTTATTGATAGAATTAACTAATTGAATAGAAATTAGTTAATGAGTTTTCGAAGGGATATTGGGGTTTGAATAAGTAAATTCGATTTGAAAATTTATATCGAAATAGAAAGGAAACTAGAATTGAAATTGAAATTCAATTTGGTTGTGAGCAAGTTAAATATTTTGTTTGAACATGTTACGTTCAACAAAGGAGTAAAATAGGCAAAATGGCCGATTTTAAAGAATAAACGGGCGAAACTGAATTTAAACGATTAGATAGTGTTGAATTGAATTGAAAAACAGGTGAACATGTGTAAGCAGGTTGATATGAAGTATATGAAGATTTAAATTTATGTGCCCGACAAAAAGGTACATGTTTAAATTCATATATGGGTTTTATGCGCCGTATCGGCTAGCCGCTTGGCTTCTTCTTTTTCTTTTTCAGATTAGAAGGACCGGGAAAGCTATTGAAATTTCCCGATGCTCCCGATACAGGGGAGGTTATGGCGAATTTTTCCGGAAATTTAAGGAGTTAGAATATTTTTAAGAAATTTGACAATTAGAAATATATATATCGATATATATAGAATTCGATAAGGAAACGAAATCAAAAATAGCGTAAAGGGCCAAGATTGATTATTGAAATATTTGGTAAACAAATATTGATAAGGAAATAGAGAAGGGATTTAATTAATGAAATATTAATTAAAGAGTCCAGTGATTTGTTGATATGTTGATTGAACACTTGTTTTATTCGATAGTTAAATCACAGACTATCGAAGTTTTGACCATCGTTGTCAATATGGAGAGACCGGTTGGATTATTATCCGAAGAACCACTCCGTATCGGCATAAGCGTTGCGAACCAAGTATGCTGAATATATTGAAGACGGAGTAAAGTGCAAGGGCTTTTCTATTTATAGAAATAGTGCCTTCGGTTTCGTTCAATTGTGACGGCAAGGAACTTCGCTCGGTCCGAACCAGTCGCTAAACCGACCCAGACCGTTCGAAACGCCCTATCGTTTGAGAACACGACAAAACAGAACGCATACAGAAGAACATTTCATTGTATATTACAACAATGCATCAGATTACAAGAATATACAGAGTATAAATGAATATTACACAGAAATATCAGAGATTTAAATTACATTTAAATACATAGCAGCGGAAAATAATACAATACACAACTAGAATGAGATATACGGATACAAAGCTTTCCGGATATCGTTCCAGCTGTAAACCAGGATCCTGTGAATATAAATCTGCAAAACCAAAACTACTAGCTGCCCGTGTCGAAAATAGGGGCACCCAGAGTTTAGGTTAAAACAATAAACTCCAGGTCAGTCATGTGACTGGTGTGAGAACTAAAACAGTTATTAATCTTTATTTCAAATCATTAGGTAAATCAAGGGACCACGCCGTATAACACGGAACGGGTTTCCTCCCAAGAATACCAGTGCATAAAACCAACAGCGCAATGCTAAATAAAGAAAAATGAAGCTGTTATAAGACCCAGGTCCCATCACACAATGCAACGCAGTCGAGGATAGGGTTTTCCCTTATAACAGCCAAAGAATGCTTGATACGTTTAAAACAAATCATTTGATACTATTATAAGTGCATAGTATATAAAACACTTCAAATCATAAGTATCAATCATAGGCGGCATGAGCGCCCCATCCCACTATGTCGCCATATATAGGATATACAATCAAAACCGCAAAGTCTCGTATTTGGAAATTGGGTTTCCATCTATGAACCGAGGCAAAAGATAGTCCTCAACCGATTCGAGACAATCTAGCCCATGTCTCAGGCAAGCGCGCAGGCAAGCCTTGGATCGTCAGGGCCGGTCCACACGGAGTGGATTATTATGCCTGAACAATACGTCTCCCCACCCTATGGGGTGTAAGTCTGGTCCGTCAGCCGACCAGAATGCATTCGGCCGAAACCGATATAACCGAGGCGCCTCGCAACAGCAACAACCACATAAGTCAAACTCGTCAGGGCGTGTAAAACCACTGACGCCACTTCTAGCTAGAAAGAAACGCATGCCCTCCCTGAGGTCCGTCTCCCGTTTTTGGTTCATACCGGGTGTGAAACACGCGAGGTAAACGTTACACAAAGCTACGCCACAAAGGCCGTGCTTTGATCATCACCACAAGACTTTGCTTTTCAACAGAAGCCTCGATCATTTGCATCTTAGCATGCCACACAGGCAAGCCATCCTATGCAACCGATATCAGTCACACAGAATGAAATCCGATGTCAGACACACAGTCCATTTACAAGTCCGTTCTGGGTCTGAACGAAACCGGAGGCACCTAGTACCCCGCATATCCATCGATCTCCAAGTACGTCTGGACGATCACTAACTGTTTCCATCTTCTTGGGTGTACAGCCCAATCAAGATCATCAGTTATCACCCAAACGACGTGAAGACTTCCGGTCTTCGACCATCGTCTTCATCTTCGACTTATCGTCGTATCAGTTATTCAGAATGGGATAAACCCGGTCTTTCCGAATAACTCGCGTATATATTATAAAAGTGTTACACAAACACAACATACGCCTCATTCCAATTCATTAGTCACTAACCGTAAATTAATCAAGAGAATAATTCCCCAAATATTAACCCCGAAGGCCGAAACCAACATCAGATCAATATCCAGAAAACCATTCTGCTTGGCTAACCGCCAGTTAGTTTCTAAATTTCACATTCAAATCTAATTAAAGATTTAACTATCGCCTGGAGCAAAACTGGTGATACTCCATTCTCGATCTTTTCAATCTAATTAAAGATTCATTAAAACTCCACTTAGTTTTAATCTGTGACTGGGTTAAAGAATCAGTGTCATTTAAAACACGGTTCACGATAAACCCAAAGTCACATCCCATTAATTATCGGGTTAAAGAACAAGTGTTATTTAAAACACTGTTCACGATAAACCCAAAAATCAATATCAATTCAATTCCAATTAAATATCATTTAATTGGTACACTTCATTAAATCTAAATAAAAAGATTTAATCTTTTCTCAACTGGGTTCAAGAACAGTGTTAGTGAAGACACCATTCACGACAAACCCAAATCACATTCGATATTCAATACAAGGCTCTGAATAGAAACTATATCGGCCTATATTCAATATCAAATTCTACGATTAACAAATGTCGTATTGGAAATAACGATATACATATATATCTTTCAAATTTCCATAACAACACCTGTAATATCACGAATTCCAACATCGAAATATTCCGAAGACAATTTCGATTCAAATCCACTCCAATGCAATCATTGGAAATTTTGGTTATTTTCAAAACCATTTCAAATTCAATTTATTTATTTAAAAATAAATAGAATTATAATTCTAGTTCAAAACTAGTTCATTTCGATAAAAATCTATTTTTATCTTTTCAAATATGGAGTTTTTCATCCCAAACTTTCACAAATCATTTCTTATGATTTTACACAAATTATTACTATTTTTAATAATTTTATCAAGGCCCGTACGGTCGATTTCCATTAACGGCCATCGAACTGCACTTACAGCGACCTTTTTCGAATTTGATTTGGACGTATCTCCAAATCCAACCGTTAGATTTCAAATTTCTAACATTCATTAGAAAGCTCTTTTCGATACGAACCCAACGGTTCCGGTTTTAGGAGAATCCGACGGTCGGATCTCCCGTAATGTCCGTTTGAAACAAATGATCGAAATTCGCGAACTGCCGCAGCGCGGCGCGTTCTATTCAGGCCATTATATTATATATATAATATATATAATATATATTTCGTCGATTACTATTTAAAACGAATTATATAAATGGTTTTAAATTCGTTTCAAAAGCAATTTCAACTTCCTTTTCAATTCAAATCAAAATTGAATTCTTCTTTATAAATTCGTTTCAAAATTCATTTCTATTCAATTCAAATTTCAATTCAATTTGAATTCATTTCAATTCGCTTTCAATTCCATTTGAATTCGTTTTCAATTCAATTCATTTCGAAATCGTTTTCAATTCAATTCATTTCGAAATCGTTTTCAATTCAATTCATTTCGAAATCGTTTTCAATTCAATTCATTTCGAAATCGTTTTCAATTCAATTCATTTCGAAATCGTTTTCAATTCAATTCATTTCGAAATCGTTTTCAATTCAATTCATTTCGAAATCGTTTTCAATTCAATTCATTTCGAAATCGTTTTCAATTCAATTCATTTCGAAATCGTTTTCAATTCAATTCATTTCGAAATCGTTTTCAATTCAATTCATTTCGAAATCGTTTTCAATTCAATTCATTTCAAAATATTCGATTTCGAAATCACGTTTCAATATTCATTTTAAAATGAATAAAATCGATATAAATATCGTTCACGTCAAAATGGCGTCAATCTAATCCTCACGGCTTCACATATTTCTATTTTCAAATATTCTATTTCAAATATTTCTATTTCAAATATTTCTATTTCAAATATTTCTATTTCAAATATTTCTATTTCAAATATTTCTATTTCAAATATTTCTATTTCAAATATTTCTATTTTTCTCGAAACTGGAATGAGGCCCAATCAATTACCATATAATGTTAATTATATGGATTTTCTACAACACATGTATATATCAACAACGATGAATAATCAACCATCAACCAAAGTGCACTACACTGTATAAGCATCAAATATAGACATTTAACGCTTATAGCAGCTTGTCAATCAATCGATCGACATATTTAATAAATCAGGATGAGTGAACTTCAAATTTCATCCTAACACCCGTGTGGGGTTTCAAACAATCAAACACATATTTTATTTGTGCAGTTAGGCGATGTGTAAAATTTATCGACCCAATCAACGTCATTCAAATAGGTGTACATAAACAAACCGTCTGGTTTGTAAATGAATATTTATTTATTCACATTCACGTTAAAAATTATATTTTTAACGATAACACATTTTATTTTAACATATGAATTTATATTCAGTTCATTCGTTAAATAAAATGCTAATTTTATTTTTCTAACTTATTTTAGAAAATTTCGGCGGCATAACGGCACGATACTAGAAACGGGACAAGGCCTAGCCTTATCCCCGGTCTAGTGAAGGCCCACGCCATTCACACATCAATCAAATCAATTCGTTATGCAAACCACAAACTTTGGAGTAAGGGTCTAACCTAGCCTTACTCCTTCGCCTTATAACGGCGCACGTCTAATCCTAACCAATTTATCGATTCGATTTTTCACACCACAAACCACATTCAAACCAATATCACAATCAATCACCAAACAGTCAAACAAACAAGTCCATGGTCTGTGGACGGGTGTCGGGTGCTACTAAGCACCGTCTGCATCCTAGTATATATATAACTAGAAAAATAAATTGAAAGGTGAGAAATTCTCACATATAGCTATCCTAGCTCCACAGCACTTCATTGATAGAAATCTTCATTGTTTTCGCATCTTCTTCAGCTTCGTCGCCTGTAGCCACTACATATGTAAAAATCGAATTTTTACTTCGCTATTCAATATATAAAAATCGAATTTTTATTTCAAAGTTCAATATATAAAAATCGAATTTTCAGTTCAAAGTTCAATATATAAAAATCGAATTTTTAGTTCGAAGTTCAATATATAAAAATCGAATTTTTATTTCAAAGTTCAATATATAAAAATCGAATTTTCAGTTCAAAGTTCAATATATAAAAATCGAATTTTTAGTTCAAAGTTCAATATATAAAAATCGAATTTTTAGTTCGAAGTTCAATATATAAAAATCGAATTTTTATTTCAAAGTTCAATATATAAAAATCGAATTTTTATTTCAAAGTTCAATATATAAAAATCGAATTTTTATTTCAAAGTTCAATACATAAAAATCGAATTTTTTTTTCAAAGTTCAATACATAAAAATCGAATTTTTATTTCAAAGTTCAATACATAAAAATCGAATTTTTATTTCAAAGTTCAATATATAAAAATCGAATTTTTATTTCGCTATTCAATATATAAAAATCGAATTTTCAGTTCGAAGTTCCATATATAAAAACCGAATTTTTATATCGCTATTCAATATATAAAAGTCGAATTTTTATATTCTCCATTATATTTTCAAAAGTGATGTCTTTTCATTTTCAAATCAAGATTGCTTGTATTTTTGAATCGATGACAATTTCAGTTTCTTTTCTTTTTAACAATGTAAAAAAAATCAGTTTTTAATCATTTTTAAAAATCTCGTCTTTAACATTTTTAAAAGTCTGTTTTTAATCATTTTAAAAATCTCTTCCCCCCCCCCCCTTTTTTTTTTTAATCATTAAAAAAATCTGGTTTTAAACTAAATAAAAATCTGGTTTTAAACTAAATAAAAATCTGGTTTTAAACTAAATAAAAATCTGGTTTTAAACTAAATAAAAATCTGGTTTTAAACTAAATAAAAATCTGGTTTTAAACTAAATAAAAATCTGGTTTTAAACTAAATAAAAATCTGGTTTTAAACTAAATAAAAATCTGGTTTTAAACTAAATAAAAATCTGGTTTTAAACTAAATAAAAATCTGGTTTTAAACTAAATAAAAATCTGGTTTTAAACTAAATAAAAATTAAGTAAATCAGATCAAGAAAACTCACGTTTTCAAGAAGGGGGAGAGATGGCCGAGGTGGAGGAGCTTGCTGAGCTGCGTCGGAGTCGGAGCATCCACTGGAGGAAGTGGCGGCGGTCCATCGGGGAGGGGAAAAGGAGCGGGACGCGAGGGGGTTCGGGTTCTAGGCGTTCGAATGGAGGAAGAAGGGGGTCGCGACAACATCAGGGGGAGGCGGCGGTGCTGGAGTTCGACGAGGGGGTGAGGGTGACTGGATCGTCGAGGGCCGGCGACGAGGCTCCGCCCTTCGTTCGAAATTCTTTTTTTTTTTTTTTTTTTTTTATACCTGGAAATGAAAATGATTGAAAAAGGGGGGGGCCAGGTTAAGAAGGGAAATTAAATATTTTTTTTTTTTTTTTTTTTATTATTTTATTTTGCAAAAAAAGTTAACTTTCACATACGATCTCGAAACGAGGCCCACCGCCTGTCGTCCACAGCGTTCTACCCCCATTCCGAACACAATAGGATATGTATCGCAAGCTGATTCGATAGTTACAATCAGTTTCCATTGAATTTACATTTAAATCACTTTATTGAATTTTAAACGTATATTTCAAATTACCGGGGGCACATACGAACACGAAAAATCCCAGAAAAATATTTTCTAGCTTCGTATTGACGATACGGTCCTAACAAAACTAGTTTCGTCGAATTCTGAGACCGTTAGAAAAATGGCCAATTTCCAGTCGATTAAAATCAACTGAAACTGGTCAAACGCGTTTTCCTTTGCCACGCTCACATATTGATTCGAAAAATTACGAAATTTGAAATCTAGCAATAACTTGACACTGCGGACCCAACAAAAGTGGTTTCGTCGAAATCCGAGGTCATTTGCAAAATGTCCATTTTTAAGGGCCTGAATTCCATAGCGACTATTCAGAATTTTCAACTGGACATATCTTTTGATTCCCGCTACGAACTTTTGATTTTTCGGATTCGTTGGAAAGATATTCACTATTAGATTCCATTATTTTCGGTTTCACTAAAATCCGGATTGTTTTGCACCCGGTACATTCAATTGAAGTTTGAAATCGAATTATCGAACTACCGCGCCATTTTCAATTCCTTTTATAATTATATATAATTATTATATATTCTAACGACGACGCGTAAAATATATACGATCGAATTATATTCAAAATAAATTTCTCGTCGATATTCTTTAAAATAATTCCTTTTAAATAATCAAAATTCGCTAAAATTGCCAAAATAAAATTTTCAAACTGGCTCGCATTTTACGGGTTGTTACAATCTCCCCCACTTAAAACTTTTCGTCCCCGAAAAGGAACAAAGTCGAAAGTGGTTTGATTATTCAGCCCTACATTCGATTTGGCTTCCATTCTCCAACTTTTCAGTTTCTGAGAATTTTCAAAATTTCAAAAATTTGGCTAACACCCTAAATTTTCGAAAAATTTCGCCATAACCTCCCCTGCAATGGGAGCATCGGGAAATTGCAAATAGCGTTCCCGGTCCTTCAGATCTCAAAAAGAAAAAGAAAAAGCCAAGCGGCTAGCCAATAGGCTCATAAAATCATCATCACCCAAACAAAACAGTAAATTATGTAATAAACATGTACCTATTTGTCGGGCAAACAAATTTTATTCTCTGTCTCTAGCCTCCTTGCTATGACCTGTTCAATGTAAGTATATGTATATGCAAGCAAATGCGACCAAATTTCAATACAATTCAATATTTGATTCAATTAGGCATAATGATTCAAAATTATCAAACAATACAAACATCAATCAATTAGTGAATTAGAGTTTCAAATTCATAATTTTGATACATATACAAAAAATCATGTTTTGATGCCAAATCACAACAATGAATTCTAACTATATAAGTTTTGGGTTCTCACACCAGCCTAATGGAAATATATAGAAAATCACACATTCGAAACACGAATATAAATACGGATGATGTCATGACAATCATCAGTACCATCTCCGGGCGACTAGAATGTGATTCCATATCTATCCAGTATATTAAAACTTTGAATATACGTTTGCAAGGCGTATATGCAAATTCTTTATATACTGAATTGCCCAAAATCAATATAAACAAATAATCAAATACGAATAGTTGATTTAAATTTTCAAAACAAAATGTTTTCATTTGAAAAATATACTCTTCACACCCGTTCTAGGATACTACTGATCCTATCTCTAACGAGTCATTCCATTGGATATTGCTAATCCAATATCTGATGAATTCTTTCGTATGGTTCTAATGTGCCTTGTTCTCTGAGCTTTGTAAACCAAAGCTCTGATACCAAATGTGACGGCAAGGAACTTCGCTCGGTCCGAACCAGTCGCTAAACCGACCCAGACCGTTCGAAACGCCCTATCGTTTGAGAACACGACAAAACAGAACGCATACAGAAGAACATTTCATTGTATATTACAACAATGCATCAGATTACAAGAATATACAGAGTATAAATGAATATTACACAGAAATATCAGAGATTTAAATTACATTTAAATACATAGCAGCGGAAAATAATACAATACACAACTAGAATGAGATATACGGATACAAAGCTTTCCGGATATCGTTCCAGCTGTAAACCAGGATCCTGTGAATATAAATCTGCAAAACCAAAACTACTAGCTGCCCGTGTCGAAAATAGGGGCACCCAGAGTTTAGGTTAAAACAATAAACTCCAGGTCAGTCATGTGACTGGTGTGAGAACTAAAACAGTTATTAATCTTTATTTCAAATCATTAGGTAAATCAAGGGACCACGCCGTATAACACGGAACGGGTTTCCTCCCAAGAATACCAGTGCATAAAACCAACAGCGCAATGCTAAATAAAGAAAAATGAAGCTGTTATAAGACCCAGGTCCCATCACACAATGCAACGCAGTCGAGGATAGGGTTTTCCCTTATAACAGCCAAAGAATGCTTGATACGTTTAAAACAAATCATTTGATACTATTATAAGTGCATAGTATATAAAACACTTCAAATCATAAGTATCAATCATAGGCGGCATGAGCGCCCCATCCCACTATGTCGCCATATATAGGATATACAATCAAAACCGCAAAGTCTCGTATTTGGAAATTGGGTTTCCATCTATGAACCGAGGCAAAAGATAGTCCTCAACCGATTCGAGACAATCTAGCCCATGTCTCAGGCAAGCGCGCAGGCAAGCCTTGGATCGTCAGGGCCGGTCCACACGGAGTGGATTATTATGCCTGAACAATACGTCTCCCCACCCTATGGGGTGTAAGTCTGGTCCGTCAGCCGACCAGAATGCATTCGGCCGAAACCGATATAACCGAGGCGCCTCGCAACAGCAACAACCACATAAGTCAAACTCGTCAGGGCGTGTAAAACCACTGACGCCACTTCTAGCTAGAAAGAAACGCATGCCCTCCCTGAGGTCCGTCTCCCGTTTTTGGTTCATACCGGGTGTGAAACACGCGAGGTAAACGTTACACAAAGCTACGCCACAAAGGCCGTGCTTTGATCATCACCACAAGACTTTGCTTTTCAACAGAAGCCTCGATCATTTGCATCTTAGCATGCCACACAGGCAAGCCATCCTATGCAACCGATATCAGTCACACAGAATGAAATCCGATGTCAGACACACAGTCCATTTACAAGTCCGTTCTGGGTCTGAACGAAACCGGAGGCACCTAGTACCCCGCATATCCATCGATCTCCAAGTACGTCTGGACGATCACTAACTGTTTCCATCTTCTTGGGTGTACAGCCCAATCAAGATCATCAGTTATCACCCAAACGACGTGAAGACTTCCGGTCTTCGACCATCGTCTTCATCTTCGACTTATCGTCGTATCAGTTATTCAGAATGGGATAAACCCGGTCTTTCCGAATAACTCGCGTATATATTATAAAAGTGTTACACAAACACAACATACGCCTCATTCCAATTCATTAGTCACTAACCGTAAATTAATCAAGAGAATAATTCCCCAAATATTAACCCCGAAGGCCGAAACCAACATCAGATCAATATCCAGAAAACCATTCTGCTTGGCTAACCGCCAGTTAGTTTCTAAATTTCACATTCAAATCTAATTAAAGATTTAACTATCGCCTGGAGCAAAACTGGTGATACTCCATTCTCGATCTTTTCAATCTAATTAAAGATTCATTAAAACTCCACTTAGTTTTAATCTGTGACTGGGTTAAAGAATCAGTGTCATTTAAAACACGGTTCACGATAAACCCAAAGTCACATCCCATTAATTATCGGGTTAAAGAACAAGTGTTATTTAAAACACTGTTCACGATAAACCCAAAAATCAATATCAATTCAATTCCAATTAAATATCATTTAATTGGTACACTTCATTAAATCTAAATAAAAAGATTTAATCTTTTCTCAACTGGGTTCAAGAACAGTGTTAGTGAAGACACCATTCACGACAAACCCAAATCACATTCGATATTCAATACAAGGCTCTGAATAGAAACTATATCGGCCTATATTCAATATCAAATTCTACGATTAACAAATGTCGTATTGGAAATAACGATATACATATATATCTTTCAAATTTCCATAACAACACCTGTAATATCACGAATTCCAACATCGAAATATTCCGAAGACAATTTCGATTCAAATCCACTCCAATGCAATCATTGGAAATTTTGGTTATTTTCAAAACCATTTCAAATTCAATTTATTTATTTAAAAATAAATAGAATTATAATTCTAGTTCAAAACTAGTTCATTTCGATAAAAATCTATTTTTATCTTTTCAAATATGGAGTTTTTCATCCCAAACTTTCACAAATCATTTCTTATGATTTTACACAAATTATTACTATTTTTAATAATTTTATCAAGGCCCGTACGGTCGATTTCCATTAACGGCCATCGAACTGCACTTACAGCGACCTTTTTCGAATTTGATTTGGACGTATCTCCAAATCCAACCGTTAGATTTCAAATTTCTAACATTCATTAGAAAGCTCTTTTCGATACGAACCCAACGGTTCCGGTTTTAGGAGAATCCGACGGTCGGATCTCCCGTAATGTCCGTTTGAAACAAATGATCGAAATTCGCGAACTGCCGCAGCGCGGCGCGTTCTATTCAGGCCATTATATTATATATATAATATATATAATATATATTTCGTCGATTACTATTTAAAACGAATTATATAAATGGTTTTAAATTCGTTTCAAAAGCAATTTCAACTTCCTTTTCAATTCAAATCAAAATTGAATTCTTCTTTATAAATTCGTTTCAAAATTCATTTCTATTCAATTCAAATTTCAATTCAATTTGAATTCATTTCAATTCGCTTTCAATTCCATTTGAATTCGTTTTCAATTCAATTCATTTCGAAATCGTTTTCAATTCAATTCATTTCGAAATCGTTTTCAATTCAATTCATTTCGAAATCGTTTTCAATTCAATTCATTTCGAAATCGTTTTCAATTCAATTCATTTCGAAATCGTTTTCAATTCAATTCATTTCGAAATCGTTTTCAATTCAATTCATTTCGAAATCGTTTTCAATTCAATTCATTTCGAAATCGTTTTCAATTCAATTCATTTCGAAATCGTTTTCAATTCAATTCATTTCGAAATCGTTTTCAATTCAATTCATTTCGAAATCGTTTTCAATTCAATTCATTTCAAAATATTCGATTTCGAAATCACGTTTCAATATTCATTTTAAAATGAATAAAATCGATATAAATATCGTTCACGTCAAAATGGCGTCAATCTAATCCTCACGGCTTCACATATTTCTATTTTCAAATATTCTATTTCAAATATTTCTATTTCAAATATTTCTATTTCAAATATTTCTATTTCAAATATTTCTATTTCAAATATTTCTATTTCAAATATTTCTATTTCAAATATTTCTATTTTTCTCGAAACTGGAATGAGGCCCAATCAATTACCATATAATGTTAATTATATGGATTTTCTACAACACATGTATATATCAACAACGATGAATAATCAACCATCAACCAAAGTGCACTACACTGTATAAGCATCAAATATAGACATTTAACGCTTATAGCAGCTTGTCAATCAATCGATCGACATATTTAATAAATCAGGATGAGTGAACTTCAAATTTCATCCTAACACCCGTGTGGGGTTTCAAACAATCAAACACATATTTTATTTGTGCAGTTAGGCGATGTGTAAAATTTATCGACCCAATCAACGTCATTCAAATAGGTGTACATAAACAAACCGTCTGGTTTGTAAATGAATATTTATTTATTCACATTCACGTTAAAAATTATATTTTTAACGATAACACATTTTATTTTAACATATGAATTTATATTCAGTTCATTCGTTAAATAAAATGCTAATTTTATTTTTCTAACTTATTTTAGAAAATTTCGGCGGCATAACGGCACGATACTAGAAACGGGACAAGGCCTAGCCTTATCCCCGGTCTAGTGAAGGCCCACGCCATTCACACATCAATCAAATCAATTCGTTATGCAAACCACAAACTTTGGAGTAAGGGTCTAACCTAGCCTTACTCCTTCGCCTTATAACGGCGCACGTCTAATCCTAACCAATTTATCGATTCGATTTTTCACACCACAAACCACATTCAAACCAATATCACAATCAATCACCAAACAGTCAAACAAACAAGTCCATGGTCTGTGGACGGGTGTCGGGTGCTACTAAGCACCGTCTGCATCCTAGTATATATATAACTAGAAAAATAAATTGAAAGGTGAGAAATTCTCACATATAGCTATCCTAGCTCCACAGCACTTCATTGATAGAAATCTTCATTGTTTTCGCATCTTCTTCAGCTTCGTCGCCTGTAGCCACTACATATGTAAAAATCGAATTTTTACTTCGCTATTCAATATATAAAAATCGAATTTTTATTTCAAAGTTCAATATATAAAAATCGAATTTTCAGTTCAAAGTTCAATATATAAAAATCGAATTTTTAGTTCGAAGTTCAATATATAAAAATCGAATTTTTATTTCAAAGTTCAATATATAAAAATCGAATTTTCAGTTCAAAGTTCAATATATAAAAATCGAATTTTTAGTTCAAAGTTCAATATATAAAAATCGAATTTTTAGTTCGAAGTTCAATATATAAAAATCGAATTTTTATTTCAAAGTTCAATATATAAAAATCGAATTTTTATTTCAAAGTTCAATATATAAAAATCGAATTTTTATTTCAAAGTTCAATACATAAAAATCGAATTTTTTTTTCAAAGTTCAATACATAAAAATCGAATTTTTATTTCAAAGTTCAATACATAAAAATCGAATTTTTATTTCAAAGTTCAATATATAAAAATCGAATTTTTATTTCGCTATTCAATATATAAAAATCGAATTTTCAGTTCGAAGTTCCATATATAAAAACCGAATTTTTATATCGCTATTCAATATATAAAAGTCGAATTTTTATATTCTCCATTATATTTTCAAAAGTGATGTCTTTTCATTTTCAAATCAAGATTGCTTGTATTTTTGAATCGATGACAATTTCAGTTTCTTTTCTTTTTAACAATGTAAAAAAAATCAGTTTTTAATCATTTTTAAAAATCTCGTCTTTAACATTTTTAAAAGTCTGTTTTTAATCATTTTAAAAATCTCTTCCCCCCCCCCCCTTTTTTTTTTTAATCATTAAAAAAATCTGGTTTTAAACTAAATAAAAATCTGGTTTTAAACTAAATAAAAATCTGGTTTTAAACTAAATAAAAATCTGGTTTTAAACTAAATAAAAATCTGGTTTTAAACTAAATAAAAATCTGGTTTTAAACTAAATAAAAATCTGGTTTTAAACTAAATAAAAATCTGGTTTTAAACTAAATAAAAATCTGGTTTTAAACTAAATAAAAATCTGGTTTTAAACTAAATAAAAATCTGGTTTTAAACTAAATAAAAATCTGGTTTTAAACTAAATAAAAATTAAGTAAATCAGATCAAGAAAACTCACGTTTTCAAGAAGGGGGAGAGATGGCCGAGGTGGAGGAGCTTGCTGAGCTGCGTCGGAGTCGGAGCATCCACTGGAGGAAGTGGCGGCGGTCCATCGGGGAGGGGAAAAGGAGCGGGACGCGAGGGGGTTCGGGTTCTAGGCGTTCGAATGGAGGAAGAAGGGGGTCGCGACAACATCAGGGGGAGGCGGCGGTGCTGGAGTTCGACGAGGGGGTGAGGGTGACTGGATCGTCGAGGGCCGGCGACGAGGCTCCGCCCTTCGTTCGAAATTCTTTTTTTTTTTTTTTTTTTTTTTATACCTGGAAATGAAAATGATTGAAAAAGGGGGGGGCCAGGTTAAGAAGGGAAATTAAATATTTTTTTTTTTTTTTTTTTTATTATTTTATTTTGCAAAAAAAGTTAACTTTCACATACGATCTCGAAACGAGGCCCACCGCCTGTCGTCCACAGCGTTCTACCCCCATTCCGAACACAATAGGATATGTATCGCAAGCTGATTCGATAGTTACAATCAGTTTCCATTGAATTTACATTTAAATCACTTTATTGAATTTTAAACGTATATTTCAAATTACCGGGGGCACATACGAACACGAAAAATCCCAGAAAAATATTTTCTAGCTTCGTATTGACGATACGGTCCTAACAAAACTAGTTTCGTCGAATTCTGAGACCGTTAGAAAAATGGCCAATTTCCAGTCGATTAAAATCAACTGAAACTGGTCAAACGCGTTTTCCTTTGCCACGCTCACATATTGATTCGAAAAATTACGAAATTTGAAATCTAGCAATAACTTGACACTGCGGACCCAACAAAAGTGGTTTCGTCGAAATCCGAGGTCATTTGCAAAATGTCCATTTTTAAGGGCCTGAATTCCATAGCGACTATTCAGAATTTTCAACTGGACATATCTTTTGATTCCCGCTACGAACTTTTGATTTTTCGGATTCGTTGGAAAGATATTCACTATTAGATTCCATTATTTTCGGTTTCACTAAAATCCGGATTGTTTTGCACCCGGTACATTCAATTGAAGTTTGAAATCGAATTATCGAACTACCGCGCCATTTTCAATTCCTTTTATAATTATATATAATTATTATATATTCTAACGACGACGCGTAAAATATATACGATCGAATTATATTCAAAATAAATTTCTCGTCGATATTCTTTAAAATAATTCCTTTTAAATAATCAAAATTCGCTAAAATTGCCAAAATAAAATTTTCAAACTGGCTCGCATTTTACGGGTTGTTACATCAATCCCAGAACGAACGTAAATGGACGAATGTCTGACAGAGTATTTCCAATGATCAAATGGGTTGGTATGTACGGATATATATATGGTTGCAACGGATTTATCCCTTAGCATAATATCCAGAATATTTGTGCAAACTCAACTAGTGATTAACGGATCTGACAATGTGAAATTCAAAGTGATTGGGTTATCAAGGAATGGTAAGTAATCGTAGCCTCAGGCCTCAACAACCAGGAAAGGACAAAAATCGGGCAGGCAGCATGGCTATGTGGGTCGCTCCCATTAGGGTGTATAATCACCTATCTAGAGAAATTCCTTTTGTTTCTAAATCTATCGATTATGCCCATTCGGGAAACGGTGGTTTGAGTCCAACCGTTGGTGATATACATTCGATACACTCAAGCGAAATGAGTGGTCGGTCATGTGTGGGCCGGGTTACAAGATGTTCTTGTTGAACCCAGGTGTATTCGCCTCTAGAGATACATCATCGGAAGGTGGTCCCATACCTTGTCATGTTGGAAATCCAATCTCCAATAAGCGCCATGCGGTTTTTGGTTTTATACTATATATGTGGAGCGTGAGATGCAAGCGTTCTGCTATTTGGTTATTTACTTGATGTAGACATTATTATAATATCACTGGATTTTCGTATCAAAGTGATTTGGGTTATAGTAAGGTAAAAACCGTCCGTGTTTATGTGTGGACTGGTCTTACTATTATCTTTTCTTACGAAAAGGGTTTTTAAAGTTAAACAAGTGGTTGGAGTTTACTCACACCAGTCCCATGACTGACCCAGAGTTTATTTTGTTTTTGTTTTCCCTAAACTCTTGGGTGCCCAAATTTGTACGGGCAGTCAAGTGTTTCAGGCTTTTACAGATACACTTGGAGGAGCTTGAAGCAGGAGGCTTCAACGTTAGTTATTTCGAGTTACTTCCGCTGAATCAAAAGTTATGTGTACTCTGATGATGGTATGTGTATATGTACAAAACAGATTTGTATTTCAAAGCTTATGTTATAGAATATACTTTATTCGTTCCGCTGTGAGTTGTGATCTTTGTTTTTTTTTCTTCTATTCTAATATTTCTTTCTTTCTATTTCTCATCCTCTAACTTCTTTCTAAAAATGAGTCGTATTTCTGTGCAATTTGAGTTGGACGTGTGTTATATTTAGTCAACTCAGATAGTACGGATTTGCGGGTCGTTTCAGTTAGTATCAGAGCTTAGGTTGAGTGAATACCTAGGCTTTGGTGGAATGTGCTCATTAGAGATAGGGTCAGCAGTGCCCTAGAATGAGTTGAGTGTATATATACGAGAGAGCGTATTTGTTATTTGATATAAAAATTGTTTTATATTGTGTTGGCTTGTCTGTTGAGTAGTTTATGAATTCTGGTCGAATCGTGGGACGCCACGACGTCGATAAGAGTTTATAAACACTTGAATAGAGGAATTGACATAATATTGTTTTAAAGTGGGTAAATGAAATAATTTTACCCAAAAAGATATTTGATATAAAAGATAAATAATTTTCCAGAATTATTTATATATGGATGAGTTGGTTGCTAATATTATAATCAAATACGATTATAGAAATAAAAATGGTTATATAGAACCAAATAGAACTTGTATATGTATAAGATATACAAATTGAGATGAATTAAAATTTGATTTCAAAGCAGATTTTGGAATTTAAATCCTGGGAAGTTGAAACATATTTTTCAAGGTAATTAAAATAATATAGATTTGTTTTAAAGGGATTTGAAAGAAAATCATTTTAGATGGATTTTGAAATGATAAAGCACTGAACTCACTTCAGTGGCTGGGAAATTATTCTGATGATGATTGCAACATCATCAGTGTTCATTTTCGAGTTTCTAAGTGATGGATTGCTACCTTAGAAAGTTTTGATGGAAATTTGTTGGAAAGAAAACAAATTGGTTTGAATATTCAAATGTTTCGAATTTGAAATAAAATAAATATATGTATATATTTATGGGATTTCAAAAGAATTTGAAAGGAAAACCCAGGGATTTGAATTCTGGAATTGAAATTTAACTTAAACAAGTTAAATGGGTCGAAGTGAATAAATTGATTAAAATCAATTTGAATTGGTTTAATAGAACATAGATTGGATATACATGGATTGATCGTAGATCATTCAAATTAAATAAAGGAAGACCAAAAGCTTGGTGGAATTAAATTTGTTAAAATATGAGGAGTTGAGTTTCAACCTAAGTGGACTGTTGAAAGGTAATGGATTTGTATCATTTTTCCTACCATAGCAATTTCGAGGACGAAATTATTTTAAGGGGGGAAGAATGTAACAACCCGGATTTTTCGAACAGTTATTTTAAATATTTAGTATCGTTTAAATATTGAATTAACAATAAAAAATAAAAAATATATATATATATATATAGTGAATTATCGATTAAATAATCGAAATACGATTTATTTTGATAATTATCGTCAGTAACAATTGAATTCAGAGTTAAAACTGTATCAAAACAATTCTATAGATTATTATATATTCTATTTGATTTAGAACGATAATAATTGGTTGAAACCGATTTATATTTTAAACAATTTAATTTAACACAATGAAATGGTGATTTTTCCAAACAGTCTTAGAATAGTGCTAACTCCAGGAATGTGGGTCACTACGCTAAATTCAGGATTTCAGAAACACTATGTATTTTGAAATTTCTGAAGTGTATCGGTTCACATAAATAAAATAAAATAAACCAAAATCAAATCAAAATCTTTTCAAATTTTGCAAGCCGACCTATACTCATCAGCCACCCTAAAAACTGAAAAAAAATCGTACATTTATTTCTCCTCGAGCTGTAAAACATGTCCTTCTTGTTCGGTATCAAAGAAACAACAAGTTAATGAAGCTGTACGTCTTGTTCACCCTTCGCATTCTATATAATAGGCTGACCCCTTTGATTTCAAGCCAAAATCCCCTTCGTTCCTCAACACAGAAACCGTTTCTCCCTTTTTCAAATCAAGTTGAAATTTTATAGAAAATCAAATACTCGATTAAAACAATCAATTCTTGATTCAATTAATTCGTCTGCGCTCAAGCTTCATGCTCATACCATTCAGTCTGAATCCGATCATCCTTCCAGTCGCGCTTCTTCATTCAGCGACGCCTAGGGTTCTGTGCTTCGTGGCGGTGTGCGAGTGGGTGAAGGGTTCGACTAAGGCAAGAGGCGCGTGACATTTGGGGAGGGTTGTTTCTGGGGATGTCGGTAGTCGAGGTCTGAGAGTGGTGCGATCTAGAACTGGCGATTGAAGATATGATGGCAGCAGACAGGTGGGAAGTCACGGTATTGATGGGTGATCGATGAAGAAGGGGAGGCTCAGTAGTGAGAAATCGAGGCCAAGGGGAAGGACAGTATACAATGATGGTGAATGTTGGATTCGAATTTGTTGTGTATTCAATTCTAGGAAGAAAGTGATTTCAGAGAATTAAGGTAATTAAATTCTTAATTTAAGTTAACTATATTTGTTCAAATAAAGTAGATTATTCACTTTATTTAGTTGTAGTTTGAATAAACGTTCAATTGTTAAATTTAACTATAGGTATAAGGTTATCAAATTTTTTAAGTTAAATTATATTGTTAAGGTATGAATTTATTCAAGGTATGAAATTAACTTAAGTATTTATGTGAAATAATTTTGGATTTTTATAATTAGAAGCTAGTTTATATAATTGTAAATTTAGTTTTTATAAAAGAAATCTGTTGCTAAAAAGATAATTTTAGATTAATCATATTAAGTAATGTTAAGAGTTAATTTGGAATTACTTTATACATGGAAAATTAATTAAATTAAATTAGTCTAATTCGATAACTGGAACCTTATTAATTATTGTTTTACATTGGAAAACAGAAATGGGGGAATCGCTGTGCAATTTATATAGTATGCTTCAGTGAATATTCAGCACAGTTAAAAATCTCGGTGAGTAAATCTCACTCACCTTTTATTTAATTATTTTTATCTCATTAAAAATAATTGTTTGCTGCTTGTGTGAATGTTTTCTGGTTGTTTTATATATATTAGTTATTTAGGCTATTATATATATATATATATATATATTGGGTTGATTGATTGGTTGGATTCCCGCAGTCTCATTAGCGGATGCCCGCAGTTTCATAGCGGATGATTACCCTATACGCCCCACGCTATGATTAGTGGATGACCTTCTATACCGCGATATTCTGCCACGAAGCAGAATGGGTATTATTTATGTGCTAACATCTGTGGATGCAGGAAAGACAGGTTGGAGGAATCCGACTGGATTCCTCAAAAATATATTATCTGTTTGTTTGCTTGTTTGTTTGATTTCATATATATATTCATATATGATGTGTTAAAAACCAAATGATTGAGAATTGGGTGATTTGATTGTTTTAAATATCACTGGGCCAATTAAAAGGAGATTTGAGATTTAAAAAGGAAGGATTCTATCTTTAAATAGAATTTGAATTTTAAATGGAAATAAAATATAAACTTGTTTTTGAAAAATAAAACAAGTAGTTTCTTTATAAACGAAGTTTATAAATAGTTCTTTATAACGAAGTTATAAATGAAGTGAAAAGAATTATCATTTGATAATTCAGAAATAGAAATACAAGTATTTTGAAATTATGATTCAAAAGGAAATTTAAATATAGAATTTGAATAATAGAAAAGGAAATGAAATTTGCATTCAAAAAAAAAAAAAAGAAAAGGAAATGGAAATTTGAATTCAAAAAGAAAAGGAAATGGAAAATTTGAATTTAGAATTCAAATAGAAAACCCAAGGTGGATTTGAATATAGAACTTTCAATGGTGTTCAATATAGAGAATTTGAAATATAATTTCCAAATAGAATTTGAAATAGAATTTAAAAATAGAATTTTCAAAAGAGAATTTGAAATAGACTTTGAAAATAGAATTTCAAAGAAGAATTGAATAGAATTTGAAATATAGTATTTCAAAGAAGAATTCAAATGTGAAATTTGAATAGAGATTTGAATGGAATTTAAATATGAAATTTGAATAAAGATTTGAAATAGAAATTCGAGTATTGAATTCGAACATGGAATTGAATACCGAAATTCAAGTAGAAATTTGAATATGAAATTTCAAAATAGAATTTGAAATAAACTTTGAAATAGGATTTTCAAAGTAGAATTGGAAATAGAATTTCAAATAGGATTTCAAAATAGGAAATCCAAATGATTTTGAAATGGAATTTGAATTCAAGGGGATTCAAATGGAATTTGAATATAAGAAATTCAAATTGAATTCAAATAGGATTTGATCTATGGGATTTGAATATGAAATTCAAATGGATTTTAAACTATGGAAATTTGAATATAGAAATTTAAAAAGGAGTTTGAATATTGAATTTCAATAGAATTCAAATATAGAAATTGGAATATAGAAGTTCAAATGGAATTTGAAACATTTAGAATTTCAAATAGAAATTTAAAAAGGGAGTTTGGATATTTAAATTCAAGTATGAATTTCAAATATAGAAATTCAAAAAGGAGTTGAATTAAAGTGGGAATTCGAATAGAGGATTTGAAATGGAATTCGAATAAAGAATTTGAAATGGAATTCGAATAAAGGATTTCAAATGGGATTTGAATACAGGATTTAAAACTATGGAATTTGAAATGTAAAGATTCAAATGGAATTTGAAATATATATGAATATATATATATATATATTAGATGAAGTTGAATCCATTTTAAAGAAGTTTAACGTTTATATTTATAAATATAATTAAACGAACTCGCCGCAGCGCTGCAGTTCGTAAAATAGCGATTCGAACTTCAATTGAATATACAGAACCCAATTGAAGTCGAAATTCTTTGAAACAAGAAACGTCAGGACCGGTTTGATAATAGTTTTCTAATGAAGGAGAAAAATCTGGATTTCGTCGTATAGATTTTGAGATATGTCAAAATCAAATTTTCAGAAAAACAGCGCCAGAATCGTTTTAAAACCATAATGGTTTATTTAATGTTATAAAAGGATTTTAAGCAAATAAAAATCCGAATTTCTAGTTAGAAAATTTCAGAGTTTAGTTGTAAAATATATGCGAATTCAAGTTGTGTAAATGAATATGATTTTTGAAACAGAAACCAGATTTTGATTTATTGAATAGAATTAACTAAATTGAATAGAAATTAGTTAATGAGTTTTCGAAGGGATATTGGGGTTTGAATAAGTAAATTCGATTTGAAAATTTATATTCGAAATAGAAAAGGAAACTAGAATTGAAATTGAAATTCAATTTGGTTGTGAGCAAGTTAAATATTTTGTTTGAACATGTTACGTTCAACAAAGGAGTAAAATAGGCAAAATGGCCGATTTAAAGAATAAACGGGCGAAACTGAATTTAAACGATTAGATAGTGTTGAATTGAATTGAAAACAGGTGAACATGTGTAAGCAGGTTGATATGAAGTATATGAAGATTTAAATTTATGTGCCCGACAAAAAGGTACATGTTTAAATTCATATATGGGTTTTATGCGCCGTATCGGCTAGCCGCTTGGCTTCTTCTTTTTCTTTTTCAGATTAGAAGGACCGGGAAAGCTATTTGAAATTTCCCGATGCTCCCGATACAGGGGAGGTTATGGCGAATTTTTCCGGAAATTTAAGGAGTTAGAATATTTTTAAGAAATTTGACAATTAGAAATATATATCGATATATATAGAATTCGATAAGGAAACGAAATCAAAAATAGCGTAAAGGGCCAAGATTGATTATTGAAATATTTGGTAAACAAATATTGATAAGGAAATAGAGAAGGGATTTAATTAATGAAATATTAATTAAAGAGTCCAGTGATTTGTTGATATGTTGATTGAACACTTGTTTTATTCGATAGTTAAATCACAGACTATCGAAGTTTTGACCATCGTTGTCAATATGGAGAGACCGGTTGGATTATTATCCGAAGAACCACTCCGTATCGGCATAAGCGTTGCGAACCAAGTATGCTGAATATATTGAAGACGGAGTAAAGTGCAAGGGCTTTTCTATTTATAGAAATAGTGCCTTCGGTTTCGTTCAATCCCAGAACGAACGTAAATGGACGAATGTCTGACAGAGTATTTCCAATGATCAAATGGGTTGGTATGTACGGATATATATATGGTTGCAACGGATTTATCCCTTAGCATAATATCCAGAATATTTGTGCAAACTCAACTAGTGATTAACGGATCTGACAATGTGGCATTCAAAGTGATTGGGTTATCAAGGAATGGTAAGTAATCGTAGCCTCAGGCCTCAACAACCAGGAAAGGACAAAAATCGGGCAGGCAGCATGGCTATGTGGGTCGCTCCCATTAGGGTGTATAATCACCTATCTAGAGAAATTCCTTTTGTTTCTAAATCTATCGATTCTGCCCATTCGGGAAACGGTGGTTTGAGTCCAACCGTTGGTGATATACATTCGATACACTCAAGCGAAATGAGTGGTCGGTCATGTGTGGGCCGGGTTACATGATGTTCTTGTTGAACCCAGGTGTATTCGCCTCTAGAGATACATCATCGGAAGGTGGTCCCATACCTTGTCATGTTGGAAATCCAATCTCCAATAAGCGCCATGCGGTTTTTGGTTTTATACTATATATGTGGAGCGTGAGATGCAAGCGTTCTGCTATTTGGTTATTTACTTGATGTAGACATTATTATAATATCACTGGATTTTCGTATCAAAGTGATTTGGGTTATAGTAAGGTAAAAACCGTCCGTGTTTATGTGTGGACTGGTCTTACTATTATCTTTTCTTACGAAAAGGGTTTTTAAAGTTAAACAAGTGGTTGGAGTTTACTCACACCAGTCCCATGACTAACCCAGAGTTTATTTTGTTTTTGTTTTCCCTAAACTCTTGGGTGCCCAAATTTGTACGGGCAGTCAAGTGTTTCAGGCTTTTACAGATACACTTGGAGGAGCTTGAAGCAGGAGGCTTCAACGTTAGTTATTTCGAGTTACTTCCGCTGAATCAAAAGTTATGTGTACTCTGATGATGGTATGTGTATATGTACAAAACAGATTTGTATTTCAAAGCTTATGTTATAGAATATACTTTATTCGTTCCGCTGTGAGTTGTGATCTTTGTTTTTTTTCTTCTATTCTAATATTTCTTTCTTTCTATTTCTCATCCTCTAACTTCTTTCTAAAAATGAGTCGTATTTCTGTGCAATTTGAGTTGGACGTGTGTTATATTTAGTCAACTCAGATAGTACGGATTTGCGGGCCTTTACAGAGATTGTAACAACCCGTAAAATCTGGGCCAGTTTAAAAATTTTATTTTGGCAATTTTGGCGAATTTTGATTATTTAAAATGAATTATTTTAAATAATATCGACGGAAATTTATTTTGAATATAATTCGAACGTATATATTTATACGCGTCGTCGTTAGAATATAAATATTTATATATAATTATAAATAGAATTGAAAATGGCGCGGTAGTTCGATAATTCGATTTCAAACTTCAATTGAACATACCGGGTGCAAAACAATCCGGATTTTAGTGAAACCAAAAATAATGGAATCTAATTGATAATATCTTTCCAACGAATCCGAATAATCAAATTTTCATAGCGGGGATCAAAAGATATGTCCAGTTGAAAATTCTGAATAGTCGCTATGGAATTCAGGCCCTTAAAAATGGACATTTTGCAAACGACCTCGGATTTCGACGAAACCAGTTTTGTTGGGTCCGGGATGTGAAGTTATTGCTAGGTTTCAAATTTCATAATTTTTCGAATCAATATGTGAGCGTGGCAAAAGAAAACGCGTTTGACCAGTTTCCGTTGATTTTAATCGACTGGAAATTGGCCATTTTTCAAACGGTCTCAGAATTCGATGAAACTAGTTTTGTTAGGACCGTATGGTCAATACGAAGCTAGAAAATATTTTTATGGAATTTATAGAGTTCGTATGCGACCCCGGTAATTCGAAATGCGCGTTTAAATTCAATATAGTGATTTAAATGTAAATTCAAAAGGAAACTGATTGTAACAATCGAATCAGCTTGCGATACATATCCCATTGTGTTCGGAATGGGGGTAATACGCTATGGACGACAGGCGGTGGGCCTCGTTTCGAGGTCATATGTAAAAGTCAACTTTTAAGGAATAAAATAATTAAATAATAAAATAAATAAATAAATAAATAAATAAATAACCCCTTTCCCCTTATCTCTGCCCCCCTTCTTCGAATTCATTCAGAATAAAAAGAAAAAAAAAGGGGCGCTGAAGCCCGTCGCTTCCTACCAGCGCGACCCCCTCCTCCGCCGTGACCTCCGGCCTTCCACCGCCGGAGCCCCCTGCTGACGCCGCCCCTCTAGCCTCGCGCGCAAACCCCCAGTTCGGACCCCCCCAAACCCCAATTCGATTTCGTTCCTGAAGCCGCCGAGACCCCCACGCCACCACAGTCCGACCACCCACCGCCCTGCTGGCCCACCACCAGTCAGACAGCGCCCTCCCCAGCCTCCTCCTTGATGCGACGCGCGTGAAGACCCCCCTCCTCTAGTACACCGAAATCAGTAAGCCCCCTTTTCATTTTTTTTTTTTTTTAGTTTTATTTTTCAGTTTTAACTTAAGTATATTGTTTTAAATTCAGTTTTATTTTTTTTTTATAAAGAAGAAAACTGATTTTTATGAAGGTATAAAAACTGATTATTTTTCAGTTTACATAAAACTTGATTTTTCAATATATGAAAGATTCGATTTTTTAAAAATAAAAAAGATCGTGTTTTGAACATTGAAAAGACCGTATTTTTAACATATAAAAGATTTGGTTTTTATGTTGGTAAAGATAGGATTTTTAACATTATAAAAATTCGATTTTTATACACATGAAGTTATGATTTTTATTGTTCAAGTGGTAAGGTAAAAATATAGTTTTTATATGAGTAGTGAAATAAAAATATGATTTTTACTTCGATAAAAATAGGATTTTCATTGATGTAGAATAATAAAAATATGATTTTTATATACTAGATAGTATAAAAATATGATTTTTATATTATAGAAGGAGTAAAAATATGATCTTTATATTTGAAAAGGCGAAATCTTTATATAGTGAAAGACGATATTTTTATATAGTGAAAGATCGGATTTTTATATATTGAACTTCGAATAAAAATTCGATTTTTATATATTGAACTTTGAAATAAAAATTCGATTTTTATATATATTGAACTTTGAAATAAAAATTCGATTTTTATATATTGAACTTTGAAGTAAAAATTCGATTTTTATATATTGAACTTTGAAATAAAAATTCGATTTTTATATATTGAATAGCGAAATAAAAATTCGATTTTTATATATATAGTGGCCTTGGGCAACGAAGGTGACAAAAAGGCGAAACGACGAAGATTTCTATAAATGAAGAGTCAAGATGATTGGATAGCTATAGGTGAGAATTTCTCACTCTTCAATTTATTTTCTAGTTATATATATACACTAGGATGCAGACGGTGTTTAGTAGCACCCGACACAATCGTCCACAGACCATGGACTTGTTTGTTTGGTTGTTTGGTGATTGATTGCGATATTGGTTTGAATGTGGTTTGTGGTGTGAAAAATCGAATCGATAAATTGGTTAGGATTAGACGTGCGCCGTTATAAGGCGAAGGAGTAAGGCTAGGTTAGACTCTTACTCCAAATTTTGTGGTTTGCATAATGAAATGAATTGAATTGTTTGGTGAAATGAATGGATTGATTGATGTGTGAATGGCGTGGGCCTTCACTAGACCGGGGATAAGGCTAGGCCTCGTCCCGTTTCTAGTATCGTGCCGTTATGCCGCCGAAATTTTCTAAAATAAGTTAGAAAAATAAAAATATCATTTTATGGTGTAAATGAATTGAATAGAAATTCATATGTTGGAATAAAATGTTTTGTCGTTAAAAATATAATTTTTAACGTGAATGTGAATAAATAAATATTCATTTACAAACCAGACGGTTTGTTTATGTACACCTATTTGAATGACATTGATTGGGACGATAAATTTTACACATCGCCCAACAGCACAAATAAAATATGTGTTTGATTGTTTGAAACCCCACACGGGTGTTGGGATGAAATTTGAAGTTCACTCATCCTGATTGATTAAATATGTCGATCGATAGATTGACAGGCTGTTATAAGCGTTGAATATCTATATTTGATGCTTTTACAGTGTAGTGCACTTTGGTTGATGGTTGATTATTTTCAATGTTATTATATACATGTGTTGTATGAAAATCCATATAATTAACTTTATATGGTAATTGATTGGGCCTCATTCCAATTTGAAAAATAAAGAATATTATAAAATAAAAGTTCATGTGTTGACAGTACTCATTCATTGAGATTGGTCATGTGTTGAACGAAATATTTTAGTAATAAAATTTACATCTTTATCGATATAGAATAAAAGTTCATGTGTTGACAGTACTCATTCATTGAGATTGGTCATGTGTTGAACGAAATATTTTAGTAATAAAATTTACATCTTTATCGATATAAAATAAAAGTTCATGTGTTGACAGTACTCATTCATTGAGATTGGTCATGTGTTGAACGAAATATTTTGATAATAACAACTATTTTGAAAAAGAAATATTTGAAATAGAATATTTGAAAATAGAAATTTATGAAGCCGTGTTGATTAGATTGACGCCATTTTGACGTGAACGATATTTATATCGATTTTATTCATATAAAAAATGAATATTGAAAAGTGATTTCGAAATCGAATATTTTGAATTGAATTGAAAACGAATTCAAATTGAATTGAAAACGATTTCGAAATGAATTGAATTGAAAACGAATTCAAATTGAATTGAAAACGATTTCGAAATGAAATGAATTGAAAACGAATTCAAATTGAATTGAAAACGATTTCGAAATGAATTGAATTGAAAACGATTTCGAAATGAAATGAATTGAAAACGAATTCAAATTGAATTGAAAACGATTTCAAAATGAAATGAATTGAAAACGAATTCAAATTGAATTGAAAACGAATTCAAATTGAATTGAAAACGATTTCGAAATGAAATGAATTGAAAACGAATTCAAATTGAATTGAAAACGAATTCAAATTGAATTGAAAACGATTTCGAAATGAAATGAATTGAAAACGAATTCAAATTGAATTGAAAACGAATTCAAATTGAATTGAAAACGATTTCGAAATGAAATGAATTGAAAACGAATTCAAATTGAATTGAAAACGAATTCAAATTGAATTGAAAACGATTTCGAAATGAAATGAATTGAAAACGAATTCAAATTGAATTGAAAACGAATTCAAATTGAATTGAAAATGATTTCGAAATGAAATGAATTGAAAACGAATTCAAATTGAATTGAAAACGATTTCGAAATGAATTGAATTGAAAACGATTTCGAAATGAATTGAATTGAAAACGATTTCGAAATGAATTGAATTGAAAACGATTTCGAAATGAAATGAATTGAAAACGAATTCAAATTGAATTGAAAACGATTTCGAAATGAATTGAATTGAAAACGATTTCGAAATGAAATGAATTGAAAACGAATTCAAATTGAATTGAAAACGATTTCGAAATGAAATGAATTGAAAACGAATTCAAATTGAATTGAAAACGAATGAATTGAATTGAAAACGATTTCGAAATGAATTGAATTGAAAACGATTTCGAAATGAATTGAATTGAAAACGAATTGAAATGAATTCAAATTGAATTGAAATTTGAATTGAATAGAAATGAATTTTGAAACGAATTTATAAAGAAGAATTCAATTTTGATTTGAATTGAAAAGGAAGTTGAAATTGCTTTTGAAACGGATTTAAAACTATTTATATAATTCGTTTTAAATAGAATCGACGAAGTATATATTATATATATTATATATATAATATAATGGCCTGAATAGAACGCGTCGCGCAGCGGCAGTTCGTGAATTTCGACCATTTATTTCAAACGGACATTGCGGGAGATCCGACCGTCGGATTCTCCTAAAACCGGAACCGTTGGGTTCGTATCGAAAAGAGCTTTCTAATGAATGTTAGAAATTTGAAATCTAACGGTTGGATTTGGAGATACGTCCAAATCAAATTCGAAAAAGGTCGCTGTAAGTGCAGTTCGATGGCCGTTAATGGAAATCGACTGTACGGGCCTTGATAAAATTATTAAAAATAGTAATAATTTGTGTAAAATCATAAGAAATGATTTGTGAAAGTTTGGGATGAAAAACTCCATATTTGAAAAGATAAAAATAGATTTTTATCGAAATGAACTAGTTTTGAACTAGAATTATAATTCTATTTATTTTTAAATAAATAAATTGAATTTGAAATGGTTTTGAAAATAACCAAAATTTCCAATGATTGCATTGGAGTGGATTTGAATCGAAATTGTCTTCGGAATATTTCGATGTTGGAATTCGTGATATTACAGGTGTTGTTATGGAAATTTGAAAGATATATTTGTATCGTTATTTCCAATACGACATTTGTTAGTCGTAGAATTCGATATTGAATATAAGCCGATATATTTTCTATTCAGAGCCTTGTATTGAATATCGAATGTGATTTGGGTTTGTCGTGAATGGTGTCTTCACTAACACTGTTCTTGAACCCAGTTGAGAAAAGATTAAATCTTTTTATTTAGATTTAATGAAGTGTACCAATTAAATGATATTTAATTGGAATTGAATTGGTATTGATTTTTGGGTTTATCGTGAACAGTGTTTTAAATAACACTTGTTCTTTAACCCGATAATTAATGGAATGTGATTTTGGGTTTATCGTGAATCGTGTTTTAAATGACACTGATTCTTTAACCCAGATAATGATTAAAACTAAGTGGAGTTTTAATGAATCTTTAATTAGATTGAAAAGATCGAGAATGGAGTATCACCAGTTTTGCTCCAGGCGATAGCTAAATCTTTAATTAGATTTGAACGTGAAATTTAGAAACTAACGGTCGGTTAGCCAAGCAGAATGGTTTTCTGGATATTGATCTGATGTTGGTTTCGGCCTTCGGGGTTAATATTTGGGGAATTATTCTCTTGATTAATTTACGGTTAGTGACTAATGAATTGGAATGAGGCGTATGTTGTGTTTGTGTAACACTTATTTAAAATATACGCGAGTTATTCGGAAAGACCGGGTTCATCCCATTCTGAATAACTGATACGACGATAAGTCGAAGATGAAGACGATGGTCGAAGACCGGAGGTCTTCACGTCGTTTGGGTGATAACTGATGATCTTGATTGGGCTGTACACCCAAGAAGATGGAAACAGTTGGGGATCGTCCAGACGTACTTGGAGATCGATGGATATGCGGGGTACTAGGTGCCTCCGGTTTCGTTCAGACCCAGAACGGACTTGTAAATGGACTGTGTGTCTGACATTGGATTTTAGTCCGTGTGATTGATCTCTATTAAATATATATTTGCTTGGCGGCGGAGAATTTATTCTCTTGCTTAACGCCTTTCTCTGAGACGTACGAGCTCAGAGGTTATATATTGATGGATATCAAACGCATGGAGTGAATTGCCTGTGTGGCATGCCTAAGTGGCAATTGATCGAGGCTCTGTTGAAAAGCAAAGTCTTGTGGTGATGATCAAAGCAAGGCCTTTGTGGCGTAGCTTTGTGTAACGGTTACTTCGCGTGTTTCACACCCGGTATGAACCAAAAACGGGAGACGGACCTCAGGGAGGGCATGCGTTTCTTTCTAGTTAGAAGTGGCGTCAGTGGTTTACACGCCCTGACGAGTTTGACTTATGTGGTTGTTGCTGTTGCGAGGCGCCTCGGATTGATCGGTCGTTCTCGAACCGATGGAGTCATTTAGTTGGCTCGTTTACGCCCCAAAGGGCGGGGAAACGTAGTGTTCAGGCATTTTAATCCACATCGGTGGACCGGCCCTGTCGCTCCAAGGCTTGACTGAGTACTTGCCTGAGACATGGACTAGATTGTCTCGAATCGGTTGAGGACTATCTTTTGCCTCGGTTCATAGACGAAAATCCAATTTCCAAATACGTGACTTTGCGGTTTTATTTGTAAACCTATATATGGCGACATAGTGGCATGGGACGCTCATGCCGCCTACGATTGATACTTATGATTTGAAGTTGTTTTATACACTATGCACTTATAATAGTATCAAATGATTTGTTTTAAAACGTATCAAGCATTCTTTGGCTGTTATAAGGGAAAACCCTATCCCCCGGCTTGCGTTGCATTGTGTGATAGGACCTGGGTCTTATAACAGCTTCATTGTCCTTTATTTAGCATTGCGCTGTTGTTTTGTGCACTGGTATTCTTAGGAGGAAACCCGTTCCGTGTTATACGGCGTGGTCCCTCGATTTACCTAATGATTTAAAATAAAGATTAATAACTGTTTTAGTTCTCACACCAGTCACATGACTGACCTGGAGTTTATTGTTTTAACCTAAACTCTGGGTGCCCTTATTTTGACACGGGCAGCTAATAGTTTTGGTTTTGCAGATTTATATTCACAGGATCCTGGTTTACAGCTGGAACGATATCCGGAAAGCTTTGTATCCGTATATCTCCTTCTAGTTGTGTATTGTATTATTTTCCGCTGCTATGTATTTAAATGTAATTTAAATCTCTGATATTTCTGTGTAATATTTATTCAAACTCTGTATATTCTTGTAATCTGATGCATTGCTGTAATATACAGTGAAATGTTCTTGTGTATGCGTTCTGTTGTGGTTTGTTCTCGAACTATCCGACGCTTTCCTTTACGGGGAAGTTGCGGGCTTTCACATAGAGATAGGAAAATTTCTGTAGAAGGTAATATAAAACTCTTTTTTCTAGCATTTTGATACTGTAATTGAGACTCTGCACTTTAATACTAGTCTTGTTTCTGACCCCGCTATGGTCTCAAACTCTATAAGGGTTACGACTCATCTGTTTGTGATAGGTTAGGGTTTGAGGGTATCTGTGTTGGGCGTTAAGTTGACTATGACGCATACATTCTGGGTTTTATCATGCTTAGTTTCCAAAGAATCATTTAGTAATCTGATCTGTACCAGTAGTCTGTAAGTATTTGAATATTTCTGATAAGGTTAGGGGTTTTTACTCAAAGCGTGAAGAAGATTTCAAGTTTGACATTGTTTAATGGGAATAGTTCTCTGAGTGTCAATCTGATGTTGGTTTCGGTTTTCGGGGTTGATACTTAGGGATTTATTCTCTTAACCGATGTCTAATGAGAACAGAACTTTTGTACTTGCTTCTATCACTCGGCCGTATCCTATCGATTGATTCTTCGACCTTTAAGTAGAAACAAATGGGTGTAAATATATGTTTGAGACATGTTATGTTTGATGGTTGCAAGTGGATGCAAGTGGTTGCTAGTGGTAGCTCGTGGATGCATATACAAAAACTAGGCACTAAATCGGCTCAAAAACACTCATATTGCATATGGATGTGTGTGCATTTCTCAATTTTTGTGGATGAAAAATGATTGACTCGTCACATGGATGTTGCACTTGGATGAACGGTTATGCACTCATATAGAAATGATGTGTATCAAATAGGATTTATTGCATACATAAGTGGACTCATGGCACTAACATAATTCTCATTAAGGAGGTCAACTGAATCAGTAGACCACCTGATCTTTGCATTAGATAAGTGGCATATACACACACTTTTGCATATGTTCATACAACATTAGAAGTTTTCTAAGGACAATGGATGCTTGTGGATGATGGTTGGGTAGATGGGTGATTGGATGGTAGGACACATTCTTCTTAACTTGAAGATTTCGGGGATGAAATCGTTTATGGAGGGGAGAATGTAACACTCCATATTTTCTATGAACATAAAGTAACAAAACAAAGTATACTTAATTTTTAAAAGAAGAATTAAGGGAAATGGGTTGCGCCATTGCGTTCATCTCGGAATTGTGCTTGTGATAGAGTCTGAGTTTGCATAAATTGGACTCCGTATGAAGAAGCTATGACACTTAGAAGTTTCAGGGATTTAGAATAAAAACCAGCCCGAATTCAAAATTCAAAGTTCGAAATTCAAAACACGCACCCGTGCTAGGCGGTAAATTTCCCGCCCAGGACCTAGGTCGACCTGGGGTCGACTTGGGTAGAACAGGTCGACCTAGGGGTCGACCTCCCCTCTATTTCCAGATCCGTGGACAAATTCGTTTTTCTGTATTTAGACGCCCATTCTGACTAGATTCGTCGCTCCTAAGCTACTTAAACACCTCCAAACCTCACTTTCTCTCCACACAATTTCATTACGCCTATACTCTGTCCTAATTCATATTAATATAAATTAATGGCGTCGTTACTCTGCTGAAACAAGAGTTCCTTCTTCTTCCAATCTGAATAGGATTAAAAGAGAACAACTACAACCCTTTTTCTTTGGGAATCCAACCAAGATGAGTACAGTTATTTTCAGATATGAAATTTAATTATGATCTTGACATGGTTATAAATCTGAATTAGAGATTATGCATATTCTTGTGTATCAGATCTGTTTTTCTATGTAGATCTATCTTATTCTTATTCATCAGATCTGTTTTTCTGTGTAGATCTATCTTATTAATATTATTGTAACTATTATGTATCTCTTCCTTCCTTCTGTTCTATAGCTAGGCTACCACGAGCCTGAGCCATTTCATGCTACTAATTATTTACATGATTATGAGCCAATATATGCCAATAGCATGTAGTTTAATATTTTTCCCCAACGTCTCCCCCGTTATTCGTTCGCATAATTCACATAGAATGTTAGGCTCGCAAATTAGCCTAACTTATAAACAAAAGGGAAAAGAAAGGGACATGTAACATTCCAACAGGCCTAAACAATATAGATCAACATGCGTAGTATAAATCTGGGATAGAACAACATAAACTTAATTAAGCACATAAACATGATTTTACATTTAAATTAGATCCAATTAACATGCGAACTAGCATAGATCTAATTGTATAAGCATGAACTTATATAAATCTTAAACATGGGTATTAGCTTGGATTTAAACATGTAAGCATGTATGAACATAACTTATCATGTAATTTGCATATACAGCATGGTAGGTTCAATTGTGTCAGTCCAATAGTCTCATAGGCATATGATGTACAACATGATAAATCAATCACAATAGTTCAGTAGGCATGATAGGTTCCATTTTGTCAACCCAACAGTCTCATAGGCATGTTAGGTTTCATTATGTCAATCACAATAGTCTCATAGGCACGATAGATGTCATTACATCAATCACAATAGTCTCATAGGCGTAGCCGATTCAAAATTGACAAAAGGATAGGCACAAATAGAATTAGTCATAGTTCTAGATCCAGTTATTATAGTCATGATTTCTTATCAGGTGTTCACATCTAAACAATAACAGTACTTACAGAAAAAGGACGGATCTTGATTTCTGGGATATGATTTCTGAATTTGAAAAGCTATCCTTTTATGTAGACGTTTGATTCTCTAGTTCTTCTAATTTATTCCTAATTTGAATTTGATTCTCTAGTTTAGGGTTGATGAATGGTGGCTAGGTCAGTTTGTAGACGAACAGCATGACGACTTCATAGAATGAGTTCTAGGGTTAAGGTTTGGGGTGATTATATAGAAGTCTATGTTTAATTCTAGCCTTCAGATTAGTCTAAGAGAAATCAGAGCCATCAAACCAAAGAGATGTGTCATCCAGCCAACCATAGCATGACACATATGCCCTAATACCTCAGAAATCAGTCATTGGCCAATCAGAGAAGGCCACATCAGCACAGGGCTGTAAAAATTCGTCACAGGAGCGGATCTGGGAGGGGTCGACTCCCTATAAGGGGGTCGACACCTATGTCAACTCCTCTATAGGGGTCGACACCCTGAGCGGGAATTTTCTCGCTCAGCCTGTTCTGTTTGAATTTTGAATTTTGAATTTTGAACTGGATTTATTATTTAATTATTATTTTCTGTTTAAACTTGAAATCTTCTAAACTCTATAACTTCTTCATACAGAGTCCGATTCACGCAAACTCGGACTCCTCAAGTAGAATTCCGAGACGAAAGCAATGGCGCAACCCGTTTCCCCTCTTCTAAAAATGAAGTGTTCTTAGATTTGTTAATTTTAATATTTACAGAAAATACGGGGTGTTATAAACTCATTTCAGATACACTGTGTGATAACACTTTTGTTGGCTTTAATTTGTCAAGAAGTTGTCGAAAACTATTTTGTTAAACACTCATTTTTGTCTATGGTTATTTCTTATGCATGTAGTTTTACTTGTGATCATTTGCATGGATTGTACAAAAACCACGTAGTGGTATGTTCATGTACCGCGCCCGGTCTTTGCGTGATTCTCATCAATTCCCTGCTCTTTTCTATCTAGGTTCGTGTTGTTTCCTAGTGTGTATTCATCGTGTTTTTGTATAAAATCACTCAATTCATTATGCATCGGCTGTACTTAAAAAACGATAAATTTTTATGTATTTTCTATTACCTGCTGTGATTGCGACAATGAATCAGCTTCTCCTTCAAAATATATTATATTCTTGTTTGCAAATGAAATTTTCCTTCACTGATTTGAAATCTAGGTTTTTAGAGTTTGGATGTTTTCAGAGAAAGTAGAGTTTTACGTTGTACTCAGAGCAAATGAGAAGATAACTTATTAAGGGTACTATTATCATTAAAATTTTAATTTTTTAAGGGGGGGCTACTAACTAAAAAGGTGGGTTGAAATAGAATAGCCATAGAAATAAGCTTAACCAGTTTATTTTAAGCCGACTAAGCAGGTGGTGTAGATTAGTTTCCATATAGTGTTGGATTGAAATCCATGTGATTTTCCTTAGCTAGCTTAAAATAAGCCAACTAAGGAAAATTTTATTTTGTTCCCATTTTTGCACTGCTTTTGGTTGGTCTTGTATGAGTCGACCAAAAGCAATCCACCATGTTGGAACTGCTCTTATAATCCCAATATAAGCTAAAAAAACATGTTGCAGAAATCTATAGTTTCTATTATATAGAATTGAACATCCTAAAAGTTCAAAATTGTTCAAATATCAACAAAAGTATTCCAGTGCATAAAATTATATTCAATCATTGAATCTAGCTAAAGATCTCACCACTAGCGTTTAACTATTATTGGCATAACTATGACAAGTGAAATAATTTTTAAAAGACCAATGAAATTCACAGTTGTTCTAGTCTTGTAAGATATGGTATTTTGATAGTAAAAACTAAAATATGAAATTTGTTGTGTTACAATGATGAAAAAACTTAAGATAAATAGCCAATCAGTTGATTCGTGAACAAATACCTCAGAGGGCATGCACCAAGTCAAATCTGAAAAGTGGAAAATGAATTGGATTATTTTACTGACTAAAGCACTTTGAACAATCAAGAAATAGTAGGTTATTGGAAGTCAGGCACTAGAATTTCATAAATAAAAGAGAGAAGGGGAATTAGGCTATCACGTTTTACCAAGTATCTCACTTCTCAGCAATATCATCTTATAGCAATAATAGCCCGAATTAGGCTATGGCATTTTACTTAAAATCTTGGTCATCACCAGTAACTTCTGATAACAACATTAGCTGAAAACAAGTAATTTGCATGTGGTTAGCAACAAAATAGTTGAATTAAAAGTTGATCGATGAAGGAATTTTGTTTCCTTGAAAATAAAATAGGGTCGTTGGCACAAAATCGGAGTAAATCGATTTTGGTTTACATTAAGAAAAATAAGAGGTGAATGTCCAAATGGGAAGGGATTAATCACTACTAACGAATGTACAAAATAGTTACCCCAAAGCACCCTGAAGAAAGCTTTTACTAGCAATACACACCAAATGGACTTTAATTATAAACATTACTGCTTATGTGAGTCATATACGATAGTGTTTATCAGTCATTTGCTGCAAATTAAAATAGATATAATAAAAGGACATAATTATACTCTAAATGACTTATTCTAGGTACTCTTACACTATCAAAAATTACAGTTCTAAGTGTTTTTCAATTGTAAAGAAAGAAGAATGATTAATTAACTCTGTCAACCTGCAGGTTCATATTTTTTTTAACAACAATGGTTTTTTTTTTTGGCCATAAGGACTACTGGCAGGGTATCACCTGCTCACGTTGGGATGCTTGACTAATTTACAATGCAGTGTCATAATGTAGTGCATTGCTAATGTAGATTCATTTAAAATTTAATTTGCATTTGAAATTATGTCCCTTCACTTTCAACAAGGTATAGACATAAATGGTGCAACTCTATATGTAACAGATTAAAAACAAGTGTAAACTAATCAATCAATTAGCAACAACCGATGTTAATGATCATGACATTTCTTGACAGAAGCTCATAATTGTATTTGTAGCATATTATCTCCTAATGACATAAAGAATGGTTTTGAACTATTCGTGAAAAAATCCTATTTCTATCATAACAATAAATAAGCAACTGTTGATACGTCATCAAAATGTATAATATTGTTCATAAAGAATTTCAATTTCAATATTTCCATAAAATCACATGAAACATATAATTATGAGATGTAACATTGATTACAAAATATTGTTAAACTAAATCATTACTTCACATGCAAAATATTATAATATCAACATGGTATCAAATCAAAAATACTAAGAAAACAACTTATTCCTACATTATCTGTAATCTCCTCGTAGTTAAATTTATTCAAGTACGAATTTTCTGTTTAAATAATAGCTAATTCACTTAATCTCTCTTGCAACATAGTACTTCGAAAATACATTTTTACCAACCTTAATTTTGTGAAATTTATTTCGGTTGTAGCAATGGTAACCAGAATAGTCAACAAAATTCGATAAGCAACCCAAACATTAAGAAATGTACTAATATCTCCAAATAACCTCAAGAAATGTAGAATATCAATCGATTTAGTTACTTCCAATGGTAAGATTTCTTTCAGTTGTCTAAGATTAAAGAATAATTCTTTTTCACAAGTATCTTTCTCTTCATCATTTTCTAATTATACAATGCTTCTTCAATTCCTCATCATCAATACTTTTAAATCCCGAATTTAATAAAAAGCCGAAAGTTCGTTCGTAAAGTTTAAATTGCTCAAACCAATCTTTAAGTGAAGTTAAAGCTTGATCGATTACATGAAGAAAATAAGTAACTCTAAAATTATTCTCGGGGGATTATCTATCATCATTCTCTATGACATCATCAAATTATTATTTTTTACGTACAATTCTTTTTTCATAAAACTTTATTTGTAGGTTCTTTAGCTTCCTTCATCATTGTTTCAAACTCATCTTCTCTAAAAATTTCAGAATATAGCACAACCTCTTTTATTTTTGTAATTGCATCTTCAATATCCATTTCTTCTCGTTGAAATAGTTTACTTACTCTTAATATTATCAGATATCGTGTACCAAATGCACAAACTAATTAAGAACTCAAAATTTTCTAAAGCATTTTGGCACAATCCTTTAGCCTCCGCCATCATAACATAATCTTTGGAATTATTTACAATGCCAATTAAAGCATCTGTTAGCTTCGGTGTTTGATTTCTTATTGCACCAACACTTTCAATGTGGCTTTTCAAATGTGTTGTTGATAAAGGTTTTGGAGTCAATCCCTTTACATAACCCTGATGTACTTCTTATCATTGAGTTGAGACGAAAATAAAGTATAATTTTTTCCATAAAGATGAAAAAGTTTCTTTATTCATACATAATTTTTCCATATCACATAAAACAAGATTTAGACGATGACACCCACATGAAATGTAGAAAGCTTTATGATTTATGTCAAGTAACTTTCTTGCATGCCTTGATGTTTATTTACAATTAAGTCAACTAAATAGTTAATATATAGTCTGGCATAAGGTTATAATTCAACATCACGTCTTTCATATTTGAACCATTATCATAGCCTTGTCCTATCACATCATTGATATCAAATTCGAGATTAATCAATATATTTTGAATTTTTTTAAAGAGACCAAGCCCGAAAGTATCACCAACGGTTAAGAATCCAAGAAAATATTCATCTACTTTAATATCATTTGCGTTGTCAACGTTCACGCATCTTACAATAATATACATTTTCTCCTTATGGCTCAAATACGGAGTGCAATCATGGGTAATGGAGAAGTACTTCGCTTTCTTTATTTTTGTAAATATTGTTGATTTGATGTTATTAGCCAATAAATCTATTAATTAATTTTGAGTTTTATTTCTAAGATAATGATTATTGATCTCATAATTCACTACACTAAGATGCTCTTCCATAACTAAATCAAACTTGGCTATAAATTCAATAAATTGACCAAAAAACTATTATTTTTCACATAAATTTTCTTATTTGATCTTGAAATGGCAAATTATTTCGAGAAATTGTCTTGACAACACCAATTACGTGCACAAGTAAAAAATTTCAATATTGTTTCTCTCGATCAATATGAGTTTCCATTGCATTATCAATTGTTGCTTTTTGTTGTAGTCCTCTGTGCAAATCAACCCATTTTGATTAGATTCACATTGTGTAATGGATTTCTTTCATTCTCTCTTAACTTGATAGATAAATTATGCTAATCGTTGATTTCTTTATTTGCCAAGTTGGATGCTTTGTGTGTATTTTCAAATAGTTTGCAACAAAGCAAAATGCTTTATCATATGAATTTGAATACACAAGCCATTTTCTTTCATGTTGTTCACCACGTGGATATCCGCCAATGTAGTTCTAAAAAGTAAAGTGTCTACCATTTATTTTACATCTTGAAAATGCATCATTATATTTTAAAATTTTGATGGGATCATGTTGAATTAACACAAGCCTTTTGACATTGGTAATCCCTCCCCATAATTTCGGATCATAGTTGACCTCAACATTTCTTTCAAGATCAAGCATCAGTGCATTACTAACATCTTTATAAGCATTAACATCAACATTTACATTATCCTCCTCCGCTGGAATCTCTATTATATAATCTCGTACATCAATATTTTTGTTTATAGGTTCATCGTCTTTGTCGATATCAACGTTAGAACCAATATTTTCATGCTCCAAATTAGTTCCATCAACTTGGCTACACTTTGAAGTTTGAACTCTTTTATTTCTTTCTTGAAATAAATTTGAAATTGAGCCGACTAACGACTTTGCTTCTTCATCTTTATGTTTTTCCTCTTCCTATTTTGATATCCAGAATTATGTTTTTGATTCTTATATCGAATACATAAGATAATGTTATAATTCTAGTTATACTAGCATTTTAGTCACCTTATAAATAATGACCAAATAACCATTTTATTATGCATAATTTAGCAACTTTAATTATAACAATTTATAAAAATTAATTTATAACAATATGATGACATAACGTATTTGACTCAACAACCTAACAAAGACAGGCAAGACGAATCCATTCATAATTCATAGTACATTCATTGCTTATTATGCCTAATTCAACAAACTAATTCATTCATAATCCATAATTCATAATTCGTTCAAAGTTTTTTTGTTCATAAATCATTCAACAAATTAAGTAGGAGTCACAAGCTATACACTGTTAGGCAAAGAGAAAAAATTGGGTCCTCATCTAAAAAAAATTCAAAATCTCAGGCAAAGATTAATTTTCAATTCGATTCCGATCATAGATTGGATGTACCCCCTGACCATAATCCACCGCAACAACATGCAGGAAGGCTAATCGATTCTTCTTAGGGTAATTGTAGAAACATGGATCTAGTATGTAAAGTGGATTTTCCAGATTTGGTACTGGATCGACAGGTAAATCCATCTTCGCTTAATATTATTCAATCTAAATCTTGGATAGATGCGGTGAGAGAGAATAATTCTTATCAGGATATCTTTCAACTAAAGTACTATGAGCTATTAATCCAGGACAACCTTAGATTAGTAGTAACTAGCGAAGATTTGGTTTTTAAAAGCTACAGGAAAATGGGTGAATTTGATTGTTTTTTATGTGTATGGTAGTAAACCGTATTACAACTACCCGAGAGATTATATTGATAGGATCTGGAAAACGAAAGGTAGTTATCAACTTTTTATGAGAGAAAATGGCATTTTTATCATCAAATGTGAATTGGTATAGGATTGTGAAAGAATATTAAGTTCAGGACCCTATTTTTTATAATAAGAGGCTGATGATTATGAAAAAATGGCAACCGGGGATGATGTTAACTCATGAACATTTAAATACTATCCCAATTTGGATTTGTCTTCTTATTCTAGATTTAGATTTCTAGTCAGTTGAAGCTATTAGTAAAATCGTTTCTATTTTAGAAAAACCCATAAGATTGGATAATATTACTGATACTTTATGCCGAATATTTTATGCAAGAGTGTTAGTGGAGGTTATAATTGATTTTAAATTTCCTGAAGTTGTGCCTATTCAATGTTATAATGGAAACATAATATGGAAAAAAAATTATCTATGAATGGAGTCCTTCTGTTTGTTCTAACTGTAAAGTATTCGGGCATACTAATGGTGTGTGTAAATCATCTAAATTATGGGTTCCAAAGAGTAACTTAGATAAAGGCAATGAGATGGAGTTAGATGATAATAGGATTAGTCAAGTAAAACATATTAGGAGGTTAATAATCAGTTTCAGTTTAACTCTCCAGAACAAAATGTAATAGATAAGGATGGTAAAGAAATGGACAGTAGTGATCATTTTGATGAAAAATCTGAGTTAATTCCGAATATTGTTGTTGAATGTCAACAGAAAGATAAAATGGTAATAGCTTATAACAATGATGGTGATAATCTATCAAGGGTTGATCATAATATAGTTCAGAATGGAGATATTGGTAAGAATACTGATCTAGTAGAGTACTCTTAGGCTTAAAGGTATAAAACAGATATTAGGGAGAAACCGTCTAAGATTATTAAAGATGCCGTAAATTATGTAGAGAATGTCGAGGTTGTTAGAATGGATGACAGTGGGGTTGTAGTGAATTTCAGAATGGTGAAGAAGATGTAAATAAAGACTTCCTTATAAATGAATCTTTCAGCTCCTTTAGTTCTTCATGTAGCTTCAACAAGTGGAGAACTAAATATAAGACTAACAAGTTTAAAAAGGAAACAAGTGGTTTCAGATCAACAATTGGTGGAAACAAACCCAGACTAGGTTAAGATCGTATCTCAATATCAAATTTGGTCCAAATCAAAAAAAGTTAAAGAAGGAGCAAACTCTTATGGAGTTCTAAATCGAGGAATTTATTGTTGTAACATTTGTGATTAATCCAATTCAAGCCCACTTGAATCTGATATCTAAACCACAATGCGCTAGCGGAAGACTAGATCGTTGTTAGACGTACAAAAATAACCAAAGCAATAACTCTAGTCACAAAACCAATATCAACCAATCGCGAATAATCCAAATCTCAATCACAAGCAAGAAACTAACGACAAAGTAGCAAAAATAAATCACATAAGGATTTATAGTGGTTCCACTAACATCTTGTTAGTGTACATCCACTTTGGAGAGAGTATTTTATTACCACGATGAAAGGAATACAAGAGATTGATTTAATAATCACTATATTTCAATATAGAAAAGAGTTTGAGGAGAATAGAATTGAAGAATTTGAATTAGGCTATAAACCCTAATTCTCCCTTGAGAATAAACCTTTGATGCCAAATCAAGTATCCAAAGCCCTCTCTAATTCACTTCAGAAAATAGCTTATATAGGGATAGGCCAATTACCCAAATTGCCCCCGCATCTTCACAAATCAATCTGTCATGTTTTCAGCCCGAAACAGCCCATATGCCTCGACAAACGTCTGTCGTGGGGTTGACAGACGTCTGTCCCCTCTCAAGGAATTATTTGGGCTTCAGCTCAGACGTCTGTCCCCTCTCAAGGAATTATTTGGGCTTCAGCTCAGACGTCTGTCCCTAGTACGACAGACGTCTGTTGAGCTCAAAAGTCTGTCCCCCATGGGATAGATGTCTATCCAAACTTTCAGGAAAATTTCCCTGTAGTGTCAGACGTCTGTCATTCTCATGACAGACGTCTGTCGCTCTAGCCTCTTGAAAACTTGCACATTCCAGCTCATAGTTTCCACATACGAGCACCGATTTGCGAACCGTCTTCCGCGACTCAAAGCTATCTTCGACCTCTTCAATCCAATATATAGTATCGCATACTTCAACATTTATAAACGGTGAGCTTATTATTATTTCATATTTTTATTTTTGTGTTATCTGATCATCTATGCCTACCTGCCTTCTTTAGCTATGACAATTTGGTTTACGCTTTGGGGTAAATGACAGTCCTTGTTGGTTATCTTCTGAATTTGTTGTGGGGATTTTTCTTGCTTCTATGTAAGGTTCTATACTTGTTTGCTATCTGATGAGTTTGGCATGATTTTGCTTGGTGTTTCTTTTAGCTGGAAATTGGTCTTCTGTTGCGAGTAATGCTGGTGGGCTTTTTGGGTTTCATATTTCTATAGCAAGAACTGATATGGGCTTTGTTATTGTGCCTATTAAGTTGTTTATCTTTTTGTTGTATGTTAGCGTTTTGCTGTGTGTAATTTAGGTTCAAGCTGGTTTAGCAGTTTGTTTATAGTATTGTTTGGTTGTGGTGTTGTATTTATTTCCCACTTGAACCTTTTCTCTGTATCCTTTTTATTGTAATTTAAGCACCCTTTCTATTCAAAAAAATACAAATTAAGTAATTAACCACTAAAATAATTATATTAAAACCAAATAAAATAATCAACAAATAGAAAAATTTAAGATGAACATTAAACTCGCATTTTTATTGTAACTAGAAAGTTTGATATAGGTGAATAAATTGAATTCCTGCTCTTGTAAATAGAAACTGAACAAAGGAAGTCATGTTCCTAACCTTCTCCTGCAAATGAATTCCTCCTCCCGCTCCTACAACTTGAAGTCTTCCCCCTCATATATTTATTCAACAAATGAAGCCCTTCGGCAAATTAAAATAAGTTAGGTTCGACTTCCAAGCAGTATATTGAAATTGCAAGTTGAAAAATTATGAAATCCCAAATAGTAGAACTAAAACTGCAAATGAAATCGAGTTGAAAACTTGAAATTGCAAATTGAAATTACCAAAATCAATTCCGAGCAGCATAATTTGAGGGAGGAAATCAAAATCAAATTGAAGTTTCAAATTGAAAGCATTACACATGTTCCCCTACAGAGTTAGAGCCTGTCGCAGTGTCGGCTTGTCGTCCTTGCCGAAGTCAGTGACGAAGTTGAATGAATTATGGAATGGAGCAACATATTTTAATTTGCATAAAAAATTTCTGATTTTTGTTGCCCCTGCGTGAACGATGCCCTAGAGAAATGTCTTGCTTGTCTTGGGCATGGACCAGACCCATATCGACATAATACATTCAAATTACTACGATTCTCTAAGCAATAATTTTCAGGTAAGCTTAATTACGTCATTGATATACATATATTAGATGAACGGAGGAAAAGTTTGCACAATGATGCAAAAGAAATCGTGTATAAAGTATGACCTAAGATGCAATTAACAATGCTAATAATAATGTAAGGCATTAAGTGTTGAGCACTTTATATGCTACAAAGTGCAAAATTTTATGCTTTCAAAACAAGAAAATACTATTGCTTTTGGTTGTAATATTCAAAAAATTATTGAGAAAAAATCCAATCATTCCTGAAAACTATATCTTCGTATTTATAGGGAAAACATATTTAGTTTTTGGTCTTCAAATTTAAATTCCTACAATAAAATCATTAATCGTGATATAATTTTGTCCTCACCTGGTCTAACTACTTTAAAAAGGTTAAACTTGCGTTAACTATTGTTAACACTAAAATTTGCATTGATCTAATGTAAAGAAGTAGAAGCTTTGGAACTAGAAGACGATACTGAAAACAAATGGTTTGAGGCAATAAAATTGAACCGAGAAGGAAGGGATTTGCGGCTGCTAGATCGACACCAAATGTAGGAGTTGAGATCTATGAAAATGATACTGAAAAATATAAAGAGGAAGCCAATAGAGGCAACATCATAATTGAAGCCTGAGAAGTTCCTGTTCGGCACTGATAGCAAGGGGTTCAAGAGGAACAAAAATGATACTGAAATAGCAAGATGGGAAATATGAAGTCGATATTAAGGAAAGAAAGGAACGAAGGCACGTCGACAGCAACATACAATGAGAAATTAGCTTTGTGTCGACGACGAAATAGGGAAGCAAGTACATAAAGTCGACTCCAAGAGAAATGAGGTTAAAGCATGAGACCGATACTAAGACAACGAAAGCAGCAGTTATGAAGGCCGATACCAAAGTAATGAGGAAAGAGACACGAAACCGAAGACTCAAAGGTGGAAACATGGATTTTATATTCAAAGCGAAAGCAGCAAAGATGACGCCAAATGCTGATGGTATCATTGGAAGCCATACCAAACACAAAGTAAGGGAAGCAATTAGACCGATACCAGATACTTAAGATAAAGGAACGAAACCTAAACCAAATTCGTGAAGGAAAGTGAAGAGTTAGATATAAATATAATAGAGCAAGAAGAGCTATCAATACCAATAAATTTAATGTCGATACCAATGCATATGGGTCACATCCATTAGTACAAGCAACAGAAACGAAACCAGACACCGAAAGCTAGTATTGCTGAAGGCAAGAAAGCAATTAACTCAGCATCGGGTACATAAGCTAAAAGCTGGCACCGAAGCCTCTGCAAAAGTCAGCACCAAAACTAAGAAGCACAAACCTGAGATGATACTGAGAAGTTTCTAAAAAAAAGGAAGTCCAAATCATCTATAAATAAGACCCCAGGGTTCACATTTTTGAAGACCTCTCCTTATTCCAAAATCTTGTACTCAATTCTCAGATACATAACCCTAATTTGGAAATATAATCGAGGATTTCTCTTGTAATCTCCAACCATAAATAATATCATGGAAGTATTCAAAGTGGATGTAGGTTCAATCCTAACCGAACCACTATAAATTATCGTATTCTTTACTTTCTCGCATATTATACTGCATATAATTATACTTTTGGTTGTCAACACTTTCCAATCCAACATTCCAAATAATTATTTAACCATCCCTAATGCATATTCTAGCTCTGATTAGGAACAACTTTTGAATCCCTTATCCCAAGATAACTTTCTCCCTAAGTATTATAAGAATGATACTCACCTATTGAAGGAAGAGTAGCTAATCTTCATACTTGGACATTATTATCTAGGAAACAGCGAATTATTTCGATCTTAAAAAGAGATAGATTACCCCAAATCCACAACTATAACCATATATTTCAGTGTTGATGAATTTTTTCATTAACATTTGGCGCTAGAATGAGGGTCTGCACCTCCGATCCTCTTAATAACTTATAACATCCCTAATTATTCCACTCCGTTGGTTAAACATTGAAGAGCTAGACCATAGATAAAAGATCTCAGCAAGGATCTTCTAAACCTTAAATTACTACTTCAGACACCATTGATCCGAGGGCTATTTGAAGAATAGTATAACCTTGAACCTTCGCTTTCTTATCTTATCATAAAATAATTTGTGAATGTTTGCTTAAATGACGGAAGATCCTAAAGAAAAGATAACCCCATCATTCAACCCAAAATGCTGATGAAGCAAGCCAACTCTCCACTCTAGCACAACTTCAAATCTGAATATTGTAGATGAGAATGCCTACAAGATCAAGGCTCAAGAACAACTTCCTAAAATGTAGGATCTCTTACAAGTTGCTTTGGTACAAAAATTGGAAACAGCCAAAGCGGGACGATTCTAACACTAATTATGTGATCTGAGAAAACCCATCTCGTACATATATGATGAGGCGAAGGATATAGCCAACTTCGCAGTTTCTTTCAAAGCTATAAATTTCCCAAAACCGTTCAATGGAGGGAAGTATTGCAAGTATCATAAGCTAAATATGCACAAAACTGTTAAGTGCAACGTGCTCGAGGGTATAATTTAAGAGCTTATCCAGGAAGGACACCTAAAAGAGTTCATTCGAGGCAAAAAAGACACGACTATGCAACTTCTTGATCTCAAGACAAATGCCCTAGTGGTAGGAATCACTTCTTCTCCAACACATCCCAAATCCACGTTTGTTAGCTTGCGTAGTGATGGTACCAGGCTCAGAGAAAAGTGAGAGACCTCCGGACCAGGACGTTCTAACTCTATTCGTAGAAATTATTACAATTTCGGATCAAAGAACCATTACTCTAGTAACTATCCTAATCCCCTCACTTGTCGCATTTGCAAGATTCCAGGGCATGTAGCACCTTCGTGCCCTGCACTTCAGAGGGATAACTAGGTGTTGTGTAAACCCTTAGTGACACTTCATATGATCTAGGCAATTTTCATTGTATTCATGGTAGAATTACTAAGTTTTATAAACATCTCGTGCTTGTTCATGGATGCTTTGCATCGTTCATGTTAGACAACCTTGCTAGAAATTGCAAATCCAGTGATGGTTATGTAATACTAAGTTTATTGTAAGATCTTGGCCAAGATAAACTTTGATCCCCATCCTCATTCGTGAGTAGGAATTAATATTAGTAAGTGGTTCAATAGAGTATATGGCTCGGTGAGTCTAAGGCAGAAAAATATTTCCACCAAGCATCGTGAAATAACTGTGTTGTATTTCCCTTGGAACATGTTATGAATTCTAATCGAGACATGGAACACCGTGTTGTCAAAAAGGATTTCTAAACACTTCGATGTGACAAATTCAGACACAACGATTCTTTATTTCTTGTTTGATAGTGGAATTTTTAGTTCGTTCATAAATACTTGAGCTATGTCAGTGGTTACGGGACACTTGCCTAAACTCGCCCATTTGCTAGCTTAATGTAAATTATGCTTTCCCTATTGATTATTGATGGTCAATAAGTGGTTTGACCATCTGTGGAGCTTCGGCTCCACTTTGTTTGTTTAGAATTTACGGTCTTTTTAATCACCACATGAGTTGTGTGCTCACCATTGAGTTATGTGCTCACCCGAGCTATATGCTCATAACTATAATCGATAAACACGTCCTGCCTCTATTCTAAAGATGAGAATGCCCTACCTCTGCTTATGTTTCGTCCTGTAGAAGGGGACAAAAGATCAAAGAGAGCACTTAAAGCACGCCCTGCTTCTGCTCTAAAGATGAGCACGTCCCGCCTCTTCTTCGACTATGAACGTCCTACCCCTGTTGTAGAGATGAGTACATCTTACATCTACTTACATCTCATCCCGCAGAAGGGAACGAAAACCCAAATAGTGGCTCACAAGGCTGAAATGGCCAATCAAAGACCAAGAAGTGGTTCACAAATCGAAACAAAGCCCAAAAAGTGGCTCACAAAGCCGAAATGGCAACTCGAGCAAAGATTATTAGTACCCAAATTTGGGTTTTCGTTCGGCATATCTATTATTACAAGATGTGGATTTCTGGTCTTCTACTATTCATACCCGAATCTGGGTTTTGGTTCGGGACTTCTATTATTGCCATAGGTGGATTTCTGATCTTCTATTATAAGTACCTGAATCTAGGTTTTGGTTCAGGACTTCTGTTATTTCCAAAGGTGAATTTCTGGTCTTCTATTATAAATACCTGAATCTAGATTTCAGTTCTGTACTTCTATTATTGCCAGAAGTGGAGTTCTGGTCTTCTATTATTAACAGTTGAATCTGGGTTTTGGTTTGGGACTTCAATTACTGCAAGATGTGGATATCTGGTCTTCTATTATTAATAAATGAATCTGGATTTCGGTTCGGGACTGTTATTATTACCGTATGTGGATTTCTAGTCTTCTATTATTAATCCCCGAATCTGGGTTTTAGTTCGGGACTTCTATTTCCAGATGCGGATTTCTGGCCTCCTATTATTAATACTTGAATCTGGGTTCGGTTCGGGACTCCTACTATTGCCATAAGTGGAGTTCTTGTCTTCTATTATTAATACCTGAATTTGGGTTATGGCTCGGGACTTCTATTATTGCCAGATGTGGATTTCTGTTCTTCTATTATTAATACTCGAATCTGGGATTTGGTTCGAGGCTTCTATTATTTCTAGATGTGGATTTCGGGTCTTTTATTGTTAATATCTGAATCTGGTTTTGTTTCAGGACTTCTATTATTGCCAGAAGTGGAGTTCCGGTCTTCTATTATAAATACCCAAATCCGAATTTTGCTTCGGGACTTCTATTAGCTCCAGAGGTGGACTTCTGATCTTCTATTATAAATACTTGAATTTGGGTCTCCATACTATGGTTCTTATTTCCTAAAAAATGAGTTTTCAGAATTCTGTTATGCAAACTAAAGTCAGAGCTTTGGACCTTTTCCTTATTATTACAGATGAATAGTATGGACACATAATATTTTCAGAAACGAATCCTAATATTTTCATTATTCTAACACTTGAATCTGGGTTATGGATTTTCTATTCACATTTGCAGGAAAGGATTTCTAGACTTCTATTATCATGCCCAAGTATGGATTTCAGGCCTACTACCTTATTTCTGAAAAGAGGATTTTCAAATCAATACTCGGGTTGGCACCTTGGGTCTTCTATTTGTAATCTCTAAACGAAGATTATGATCTTCACACTTTAAAATAGGGAGTTCCTCTAAACTTATGTCTGTCAAAAGGATTACGTTACTCTTACCACAAATTTCATTACTATGTGGTTTTGATCAAAAAATACCTGACACAATATGAGCAAAATATTAAACACTATGTGTTAACCGACCTTTTGGTCCAGTTCCCAAAAGCTCATCAAGCCCACTTGACTCGATCCATCGCATGGTACCAAAGCCCGAAGTGTTGCCAGAATGCTGAGGGTCCAAGCCCAGAAGAAATCGCGCGGACGTAGGCCTCTAAACACCTCAAAGTGAAAATATCGCATCACATTGCCTCACATCGCATCCCACGACCCGCCTCCACTTTGCATCACTCTACCGCAGTTCTGCATCCCTCTACACCACACTCCCCAGAAGCATCGCATCACTCAGGATGTGATAATACTGCATCCTTCAAGATGCAATATATCGCATCCCTCGGGATGTGGTGTAATCGCGTCCCTACTGATGCGATATTATTGCATTCTTCAGGATGTGATAATATGGCATCCCTTTTGATGCGACGTATCGCAACCATTGATGCGATAAAACCATGCTTCCCCCTCTCGAAAGCAAATGAACTACATCCCTCTAGGATGCAAATTTCTGCATCTCTCGGGATGCGAAAATTTGCATCATACATGAGGGATGTGAGTTTTTTCCATAACATAGGGGGATGCAATTTTCTGTGTTCTATGCCTTTAGGATGTGAAATTATGTTGTATGGTCCCCTAATCTCAATTACTTCCACCTAACCCACTACCTATAAATACCCCCTTTATCATTCTTCATAAGAATTAGATTTTGATTGATTTGACAGCCCTACAAGCTTTAAGAGCTCCACTAATGGCAGCATAGATCATAAGGAATAAGAAGACTGCATCACTTTTTTACAAGACTTAGCATATGACAATTATGACTCCCAAATATATATAACAACTTGTAAACAAATGTCATAATGATGTTAAATGCTTGTAACTCTCTTTTGTGAATAAAGACCAACAAACTCCTTCAAAGTGGACGCAAGCCCCTCATGGACCGAACAATTAAAAACCTCTGTGTATTCTCTTCTTTTCACATTTTAATTTCTGTACACGAAACGCTAATTCTCAAGTTTAGAGAATCTTTAGGTGTGACAACATTTTTAGTCGTCAATACTTTGGTGCTTTCATTGAGAACGTAAATTCACTTCTTTACATTCACTTCCATCTCGACTTCGGTGCATTACTTACGTTTCTTCTCAACCTACCGCTCTAGTCCGCTTACGATGGTTAAACAACGAAAGAACCCAATGACAGGAACCTCCGCAATGGCCGACACTGCTGCTTCTTAACAACCCCAATCCACGTGATGTTTATGTCATCAAGTGAAAATTCTTCCCGGTTTTTTTGGAAGGCACGACTTTGCTTAGGTTCACCCGTCTCCCGGGTCAATCTATCTCTACCTTCGACCAACTGGCTACGGAAATGGTCAAACAATTCAGGATGCATGTCCCATGCCAAAAAATACTCTCACACTCTCCAACCTCTATCAGGGCCCGAAAGAGTCCCTCAAAAGCTACCTCGAGCATTTCAACATCGCCCTTACTGAAGTTGATGATCTAAAACCACCCAAAGTCCTTGTCTATCTTGCCAAGGGTGTCCTTCCTAGCTCCGAGTTCGGAATGTGGATCGACAAAAAGCAACCCAAGAATCTGGAAGCTTTTTATGAGAATGTTGGACAATTCCTGTGTCAAGAGGAAGCACGACACAACAGGGCTGCCCAAAGTGACCATCCCAAAAACCTACACACTGGCATCATTGAAGATATTGTCAAAGGAGAACAAGTCGGAAAATCTTCCGACAAGGGTAAGGGGGCGGTCCCGTGCAAGCCCAAGCCAAACAATGACAAACCTAGAGGTTGCAACAACAACCAAGTTCCTGGATATGCTAAGAAGCACGACCGCTATCCCACTTATAGGAAACTACACTTTGCTTAACCAAGAGTTGGAGGCAATCTACCTAGAGACATGTAACACTCTTCAGTACAAGAAGCCCAAAACAAGGGAATCCACCGACCGCTTGGCTGTTGATTTTCTTTTAGGTTGGAGATGGTCCAGAGAGGCGAGTTGTAGTTGTACCAATTGACCAGTACAAAGGAGGTGCTGGCGAAATTTTCGGAAATTTAAGATGTTAGAAAATTTTCAGGATTTTGTAAAATATTCGTTAATAGAGATGAATTAATAATTTAATTGAAATAAATTGCTTCAGTTGAAACAGAAACTAATAGGTAAACAATTAATTTTAACCAGTCAATAGTGTTTGTTTTCTACCTTCGCAATTTCGAGGACGAAATTATTTTAAGGAGGGAAGAATGTAACGACCCGTATTTTCAGCGATAGAATAATTTATTTAATTAATTATTTAAATAGCGATTTAGAGATTTATATGGTTGTTAAATTAAATAATATTGAATATTTAATTTATATAGATAATGGATTAATATATTTAATTTTGAAATAGTCGGAAATAGTGAATTGACGATATAGTGTGAACTGGACAATTCAAAATATGTAATTCAGTTTAGAGTTGAATTATATTGACAAATATATTATTTAAACGAAGTTTGAACGTGTAATTATAATATAATTATAATCGAGCTCGAAATGGCGTTGTAGTTCGTAATTTGGCTATTCGAACTTTAAACTAATATACAAAACCCGTTTTAAGCCGGATTCTTGTGAAACAAGAAATGTTCGGAGCTGGTGAAGTATATTTTTCTAGTGGAAGAGAAAAATCAGGATTTCATTGTGTAGATTTTGATTTATGTCCAAATCAAATTTTTAAATAGTCGCTATGGAATTCCTTTATAATTTATTTATATTTTAAATGGATTTTTAATATAAATTGGATACTGATTTAATCTGGATTTGAAATGTTAAGTTAGAAATTTAGATAGGAATATTTTGGAGCTGTATGATATATATTGTGAATATATACGATAATATTTATTTATAAATATTTAATTTAATTATTTTTAAATATATTTAAAAAGGTTTATTTAGAGCTTTAAAAATAGACACTTTTGCAAATGACCTCTGTTTTCGACGAAACTAATTTTGTTTGGATCCGCAGAATTAAATTATTGCTAGATTCCAATTTTCATGATTTTTGGAGTCAGTATGTGGCCGTACGGGGTTTTAATGTGAAAAACAATTGATAATTTGACCTTTAAAAATACGACCAAATAAAATAATAATAAATCTACTCTATACATAATCTTTAAAATTCCTAACCATAATCCATTTCCTCATTCCACAAAAAACAACCCGCCGCCAGTAATATACTTCCACAGCAAAAATCGAGTATTATAAAAATCATAACAAATCAAGAAAATATCCATAAATCCTAATATTTGTATATATTGATTCAGCATCAAAAGGGCTTCAACTCTATATAAAATTTGTTGGGTTCAGTGAGTTTTGTTTTCGATGGAAATTTTTTCATGGAAATTACTGTCAGTATGAGTCGCACGAGCTAGGGTTGAAGAATTAGCGAGTTTGTTTCATCGATTGAGAAGATGGAGTTCATATTTTTTTCTAAGGGGATCGAGGAGCTTTCGTTTGCAAAATTTCTAGGAGTAAGTGATCAAATATTTCGTACGACTTCTTTACTGCCTATTTCCTGGCCGTCAAATGCATATGTAAGGGGAGAGGCGAGTTTCACAGTATTATCATAGAGAGATGGTGAAGACGATGAGGAGTTGTACGATGATTTTTGTGGGATTTTTAATGGTTCGTAGGAAGAGTTGTGGAGGCAGATTGGTTCGAAAATGGTGGAGTTTAGGAAAGAGCAACGTGGTTTTTATCTGGAAAGGAAAGAAGAAGTTAGAGGAAGCGGGTTTGGCTTGGGCCGGGTAGAAGAGTTGAGGCCCAAGTAAAATAAATTAATGAAGTTTTATTTTAAATAAAAATGTACACAACTTGTAATGTTCATATCTTGCGCGTACGTTATCAGAAATTGACGAAACAAGATCCATTAGGATCGTATGGACGGACACTACACAATGGAACTGACTGGGAGCGAATCGAAGCTTGTTACAATTTATAACGAAATAAATTATCCGTCTGAATCAAGCGACAATTATCGTTATTTAACGATGATCGTCCAATGTGAGTAAATCTCACTAACACTGTACAGTCTATATTTTTCTAAATATAATATGGTATTGATAAATGATGATTGATTGTTGTGTGTTAATTATTTGGTTGAATTGCTGAAGTAATGGTTGAAATTATAGATAACGATATATATATAAGTCGTTAATCAAATATTGATTCTGTTTATCAGAATATTTCGTATTGAAATGAAATCGATTTTATTTATATTGTTTAACATCTGTGATGTAGGGAAACAGGTTGAAGGGATCCAACTGGATTCCTTAATATATACTGTTTGTTTTCATATATTGTGATATATGATGTGATATATAATCTGTGATTGGTTATGATGACACTGGTCTGATTAGTTGGTATTTTAAATACCGTATGAAATACTATAATGTAAAAGGAAATTTTCAAAGTGAATATTGAAAATGAAATATTTATATATGAAATAAATAGGATATTATAAAAGATAATATTTGGAAAACAAATATTGGAAAAAATACTTATAAAAAAACATTAATTTGGAAAATAAATAGAATTAATAGTTAGAAAGTAAATAGAATTATATAAAAGGATTTATATAAAGTATATAGAATTATATAAAAGGATTTATATAAAGTGAATAGAATTATATAAAAGGATTTGTATAGAATAAATATGATATTGAAAAGGGAAATATTTATAGGAAATAAATAGAATTATAAAAGAAATTATTTGGAAAACAAGTAGAATTATATAAAGAAATATTATTCACATCCTATGTGAAAGATTAGATTAAAGTAAATATTTTGCAAATAAAATATCATAAAGGAATTTGGGGTTTGAATTCGGAATTTAAAGGGAATACTAGAATTAGAAACTAATTGGAAATTAGTTGAGTTGAATAGCTTCCTGGGTATCGATCTGATGTTGATTTCGGCCTTCGGGGTTAACACGTAGGGGTTGTTCTCTTACTAGTTTACAGTTAGAGATTGATATTTGTAAGAAGATAGTGATGCATGAATCAGAAATGGAAACGTTTTCTAAAGTTAATAACGTATATTTTCTAAAATTAGAAAAATAGGGATTTGATGAATATATGGAAACGAGAAATGGGGAAATGAATAAATGTTGACTGATGATTGATCGATAGAATTTCCATCTGGAAATAATATCATTGTTTGCACACATGTTTTTCTTTGATAGTTAACTGACCGACTATCAAAGTTTTTGAACATTTTTCCGTTGTCAATACGGAGAGACCGGGATCAGATTCATTATCTGAAAACCACTATGTATAGGCATTAGCGTTGCGATAAAATATGATGAAGATATTTGAAGACAGAGTTATGCAAGGGTTGTTCAGTAAATCCTAGGTAGAAATTGCCTAAGATGGATTTACAGGATACTGCCTTCGGGTTGTCCAGTCCCAAGACAACTTGAATGGACGAATGTCTGACAGAGTATATCTGGTAGATCGCGTAAGTTGATCGTTTCAAACGTATTTACATTGGTGGCGGAGGAATTTGTTTCACTTAGCTTATACCCGTGGTATTTTTGGGAAAATCAATTTGTGATTTGACGGGTATGATGATGTGGCATTCAAAGTAGTTAAAAGAGTGATCTGTTAAAAGATACGTTATGACCTCAAGCCTCATCAACTGGGAAATGACAAAAATTGGGCAGACAGCATGGCTAAGTGGGTCGCACCCAATTACGTTATTTTGTCACCATCTAGAGAATATTCATATTTGTTACTTCTTTCAATTCTGTATCTCCCAAGAACGGTTATGTTGGTATACCAACCATAAAGTGATAATATATTCGGACCATTCAAGTGAAATGAATGGCCGGTCATGTATGGCTGAGTTATAAGATGTTCTTGTTGAACTCCAATGTATCGCTTCTAGAGTACATTGATCAGAAGGTGGTTCCATACCTTGTCATAGTTGGAAATATATTACCCAATAAGCGCCCGCGGTGTTTGACTGTACATAATATATGTGGAACGTGAGATGAAAGCGTTTCCACTAGATTGCTATTTATTTGGTTTAGACATTATTATAATATCAGAAGACTGTTGATTATAAAGAAATGTTTTGGGTTATCGTAAGGTTAAAACCATCCGTGTTTATGTGTGGATCGGTCTTACGATTATCATTTCTTTAGAAAGGATTTGAAAAGTTAAACAAATGGTTGGAGTTTACTCACACTAGTCACATGACTGACCCAGAGTTTATTTTGTTTTGTTTTCCCTAAACTCTTGGGTGCCCAATTTTGTATGGGCAGTCAAGTAGTCGGGATTTTACAAATACTTGAAGAGTTGGGCCATGAGGCTTCAGGATTATATAGCTATTGTTATTTCTGTTGTATTGTAAGTGTTGTACTCTAATAATGATATTGTATACAGATACTGTTTTATTTCAATGTTATGTTATGAAATATATTTATTCGTTCCGCTGTGAGATTCGTGTTTACTCTGATGTTGTGATGTTCTTCTCCTCCTTTTATTCTAATTTTCTATCTTATCTATTCTCACCCTCTATTTTCTTTCATTAACTATCTGGTATTTCCAATGCTTGGATAGTCAAATTTGAGTTTATGTCGATATCCAGGATCGCGAAAACCCGGGTCGTTACGTGCACGAAGGCGAGTACGGTGACCACACCGGGGGGCTCTCTGGTAAGGAAGATTCTCAGATATGGTTACTTCTGGCCCACACTCGACCAAGATGCCATGGACTATGCCCGCTAGTGTGACAAATGCCAAAGGTTTTCCAAGATTCCAAGATCCTCTCCTACTAAGATAACCCAAATGGTCCATCCCTGGCCATTCGCCACATGGGGATTAGACATCATCAGAACTCTTCCGATGGCCAAAAGCGGTGCAACTATGCTATCGTCATAGTTGATTACTTCACCAAATGGGCAGAAGTCAAGGCCCTTACCAAATTTACTACCAAGAAGGTGATCAACTTCGTTGTTTGCAACATCATCACTAGATATGGAGTCCCCCAAGCTATCATTTCCGACAATGTGACCCAATTTGAGAGTGCTGAGTTCAAGACCTTCTGCCTTTGGCACAACATCGAAAAGAAATTCTTGGTAGTAGCTCATCCTCAAGCCAATGGGAAATTCTAGGCTGTTAACAAAGTGATCAAATCCATCATCAAGAAGCATCTGGAAAAGGCTGGAGGCGTAGGGGTAGATGAGCTCCCTCTAGCCCTATGGGCCTTTCGCTCTTGGCTATGGATCAAAGCCATCATTCCCATTGAGCTGAAACTCCAATCTCATCGAGTCACTTACTATGATCCAAATACTGACCAAGATCTCCTCTTATAATCACTCAACTTACTCGAAGGGAAGTGAGACCAAGCTGAACTCAAAGCTACTTCTCAGCGCCAACGAGTTCACTGGCACTTGAACTCCAAAGTCTATCCAAAGCGTTTTAATATCGATGACCTCATCCTGAAGCGTATCTTTCCCACACCGAATGGTTTTTGTCCTTGCTAGGAAGGTTCGTACATCATATAACATATGCTTGGAGATGGAAACTTCAAGATAATGATCGTTGATGGCGCTGAACTCCCGAGACCATGGAGCAGCAAGCACCTCCGTCGCTACTTCTCCTAGCTTAGTGTACAGATTTACTACTTTCCAACAATTTTTTTCTTCTTCAAATTCAAGGCATTGTAATGTAAAGGCCATTACTACCAAAGTTATCAGTAGAGATAGTTTCATATGTCTATGTTCTTGGTGTCTTTACTTTATGCATATTATGTTTGAGAAACTATTACAACCGACTTGCAGGCATAAGCGCACAACATTGGATCGAAACCACGAGGCTCTGAACTAGTCCCTCGGACTCGAGTCTCTAACCGATGAGGAGGCTGAGCAAAAACTATTCGACTCGAGTCTCGAACCAACGATGAGGCTAAGTATTAATAACTCGGCTCGAGTCTCAAACCAACAACGAGGCCAAGTATAAACAACAAGACTCGAGTCTCGAACCAACGATGAGGTCAAGTATAACTAACTCGCCTCGACTCTCAAAGCAACGATGAGAATGAGTATAAACAACTCGACTCGAGTCTTGAACCAACGACAAGGCCGAATATAAATAACTCGACTCAAGTCTCGAAACAACAACGAGGCCGAGTATAAATAACTCAACTCGAGTCTCGAACCAGCGATGAGGTCGAGTATAAATAACTCGGGTGTCTAATCACTTGAGTATCCAACCCCATTCCTAAGTCTTCAGACTTGGAGGCAGCCCATCAACCAAATGAGAGTGACATCAGCTGCTCATTTGGCCCCATCCGACCCGAAGGGTCCGAATCCGCGAAACAACTGGTGTATCAATGATATCCTCGAACTGTAGCCCAAACAAAAAGATGGGAGAGTCTAAAGGACCAATCAACAGCATCCACTGTGAACTCCGCACGAATCAAGGTCTATAACCGAAAGGAAGTTCTCGGGAGTGACGTCAACACTTGAACTTCACACGACTCAAGCATCGAGAGTGAATCCCTGGGATAACATTTGCTTAAGTGTAATAACAAGTATGTTTACGTCAGTACAGAAACTGGAAAGCATAGACAAACATTTGAACACTTAATACAAAATGTGATATAAGAAGAGTCAACTAAAGCTTTCGTTCACAACCCAAAGAAAATTACATTTGTTTATTCTTTTCTAACGAGGCGATGTGCATGAAAACCACATCACGCCTCCAAAAGAGAGTGCCATACTGGCACACCCTGTCGGCCTACATGACCAAAAGATTACTGTAACAATCACTTGGGCAGTTCTCCCTCTTCCTCCTCCTTCTCTTTCTTCTTCTTCTTCTTGCTCGAGTCACCGTTGGATGGCTCATCACCCCTCTTCTTCTTCCTGGAGCTGCTTCCTCCTTCCCTTTCCTCCGCTTGGTCGGAGAAGTTGACCTAAGGGCGGCCAATGGAATCTCTCCCGCTTCATCATTGCCGCTCAATCTCTGTGACTTCCTTGTCTTCGGGCCAGATCAGTCTTAGAGGTTTGGTGGTGATCTCATTGGAGAGTGAGAGCATCGCAGGCGTGCCCTCTCCTATCTTCTACAAGACCACTTCTGTTGCACCACCTTGCCAGCCTTAAGCCTTTTGGCATCAGCCTTCTGTTGCTTCTTAAACATGTCGTCAGCTTTCTTCTTAGCAGCCTCGGTGTCAGCCTTTCTCTTTACCTCCTCCACCACCTTAGCTGCGGCCTCCAACTGCTCCTTCTTCCTGGACTCTACCTATGTTGTTTGCAGGGATAGCTCGTAAGCCACCCTCTTCTCCACCTGCTTCACAGACTTGGCGAGCAGCTGAGCATTCTGTTTTTCGACCAAATCATGCGTTGTATGCTCATTCGCCTCAACTGGCCCGGTCACATGCACCTCATTCCTATCTCCTTTCATCATATCCTTGAAGAGCGCCATGTTAACATTAGAAAATGTGTATAGAGGGCCATCTCATTCGCCCGACTGCTCCCCTAAACCTTCCATCCATGTCTCGGGTTGTATGGGTTGTGTTAGTCTGAAGCCTATTGTCATTTCTGTTCTGGAAGAACCTGCACGGTGAAGAAAAGCGCTTATTATTCTACTCTTCTCCGTGTTACCATCCTTCTAATTACTCGTGAGAATACAACTTTACCTACCAACACCTGAGGCGTGGTTCCGGCAGGCATAGTGCTTCCACCTGCTGGTTGAGGGAAGATACCTTGTCCCAATCCCGGCTGGTCGGGATTATATTCAGTATCGGTGGGGGATGGGACATGCGTACCACTTGCAGAGATGAATGGCATAGCTTGCTATTGCTGGGAATTACCTCCAACAAACTCATGGGCCACCAGTAAGCTATCAGTTTCCACAGACTTCCCCTTTGTAGCAGTAAGCACTGCCTCTTTACCGACTTGGCATCATATCTCAACAAATGTCTCCCCTCTTGCAGCACCAAGTGTTCTTTCTCATCCAAGTGTGAGAACATGAACTCAATTTCATCAACTGCCTCCACCTACCGCGGATCAGCCTCAAATTCCAGCGGCCTATCCCAAACCTTGGCCAGTGTCCTGGGGTGATCGTCAACACATGAGATTCCATGGAATTTGAGCGGTTTCACGTATATTCCTCGGACATATGGCTCCAGATCCAGTTCTTCTTTGATCTCAGCATCCTCAATCTTATTCTTGAGTTCCTTCACTTCCTTTTGGTGCTCCTCCCTTATTCCATCCATCTGGCTCAGCACCTCTTTAGTAGTAGCCGCAGCAGTTCCTTGCCTTTCTTAGCTTCCTCCAGAAGCCTCTTTAGCTCAGCATTCTCATTCATGAGCCTTTGGGTATGTTCATTTTTAGCCTTCAGCCTTTGGTTTTCCTTGACTATGGTCTTGTTATCCGTGAGAAGCTGGTGTACTTCTTTGTTCTCCTCAAGAAGAAGACGATTCTCCTCCACCATCCTTTGGTTCTCTCCTTTGAGAGTCGTGTTGTCAGTCATCACCGAGGCCATGATGTTCTTGAATGTCATCGCAACATTTTGTGCCTCTTCCTCCGGCTTCTTCTACCTCTCTCCCAATTGTGTTGTTTCAACAACAGAGAGTTAGCACTTAAGTGTGCTGCTCACATACATGGAAACAACTACAATCCGAGGGCGTGTCTTACCCAATTTGTCGTCCCGATTCCGGAAGCTAACCCGCTCAATTTCGGGGGCCTGCCCCAAGTTTTTAATCTCCATGTTCATTTGGATGATCAACTCTAAGAGGTGTCCCGCTGCATACTTCTTAAATTCATTTCACCTATAGAAGGCAGCATGTAATTTTCTCCAAACTTACATATTGTCCTCGTGAGAAATTAGAATGATGTCTTGCATCCATTTCAGCTACACAAAATAATATTTGGGGAATAGCTCTTTCAACAGTGCCTTCTTCTACTCAGGAGTGTACGTTGAGGCTTCCGACCCTTCCTTCAATGCAACCGTCTTCGATGTTCTTTGGTCTACTGGCAATGTATCTTTACTGGTGGATATATGATCAAGCGTTATTGGCGGAGCATGAGAAGGAAGTGTTGACATTTGTGGCCTTATGCCATAGTCTCAAACCTTGAGTCGACCCACAAAGATCAAATGATAGATGGTGGGTATTCCAAGTATCTGGGCCGCTTCCTATGCCGACGATCACCACCAAGACCCTAGAAGCGAGAAGAAGAGTAGGACAAGTCAGTTGATTTTTTAAAACCACTCACCACCGCGCTCCTTGTGGCTGCTGGCCTCTAACTTCTTGAACTCAGTATTTGTCGCTGCTACTATCTTGAACCATTTCACCTGCACGAAACAAACTCAAGGTTAGACACCCTATACACACAAATAAATGTTGTGTTATGTAGTATTTATGAGTATGTTCCCTAAGTGCACTCTCCACATACTAGATTGAAGCCTGATTGAAGGGGTTATCTCCCCAACATTTAGTGTAAGACTTCCTGAGCTTGTGCCATAGGGCCCAGACAAAGTAATATCAATTGGACCTTTTCCAAGTCATAAATTGGTTTGCTCATTCCAACTATGCAGTGGTCCCAAATATAGTAAACGGGGAAACCGGCATAGCCAATACTCCCGCCCATGTCTCAACAGTCGTAGATGGGACAGGGGTGAGCGGCAGGCCTTCTTCTCCAGTGGCCATCTCCACATCACCGGCGCCATCGCCACTAGTTCCTCCTAAGTCTTCGCGGCCTTGTGTTGCTTGGGAACAATAGGGGGTGCTTTCCTTTTATAGCCTGGAGAACTCTCCCAGGTTCCATCTTCCCATTTCCAGCAGCGGCTGGCCAAAATATTGTACATTTAGCAGGAAGTAAGCCTGTCCGACGAAGAGCCCCCTCATTCAAGATGTTCTCTGTATAGCAAGCTTTAATTGGAATGGCCTTCAACCGTTCAAGACATTTCTATTACACCGTGCCTGTGGGTGCCGGAGAAATATCTATTTCAAAAGCTCAAAGTTAACAAAACCCATGACTCAAATGACTTCCAATACCAAGCAACAAAGATACTTACTTCCAACAAACCAGCATCTCGCAAATCCAGGAGGACAACGGACAAAGAACCACTCGTGCTTGAAAACACCGAGTCTACTCCATGACCCCTCAATGAATGGGTGTTGTGTATCACCTTTAAGTAATACAGGGAAGCCGCGCTGGTAACTCTCCTTTAAATCCAAACAAAGACCGGATGTCCTCTCTGGTAGGTTTTATATACAGGTGCTCCCTGAATAAGCGGCAGGTGCCCAGAAGGAAGGCATACCCATTCACATGAAGCTGCATTGGAGCTAATCGAAAGTGAAGCAACATATGTCGGATAAAGTTGTAACTAGGGGCATGCACCCAGAAGTACACATAAACCAGTTCCAAGCTGTGTACCCTTCAGGAGGTGTGTGCGCCCTATCAACCTTTTGGGGGATGAGAATGTCTTCCCAAAGTATGTTGAATCTTGTACAGATGCTCCTCAACGCGGTTTCATCCAATTGCGAAGGTATCGAATCCGGTGGGTTGTCGACTATAACGGCATCTTCCATCATATCTGGTGCCTCTCGGGTGTCTCCCACTAGATACTTATGTTTTGTTCCTCCTCGAGATTCTCTCGGTTGCAGTAGTCCCTTCCATCATTGACGGCTTAGTCAGGTTCTCAGCCGTTTATTGTGAGTCTTTCAGCTGCAAACCCTGGTCGGGCCCTTTCCCTGGACCTAGGACGTGGGAAGGGCTGGAAGTCTCAAGCTTGCTGTCCCCGAACTAGTACTGCTAGTTGAATCGGATTGGGATGGTTTGTGTTGAGAAGTTTGGGCTTCCAGTCAGTTATTTCTTGGATAATCTTGTTTCCATTGCTAAGCTATACTTTTACTAGTTGCATTAGATATTTCTTTGAAAACCTGTACCCCTCGTATTAGTGTAAACTGACATGTACGTGTGGTGAAGTGCAATATGGATATGACTATAGTAAATGAATTTGGGACATGACGACGATCACAAAACTATAACCATCGTCGTCGTCCACCAATATTGTCGAATTTACGTCGAATTGAGGCCACGCCATGGTTGGAATTGAGCAACGAATATAAAAGTTCGATAGTCTAGTCCATAGTCCAAATTTATGCTCTACATCCTTTGTGCAAGCCTAAGTCCACTCCAATCACGAAACGTCACGATAGCGGAGCAAGTCCGATGTCTAGGCCATCTGGGATTTGACCTTCGTATTGGGAACAATAGAAGGCATCCGGTCCTGGAAGGTCGAAAATTCTCTAAGTCCCAAGGATGTGAAAATAGCATCCCCAAGACCAGGGAAAAAATTCGCAACCTTCCCTGGTCCAAAAAAGACGCATCCTCCTTTCTCCCCACACGAGCTCACATCCCTCGTATCACCTAGCTCCATCCAATTAACATCTCACATCGCATCCTCCAATGAATGAAGTCCCGCATCACTTCGATGTTAAATCTCGCGTGCCTCAGATGCGAAAATCTCGCATCCTATGGTGCAAAGATCTCACATCTAATGGATGCGAAATCCTGCATCCTTCGGATGCGAAATCTCGCATCCCTCGGATGCTAGAAAACACATCTCTACGATGCAAAGACCTGCATCCTAGGATGCAATGCGGACTGCTCCGCCATTTCCTCTCCCCATCTTCTCCTTTCCTTCGATCCCCTCCTTTTATCCTTGATTTTCTCCTTCTCCTTTATTGTTATTCCCACAAACCATAGACCAAATCTCAAGCTCGGAGATTCAATTACAACATCCCTGAAGCTCGAGATCAAGCTTGATTCAAGTGACTAAGTCAAATTTCTCGCATCCCGCCTGAGTTTCCTGTTCGAGTTCAATACGGTCGGGCGTTCGGCATGTTTTTTGGGATGCTTGAAAGTAAACGAAGAAGGATGGAGGAGGGGCAACTTCGGTTTTTATATGTGGGGGGAGAAAGGTGGGCTTGGCCCATTAGAATGCATCGCAAGCCATTAGGGATGTGAAGTTTCATACCCCATTAGGGATGCAAAGTACTACACAGAAAGAGTACAAATAATATATATATATATATATATATATATATACACACACACATATATGCATATTTGTGTATTCCCTATGACTTGTATTTATATATATTAACATATATATGTATATATGCGTATATGAACATGGTGAGTAAACGAGAACGAAATTTCCAAACTTCCAGGGAATTTTGACTCACAACTTCGATTGCGACCACGTGTATGATTTTTCAACGTTACGGCAGTCGATGCTGTTCTGATTCGCTAACCAAAAGTGCAGTCGTAAGTTCGAATGACTCGAGAATGTATGACAAGCGACTGATTCCACGACTTAATATCGTCTTCAATATACAACTCGAGTAGTCGTAAGCCAACAAAACACTCGCTACTCATATTTTATTTTCAAACTCTAATCGCACCGTGCAAAATCACATGAAAATGTGCAAGCATACACGCGACACTATGACGATGACAACTCATTTACGCTACAAGGTAAATGAGAGACAACAAATAATGTTTAATTTCGTAAGTCGACAGGAATTGGATATTTAAGCTACCAATGGATCGAGATTCTCGACATGCTCAATAGAATGATCACGACCGAGTGTTAAATAGCTTGGAGATCTTTCCCGCTACCACATGCAGCTTTTTTCAACTCAAAGCACATCATGTCAAGACAAGACGTACTTTAGTGGGTAAGTGTTAACTGGTCTTTTGGTCTGGTTCCCATAAGCATACCAGGCTCGCTCGACTCAACCCATTGAATGACACCAAAGCTCGAAGCGTTGCCAAGATGCAGAGGGTCTAAGCCCGGAAGAAATGTGCTAGTGTAGGCCTCACAACACCTCAAAGTGCAAATCTCACATCACATTGCCTCACACCGCATCCGACAACTCTCCTCCACTTCGCATCACTCCACTGCAATTCCGCATCCCCCTACACCACACTCCCCAGAAGCATCGCATCTCTTAGGATGAGATGATACCGCAATCCCTTGGGATGTGGTGTAATCGTATCCCTCGGGATGCGATAATATCGAATCACTTGGGATGCAATATTATCGCATCTTTCGGGATGTGATGATATCACATCCCTGTTAATGTGATATTATCACATCCCTCAGGATGCAATGATATCGCATCCCTTTCCTGTGACGTATTGCATCCATCGGATGCGATACAACCATGCTCCCACCTCTCGAAGGAAAATGAACCACATCCCTTTGGGATATGAATTTTCGCATCCCTTAGGATGCGAATTTCTGCATCCCTTGCGATGCGTAAATTCTCATCCTACTTGAGGATGTGATTTTTTTTCCATAACATAGGGGGATGCGATTTTTTAGGTTCTATGCCACTGGGAGGCAAATTCTACTGCATGGTGCCTAAATCTCACCTACTTCCACCTTACCCACTACCTACAAATACCCCTTAGCTCATTCTTCACAAGGGTTGGATTTTATTGATTTGATTGCCTACAAGCTTCAAGTACTCCACAAAAGGCAACATAGCTCTTGAGGAAGAAGAAGACTATCCAATACTTGGCATATGACAAATATGATTCCCAAATACATAGAACATCTTGTAAACAAATGCCATGATGATGTTCAATGTTTGTAGCTCTCTTAATAAAGATCAACAAACTCCTTTAAAGTGAATGTATGCCCCTCAAGGACTGAACCACTATAAACCTCTGTGTATTTTTTGCTTTCCGCACTTTAGTTTTTGTACATGAAACGCTAATTCTTGAGTTTAGATAATCTTTGGGTATGAAGAAATTTTTAGCCATCAACACTATGCAAGAGACTAACACAAGAAATGTTAGTTGTTGTATTTTATGCATAGAAATGCAAAAGGAATTCACATGAAGATCTACGTAATTTTTTCGGTCTTCTACCTATTATTACCAAAAGTGGAGTTCTGGTCCTCTATTATAAATGCTCGAATCTGAGCTTCGGGATTTCTATTATTTCCAGAAGTGGAGTTCTGGTCTTCTATTATAAATGACTAAATGTAGGCATCGAGATTTTTACTATTCCAGAAGTGGATTTCTTGTCTTCTCTCCAAACTACTCGGATATGGGTTTTGATTGCACTGTTTATAATGCTAGAAATGGATATCTGGATTTCTGTTGCAAGTATCTGAGTCTGTACCTTAGGTTTACTATCCCACATTTTCAAGCATGATTTCTTGATACTAGATACCTGAATTAAAATCTCAGGTTTCCTATTATCATTAACAGAAAAGTTCCTAGATCTTAGAATTTTCAGTATAAGGACCCATATGGATAAATTATTGGGTTCGCATATTATATATGTTCAAACTCATAAAAAGTTCGTAACATGGGGATTAAACTGCAGTCCTGCCATCTAAGAAAATTTAATATTTTCTCTTTTATCATTATTTTGAATCATACAAAACTAATAATGAAAATTTTCTCTAATGTTTCTTAAGTTATAGGAAGGTAGTGCAGGAATCCTAGATTTTTGTCCTAAAGAACAAAAGCCTCTTTATACTAGGGGATAAATGTTAACACTAAAATTTGCATTGATCTAATGGAAAGAAGTAGAGGCTTCAAAACCAGAAGATGATACTAAAAACATATGGCTTAAGGGAATAAAATAGAACCAATAAGGAAGGGCTTTGGGGACAGCTATATCAACACCAAAAGTAGGAGTTGAAAGCTACGAAACTGGTACCAAAAAATACAAAGAGGAAGCCAGTAGAGTCAGCACCAAAGTTGAAGTTCGGGAAGTGCTTGATCGACACCGATAGCAAAGGGTTCAAGAGGAATCCAAAAGATACTAAAATAACAATATGGGAAGTATGAAGCCGATACTAAGGAAAGAAAGGAATGAGGGCACGTTGTCGACAACAACATATAATGAGCAATTAGCTTAGTGTCGACAACAAAGCAGGAAAGCAAGTACATGTAGCCGACAATAAGAGAAACGAGGCTAAAGCATTAGACTGATACCAAGACTCAAAGATGGAAACATGGACTTGATATTCAAAGTGAAAGCAGCAAGGACGGCACTAAATGATGAAAACAGGTATCGTTGGAAGCGATACCAAACACAAAATGCGAGAAGCAATTAGACTGACAGTAGATACTTAAGATAAAGGCATGAGACTGACACCAAATTCATGAAGGAAAGTGAAGATCTGGAAACAAAAATGATGGAGCAAGAAGATATATCAATACCAATAAACTTAATGCTGATAAAAATGCACAAGGGTGACGCCCATTAGTACAAGCAACAAAAACAAAACCAGACAACGAATGAGAGTGTCGTTGAAGGCAAGAAAGCAATTAACTCAGCACCAGGTACATAAGCTAAAAGTTGGCATTGAAGCCTCTGTAAAAGTTGGTATAGAACCAAGAAGCAGAAACCTGAGCCGGTATCGAGAAGTTGCTACAAAAGGAGGTCCAAATCCTCTATAAATAAGACCCTAGAGGTCACATTTTGGGGAACTCTCCTCATTCCAAAATCTTGTACTCGATTCTAAGATACAAAACCCAAATTTGGAAATTTAATTGGGGATTTCTCTTGTAACCTCCAACCGTGAATAAAATCACCGAAGTCTTCAAAGTGGACATAAGTTCAATCCAAACTGAACCATTATAAATTACCATGTTCTTTACTTTCTCGCATACTGTACTGCATAGCCTTATACTTTTGGGTGTCAGCACTTTCCAGTCCAACATTCGAATTAATTACTGCATATCATTAGCAATCACTTTTGAAGCCCTTATCCCAAGATAACTTTCTCTCTGTGTATTTTAAGCGTGATACTCACCTCTTGATATCTAGGAAATGAAGAATTAGGTCGAGCTTAAAAAGGGATAAATTACCCCAAGTCTACAACTATAACCCTACATTTTAGTGTTGGGGAATTTTATCATTAACATTTATACAATTATCGTATATCGCCGTATGGTATTTTGGAAATCATACCATTTCTGTTGCAATGACATTCAGATGATGGGATTAGCCCATTATGATAAGTCTAACATGTCCTTTCTCTTCACTAATCACCTGTTATGAGACAATTTCATTCCACTCTATTACAATCAATACATAAAAATTATGAATCTAAAAGTGGCTTCACCTCTTCTAAAACAAAAGGAGTTTCATCCATTTAATCTTGAAAAACAAAACTTCAAAACTTAGCGCAAATTGATTCTACCATCAAGGTGTTGGGTACAAATCAAGAGATTGAAAACTGTGTATGAATCAAGAGAAACTAAGTTAGAAAGGGAGAACTGAATAAGGCGGTACATGTAATTGGTGGTATTTGAACATTTGGTGGGAAGACTTGGGATGTAGAGACATCGGGCCATTGAATTTTGGATTTCTACTGAACTTTTTTGAGGGCAGATATTTGATCAAGGATCCATGAGTCTAGTGCAATGTCTTACCGGTGATTGCTCCGAATAAATTTGTTTGATGGTCGATATTTAGTTATAAAAGTACGGAATCGAGATCGCAATCAATTGATAGTTGTATTCGTTGAAATCTCTTCAGCGTAGAGTCAAAGTGGGAGGAGAAGCAACAGCAGATGAGATAGAAGATGTTGGCGGGTGTGGGAAGGCTAGAGTGTTGGATACAAAAGATGGAAGGAAGTGTAAAATCTAAAATCCTAACGTTTTTTTTTTTTTTTTGCAAAATATGAAATCCAAGTCCATTGAAAACTTGAGTTGTTTGTTTGGTATCCTGCAAATAGATAAAGATAGATACATCAAAGATCATGTAAATAACTCACAACGAAAATGGTCTTAATATAATAAATAGCAAATACTTAACCAAGATAATGACACTATCTAAACAAGTGTTTCTAAGATGAACAATATACGCCTTCTATCTAATCTTCAGGTTGCTGTAAGGAGTGGGTCAGAACTAAAGTTCTAGTGAATGGAAAGATTATATAATTTTAAACACAACACTACTTATATAATTACATTTCCTTTTTAGTTATATTAGGTTCACTTAGGTTACATGTAACAACCTGATCTTATGTGATAACCTGTTTAAACTATAATAGTGAATAATAACGAGAATATAAATTTATAAGTCAAGCATTAATTATTTAATTGGACGGTGATTTAACAAAAATGGATATCAATCATATAAATATGTTTAAAAATGTGATTTGTGGAAGTTTTGGTTGACGGAGATTAAGCTTATTGAAAATAAGCTTAATAATGTACTTGTGTTAAGCTGGAGATGAATATGAGATATTTTTGATAAAACGGGGTTTTATAATAAGTTAGGATCAACTACTCAATATTGTATATTTAAAAAATTGAAAGAATAATAAATATAGTTAAATAGAGTTTTGGGAGCATTAAAATGTAAAAGTTATCGGTAAATAGGAATTTATGTAATTCCAAGAAACTTATTGCTTAAAATTGTAAAAAATTCTCTTATACGAAAATTTTGTGCAAAACTATCTATGTAAATAATGTTTACATTGAAACAAATGTGAAAAGCACATAAAATCTTGGAAAAATATTTGTTTATATATTAATGTGAATACGATGAGTTTGAAAATTTACTTCGATTAAAATTGTGCATTCCAAACATTAAAAACTTTAAAATGTTCATTTTTGTCTATATTAACTTTGAGTGTCCATTTTTTTGAAAAATGTAAATTTTGGGTAAATCTACGTTAAAAACATTAATGAAGTGGTTAAAAATATGTTAAAACTTGTTTTGATGTTTTTATTAATGGCCTAGTACAAATTTTGTAAGTTTTGAGTTTAAACTTATGCAATTAGTAAGGGAAGTATGTTAAATTAGTGTACATCAAGCCTTAAAGCCGTAATCACTTCCCTTAAGCCCAAAATTAGATTAAATTACTTTATAAGGGCCTAATTAGTGGATTAAGAGGGATTAGGGAAGAAAATTCTGGAAAACTTGCATCTCCAGCCAAAACCTCTTCTTTCCTCTGATTGGAAAAAATTTCCCATGGCTTTTCTATGTCCAAACTTGATATCCTAACTCCATAAATCAAAACTAAAGAGATTTTGAAACTTTAGACTCAATTGTTAACAGGTAATCCACCTTAAGACCAACAATTCATCTCAATTTGATTCAATTCTAGTTTATGTTGAAAATTATTTATTGTCGGTCTTTGCATGTCTCAGTCTCTATAGCCATTTCTATAGGTGCTAAAGCTCAAGAAGGAGATCTAAAGTCCACCTCTTGATCATCTTGTTTCTACCAATCTTTGCCGCAAATCAATATGAGGTTCCCCTCACACATCCTAACTTGTTTCGGTAAGAAAAATATTGATTCTGTGCTTATTACGGTAAATATTTGTTCCCCAATTACTGTGGGTTTTTGAGGCAGCAAAACATGACACAGATCCATGTTTGGGTTGCATAGTTTCTTCATGTCTCAATGAAATTATGCAATAATTTTTCCTAAAGGTTTTCATATTGTTCTAGTTTATACCTATAAGATTTCATCAAAATCTAAGTTGGTTTTGTGGCCAGAAAGTGGCATGAAAGTTTCAGTGTCATAATGATTGTGACCTGAGCAAATTTGCGTTGCCTGGGTCGACACTTGGATCGATCCATGCTTCTATATGGGTTGACCAACCTGGGAAAAATTCCCAGGTTGTTTCCTGTGTTATCCAGTCAAGTTCTAGTGCTTAATACCTTGTTCCTATGCATTTTTGAGCTCATTGTTGATACAATTCGAGTGATATATCATGCATTAGTGATCAAGTGTTATCTCCATGAGTTTTTGTGATAATCTAGTGGTTTGCTTCAGGAATAGAGAAGCACTTTATATCATGAAGTCCTGTTAGTTTGGTTGACATGTTCGGTGCGCATGTCTAGTGATATTTCTCTTGTGTTTCCAAATACACGTACACATATTTTTAAATTGTTTTAAAATGATTGAGTAAAGAAATATGATTTTTGAAATTTATATTTTTAAACAAGATTTTATAAATTTTATAAATAATTATATTTATACAACTGTTTTATAATCTTAATGATATTCAAATATTTTCTCAAAAATGATTTTTCAAACAATTTTCTAAAGCACAATTTCAACATAAAATCTCACGTTCTTGCACCCTTTGAGACGGTGTAATGGAGGTTAAACGATTTTGTAAACCTCGTGGCATAGGACATGAAGGTATATAGAATTGGTTAATTCCGGTCTCAGCTATCAAATTTATTATTAATATTCCGTTGTTCTCTCGTGTTTCGTGTTTTTTTTTGTTACTGTGTATTTTGGTGTTTTCCGTGTGGAATTGATGACCGGTTAGTAAACAGGTAGTGAGAATGCATGGTATAGGATGCACAGTTACCACGATTTGGGTTAGTATCTGTGAGTCAATGATATATTTTGGTGTTATTACCAGTACCAAACCTTCGGGACAACTAATTAATTATGTAGTTATCCGGTGTATAATGACCAACTTGATCGTTTTATAAGGTACCTTTCCTATATTGCTATTACTGGTAAGACCTTGACTCATTTTGGTTTATTAGCATATGCATGCATAGCTTTGACTTGTCACTTAAGTGGTTGGATCTAAACTTTGATGATTATGCGATTTCCGTGTTTATTGGGCTTTCACCATTTTAAAATGATCATATACATTTCTTGCTCTGAATTAATCAGAGGTTACAGTGTGTGCACAGTGATTCATTTCTTTGTGTTATTCTTGTGATTTCGTGTTTCGCTAATTTTGAATTTGGTGTAACTTCCTCGTGACCTCATGTGTTATCCCTCGAATGAATGCGGTGGTAAAGAATCCATGTGCTAGACATAATTACTTTTCTATGTTTATCACTTTAATGTAACTTTAGATTTTATCCTTATGGATGAATATAAATGATTCTTACTCCCCATCCTGGAATCATCGTCGTGCATCACTGCACAGAAGCACCATATCCTCACCTCAAGCCAAAGCTACAAATCGAAGGGCCATCTTGTCGAAATCGCTATCGAATGAACAATCATATCCTGCTCCGCGAAATCGCAACATCATCTATGTCAATTGCCAAAACGGTCAACTATAATAGTACTCGATAACGACTCTTCGAACCACGTATTTAACCAAAATTTGTTAATTACCCATCCAAGGAAAACATCCGGTATTTGTTGTGAAATCCACCTCATCGTGAAATCTATCCTTCGTCTTTAGATTGACCTTCAAGCTACAGTCTCTCTACGTCCTCAAATCCATTGTCAAGAACCAATGTTGTTCCATCTTTGAATCTAAACATGCATTTTGAAGCTCCTTGGAGAATATATCTCGCCTGTTCAAGTCACCATTCTTGCGCGCTTAATCAGTATACACCAACATGTGCATTTAATAAATAGACTCCCCAAACTCTAATGAACGAAATATTTCCTAATACTGTATCGCCTTCAAATTGTGTTTTAATCTAAACTAAGCAAATAATTCAACCATGAAACAAACAGCCATCCAAATTCCTCAAGTAGCATATAAGCATTCATAAGAGCAATAATACATCAAATAAAACCTACTATAATAATCAAAGTGAAATAAGTGTCTAGATAATCTACGTTTACCAATATAGTAAAAAAAGCGTGTAAATGGGTAAATAGCGCGTTGTAGCGTGCAACCAGGTAATAATGTGATAATCAGGTTAAATCTACTTAAATTGCTATTTGGTCTTTTAGTTTATTACTAACTAGGTTCTTCTAAAGTAAATATTACGTTTTATAACTAAAAACATTTTAAAACGTCAATTATATACTATATAAACAAATATAGTCAAATGAGAGATAATGTCACTCACATTAACCAAATCAACCCAAATCAGCTCCAATTCGTCGAGCTAGTCAATACAAGTCCAATGCAAGAAGCTACATCCAATTCTGACCTCGTACGCAAAAGATATGATAGATATAAGTTCACAAATTTATTTGAATATTCATAAACATAATTAACTATTTAACTAATTAAATTACCATTCAAGCCTCACTTCTTCCTCAACATAAAAGGCTAAAGCGTGTGTACACGACCCATGACCGCATGCATCTTAAGTTAGTGATACAAAGTTCTAGGCAATGAAATCAAGTTTTGATTGTATCAACGAGTTTCTCTTCCCCAATCGGACTTGCTTAAACTATTTTCTTCAACCTCGAATCATCATATCAAAGCAAGTCCAAAACACATAAATATAGGAAAATGTTGAAACCTTATAAGTGTTGCATCTCTCAATAAAGCACCAAACTCGATCAAACAATGAGAAGAGGTGCGCTATTGGAAACTAAACCCAACGCAAGCCTCGACACCCCCTATCTCCGACCATAGCCACTGCCATCCCAAACCTAAGATTTTAAGATACAACAGAAGCATGAACGCATCAAGGTCAAATTTATGTAGGAGGTTAGGCTCCTCCATACGAATCTAAAGACATATAAATTGTGAATTTAGGTGGATTGAATTAGGAGATCTTATTTTTTGATTGAAAAAATGGGAGGCGGCCATTCTCTTAGTGGAACAGAAACCATAAACGAAAGAGAAAGGTAGTAAACAATATGTGGGCCAGTGAGATGATAGGTTTTAGGATATCACACACACACACACACACACACACACATATATATATATATCCATTTCTTCAAAATTCAAACTGAAATCGTATGCATGTTTTAGCTTTGCACAATCAAACAACTCATCCAAATCTACAAAACTTGATTGCAGGCATCACTTTGACAATACGGTTTCGATGGTACAAGTTACATTGTAATCTGAGACAGTTGCCCAAAACAATAAGCGTAAATTGAGACGGTTTTGACACTAAAATCTCCTGATCTCGAAATATAGTTATCCTAATAATTTTTGTTCACGTAATGAAACATATGAACTCAATTGAAATAGTCTTGAGTTCTAATTCGATTGTTTATGAAAAATCTCATTTTGAAACCGTCAATTGAACAATTAACAAATGTTTAAATAAAATATTTAAATATTCAATCATTAAAATACTAGTCATTACAATAAGGATTGAGTTACTGGAGTTCGACCAGGGTTCTGTCGGTTAGATGTTTTTGGAGTCGTGAATTGAAGATAGTGTTGGGTTTGTAGGTTCAAATTTGGAGGTGGTTAAAGTAGTAACTAGTGATGCTGCGGTTTAAGGTAATGCAAATTGGTTGTACGAGTTTTAGTAGTATGATTATAGTGCACAGACTGGTCTGATGCTGAAGGAGGAAGTTTCGATTAAGTTTTTGTAAAGGGGTGTATGAGCATTAATTGGTGGAGTAGCATGTGGAAAATTGAGAGTGGGATGTAAAGGAAGAAATGGGAATGGTGAGGGCTGTAACATTTTGTGTATTGAGTATGGTTTGATGGAGTTGAGGATTATGGTATGGTGAAGCTTGTGTATGTATGAAGGTTGTAGGATGTTTGGGAATGAAGTGAACGGAGTGTAGCAGTGGAGGAACCACAGTTTTACAGTAGGAGAATGGGCTTGCATGTAGCTGCTGTTTTGGTAGTTGGTGACTTGAATGTGTATACTTGTTGTATTGGATGGAGTTCCCTTGTAGGAGATGTCTTGAACAAGGATAGTGATTGGATTGGGACGATACAATTGTTGTGTATGTTGAACCGATGTTATGTGGATTGAAGTTGGTCTTTATGTGGGTTGAACTGAGAGGTGGAGGGGTTGTGTTTGTAGGATGAAGGACTGTGGGTGGAGACGAGTTTGACAAAGGAAGGAAGGAGATTGCAGAGTAGGATGTGGAAATGAGTGGCGAAGGGTGGTCCTAAAGCTGATGCTTATGGTTTCTGGTTATGGCATTTGAATTTGTGAAGGTATGGTTGATCGGATGTAGAGTGAATTACACTAATAGGTGGAAGGTTGTGAATGGTAGAATAAAAATAGAAGCACAGAAACAAGAATTTTGATGACTGAAAACAGTAACCCAGTTTTTTTATATACATAAAATCAGTGCAGTGTAAGAAGAATGAGAAAAGTGAAAAAAACAAACCAATGAGGTGGTTAGAAACAATGTAATGTAATGTGATGACAATTGAAACGCAAAAAATTTCACATATATGTGTGTTGTGTGTGTGTATATATACACATATATATATAAGTGTGTGTGTGTATATATATATATATATATATATATATATATATATATATATATATATAAACAAACAAGATGGAAAATTGTAGTTGGAGAAATAATGAATTGTGAATGTGAAGGTACTAACTGCACATAATCCGGATATTGAAACTAAACCCTATGCTCATTAAAACAAATGCAAATCTGGTGTACAAAAACACTAATGCAACAGTTGAGTTAAAAACTGAAAACAACAAATGGCAAGAAAATGTTAAAACTTTTTTTAAAATGCTAAACAACACAAAATAAAGGAATAAACATGCACACAAAACTAAACTCAAAGGGACAAAATAACAAATGTGCAACAAATTTTTTTTAAGTATAAAAGTTACACTCAACAAGATTAATCAATACTAAACCAAACACAAACAAAAAACAAGAAAGATAAAACAAATGCACAACACTTTTTTTCCTTAAAAGAAATGAGAACAATGCAAAATGAAAACAAATAAACAAATATACGTAAACAAAACTAAACTCGAAAGAACAAACTAAAACATAAAAATTGTACAAAATAAACGCAAGCACACAATCAAATTGAACATGCAAACAAACAAATATTAACAATAAATGCCAATGAAATAACAAGCTAAGAAACTACAAAATGAAACAACAAATATATTTTTGTAAACTGATGTTTTGACAAACTTTTTGGTCAAGGCTGTCACACATTAAGATTTTGGATAGAGACGTGCTCAAGTTTCGATAACATCATCAGAAAACACAAAGCATTGTGGTTGAAGTCGTGACGTGTTCGGAAAAAGTTGGAAACAACATCAATTCTTGAAATCATCCTTAGCAGAGTTGGAAAAACTATCGTTGTAAAAATACGTGATCGACTCGGTTTGATCAACTTAAAATGCTTGAGCATGTTGGGGTGATCACGTAGCAAAACTTACCGAGGACAAATATATGGATTTTGGTTAAAAGAAGTCACAAATACAACTGAACGGTACAGCACGATCACGAAAAATGGCTTGCTAACTCACGACATCAAATTCTGGCCCTTGGAAATTTTTTGGTTTGGTACATTCAAAAACAGGTGATCGACATGTGAAAATCATCAAAAAATTCATGTGTTCGTGCTTGGCTTATCACGGCTGTAATTCGGCTGATCACTTGGCTTGGTACATTGAAAATGGAGCGATCAACACGGTGAAAACGGGGAAAATTATGTGCATGCATCGGTTGGGTCAAGGGAAATAATCGACTCAGGAAATTGGTTTGGAGACATGGAACTTTACATCCTAGGTTTCATATCACATATGGGATGCGAAATCCCATATCTCGCATCAACCCCAACTTGATTTTCTCTGGGTACAATACGAGATTTCATGATACGAAAACTTGGCAGGCGGTGGGAAGCGAGATCCCCATTTCAAATCGGGTAACTCGAAAAATGGGTGATTGCATCGGCCTAGGATGCGATTTTCCCATGCGCAGACAGTGATTCGAAGCCATGGAAGGCGAGATTTTTGGCACTTTGAAATATGTTTATCGACATGGAGGGATTCGAAGTTTTAACGGGTTGGCAGTGCGATTTTTCTAATGCAAAAATTGACTTGATCTAGGACACAAAAAAAGTGGCAAATGCCAAGGACTTTGGCACGGATGGAAACACGAGCGGATCAGGTGTTTTCGCTTGATCACCATGGTACGATCAACCATTTTTGGGACACAAATTTGGCAAAACTCTGGGATACAAAATTTCATATCCCACCTCTCCGGGATGTGAAATTTTCTACTACGGTCCCCAAATTTCACCTATTCCCACCTAATCCACCACCTATAAGTACCCCCACTACATTCTTCAAAAAGGTTGGATCTTTGACACTTCTTTAAGCTCTCAAGAACTATTAATGGTTGCCTTCATCGTCTTCATGGATTTTGGACTTCCTTTTAACTTCTAAATGTTGCAGAAACGTTTGCCTACAACGTTTGGATATTTACTTGGTCTTTTGTACTACTTTTGGACAATTTTGGATATATTTGGAATTTCTTGGACATTGAAGCTACTTTTTGGACATTGACACGTATTTTCACTCAACGGAGAAGACGAAGGGAATTGTACCACCCCACGTCCATTAATGTCACTCTCAAAGGGGAATGCATTAACTTTCATGGAGTATTATTGGTGAATAGAACAGAATATAACAAGACAGATACATATATTGGTACTTGAAAATTTTCAAAATAACTTTTATTGCAGCGGAGAAATAGTTTAATTACAACAACATCGTAAATCAACAAAAATACCAAGTACACTTAATACTCATCTTGACAAATTGTTTTCTGATTACATAAAGTAAAAAAGTATAACCCCAACATAAGTAGCCATAAAAGAGATGAGCTAAACTTTACTTTCAACAATCCAAGCACTTCCAAAAGAGAGAGAAAGATCCAGATCAAGCTCCACTAGTACTAGTCCCACCCTGAGAACCTGGGGGAAGGAAGAAAAGAGGCGAAAACAAAGGGGGTCAGACATAAAGACTGGCGAGTACCATAACTTTAACAATATAATTATTAAAGTAATTAGGATAAGGCATAAACTGGTAAAATAAGGAATGACTTTGAAACAAGTGGGCAAGACAAAACAAATAAGATGAATATTCTAGCGTTAATCTCGCTTCTAATCATTATAGGATAATTACTACACTGCACCACTCACCCTAAAAATAGATCCCGCCTACATAATAATCATAATGGTAGTTTCGTGCACCCCTAGCTGTCTTCGTAGGTGTCGCTTGCCCCTATCTCCACTAGTTGTACCCACTACCCCCATGTGATCGGCTCCCTAACTCGTAGATACCCGTGCTGGTCCCACAATGGGGTGTATCACTCCCCAAAGTAGCAACCCGATACCACTAAAGATGCACGGCTTATATCTACACGATGCAACAACATCTTACCTACAGTCCGGGCCCACGCACGCACATGACCCCGTTGGACTTGCGTTGTCACCGTTAACCCGTTTTGACCTCTTACAATCAAACCTAGTAAGCGTGTCCCGTCCTCGATCTAACTCGAGCTCACCAAGATACTTAATGGGTTACTGGTTTGAAATGGGTCCCCCATGCTTGACACTAGCTTTCCACTTATGCTTGGTCCCCACTAGAATTTTCCACTTAACCCCTTCTTATTCATGTCTTCTTACATGTTTAAATTTGGTTAAGTGTTTCTAATCGTATTTCACATGCCACCCATGTCACCCACTTAACTCCCATGTCCCACCACATGTTTATCTTGGTTAAGTGTTACTTAATTCATTATAACCGTAACCTTGTAAGACCTCCCACATTAGACTCCCGTTTGCGGTTCCTGGATTTGTCGGACGGGTCCGGGCAGTCTTATATCGCAAATGTGTCTAACCTCGTGTATTTACAATTGTTACGCATTTAATTTATGCCTTCGACCTCTCACATTAGACTACCGTTTGTGGTTGCTGGATTTGTCGGGCAGGTCCGGGCGGTGTTACACCACAAACGAGTCTAACCTCGTGTCTTAGGCGTTTATTATTACAAATTATTTCACCCCAATTTAAATTAATTATCCCTATTCAAATTGTCAATAATTTCCAACTTAATTATGTCCATAATTGTCACCTAAATTATGTCCATACTTTTTAAGTATAAAAATTATACCAATTAATGTCTCAATTCAATTATATGCCTTTTTAAAGTTATTTTTATGACAATTCACAATTTGCATAATTAATATTTTCCCTTTTTGTTCCTACGTTATTCGTACGTTCAAATATGAAATATGTTTGACTCGCAAATAGTCTAACTTATAAAAGAGAAACATCACAGCTTGCATAACACATAAAAGTAGATCTAACTTGCAAATAGGAATTATAACATAAAATTGCATAGCCAATAATTTGCGTAGACAATGGTCATATAGAATCATATATTTGCATAAACTACCATGGATCTAAATATAGATATAAACATGAAATTGTGAACTTGCATATATAAATTATGGGTCTCACCTAACTTGCATATGGATTTCTACTACTTGCATATGAATTTATCACATGTTTTTTCATATAAACTAGCATATGTATATACTTGATTCACATATAAACTAGTGTACAATTCACATATAGACTTGCATAAGATTCTTTCAAACTAACATGCAATTCAACATCCCAAACTTGCATAAAATTCATATACGAATATGATTTAACATCCAAACTTGCATAAGATTCACATATCAATTAACATATGATTTAACATCCCAAACTTGCATAAGATTCACATATGAATTAACATATGATTTAACATCCCAAACTTGCATAAAATGAATCAAGTTAAACATGTATAATTGGACATATGAAATAGATCTACCAACATAAGATAAGGTTAAACAACATCATGTGATTCAACAGACATGTTCTCATAATCCGATTACAACCCATCATAATTAAATCATTAATAATATTGTGAAAGAAATAGTACTCATAAAGATAGGTTAGAGAAATAGTACTCATAAAGATAGGTTAGAGAAGAGAATAGTACTCATAAAAGTAGATCTAACTCGCAAATAGGAATTATAACTTAAAATTTCATAGCCAATAATTTGCAAATACAATGGTCATATAGATCGTATATTTGCATAAACAAAAATGGATCTAAATATAGATTTAAACATGAAATTGTGAACTTGCATATATAAATTATGGGTCTCACCTAACTTGCATATGGATTTCTATAACTTGCATATGAATTGATCACATGTTTTTGCATATAAACTAGCATATGTATATAACTGATTCACATATAAACTTGTGTACAATTCCCATATAGACTTGCATAAGATTCATATTCAAACTAACATACAATTCAACATTCCAAACTTGCATAAAATTCACATACGAATATGATTTAACATCCAAACTTGCATAAGATTCACATATGAATTAACATATGATTTAACATCCCAAACTTGCATAAGATTCACATATGATTTAACATCCCAAATTTGCATAAAATGAATCAAGTTAAACATGTATGATTGGACATATGAAATAGATCTACCAACATAAGATAAGGTTAAACAACATCATGTGATTCAACAGACATGTTCTCATAACCCAATTACAACCCATCATAATTAAATTATTAATTATATTGTGAAAGAAATGGTACTCACAAAGATAGGTTAGAGAAGAGAATGGTTCGTTAGTCTTTTGAATTGGAATTCTCACTTGCTAAATCCTGAGCTTTAGGAAGGAGAACTATCCTAGCAGCAGCATGGTGGCCATGAGACCAATTTTGTTTTGATTTAGGGTTTGAGTCTAAGCACTCTTTTATAGAAGTTTGAATCAATCTAAGCCGTTAGATTATCATAGGAACAATCCCAACCATCCATAACTAGATAGAGTTATTTAGAACAGCACATCAGCCTTAATGACTCAGCACATAGTCAGAAATAGTCACATTTCAGACCTGCCCGAGGGGGTAGGTCGACCCCCTGGTCGACCTATATGGGTAGGTCGACCCCCTACTCGACCTAGCCCTTGGGCGGGAGAATTCCCGCCCAGCCCGCTCCCCTGTTTGAATTTTGAATTTCGAATTTATTCTGAACTATTTTGATTTATAAAAAAATCACTGAAACTTCTGAGGGCCATAACTTCCTCATACGAAGTCCGATTTACGAATACTTGGACTCTATTCCAAGAAAAATTTCGAGACGAATGCAATGGCGTAACCCATTTCCCTTAATTCTCACTTTGATAATTAAGTATTCTTAGGATTGTTAATTTTAGTATTCACAGAAAATTTAGGGTGTTACAAGAATTTTGGTCAAAGTTTTGAATTAACAAATATTTTGTTGTTCTTATATAACTTTATACACATAAATTGTCCAAGCTTGTACACCTTTTGTAATCAACTATTACATGATGAATGATTACTATAAAACGGGCGCAGGTGTTAGTGCCAAACAACTATAAAAAGATGTGTTCTCCCTTTACATTTCATTACTCTGGATATTTGATTATCATTTTTCTACAAAACATACACTTGGGCGTTGCGTGCGTGAATAGCCAATTCTGAATGTCAACACTTTGGCCCGCAAGGAAGGGGGCGCACACCTTTGACTTCTGCTTTGTATTTGACTCTAAGATTTGATTTTCGACTTTGATTTCAGTTTTTGACTTCGACTTTGTTACTCGCTTTTCATCATGGTTAAGTGCAAGAAGCTCGCTGTTATCGCTGAAGCTCAAGGTGCAGGAGATGAAGGATGTTAAGAACTTTCTTGGACTGGTGTTCCTCGAATTATGTCACCAATGACGACATCGACGAGATGATTAAGAACTTGGCTACAAATTTGAACGCTCGACTCAAGTGATAGGAAGAAGCGTTTACTACCTTTATCGCTTGGATTAGAAGTAGAGAAGGCCGAAAGGCTAGGCAGATATTAGTGGAACAAGTACCAGTGTTCCGCAAGCAGCGACTCGGGACGTGGGGGCAACCTCGCAAATTAATCAGTAGGGCAACGTCGATCCTCATACTAGTGTCGTTCCCGCTACACTCAAGGCACCCCTAATCCCAACATCGCTCCTTCTTGTGACACTTTGGTTAGTCAGGTTGTGGGTTCCGCTATTGGTATTGTAGTTCTTGCGCCGGTGTGAGCAACTTTGGATTGTAGTGCTCCCAAGATTCCAGAAGTAAGGATTATGTCCAATGCGGCTCCTCATGTTGGAATTCAACTAGATATTCTTCCTGCTAATCAACCTATTCCTAATTTGGACTTAAACACTGGGGGCACCGGTATCGCTTTGAATAATCTGAATCAATTTCTTGCTTTTGATAATGGATCTCAAATCGCAGATGTTATTCATTGATTTACCCGAGGTCGGGCCTTCTCTTCGGATTTGGATTGTGTTACTCGCAGTCCATTCTCTTTGGATATCGGTAATTCTTGAAACTCACCGAACTTTAAATTGCTGGTGTTGGAAGCTTATGATGGTCGAAAGGATCCGACTGCTCATTTTATGCATTATGTGCATCATATGGAAGTTCTCTCTACTTTAGAAAGTGTCATAGAAAAATGCTTTCTGCTTTACTTGGAAGATATTGCTGCCATGTGGTTCAGGAAGTTGGAAACTGATTATATTCATTCTTAGAGTGCTTTGGTAGGGAAGATTGTGGAACAGTTCAGAGTTCACATCACTCATTCGAAAAGTGTTATGATTATAATCGGCATTAAGAAAAAGTCCGGCAAGACTCTTCATAAATTCTTGAAATGGTATAATGCTATGGTGGTTTCGGTAGACAGATACGACCCATCTATAATATTGATAGTCGCAGTCTTTGGAGTTCTGAATGAGTCTGAATTCAAAACTTAATTACATCGGGTCCTGCCGAGGGATCTCGGTGAGTTCTTTTTTGAAGCTTAAAGGTTTCTTTAGGAAGAGGATCCTAGGACTAATAAAAAGGTTCTCGAGGCTAATGTGGTTAAGGCGGGAAACCGTCTGATTCTGGTAAAGCTAAGGATTCTGGCGCTAGTAAACCTCCTTCGGGGAAAGATCATAACAGAGCCTAGAGGCAACCTAAGTTCTCGACTACTCGGAACTTACTCACACCTTTGAAGAAATTTACTTGGAATTTCACCCCAATGCCCCTTTCAGAAAGCCTCCCGCAAGGGAGTCGACTCAAAGTGAAAAGGATACTGGTCGGCGTTGCCTATTTCATGATCTCGACGGTCATTATATAGACGATTGTTGACATATGATGTCGAGGATTGTGTCAGACATGGAGAGCTGTCACAGTTTGTTCGGACTCGGGTTGTGCCAGGACAGGCACAACCACTACATTTTAAGCAGGATAGGCCCAAGACTAGCAGTCCCGGCGGTACTGTTATCAGCTAAACCACTCTCTTCCTCCAATGTCTCAGTGCAAGCCTCCCAAGAATCAGTATCATGTAGCTAGTGGCTTTTGATCTTCTAGTACAGTGGATATTTCGGTTTCTTGGCTCTTGGTTTTGCTTGGTCTTCTGAATTTTGATCTTGGCTTTTTAATATATATATTTTGGTGTTTGGATTATTGTTTTTGGTCTTCTTTGGTTCCTTGGATTTTGGTTCTCTAGCCTCTGGTACTCTAGCTTTGGGTTTTGGCTTTCTTTAGTTTCCTAACTCATGGATTTTCTGGCTCTCAGATAATGAGCTTCCTACTTATGGCATTCCCACTTTTGGTTCTCTAAATTTCGGATTCCTTGGTTTCTCGAGTTTTTGGTTTGGCTCTCCTGGCTTTCTCTGGATTTTGGATATTTGGGCTAAGGCCCATGGTTTTGGCTTTGTAGGCTCCGGCCCTTTGGAAGTATCTTTTGGCTTTCTGGGTTGTAGACGGTTGAGTCGACCTACCCTTGTACAAGAGCTATTATAATCCCTAGGCATGCTCTTTACTTAACAACACACCATAATCTTCTACCCTGGTTATTAATAAAATGAATTGGTTAGGGCTTTTCTTGGTCGTCATACTCCGGTAAGGCCACCTTGAATTATTTTGGCATTCCTTGGTCATCTTACTCCAGTAAGGCCACCTTCGACACTTTGGCTTATTCTTGGTCATCTTACTCTAGTATGGCCACCTCGAAGTTTTATGGATTACTCTTGGTTGTCTTGCTCCGGCAAGGCCATCTTGAGATAACTCTAGTTTTGGAACTCGAACGACTAAGTTTGCTTACCCACGTACGGGAACAAGCATACCTAGGCATACTCTTAGTGAACGATAAACCATTCAGTCCCCTTAATGAAAGAATTTAAAATCGAATACGGCTAAGTCTGCATATCCATGTACGGGAACAGGCGAGTCCCTAGGCATGCTCTTTACAGATGATGAACCGTTAAGTTTTCCTTTTGGTTTTACAAAAAACTCTAAAGTTTATAACTTAAATAAGACCATTCCGAAAAGTAAGGACGCTTGCTTATGGAGTATGAAATATAAAAATGGATTACAAACTCTAAGGACTTCGGTCCATGGCATATCCTTGGTCGTCTGACCCTGGTAAGGTTGTCTTCACTACTAGAAAAACTACCTACGACATCGGTTTTTGTCTATGACTTAAAGAATTTTAACCGATGTCTTTGCATGTGTATAGAAAGGTTAGGTTCTTTCACATCGCTTTTTGGTTGATGTCTAAGATGTCTTTATATAATGTTTTTATTGGGATATTCGATGATATACGACCGACGTCTTCATGCGAATTCTACATTGGTTATTTATAAAGAACCGCTATTAAAAAATATGATTACCTCAATCACTTTAAAAGAACAGATGTTACTTGTTGTTATATACATTGGTTTTCTACAGCAAGTGATGTAAAAGATGGTTTATTACGTCACTTTTTTGAATGCATGATGACATAGGCTCCTTATTACATCAGTTTTTTTTTTAAACATAACTGATATTGAATAATAACACTATTGCAATGGTTTTAAATATTCAAACAATATTTGTATTCAATAAAATATTTTATACACCAATGTACATTACACTTTTATTCATAATTCTATTTCATATACATTACATCTCTTACTGCAATACACTCAGTGTCACTCAATTTATAGACAATTCATATATATTGAGTCTTCATTTGCTTGTTGTTCAGTACAGTCACATGTATACCTGTCACATAAAAGACCAAACAATACAGGTTCTTAAGTCATGGCAAAAGAAATAAACGAAGCATGCACACAAGACCAAAATTGTGCACATAGCAAAATTGTTATTGTTGTATTTTTACTCCTTATGCACATAGCAAAACTAAATGGTCTAGAACACAAAAATGGATAAGGCATTCATACATAAAGCATGACAAAAGCAACAGGGAAGATGCACAGATGATACAACACAAGGTGGGTTTGTTTTGCATACGCATGACGCTGATATGTATATACGCAAACAAAAGGTTTACATATACACGTATGTGCGACAGCCATCACATATACATAATCCTATTAAAAATTAGGCAAGGGAAGCAAACTAGACATGATCATAACCCAGCAAATAGAAATGCATGAAGCATGGGCTAAATGCATGCAACAACTAAGGGTCAGACTCAATTCTAGTTTAAAATGAAACAAGTACAAATATGAAAGCATACACACAAGACCAAAATTGTGCATACAACAAAACTATTATTGTTGTATTTGTATTCCTTGTGCACACAGCACAACTAAATGACCTGTATCACAAAAATGGATAAGGCAGTCATACATAAAGCACATCAAAAGCAATGGGGTAGATGCAAAAATGGTATAAGACGGGGTGGGTTTGTTGTACATATGCATGATGCTGATACGTATATACGCAAACAAAATTTTTACATGTACACGTATGTGCAGCATCCACCATATATACACAATCCTATTCAAAACTAGGCAAGGAAAGCAAATTATACATGATTATAACCTAGCAAATAGAAATGCACTGGTATGAATAAAGCATGAGCCAAATGCATGCAACATCTCAGGGTCAGACTCAATTCCAGTTTAAAATGAAACAAGTGCAAATATGCAAGCATGTACGCAGGACCAAAATTGTGTACACAACAAAATTGTTATTGTTGTATCTGTATTCCTTGTATACACAGCAAAATTAAATGGCCAATATCACAAAAATGGATAAGGCAGACATACATAGAGAATAGCAAAGGCAATGGGGTAGATGCACAAATGGTACAAGAAAGGGTGGGTTTGTTGTACATACGCATGCTATTGATACGTATATACATAGATAAAATGTTTACATATAGACATATGCACGGTAGCCACTACATATACACAATCATGTTCAAAACTAGGCAAGGAAACCAAACTAGACATGATTATAACCCGGTAAATAGAAATGCACCAGTATGAATAAAGCATGGGCCAAATGTATGCAACAACTCAGGGTCAGATGCAATTCCAGTTTAAAATGAAACAAGTGCAAATATGCAAGCATGCACATAAAACCAAAATTGTGCATATAACAAAAGTATTATTACTGTATCTGTATTTCTTGTGCACATGGAAAAATTGTGCACACAAAAAAATTAGATGCCTAGGTAAAATAATGGGCAAGGCAGTCATACATAAAGCACAATAAAAGCCATGGGGCAAATGCATAGATGATATAAGAAAGGGTGGATTTATTGTATATACGCATGCTACCGAAATGTATATACGCAAACAAAATGTATACATATACATGTATGCGCGGCAGCCACCACATATACCCAATCCTGTTCAAAACTAGGCAAAGGAAGCAAATTCGGCATGATTATAACCTAGCAAATAGAAACGATTAGTATGAATAAAGCATGGGCTAAACGCATGCAACAACTAAGGGTTAGGTTCAATTCTAGTTTAAAATGAAACAAGTACAAATATACAAGCATGCATACAAGACAAAAATTGTGCATACAGCAAAAATGTTATTGTTGTATTTGTATTCCTTGTGCACACGGAAAAATTGTGCACATAGCAAAAATAAATGGCCCAGATCACAAAAATGGATAAAGTGGTCATAGATAAAGCACAGCAAAAGCATTACGGCAGATGCACATATAGTATAAGGCAGGGTGGGTTTGTTGTATATACGTGTGTTGTCGATACATATATATGCATGCTACTGATACGTATATAAGAAAACAAAATGTTTACATATACACGTATATGCGGCAGTCATCACATATACACAATCCTATTCAAAACTAGGCAAGGGAAGCAAATTAGACATGATTATAACTCGGCAAATGGATATGCACCAACATGAATAAAGCATGGGCCAAATGCAGCAACAACTAAGGGTCGAATTCAATTCCAGTTTAAAATGAAACAAATGCAAATATACAAGCATGCACACAAGTGCACACATCAAAACTATTATTGTTGTGTTTGCATTCCTTGTGCACACAATAAAACTAAATGGCCCAGATCACAAAAATGGATAAGGCAGTCATACATGAAGCACAAAAAAAAGCAATGGGAAGATGCATAGATGGTATAAGATAAGGGTGTGTTTGTTGTCAATACGCATGTTGCGGATACGTATATATGCACACGTGTGTGCGGTAGCCACCACATATACACAGTCCTATTCAAAACTCGGAAAGGGAAGCAAATTAGACATGGTTATAACCCGATAAATAGAAATGCACCAACATGAATAAAGCATGGGCCAAATGCATGCAATAACTAAGGGTCAGATTCAATTCCAGTTAAAATGAAACAAGTGCAAACATGCAAGCATTCACACAAGACCAAAATTTTGCACATAGCAAATTGTTATTGTTGTATCTGTATTCCCTGTGCATACAACAAAATTATGCACATAACAAAACTAAATGTCCTAGATCACGAATTTGGATAAGGAAATCATACATAAAGCACATCAAAAACAATGGAGAAGATGCAAAAATGGTATAAGATAGGCTGAGTTTTTTGTATATACGCATGTTACTGATACGTATATACGCAAACAAAATGTTTACATATACACGTATGTGAGGCAGCCACCAACACAATCCTGTTTAAAACTAGGCAAGGGAAGAAAACTAGACATGATTATAGCTTGGCACATAGAAATGCAAAAGTATGAATAAAGCATGGACCAAATGCATGCAAAAACTAAGGGTTAGATTCAATTACAGTTTAAAATGGAAGAAGTTCGAATATGCAGAAATTCATGTATAAAGTGTCTAACATACTTGCAGTAGCTATGCTCCCTTTTCAAGCTAGGGGTGAGTCTTAAGCTTCTGGTTCTTGTTGAGCTGTCTGACAGCAATAGGAACATCATTAGAAGTTAGTGGGAGTAGAGTAATCAAAAGTGTCCACTTTTGACTAGCCTTATCCCACCAACTTGGACGATGTTCCTATTGCTGCGTACAGCTCCACCGAAACCACGAGCTCATATAATAATTCCAAAAGATCAAAATTTCCAAAAATGTTGTTGACTACAAAAGTAATAATTTGTATGCTACCTTAGAGGCCTTAAAGTCCTTCAAGTAAGAAGCACTCTAAGGTAGCATACAGATTATTATTTGTGCGACTAGTAACACCTATGGAAATTTTGATCTTTTGGAAATTATTACTTATGCCTTACCCCTAGCTGGTGTAAAACCACTAAGTAGATCAACCTATAATCACAAATAAGAGATATTCATCAAAAACCACTGAATATAAATCGAACAAAAAATTTGTACAAAGTGTCAACATACCTGCAGTAATTGTGCCCTCTTTTCGAGCTAGCGGTAAGGCTCAATATTGTGGTTTCGATGGAACTATCAGACAATTACAAGAACATTGTCTGAAGTTGGTGGGATTAGACTAATCAAAAGTGTCCCCTTTTGGCTAGCCTTATCACACATACTTTGTAACATCCTAAACTTTAATACACTATAACCATACTTTAAGTAAATAAAATGTGTATTGCTCAATTAAATATTCAGAATTAAGTGAAACAGGCACTACCATTGCATTCGTCTCGGAATTCTGGTATAGAAAGACCCCAAGTTACTGTAAAATGGATAACGTATGAAGACGTTATGGGCATTAGAAGTTTGTATACATATAGGGAACTTATATATGAATATAATATAAAAATAATTCTAGAATTTTCAAACAAGATGAAAAAAGAAATTAACCGCGAAACTATATCATTGTGGGATGATCCACAATCGACCTGGGTCGACCCCATGGGTCAATGGGTCGACCCACTGACGATCTGGGTAAGTGCATTCTGTGAATCTGGATTGTTTTCTGACTTAGTTCATTGCTGACTCTACGCTACATATACGGTTAAGATTAAAACCCTAGAATCTAAAGGCTAAGGTTGACTTTATAAATTTATAAATAGGTGTCTTCTCCTATTCTAATTTACACCACTTCTTTATATCTTCTACCTCTGTAAATCTATTCTAAATATATGTATACAATGGCGGAATGCTGCTAAAGCCTAAATCTATGGAGATAACATTCAGGATTTACATATAACAATAAAAGGGACTGGATTGGACTTTTCTACGGCATATAGTTATACATATATAAGAGATTTAATCTCTTCTTCACCAATACCCACTTTGAGTTCATGGTCATTTTCAAATTTGATTTCATAGACTATAACATGATAGTTTAATAGAATTGGGTTAGGATATACAATGTTTATAAGATAATTAGTATACATGTTTTCCACTGTTAATAACCCATGTCGTTGTGATAAGTAAAATATATGCCTTTACTATTGGATAAATAACAAGTTATATGTATCTATATTCCTTTTCCCTATTTCTACTATTTTAGTTTATTTCTAGTCTTCCCATGTGATTTAATTCTATTCTCCTTTATCTCTTTTCCCTTTTTATTTACGCTAAGCCTTGGCCTTTGGAAGCCTAGGAAATATCCGATTAGAGTTCATGTATAATTAAGGTAATAAAGAATGACATAAAAAGAGGAATTATGGCATAATGTTAAATTGGAGATTGTTTAACTATAATTTGGGAATGGTATAATATGCACATGTTTAGACTTGCTATAAATTGATAAAAAGGGGCAATGTGCATATACTTGTTGTAAACAGATAAAAATGGGTAATAGGCATAAATCTGTACATGCTATAATTTGGGACATATTCGGATGAATAATGTGCATATATATGAACATGTTAGGGTTCACTTAGTACGGACATTAAATATGACATGTTAGAATATTGTAAGTACCAGATGTTGGCTAATAAATTGCATCGTTGTAGTAGTTATATATACATCTTGGCAGGTGTATTGGAGAAGGGTTCTACACACATAATGATATGTAATATTACAACCATGCTTTTTAGTAAACCTAAACCTACCAGGTTAAACATGATTATTAATAAGCTAAGAGGTCCCTCGTTCTGCTGTTGTATCGGGTTATGGGGACTCTTAAATCCTAGTTATTTGGGAGCAAAAGCTTAGGAGTTTTGGCTTATGTCAATCAGCTATTTGGGAACCCATATCAGTCAGTATCCATGTTGGTATTTTGTTAGAGGGACTCGCACTAGGTAGGGGCCAGTGCACACTTTACTGAACAGGATACTAAGAGGTTCACATGGGAAAGGTGAGTACGGGAGCGTTCCGGGGGAGTCATGAGCGTGCATGAGTCTGACTAGGGAAGATAAGCCGTTGTAACACCAATAAATAGGTATTTGTTATATAAATTGTTGGGTTAGGGAGTGATACACCCTACTGCTGGGGCTGACACAGGGTATTTACGTATTATGGAGTCGATCGCATGGGTAGTAATTAGGGTGCACTTATTCCTATTGTTATGTAATTGGGGTAACACCTAATCTTATCATGTAATTAGGGTATGCCTAATCCTACTGTTTAAATCTGCTGTTAATCCCGCTGGTATGTAATTAGGTTAAATACCTAATCCTGTTGAACCTGTTATACTAGTGTTGGTGCAGACATAACCTGTTTTAGGGATATAAATGTGAAGCATTACTCGATCATAGTTTATTCCTGTAATTCCTGTCTATCCTGTTGTTATGTTTAGTTCATCTGTTACCTTATATGATATTGTATGTTTCTCATCCAGTCTTATTTACATGTCTTAGAATTTCTATTTATGCATATTTGAAAATCACCGGAACTCGCCAAACTTTATGTCTAACCCTTTTTATTTCACTTCTTTCTTCCTTCCCCCTCCCCCCAAGGTCCTCAGAGTGGAAGCACTAAACAGTGACTAGGATTTTCTCTTATAACTTGGACTTGGATTTCTTGAGATGCACTGTTCTGACTTGCTCTCTACTGTAGTATTGCTTATGATAAGGGATATGGTTTTATGTAGTCTGATATTTTATTTTATGAGATGTTTTGTGTGATAGATTTGAGATATTTGGTTTGTGGATGTAACTAGTATTGAGACTACCCTTTATTTTAATAATAAAGTTGAAACTTTCCGCTGCTTGTTTTATATCTGTCTTGTGAATTTGTGACGACCGCCCATAAACCCTACACTAAACAAGAAGAAAGATACGCTATTAGGTAAGTCAGCGGCAATGGGTAATCATCTAGATATGTAAACACATCCGAAACATGTCATAAATCTCACAGCACAAGGATAAAATATAATAGAATATGTACAATAGGTAATACTAGTGAAGCATATTTGAGTATAAATTTCAAACTTTCAAAACCACTAGAAAGTATATCCATATATCAGAATTGCAACATATGTCTATACAAATTTGCCTCACTACAGCACTTAGAGAAGAATAAAAAACATCAAAAATCCAAATACTATATAGTAAGAAAGATAGTACGCTAGCCTCCTGCTCGCCGCCGATGTGCTACATCGTCCTCACTAAGCTATCACCTGCCACATGCCACCTAGTATGCCCATCCAAAACCAGATGAACAACCCAAGGTAATAAGAGGAAAATATAAAACCTTGAGTCAGAAAACAGTCTTAGTGAGCGATAAAATAGCTATCTAACATCATCAATAAAGTATATGAGAATAGGTAAATAAATAAACTAATCTACCCACAACACAAGAGAACAACTCAACTCCCGTCTTCCCTACATTGGACAGTGATAGCATTTACAATCCATACAACCAAGAGAACAACTCATCCATGTAATCAAAATGACCTTTCAATCATGGCAAATAGAATAACCAATAGTAACATTCATAGCATCCAGATTATGTATCTCATGCAAACCATCCTAATTGAATTCAACATCCCTCAAGCACAAGCCCCAAAGGCCTAAACCATTACCAGACAAGCACCCAAGAAACATTTGCTTTGACATTGGACAATCTACTGAGATGGTACAAACAAAGAAACCTATCTTCCACGACAGACTCTGGCTATCACTGGCAATCCTGCTTTGAGACCATCGTAATCGTATGACGGCCAACCTTGCCATATGTCAAGGACTAACAGTAACCTTAGTTCTAGCAGAAACTCCATACGACTTTCAACGATACGTACCTAGGCCTTTCAACAATCCCAAGGGTACTCGACCAGGAACCCTCCGGTCTTTTAGATATCTCTACTGTACCCCTGCTTTGAGCCTGTTAGAACCTACGACAACGATAATCTCTTGGCATTTGCATCTCTAGTCATCCTACCTTGATGATTTCACTACAACAAAAACACCATATTACAACTTTAATTTTACAACGGTGGTAAAAGCACCATTGTAATAAATGTTTTTTACAACTTTTTTCCAGAAAAGTTGTAATAAAATTATTTTTAACAACTGTGTTATTTTGACAGTTGTAATAAAAGCCTATCACAACTTTTATTTTTTGACTGTTGTAATATATGACTATATTTTAATATAATTAACAACTAATAATTAATATTTAATACATTTATATTGATTATTTATAATTAATAACTATTAATTACTATTAATAATCAATTAGGAAGTAATAATTAATAATCAATCCATAATATTTAATACTTAGCAATTAAGAAGAATAATTAAAAAACATAGTTAATATCACATAATTACTATTACATAGTTAATAATTAAAATATAATAATTAATGCTAATCATGAATAATCAATGGTTATTATTAGTAATTAAGAAGTAGAGATTAATAATTAAGAAGAAGAGATTAATAACTAAGATTATATTTAATAATTAATTTATAATAACGAACGATTAATAAGAAATCTTAAATAATTAAAAAGTAATACTTATTATTATTATTTAATATTTCAAAAAAAGTTTAAATTTTTCTAGACAAAACTTATAAAATATTGAATTTTTCATAAAGTAATTTAAAAAAAATCAATGAACTAGTACTTTTATAATATATCCAAAATTTTGAAAAACTAATTAGTTTTTCTCTTTTTTTCTTATGATAATTGAACCTTAAAATCAAAATGAATATTTAGATGACTTAACCAACGTGTTCTATTGAGTGTTGAAATTCATATTATATTTAATATAATATTTAACTTATTAATTCTAACTTATAATTTTTAATTCTTTAAATTTTGTTGAAATTTTAATGGTGACCTATGGAAAACTGGGGGTCATAACAATGCGAAACGATGAAACAAAGGTGGAAAAACTGAAAATTTGGCTGAAGGGAATTCGCATCTTATATTTCTAGACCCTTCTGTGGCGGAACCCTCCAAATAATTCCAAATTAATTCGCACCGTGTCCCTCTTCTTTTTTTGTCCCATTCATTCTATTTTTACCAGCCGATCAAAATACCTCCTTCCCCAAAACCACTTTCTACTCAAATCGTTTTACCCCAAATTTCCATTTACCCAAATTGAATCCGCATCTACCCAAAAATTAATGGCCATCGCACTACCCTCGATCAGCCATCCAAATCGGTCTCTTCTCCTCCGCCGTTCGTGTCGTAGTGAGCCACCACCTTGCCTGAATTTGTCAGTTGCCTCTTCGTTGATCCATCCCGCTCCTACGACCATCAGATCCGACGCTTCCTGCTACTTCCCACCGGCCTGTGACTCCCCTCAAAGCCCTTTACCGTAACCAGACGTCGCCTTAGCCTCCCTTAAGCCACCGCGTCTTGATCGACCGTCGCTGCATCTCGCTAGAAACCCAGAACCTGCGAGAAGGAAACGTATGGGCAGAACAGTAGTGGCACACGCCACTGGAAACTGCAGTCGCCGCCTTTCCGGACCTCAGATCCAAATCGAGCAGCTCGAGCCCGTGCCTTCGCAACTACTGCAGGTGAGTGTCATCTCACGATTGATTTCTGGTTTTAAGTAATTTAATCTCAGTCTAAAACTAGGAAATGGTTAAGCCTGACAGTCTTAATTTTCGGGTCAAACTTGCGTTAGGCTCAATTCACTGTACCGACCCATTGTGACTTATTTCACCCTACTAGTATGTCGGCTTGGTCATGTATATGTTTGTTTGTCATGTCGATTATGTAAAGATGCGGACTTACTATTGTTCTCTTACATTACTAGTTTTATAGTTATGCATGCCATCTGATCTTAGTAACCCAACTTGATTTATGCATTTCATGGTGCATATTATGGTCATATTGAATTGCTGAGAATATTAGTAACTTGATTGTGTTTCGACAATAGGATTTCAGGTTGATATAGATGTATTTAAGGTGAAGTTATATTTGTGGGTAGTTTAAAAAAATAGTTATGTATTGTTAAATTTTGGAAATCCCTGTTGCTTTTATTCTTAAAACATGAAACATATGTTCATGTCATTGTATCCATGTGCCTTATTTCTTAAACACGAAAGATAACGTCGTTACATCCAGCATCGTCAACTACACCAAAAATGGCTTTCTGCTCAAAAATGGGAAAATCCGATATATTCAAAGCAACTCATTTGATTATCATTAGAGATGCCAAGAATGGGCAAATCTGATGAGAAAAGCAACTCATTTGGGTTTGAGCTGATTCACCACAATTCCACTTAGATATGTGTTACACTTTGTCGTAAAGTTTGCTTTCGTGGTGAAACTCTCTGATTCTTTGATCGTTGGAATCAAGTTGAGATATATCTTTATGATGAATCAGGTGGCGACTGTCTTGAACTCTGTTGAGGGGGTTGGGTTTAGATCTAAAAGTATTAGGTAAATAACCACATTTACCATTCATTTTATCACTAAAAATATCATTATCATTATGAATACTTGTGACCTTCTTACTTCCTTGACAAAAGCCGTCATTGACAGCTAAATCAATCCACTTAGCAAGGAAGCATGACAGTTTGCTACTACGATTGGTTTGATAGGCATTGACATTGATCTCGTCTCATCCATTGTCATGTTTTCTGTTAAAGCTATCATTGGGAACACTGTTGGAGTTGTTTGCTTCGATACTGCACTTATCAGGGAAGGAAAAATCAATTTTTTTATTTTAAATGTATTATTATCATTAAAGCTAATATTTTCCTTTCTTCCGTTTATAGGGTTAACTCTGGAGCGACAGTCAAAAAGCGGACCTCCAAGTAGAAAGCCTGATGATGAGATGCTACTTTTAGCTGCAACCATCAAGGCCAAGAGCGGTTCCTTTGACTGGCAAGGCTGATTTTACCTTTGGAGATGTCAAGAGGATTCTTACCCCCTTGTAAGTATGCTTTAGTGCATTCTTCATAATTTTCTACGTCACAAGTATTACGAGTACTCAAGTTTCTAGAATGCTTTTGGGGTTCAAGAAGAATGATATTGCACTTAGTTTCAGTACTCTTCCAGAGATGGAAACAATCCATTTCTTTGTTATTGTGAAGTCAATTGTTTCTTTCATTCAAGATAGTATAAATAATAACAGTCAGGACCACATAAAATTTATTGAAATTCTCTTTATTTCCTTTGCAATATTGCATGATATACTGAATAATTTCTCTAATGTTTTGAAGGGGAATCCTTTGGTTAAACTTGAGTTTTTTTTTCTATAAACCATATATACTAAGAATAAGGACAATCAAAATATATATGACTTATATTCTCTAAATCCACTTTGCAAAACAAACGTTTCATGATTTCTCTATTTCTCCAATTTGAACACTTGTCACTTGTTGGTAGCTTGGTCAAAATAGCAAAGTAGGAGTAGAAAGCCAATTTTGAGCAAAAATAGAACTAGTCATATTCTTGTTCATTAGCAATTCACCGCATGATTTGTTTATTGGTGTATACTTTTGTTCATAATTATCAGGTTACGCAGCTATCACCATCAATTTTGAAATCTGAAGGAGTTCTTGTTTATCGGGCAATACAAAAAACAGGAGAATTTGTCACTCTGCGAAATGCCTGCTTGGAACGTGCGCAAGAAAACCAGAATTTGATGATTGGAACAGAGAGCTATTGGCAATCAAAAATCTTCTTTGATTGATGCCATTGATCTTGTGCACCATGCTGAAATGTTGGACTGTATGTATTGTGTTTTGTAAGCGTATTATGTACAAAAATGATGAGAGTTTGAAAATATTAATAAATTGTTTTGGTTCATGTTTTAAGTTTGTTTGATATCTAAAGTTTTGAAGATAATATGTTCTGAAATGAATTCCTTTATCAGTAATATGTATATAATTTGTGGATATATTACAATTGTAAAATAATAATTATAATATATTACAATAGTTATAAAAAGTTGTAAAAATTATAACAACAACGGTGCATAACAGTTGTAATAAAAGTTATTACAACGGTGGAAAAAGTTATAAAATATACATTTAACAACGGTGCTACAACTGTGCAAATATGTTGTAAAAGATTTTAGTCTATTACAACTTCTTAATAGACGACGGTGGCTCCACCGTTGTAAAAACTTTTTACAACATTTTTGCACCGTTGTAATATGGTATATTTGTTGTAGTGTTTTTCATAGCTCAAGCAACCTTCTCGAGCAACCATTATCCACTAACTCATGAACTTCGAGTTGTCACCACGTTCGTTGCTCTACACCGATCAACGAACACACCTCATCACTTCGAACACGACCTGACTCTCCAAGTTGAATGCAACATGACTCCCCAAGTCGTACACTACACGACTCCCCATTCCAAACTTGACATAACTCCCCATGTCGGACTGGACATGACTCCCCATGACGGACTAGACATGGCTCCTCATTCCAAACTCGATATAACTCCACATGTCAGACTCAACATGACTCCCTATGTCAGACTCAACATGACTACTCATTCCAAACTCGACATAACTCCCCATGTCGGACTCGACATGACTCCCTATGCCTTGGAAAAGGAAGAATCGACTTGACTCATGGAGAAATGACATAACCCCAGATCTAACCAAAATAGCTCTAAATTTTCGACAAACAACAACAACGATGAAATCCACTCATCCCAAGCATCCAAATCAATCATAAACACTTCAACAAATCATCAATAACATTAAAATAACCATTATCACTATTAACTCATAGAAAATGTTCTAAATCATGATAATTCGAAAATTAAACCAAAAATGATGGTTCTAACTTGCATAAACATATGAAATGACATAAAAATTATCGGTTTAAAGTTGCTAGATTAGATCCTGTGGTTGTTCATATGAAATTACACTTACCACGATGTAGATATAAGGAAAACGACTTGAAAATGATGAAATTAAGATCATATAACTCATATATTTAATTGAATTCGCGTGAGAAATGCATATCACTCACCAATTCCTCTACACACCTCAAAAGCAATGAACTGTGATTTCGGACAGCAAAGAATTTGCTCTTAACTCTTCGGTTCAGTGATCTCTCTCTTGGAATGACATAGATCTAACTTCAAGCAATGAAGATCTTTGATTCTCTAAGCCTTAATGGTGGAAAGGTGTAGAAAATGGAGGAATGGAGGACCTCCAGCTCTTCCAATTGAGACAATGGGGAAATTAAACTATTTTTCATGCCTACTACCCCCTATTTATAAACCCCCACTAGCCCACTAATGGGCCTCTCCAAATCATCCCATTATGGCTTCAAAAACTGAATAGCCACTCGTAAAACCTTAATACAGCGATTCCTCCCAAACTTCTGAACTAAATCTTTAATGTGACCACTCTACGGGAAGGGAAACATAATTTCCTTTCCAGTGGCATAGGTATCAAGACCTGATTCAATCCCGATCAAAGGTTAAGCCTTGTACAAGATTGGCAAGGGCAAAATGGTCACAAACAAAATTGGTAAAAATTATGGACATGACTCACGTCCCCATAAGCAACATATTAAAATATGAGAATGATCCAACCCTCAAGGATAAGATAAACATATTTTATGATCTTCCAATACGTAAAATGCAGGTTGTTACATTCTCTCCCCCCCCCCCCCCCCTTTAGGAATTTCGCCCCCTAAATCCCAACAAGCACAGGCCACCAAAGCAATTCTGCATGCCATGAGCAGCCAATTCTATCATCCAAACTAGCAGCCATCAAGCCATGTATTCATAACCATATCCTTGCATGCGGAATTCTAAAAACAACAATCATCACACAAGTTATAATGATGTAAAGTGACACCATATCAATGGTTCATACCAACGAAGAGTTCTGGATAGGTCGCCTACATGCTCTCTTCTGTCTCCCATGTACAATCGTCACCATCCTCACTCCATTGTATCTTGACTAGTTTAACCGTCTACCTCCTAAGTTGTTTTGTGTCATGCCCTACAACACGAAACGGCTTACGAGATCTCACAACTACGGCCTCTACTTCTAGGCCTTCATACTGCTCTGTAGATACCACCACATTTGAATCGTGCACGAACTTCCATAGAAACGACACATGAAAAACATTATGCACACTCGACATCTTCTCTAGAAACTCCAATCTATATGCGAGTTTTCAATTCACCCAACTATCGGAAACGGTCCAGCGAACCTTTGGGCCAACTTTCCTTGGTTTCTAAACTGAGCAACATGTTTCAACGGAGAGATCTTCACGAAAACCATATTGCCTACGTCGAATTCCAAATCCTCTCAACGCTTATTGGCATAACTCTTCTGACAATCTTGGGCTGCTTTCATTCGTTGTCGAATGATCTCGATACAACCCGATGTCTCTCTGATCATCTCTGGCCCAAGTATCAACTTATCTCCAGTTTCTAACCAACATGTCAGAGAATTACACGGTCTACCATACAACGCCTCATATGGTACCATCCCAATGCTTGACTGGTAGTTATTATTATACACAAACTCAACTAGATGTAGATGGTCTTCCCATGATCCCCTAAAGTCCAATACACAAGCTCTTGGAAGATCTTCCAAAACTCGGTTAACCCTATCGATTGGAACATCGGTTTGGGGATGATAAGCCATACTTAAACACAACTCGGTTCCCAGAGTCTCTTGCAAACTCTTCCAAAATCCACTGGTGAACAATGGATCTTGATCATTGACTATGCTCTTTGGGATACCATGGAATCGAACTATCATTTTATATAAAGCTCATCCAACTTTGATGATGTTGTCTTGGTCGATTCGACAGGAATGAACCTTGCACTTTTGGTCAAGAGATCCATGATGACCAAAATTTCTTCGTTTTCTGCCCTGGTTCTAGGTAGTCCATTGATATTCGCACCCACTTCCACGTAGGAACTTCCAATGACTGAATTAATCCACTCAGCTTTTTCTGTAAAGCTTTCACTAACTAATAGTTCATGCACTTGGAAATGAAGTTTCCAATATCTCTTTTCATCCCTTCCCTGTAGTAGACTCGCTTCATGTCCTGATGCATTTTGTCACCATAGGATGAATTGTCAACATTGAGTGATGACATTCCCTTAGAACCTCATCTCTCAATCCATCGATATCAGAATAACTAGCCGTCCTTGCTTTCGAAGCCATCCCTCTCGATCGACCTCGAACTCTTTATTCTCTAGTTCCAAATTATGGATAAACTCGATAAGTTTTGCATCTCGCTTTTGGCGTTGTCCGATCCTTTTTATAAGAGTAGGCTTTATTGATAAGTTTTTCAACATTTCAGGTTCTAACTCACACTTTAGACTGAAATTAAACCCTGCCAAAAACTCAAGGCTCTTCGATTCCAAAAACATTGCTCCCAATCTTGCATATCTTCGACTCAACGCATCTGCAACTGCGTTACCTTTTCTAGAGTATAGGTTATATGTAATAACCCGGAAAATCTGGGCCAGTTTAAAATTTTTATTCTGGCTATTTTAGCGAATTTTGAATATTTAAAATAGATTATTTTAAATAAAATCGACGAGAAATTTATTTTGAATATAATTCGACGTATATATTATACGCGTCGTCGTTAGAATATAAATAATTATATATAATTATAATAGAATTGAAAATGGCGCGGTAGTTCGATAATTCGATTTCAAACTTCAATTGAATGTACCGGGTGCAAAACAATCCAGATTTTAGTGAAACCAAAAATAATGGGATCTATTTGATATTATCTTTCCAACGAATCCGACCAATCAAGATTTCATATCGGGAATCAAAAGATATGTCCAGTTGAAAATTCTGAATAGTCGCTATGGAATTCAGGCCCTTAAAAATGGACATTTTGCAAACGACCTCGGATTTCGACGAAACCACTTTTGTTGGATCCGTGATGTCAAGTTATTGCTAGGTTTTAAATTTCATAATTTTTCGAATCAATATGTGAGCGTGGCAAAGGAAAACGTGTTTTGACCATTTCAGTTGATTTTAATCGACTGGAAAATGGCCATTTTTCCAACGGTCTCAGAATTCTACGGAACTAGTTTTGTTAGGACCGTATCGTCAATATGAAGCTAGAAAATATTTTTCTGGAATTTTTCTAGTTAGTATGTGACCCCGGTAATTTGAAATGTACGTTTAAAATTCAATATAGTGATTTAAATGTAAATTTAACGGAAACTGATTGTAACGGTCGAATCAACCTACGATACATATCCCATTGAGTTCGGAATGGGGGTAAAACGCTATGGACGGCAGGCGGTGGGCCTCGTTTCGAGGTCGTATGTAAAAGTTAACTTTTTCATAATAAAATAATAAAATAAATAATATATAAAATATATTTCTCCCCCTTTTTAACTCTTCCCCCCCCCCCGAATTAAAATCAGAAATCAAAAAAAAAAAAAAGAAGAGAAAAGAAAATCGCGATCGCCCCCCCCCCCCCCCCCCCCGTTGCCTCGACCGCCGCCAGAGGCTGGCGCCGCCACCGCCGCTGTTTCCTCTCCACCCTCCCCTTCTGCTCCTCCTCCGTCACCTCGATGCGACGCAGACCCCCCTGCATCGAAGAACGCGAGCGCCCAAACCCCCATCGCCGGAAACCCTAGCCGCCATCCCCTGGACCCCGACCACCGCCACAGCCTAGACCCGACGCCGACCACCTGAAGCCCGACGCTCCACCTCCGATTCAGCGAGCACAACCTCTCTCCTGCCACTTCGATCCACAGTGAGTTTTATATTTTTTTTTGGTCATAAATAAAAGCCGATTTTTATGAGTGATAAAAGCCGATTTTTAATGAGTGATAAAAACTGATTTTTTTTATGTGTTATAAAAATTGATTTGTTTTATTTAATATATGTAAAGCGAGATGAGAAGGTTAGATTTTATTTACAAAAAGAATTGATTTTTACTATCTAAAGTTTGGATTTTTATTTATAAGAAGTTTAGACTTTTAAAAATACGAAGATGAGATTTTTAGCAATATAAAAATATGGTTTTTATATTTTTAGCATAATAAAAATATGATTTTTATTTTAGTAGCGCATTAAAAATATGATTTTTATTATGTATGGAGAATCAAAATATAATCTTTACTATATAGAAATATTAAAAATATGATTTTTATATTTTTAAAGTATTAAAAATATAATCTTTATAGAATAGAGAATATAAAAATATCATCTTTGTATATGTAGCGAAATAAAAATCTGATTTTTATTTTATATACGTTGAAATAAAGAGATGATTTTCATAACGATGAAATCTATATTTTTGAAAAAGATAAAGTCTTTATATTTGAAAAGGAGAAATCTTTATAGTTGAAAAGGCGAGATCTTTATGTAGATGATAACGATGTAAAAATATAATTTTTATCTATATAGTAGCGTTGTGAAAATATGCTGATTTTTATATATTGAATAGCATAGTAAAAATTCGATTTTTAAATATATAAAGTGATTATAAAAATATGATTTTTAAATTGAAAGTGAATGAATAAAAATGTGATTTTTATTTTAAAGACATCGAAATATAAAAATGTGTGATTTTTATATATATAGTGACGACGGGCAACGAAGATGACGAAGATGGGATAACGAAGAAGATTTCTATTAATGAAGAGTCGTGGTATTGGATAGCTTTCGGTGAGAACTTCTCACTCTTCAATTTCTATTATAGTTATATATATATATACTAGGATGCAGACGGTGCTTAGTAGCACCCGACACAATCGTCCACAGACCATGGACTTGTTTGTTTGGTTGCATAGCTTAGTTATGATCTGATTTGAATTTGGTTGTTTGGTGAATTTGATTGATGTGTGAATGGCGTGGGCCTTCACTAGACCGGGGATAAGGCTATGCCTCGTCCCGTTTCTAGTATAGTGCCGTTATGCCGCCGAAATTTTCTAAAATATGTTAGAAAAATAAAAATATCATTTTTATTGAATAAATGAACTGAATAGAAATTCATATGTTGAAATAAAATGTTTTATCGTTAAAAATATAATTTTTAACGTGAAGTGAATAAAATAAAATAAAATATTCATTTACAAACCGGACGGTTTGTTTATTTACACTGATTTGACTGACATTGATTGGGACGATAAATTTCACACATCGCCCAACTGCACGAATAAAATCTGTGTTTGATTGTTTGAAACCCCACACGGGTGTTGGGATGAAATATGAATTCCACTCATCCTGATTAATTAAATATGTCGATCGATTGATTGACAGGCTGTATAAGCGTTAGATATCTATATTTGATGCTTATACAGTGTAGTGCACTTTGGTTGATGGTTGATCCTTTTTCAATGTTATTATATACATGTGTTGTATGAAAATCCATATAATTAATTTTATATGGTGATTGATTGGGCCTCATTCCAATTTAGAAGATAAAGAATAATATAAAATAAAGGTTCATGTGTTGACTGTACTCATCCGTTGAGACTAGTCATGTGTTGAACGAATTATTTTTATAATAAAATTCACATCTTTATCAATATAAAATAAAGGTTCATGTGTTGACTGTACTCATCCGTTGAGATTAGTTATTTTTATAATAAAATTCACATCTTTATCAATATAAAATAAAGGTTCATGTGTTGACTGTACTCATCCGTTGAGATTAGTCATGTGTTGAACGAATTATTTTTATAATAAAATTCACATCTTTATCAATATAAAATAAAGGTTCATGTGTTGACTGTACTCATCCGTTGAGATTAGTCATGTGTTGAACGAATTATTTTTATAATAAAATTTACATCTTTATCAATATAAAATAAAGGTTCATGTGTTGACTGTACTCATCCGTTGAGATTAGTCATGTGTTGAACGAAATATTTTAACAAAAATAGTCACACATGGACGGTACTCATTCGTTGAGATTAGTCGCGTGTTGACAAAAAGGAAATATTTGAAAAAGAAATATTTTGAAATAGAAATATTTGAAGCCGTGTTGATTAGATTGACGCCATTTTGACGTGAACGATTTCGAAATGAATTGAATATAAAACGATTTCGAAATGAATTGAATATAAAACGATTTCGAAATGAATTGAATATAAAACGATTTCGAAATGAATTGAATATAAAACGATTTCAAAATGAATTGAATATAAAACGATTTCAAAATGAATTGAATATAAAACGATTTCGAAATGAATTGAATATAAAACGATTTCGAAATGAATTGAATATAAAACGATTTCGAAATGAATTGAATATAAAACGATTTCGAAATGAATTGAATATATAACGATTTCGAAATGAAATGAATATATAACGATTTCGAAATGAATTGAATATATAACGATTTCGAAATGAATTGAATATAAAACGATTTCGAAATGAATTGAATATATAAGGATTTCGAAATGAATTGAATATATAACGATTTCGATTTGAATTGAATATAAAACAATTTCGAATTGAATGGAATAGAAAACCAATTTGAATTGAATTGAATGGAATAGAAAACCAATTTGAATTGAATTGAAAACGAATTCGAATTGAATTTAAATTGAATTGAAATTTAATTTGAATAGAAAATGAATTTGAATCGAATAGAAAACCAATTTGAATTGATTTGAATTGAATAGAAAAATGAATTTGAATCGAATAGAAAACCAATTTGAATTGATTTGAATTGATTTGAATTAAATAGAAAAATGAATTTGAATCGAATAGAAAACCAATTTGAATTGAATTGAATTGAATTGAAAACGAATTCGAATTGAATTTAAATTGAATTGAAATTTGAATTGAATAGAAATGAATTTTAAAACGAATTTATAAAGAAGAATTCAATTTTGACTTGAATTGAAAGGGAAGTTGAATTTGCTTTTGAAACGAATTTAAAACTATTTATATAATTCGTTTTAAATAGGAATCGACGAAATATATATTATATATATATATATTATATATATAATATAATGGCCTGAATAGAACGCGCCGCGTCGCGGCAGTTCGTAAATTTCGACCATTTATTTCAAACGGACATTACGGGAGATCCGACTGTCGGATTCTCCTAAAACCGGAACCGTTGGGTTCGTATCGAAAAGAGCTTTCTAACGAATATTAGAAATTTGAAATCTAACGGTTGGATTTGGAGATACGTCCAAATCAAATTCGAAAAAGGTCGCTATAGGTGCAGTTCGATGGCCGTTGTTGGAAATCGACTGTACGGGCCTTGATAAAATTATTAAAAATAGTAATAATTTATGTAAAATCATAAGAAATGATTTGGGAAGAATTGGGATGAAAAACTCCATATTTGAAAAGATAAAAATAGATTTTTATCGAAATGAACTAGTTTTGAACTAAATTTAAAACCTAATTGTTTTTAAATAAATAAATTAGATTTAAAAGGGGTTTTAAATAATCGGGATTTCTAATATATTTGATTGGATTTGAAATGGGTTTATCGTGAACTGTGTTTTAAATAACACTAGTTCTTTAACCCGATAATAAATAGAATGTGATTTGGGTTTATCGTGAACTGTGTTTTAAATAACACTTAGTTCTTTAACCCAGTAAAAGGAGTTTAACAAATCTGCAATTAGATTGAAATGCGAATGGATAATCTAAATTATCAAATTTAGAAAATGAGCGAGAATGGAGTATTACTAGTTTTGCTCCAAAGCGATAGTTAAATCTTTAATTAGATTTGAACGTGAAATGGTAATTAATTTTACTGATAACACCGTGGTGTTAGATATGGAGTATTACCAGTTTTGCTTCATGGGATGAATAGGTTGGGATTGGGAAATAAAATAAATAATTACTTCGTTGTGGTTCGCTAATCTCGACTAGTTGGAAAACCATAATTTGGTTTTAAATGACATCCAAAGGAAGATTACAGGATAAATTTTAAAGAATTTATCTTGGATAAAATTAATGGGAACCTTTCCCTAAGAATGTGAAATTTAGAAACTAGCTGTAGGATGGCTAAGAAGAATGGTTTCCTAGGTATTGATCTGATGTTGGTTTCGGCCTTCGGGGTTAATGTTTAGGAAATTGTTCTCTTGCTAATATGCGGTTAGTGACTAATGAATTGGAATGAGGCATATGTTGTGTTTGTGTAACATTTGTTTTTAATATACGCGGGTTGTTCGGAAAGGCCGGGTTTATACCCATTCTGAATAACCGATTCGACGATATGTCGAAGATGAAGACGGTGGTTGAAGACCGGAAGTCTTCACATCGTTTGGATAATTACTGACGATCCTGATTGGGCTGTACACCCAAGAGGATGGAAATAGTTGGTGGTCGTCCAGACGTACTTGGAGATGGATGGATATGCGAGGAAAGTGCCTCTGGTTTCATTCAGACCCAGAACGGACTTGTAAATGGATTGTGTGTCTGACATTGGATTTTATTCTGTGTTGATTGATTTCTATTAAATATACATCTGTTTGGCGGCGGAGAATTTATTCTTTTGCTTAACGCCCTTCTCTGAGACGTACGAGCTCAGAGGTTGTATGTCGATGGACATCAGTCGCATGGCATGAATTGCCTGTGTGGCATGCTAAGATGCAATGATCAAGGCTTCTGTTGAAAAGCAAAGCCTTGTGGTTGATGATCAAAGCACGCCTACGTGGCAGCTTTGTGTATAACGTGTATTCGCGAGCCTCACACCTCGGTATGAGTTAAAAACGGGATACGGACTGCAGGGAGAGCACGACGTTTCTTTCTAGCTTTGGTGGTGTCAGTGACTTACCAGCCCTGACATATATATACTTTTCACCTTTGTGGTTGTTGGATGAGGCGCCTCGATTATAGGTCTGTAAGGACCGGGAAACGTGTGTTCAGGAATACTAATCCTCTAACGTAAGTGAGGACCGGCCCTGAAGCATCCAGGGGTTACCCAGTGTGCGTAATCCTGAGGCATTTGCTAGAGTGTCTCGAACGCGGAGAGGAGCTTGCCCCTTGCCTCGACTCATGACGGAAATCCAATTTCCAATACGAGATATTTCGGCTTTATTTGTAGAGCCTAGTATGGCGACATAGTAGCATGGGATGCTATGCCGTCTATGATTTATATTTATGATTGAAACTGTTTTGACACTATACACTTATTATAGTATCAAATGATTTGTTTTAAACGTACCAAGCATGTTTGGCTGTTATAAGGTAAAACCCTATCCTCCGGCTTGCGTTGCATTGTGTGATGGGACCTGGGTCTTATAACAACTTCATTTTCCGAAAAAGCATTGCGTTGTTTATTCTATGCACTGGTATTCTTGGGAGGAAACCCGTTCCGTGTTATACGGCGTGGTCCCTTGAATTACTCTCTTTTAAAGTAAAGTTTTTAATAACTGTTTTAAGTTCTCACACCAGTCACATGACTGACCTGGAGTTTATTGTTTTAACCTAAACTCTGGGTGCCCCTATTTTCCGCACGGGCAGCTAGTAGTTTTGGTTTTGCAGATTTATATTCACAGGATCCTGGTTTACAGCTGGAATGATATCCGGAAAGCTCTGTATCCGTATATCACCTTCAGTTGTGCTTTATATTATTTTTCCGCTGCTATGTATTTAAATGTAATTTAAATCTCTGATATTTCTGTGTAATATTTATTCATTTATACTCTGTATATTCTTGTAATCTGATGCATTGTTGTAATATACAATGAAATGTTCTTCTGTTTGTGTTCTGATTTGTCATGTTCTCAACGTTCAGGGGTTTCGAACGGTCTAGATCGGTTTAACGACTGATTCAAATCGAGCGAAATTCCAGGCCGTCACATTTGGTATTAGAGCTTTGGTTTACCGAGCTCGAGAACAAGGCACATTAGAACCATACGAAAGAATTCTTCAGATATTGGATTAGTAATATCCAAATAGAATGACTCGTTAGAGATGGGATCAGTAGTATCCTAGAACGAGTGTGAAGAGTATATTTTCAAATGAAAACAATTTTGTTTTAAAAATTTAAATCGTTTTAAACGTATTTGAATATTTATTTATTTTGAATATGGACAATCTAGTATATAAAGGTTTTGCATATACGCGTCATGAACGTATATTCGAAGTTTTAATATATTAGATAGATATAGAGTCACACTCTAGTCGCCTGGAGATGATTCTACTGATGACTATATAGCATCAGTAGTGTGTGTTCGAGTTTCGAAGATGTGATTTTCTATATATTTCCATTAGACTGGTGTGAGAACCAAAACTTATATAGCTAGGACACACCGTTGTGAATTGGCATCAAAAACATGACTTTGTATATATATATATCAAATTTATGAATTTGAAACTCTAATTCACTAATTGATTGAAGTTTGTGTTGGTTGTTTATTTGTTTGATAATTTTGAACTATTTAGCCTAATTGAACCAAACATTGACTAATACTGAAAATTGGTCGCATTTGCTTGCATATACATATACTTTCATTGAACAGGTCATAGCAAGGAGGCTAGAGCCGAAGAATAAAATTTGTTTGCCCGACAAATAGGTACATGTTTACTACATAATTTCCTGTTTTGTTTGGGTGATGATGATTTTGTGAGCCTATTGGCTAGCCGCTTGGCTTTTTCTTTTTCTTTTTGAGATCTGAAGGACCGGGGAAGCTATTTGAAATTCCCCGATGCTCCCATTGCAGGGGAGGTTATGGCGAAATTTTTCGAAAATTTAGGGTGTTAGCCAAATTTTTGAAATTTTGGAAATTCTCAGAAACTGAAAAGTTGGAGAATGGAAGCCAGATCGAACGTAGAGTTGATTAATCAAACCACTTACGACTTTGTTCCTTTTCGGGGACGAAAAGTTTTAAGTGGGGGAGATTGTAATAACCCGGAAAATCTGGGCCAGTTTAAAATTTTTATTTTGGCTATTTTAGCGAATTTTGAATATTTAAAATAGATTATTTTAAATAAAATCGACGAGAAATTTATTTTGAATATAATTCGACGTATATATTATACGCGTCGTTGTTAGAATATAAATAATTATATATAATTATAATAGAATTGAAAATGGCGCGGTAGTTCGATAATTCGATTTCAAACTTCAATTGAATGTACCGGGTGCAAAACAATCCGGATTTTAGTGAAACCAAAAATAATGGGATCTATTTGATATTATCTTTCCAACGAATCCGACCAATCGAGATTTCATATCGGGAATCAAAAGATATGTCCAGTTGAAAATTCTGAATAGTCGCTATGGAATTCAGGCCCTTAAAAATGGACATTTTGCAAACGACCTCGGATTTCGACGAAACCACTTTTGTTGGATCCGTGATGTCAAGTTATTGCTAGGTTTTAAATTTCATAATTTTTCGAATCAATATGTGAGCGTGGCAAAGGAAAACGTGTTTTGACCATTTCAGTTGATTTTAATCGACTGGAAAATGGCCATTTTTCCAACGGTCTCAGAATTCGACGAAACTAGTTTTGTTAGGACCGTATCGTCAATATGAAGCTAGAAACTATTTTTCTGGAATTCTTCTAGTTAGTATGTGACCCCGGTAATTTGAAATGTACGTTTAAAATTCAATATAGTGATTTAAATGTAAATTTAACGGAAACTGATTGTAACGGTCGAATCAACCTACGATACATATCCCATTGAGTTCGGAATGGGGGTAAAACGCTATGGACGGCAGGCGGTGGGCCTCGTTTCGAGGTCGTATGTAAAAGTCAACTTTTTCATAATAAAATAATAAAATAAATAATATATAAAATATATTTCTCCCCCTTTTTAACTCTGCCCCCCCCCCCCCCCGAATTAAAATCATAAATCAAAAAAAAAAAAGAGAAAAGAAAATCGCGATCGCCCCCCCTTCCCCGTTGCCTCGACCGCCGCCAGAGGCTGGCGCCGCCACCGCCGCTGTTTCCTCTCCACCCTCCCCTTCTGCTCCTCCTCCGTCACCTCGATGCGACGCAGACCCCCCCGCATCGAAGAACGCGAGCGCCCAAACCCCCATCGCCGGAAACCCTAGCCGCCATCCCCTGGACCCCGACCACCGCCACAGCCTAGACCCGACGCCGACCACCTGAAGCCCGACGCTCCACCTCCGATTCAGCGAGCACAACCTCTCTCCTGCCACTTCGATCCACAATGAGTTTTATATTTTTTTTGGTCATAAATAAAAGCCGATTTTTATGAGTGATAAAAGCCGATTTTTAATGAGTGATAAAAACTGATTTTTTTTATGTGTTATAAAAATTGATTTGTTTTATTTAATATATGTAAAGCGAGATGAGAAGGTTAGATTTTATTTACAAAAAGAATAGATTTTTACTATCTAAAGTTTGGATTTTTATTTATAAGAAGTTTAGACTTTTAAAAATACGAAGATGAGATTTTTAGCAATATAAAAATATGGTTTTTATATTTTTAGCATAATAAAAATATGAATTTTATTTTAGTAGCGCATTAAAAATATGATTTTTATTATGTATGGAGAATCAAAATATAATCTTTACTATATAGAAATATTAAAAATATGATTTTTATATTTTTAAAGTATTAAAAATATAATCTTTATAGAATAGAGAATATAAAAATATCATCTTTCTATATGTAGCGAAATAAAAATCTGATTTTTATTTTATATACGTTGAAATAAAGAGATGATTTTCATAATGATGAAATCTATATTTTTGAAAAAGATAAAGTCTTTATATTTGAAAAGGAGAAATCTTTATAGTTGAAAAGGCGAGATCTTTATGTAGATGATAACGATGTAAAAATATAATTTTTATCTATATAGTAGCGTTGTGAAAATATGCTGATTTTTATATATTGAATAGCATAGTAAAAATTCGATTTTTAAATATATAAAGTGATTATAAAAATATGATTTTTAAATTGAAAGTGAATAAATAAAAATGTGATTTTTATTTTAAAGACATCGAAATATAAAAATGTGTGATTTTTATATATATAGTGACGACGGGCAACGAAGATGACGAAGATGGGATAACGAAGAAGATTTCTATTAATGAAGAGTCGTGGTATTGGATAGCTTTCGGTGAGAACTTCTCACTCTTCAATTTCTATTATAGTTATATATATATACTAGGATGCAGACGGTGCTTAGTAGCACCCGACACAATCGTCCACAGACCATGGACTTGTTTGTTTGGTTGCATAGCTTAGTTATGATCTGATTTGAATTTGGTTGTTTGGTGAATTTGATTGATGTGTGAATGGCGTGGGCCTTCACTAGACCGGGGATAAGGCTAGGCCTCGTCCCGTTTCTAGTATAGTGCCGTTATGCCGCCGAAATTTTCTAAAATATGTTAGAAAAATAAAAATATCATTTTTATTGAATAAATGAACTGAATAGAAATTCATATGTTGAAATAAAATGTTTTATCGTTAAAAATATATTTTTTAACGTGAAGTGAATAAAATAAAATATTCATTTACAAACCGGACGGTTTGTTTATGTACACTGATTTGACTGACATTGATTGGGACGATAAATTTCACACATCGCCCAACTGCACGAATAAAATCTGTGTTTGATTGTTTGAAACCCCACACGGGTGTTGGGATGAAATATGAATTCCACTCATCCTGATTAATTAAATATGTCGATCGATTGATTGACAGGCTGTATAAGCGTTAGATATCTATATTTGATGCTTATACAGTGTAGTGCACTTTGGTTGATGGTTGATCCTTTTTCAATGTTATTATATACATGTGTTGTATGAAAATCCATATAATTAATTTTATATGGTGATTGATTGGGCCTCATTCCAATTTAGAAGATAAAGAATAATATAAAATAAAGGTTCATGTGTTGACTGTACTCATCCGTTGAGATTAGTCATGTGTTGAACGAATTATTTTTATAATAAAATTCACATCTTTATCAATATAAAATAAAGGTTCATGTGTTGACTGTACTCATCCGTTGAGATTAGTCATGTGTTGAACGAATTATTTTTATAATAAAATTCACATCTTTATCAATATAAAATAAAGGTTCATGTGTTGACTGTACTCATCCGTTGAGATTAGTCATGTGTTGAACGAATTATTTTTATAATAAAATTCACATCTTTATCAATATAAAATAAAGGTTCATGTGTTGACTGTACTCATCCGTTGAGATTAGTCATGTGTTGAACGAATTATTTTTATAATAAAATTTACATCTTTATCAATATAAAATAAAGGTTCATGTGTTGACTGTACTCATCCGTTGAGATTAGTCATGTGTTGAACGAAATATTTTAACAAAAATAGTCACACATGGACGGTACTCATTCGTTGAGATTAGTCGTGTGTTGACAAAAAGGAAATATTTGAAAAAGAAATATTTTGAAATAGAAATATTTGAAGCCGTGTTGATTAGATTGACGCCATTTTGACGTGAACGATTTCGAAATGAATTGAATATAAAACGATTTCGAAATGAATTGAATATAAAACGATTTCGAAATGAATTGAATATAAAACGATTTCGAAATGAACTGAATATAAAACGATTTCGAAATGAATTGAATATAAAACGATTTCGAAATGAATTGACTATAAAACGATTTCGAAATGAATTGAATATAAAACGATTTCGAAATGAATTGAATATAAAACGATTTCGAAATGAATTGAATATATAACGATTTCGAAATGAATTGAATATATAACGATTTCGAAATGAATTGAATATATAATGATTTCGAAATGAATTGAATATATAACGATTTCGAAATGAATTGAATATAAAACGATTTCGAAATGAATTGAATATATAACGATTTCGAAATGAATTGAATATATAACGATTTCGATTTGAATTGAATATAAAACAATTTCGAATTGAATGGAATAGAAAACCAATTTGAATTGAATTGAATGGAATAGAAAACCAATTTGAATTGAATTGAATTGAATTGAAAACGATTTCGAATTGAATTTAAATTGAATTGAAATTTAATTTGAATAGAAAATGAATTTGAATCGAATAGAAAACCAATTTGAATTGATTTGAATTGAATAGAAAAATGAATTTGAATCGAATAGAAAACCAATTTGAATTGATTTGAATTGAATAGAAAAATGAATTTGAATCGAATAGAAAACCAATTTGAATTGAATTGAATTGAATTGAAAACGAATTCGAATTGAATTTAAATTGAATTGAAATTTGAATTGAATAGAAATGAATTTTAAAACGAATTTATAAAGAAGAATTCAATTTTGACTTGAATTGAAAGGGAAGTTGAATTTGCTTTTGAAACGAATTTAAAACTATTTATATAATTCGTTTTAAATAGGAATCGACGAAATATATATTATATATATATTATATATATAATATAATGGCCTGAATAGAACGCGACGCGCCGCGGCAGTTCGTAAATTTCGACCATTTATTTCAAACGGACATTACGGGAGATCCGACCGTCGGATTCTCCTAAAACCGGAACCGTTGGGTTCGTATCGAAAAGAGATTTCTAACGAATATTAGAAATTTGAAATCTAACGGTTGGATTTGGAGATACGTCCAAATCAAATTCGAAAAAGGTTGCTATAGGTGCAGTTCGATGGCCGTTGTTGGAAATCGACTGTACGGGCCTTGATAAAATTATTAAAAATAGTAATAATTTATGTAAAATCATAAGAAATGATTTGGGAAGAATTGGGATGAAAAACTCCATATTTGAAAAGGTAAAAATAGATTTTTATCGAAATGAACTAGTTTTGAACTAAATTTAAAACCTAATTATTTTTAAATAAATAAATTAGATTTAAAAGGGGTTTTAAATAATCGGGATTTCTAATATATTTGATTGGATTTGAAATGGGTTTATCGTGAACTGTGTTTTAAATAACACTAGTTCTTTAACCCGATAATAAATAGAATGTGATTTGGGTTTATCGTGAACTGTGTTTTAAATAACACTTAGTTCTTTAACCCAGTAAAAGGAGTTTAACAAATCTGCAATTAGATTGAAATGCGAATGGATAATCTAAATTATCAAATTTAGAAAATGAGCGAGAATGGAGTATTACCAGTTTTGCTCCAAAGCGATAGTTAAATCTTTAATTAGATTTGAACGTGAAATGGTAATTAATTTTACCGATAACACCGTGGTGTTAGATATGGAGTATTACCAGTTTTGCTTCATGGGATGAATAGGTTGGGATTGGGAAATAAAATAAATAATTACTTCGTTGTGGTTCGCTAATCTCGACTAGTTGGAAAACCATAATTTGGTTTTAAATGACATCCAAAGGAAGATTACAGGATAAATTTTAAAGAATTTATCTTGGATAAAATTAATGGGAACCTTTCCCTAAGAATGTGAAATTTAGAAACTAGCTGTAGGATGGCTAAGAAGAATGGTTTCCTAGGTATTGATCTGATGTTGGTTTCGGCCTTCGGGGTTAATGTTTAGGAAATTGTTCTCTTGCTAATCTGCGGTTAGTGACTAATGAATTGGAATGAGGCATATGTTGTGTTTGTGTAACATTTGTTTTTAATATACGCGGGTTGTTCGGAAAGGCCGAGTTTATACCCATTCTGAATAACCGATTCGACGATATGTCGAAGATGAAGACGGTGGTTGAAGACCGCAAGTCTTCACATCGTTTGGATAATTACTGACGATCCTGATTGGGCTGTACACCCAAGAGGATGGAAATAGTTGGTGGTCGTCCAGACGTACTTGGAGATGGATGGATATGCGAGGAAAGTGCCTCCGGTTTCGTTCAGACCCAGAACGGACTTGTAAATGGATTGTGTGTCTGACATTGGATTTTATTCTGTGTTGATTGATTTCTATTAAATATACATCTGTTTGGCGGCGGAGAATTTATTCTTTTGCTTAACGCCCTTCTCTGAGACGTACGAGCTCAGAGGTTGTATGTCGATGGACATCAGTCGCATGGCATGAATTGCCTGTGTGGCATGCTAAGATGCAATGATCAAGGCTTCTGTTGAAAAGCAAAGCCTTGTGGTTGATGATCAAAGCACGCCTACGTGGCAGCTTTGTGTATAACGTGTATTCGCGAGCCTCACACCTCGGTATGAGTTAAAAACGGGATACGGACTGTAGGGAGAGCACGACGTTTCTTTCTAGCTTTGGTGGTGTCAGTGACTTACCATCCCTGACATATATATACTTTTCACCTTTGTGGTTGTTGGATGAGGCGCCTCGATTATAGGTCTGTAAGGACCGGGAAACATGTGTTCAGGAATACTAATCCTCTAACGTAAGTGAGGATCGGCCCTGAAGCATCCAGGGGTTACCCAGTGTGCGTAATCCTGAGGCATTTGCTAGAGTGTCTCGAACGCGGAGAGGAGCTTGCCCCTTGCCTCGACTCATGACGGAAATCCAATTTCCAATACGAGATATTTCGGCTTTATTTGTAGAGCCTAGTATGGCGACATAGTAGCATGGGATGCTATGTTGTCTATGATTTATATTTATGATTGAAACTGTTTTGACACTATACACTTATTATAGTATCAAATGATTTGTTTTAAACGTACCAAGCATGTTTGGCTGTTATAAGGTAAAACCCTATCCTCCGGCTTGCGTTGCATTGTGTGATGGGACCTGGGTCTTATAACAGCTTCATTTTCCGAAAAAGCATTGCGTTGTTTATTCTATGCACTGGTATTCTTGGGAGGAAACCCGTTCCGTGTTATACGGCGTGGTCCCTTGAATTAATCTCTTTTAAAGTAAAGTTTTTAATAACTGTTTTAAGTTCTCACACCAGTCAAATGACTGACCTGGAGTTTATTGTTTTAACCTAAACTCTGGGTGCCCCTATTTTCCGCACGGGCAGCTAGTAGTTTTGGTTTTGCAGATTTATATTCACAGGATCCTGGTTTACAGGTGGAATGATATCCGGAAAGCTCTGTATCCGTATATCACCTTCAGTTGTGCTTTATATTATTTTTCCGCTGCTATGTATTTAAATGTAATTTAAATCTCTGATAGTTCTGTGTAATATTTATTCATTTATACTCTGTATATTCTTGTAATCTGATGCATTGTTGTAATATACAATGAAATGTTCTTCTGTTCGTATTCTGATTTGTCATGTTCTCAACGTTCAGGGGTTTCGAACGGTCTAGATCGGTTTAACGACTGATTCAGATCGAGCGAAATTCCAGGCCGTCACATTATACCAGAATCATACGATGCCAGAAACTCCAACCACCACTGCTACCAAAGATTCAAATCCTTTGGGAGAAAAGATACTTCAACGACTTATGATCTGTAAACAACTCAAATCGAACTTCCAATAAGTAATGTCTCCGTATCTTCATAGCAAACACGATCGTCACCAACTCCAAATCATGAGTTAGATAGTTCCTTTTGTGCGGCTTCAGCTGTCGACTCGCGTATGCCACAACCTTATTCTTCTGCATAATCACTGCTCCAAACACAGTACCACGTGCATCGGTGTATACCACCATTTCTTCCTTCCCACTTGGAATCGACAAAAAAGGATCACTTATCAGTCTTTCTTTCATGATTCCAAAAGCTTGGTCACACTTTGCATCCCATGTGAACACTTGGTCCTTCTTCATCAATCCTATTAACGGTGCAGCTATCTTAGAGAAATTCTTGATAAACCGTTGGTAATAACCAGCTAATCCAAGGAAACTTCTCACATCCGTTGCATTTTTAGGTCCATCCCAGTCCTGGATTGCTACCACCTTAGGGAGGTCAACCACTATTCCATTTCCGGAAACAACATGGCCTAAGAATCTCACTTCACTCTTCCAGAAGTGCAACTACGAAAACTTAGCTCTCAGCTGATGCTTTCGCAAGATTTCCAAAAACAATTCTCAAGGGCGTCTTGTGCTCTTCCTCGTTTCGAGAGTATACCAAAAATATCATCCATAAACACAAGTACGAACTTATTCAACTGATCTCTGAACACTCTGTTCATAAAATCCACAAAATACACTGGCGCGATGGTCAACCCGAATAACATCACCAACCATTTGAAGAAACCAGATGGTGTCCTAAAAGTAGTCTTTGGCACACTATCCTTTGCCACCCTTAATTGGTGAAATCACGTTGCCAAATCCATCTGAGAAAATACTTTGGCTTTGTGAAGCTGATCGAACAAGTCATCGATCCTTTGCAATGGATACTTGTTCTTCTTCGTCAGCTTGTCCAGCTCACGGTAGTCCACAACAATTTCAATGAGCCATCAGCCTTGGTTGCAAACACAACTGTTGCACCCCATTCAAATACACTTCTTTGAATGAATCCATTTCCCAAAAGGTCACGAACTTGCACCTCTAATTCTCACTGTTCCTTAGGCGCCATCTGCCTAAGAGGCATAAAGATTGGTCTAGCATCCTCGACCAAATTGATCCTAAACTCGATCTTACGATGCGGCGGCAAACCTTTGACTTCCTCAAAAATATCATCATACTCATTAGTGATCAATATAGATGACAAGTCTTCCTATGGAATCATAAGAGAATATAGATAGCTCATACCCCGTCTTCGGGGTTGCATATAATCAACACCTTTTGCCCTTCCACATCCCTAACCCTTACCACTAGCTTCTCGTAATTTACTCTTGCTGAATACCTCTTGAGCCAATCCATGCCCAAGATGATTCCAAACCCAACAAAGTTCAACACAAAGCAATCACACACAAAAGAGAAACCATGACTCGACAACACTAGACCACGACACAACATCCACAAACTAGACGAACCCCTAACTGGATTAGTCATGATCAATGGTCTATCACAAATCTCGGGTTCCAAACCCAAGTGGCACACAAGTTCATTACAAATAAATGAATGCGATGCTCCAGTATCAAACAAAACTTGAACTAAAACACCTCAGACAGAAAGAGTAACTAGGACGATGACACCCTTTCCCTTCTCCTCCGTAGTAGGAGCTTTAAGAAGAAGATGGCGTGGCTCCCAAAGCATAAGCATTCACTATCTGCTTACTCTTGGATGATTCTGGACAATCTTTCTTCACATGTCCCAACTTTCCACACTTGAAGCACTTCTTCTCAGCCTTTGGATTCTTGCACTCATTAGAAAAAAGACCTTTCTGTTGGTAGTTAAAGTAAACTACCTCACTCTTAAGGTTCTTCTGGCCATCCTTTCCTTTTTGCTGTTGCTTCTTTCTCTTCTTATTATTACCACCTTGCTGTGATTTCTGAACTTCCTTAGTTGCAACAAAAACATTTGCTTCCTTAGGAAACAAGCTTTCATGTGTAACGGCTTTTTCCACAAGCTTCTCAAAGGAATCATCAAGGTGTTCCACCAATGGTCTTCTTATGTAGGTATCAAGAACCATCACAAAATTCTCATTCTTCTGATAGGGTGTATCGATGTATGATCGAGCATATCTGGACAAGGCCTCGAAATCAGAAACATAATCAAGCATTGGACGACCATTCTGCTTCAATTCCAAAAAATTATTAAATAGAGCGGACTTATGAGCAGTGGATATAAACTTTGCCTCAAATTTAACTTGGAATTGTTCCCAAGTTATTTCCTCTTTTGGAGTCTCAAGTGTGACTAAATTCCACCACTCCATATCCCTGTCCTGCAATTGCCTTGACGCAAGCTTTCTCTTAATTGCATCATTCATTCCCAAGACTCCAAAAATATGGACACAAGAATCTAACCACCTCTGGACCTCTTCGGCTGGCTCAATTCCCTTAAATGGTTTCCCCCCAGAGATGAGTAGTCCTTTCAAAGCTTTGCGAAATCCACATCCCTAGGGACTTGCGCACCAACGTCTACCGTGGATGCTACTGGAGCGGGAACCGTTCTCATGATTGCTTCCATCATGGCCTCAAACATGGCTTGGTAATAAGGTGCACCTCCATTTCCCCTTCAAGGCACAACCTCCTGTCTAGCAATATGTCTAGAAGTACGTCGATTCACTAAATCTGCAAATTAGAATGATTAGTCACTTACAAGAAAAACTGCTAATGGAGTACAAACACTACTATACTGTGCACTATATAGTATACATCAAACTGAAATCTACAAATATGTCTCTCATAAGTGACTACGTCTTCGAACTTTGGCTAAAATCGATAGCCAGAGCTCTAATACCAAATGTGACGATCGCCCATAACCCCTGCACAAAACAAGAGGAAAGATGCGCTGCTAGGTGTGCTAGGCAGTTATGGACGATCATCGAGATATGTAAACACATGCGAAACCTGTCGTAAATCTCATAACGCAGGGATAAAATGTAATAGAACATGTACAATAGGTAATACTAGTGAAGCATATTTGAGTAGAAATTTCAAACTTTCAAAACAACTAGAAAGTATATCCATACATGAGGATTGCAACATATATCTGTATAAATTTGCCTCACTATAGCACTCAGAGAAGAATAACAAATAGTGGAAATCCAAATATTATATTGTAAGAAATATAGTACTCCAACCTCCTGCTCGCCTCCGAACTGCTACATCGTCCTCACTAAGCAATCACCTATCACCTGCCACCTAGTCTGCCCATCCAAAACCGGATTAACAGCCCAAGGTAATAAGAGGAAAACATAAAACCTTGAGTCAGACAACAGTCTTAGTGAGTGATAAGACATCTATCTAACACCCTCAATAAAGTATATGAGAATGGGTAGATAAACAAACTAATCTACCCACAACATCAGAGAAGAGCTCAACTCCCGTCTTCCCCATATTGGACCATGATAGCCTTAACCATCCATACAACAAAGAGAACAACAATTCATCCACGAAAATCAGAATGACCATTCAATCATGGCAAATAGAACAACCAATAGTAACATTCATAGCATCCAGATTATGTATCTCACGTAAACCATCCTAATTTAATTCAACATCCCTCAAGCATAAGCCCTAGAGGCCTAAACCAATACCAGACAAGCACCCAAGAAACATCTCCTTCAACATTGGACAATCTACGTGAGATGATACAAACAAATAAACCTATCATCCATGATAGACTCTAGCTATCACTGCCAATCCTGCTTCGAAAACATCAAAATCATATGACGGCTAACCTTGCCATATGTCAATGGCTAATGGTAACCCTAGTTCTAACAGAAACTCCGTACACATTTCAACGATACGTACCTAGGCCTTTCAACGATCCCCAGGGTACTCAATCAACAACCCTTCGGCCTTTTAGATATCTCTATTGTACCCCTAATTTGAGCCTGTTAGTACCTACAACAACGATAATCTCTCGGCCTTCGCATCTCTAGTCATCTGACCTTGATGGTTTTTCACAGCTCAAGCAACCTTCTCGAGCAACCATTATCCACCAACTCACGAACTTTGAGTTGTCACCACGTTTATTGCTCTACATCGATCAATGAACACACATCATCACTTCGAACACGACCTGACTCTCCATGTCGAACACGACATGACTTCCCCAAGTCGTACACTACACAACTCCTCATTCCAAACTCGACATAACTCCCTATGTTGGACTCGACATGATTTCCCATGTCGGACTCGACATGACTCCTTATTCCAAACTCGACATAACTCCCCATGTCGGACTCGACATGACTCCTCATTCCAAACTCGACATAACCCGACATGACTCCCCATGTAGGACTCGACATGACTCCCCATGTCGGACTCGACATGACGCCCCATGTCGGACTCTACATGACTCCCTATGCCTTGGAAAGGAAGAAACGAATTGACTCATAGAGAAACGACTGACTCCAGATCTAACAAAGATAGATCCAAATTTGACCAAATCTTCAACAAACGACAACAACGATGAAATCCACTCATCCCAAACATCCAAATCAATCATAAACACTTCAACAAATCATCAATAACATCAAAATAATGGATATCGTCAATAACTCATAGAACATGTTCTAGATCATGATAATTCAATAATTAAACCAAATATGGTGGATCTAACTCGCATAAACATGTGAGATGACATAAAAATTACTGGTTTAAAGTTGCTAGATTAGATCCTATTGGTGTTCATATGAAATTATACTTAACATGATGTAGATCTAAGGAAAACGACTTAAAATGATGAAATAAAGATCATAGAACTCATATAGTTGATTAAATCCGTGTGAGAGATGCATATCACTCACTAATTCCTCTAAACAAGTCAAAAGCAATGAATTATGATTCCGGACAGCGAAGAATTTGCTCTAAATTCTTTGATTTGATTATCCCTCTCTTGGACTGGCGTAGATCTAGCTTCAAGCAATGTAGATATTTGATTCTCTAAGCTTTAATGGTGTAAAGGTGTAGAAAATGGAGGAACGGAGGACCTCTAGCTCTTCCAATTGCAATAATGGAGAAAGTAAACTATTCTCCATGCCTCATACCCCCTATTAATAAACCCCCACCAACCCACTAATGGTCATCTCCAAATCAGCCCATTTTGGCTTAAAAATCTGAGCAGCCAATTGTAAAACCTGAAAACAGCAATTCCTCCCAAATCGCTGAACCAAATCTTTATTGTGACCACTCTACCGAAAGGGAAACGTAATTTACTTTCCGATGGCATAGGTTTCAACACCTTGTTCGATCCCGGTCAAACGTTATTCCCTGTACAAGACTAACAGGGACAAAATGGTCACAAACAAACCGGTAAAAATTATGGAAATGTCTCACATCCCCATAAGAAACATATTAAATATGAGAATAATCCAACCCTCAAGGTATACGATAAAAATATTTTACGATCTTCTAACACGTTAAATGCGAGCTGTTACATAATTTATGTACTGTTTACCTATTCCTCTTCACGAAACGTAATGCGTTCTATTAAGCGTGACATTAATGGACGTGGAGTGTAACATTTTGTATCAAAGCTAAAGATTACAAGATCAGAGAAAAGTTTTTAAAAATTGTTTTCAAAAGCAAAGTATTTTCAAATAAAAATCTTTTTTGGAAAACATATCACCTCAAGCCATATTCAATATTCTCTCGATCTCTTGCTGAAACCTTTTTCTTTTCTTTTCAGTATGTCTGGGGCACCCAATCTTCCTAAGGGCATTCCTTATCGGCATGGTTCTATAGGTATCTTGAGACTACGACACCTGTCGGAGGTCAAGGAGATTCCTCACCCTCAACTACAGCCGCTTTTGCTCCACCTACACGAGTGGATAACTTTTATAAGCTATGTAAAGACTTTTGCGCTATGGGAGGAAAACCCTTTTGAGGTATGGAGAGATTTGTTGAAGCATGGAATTGGCTACGAGAGACAGAGAACGTGTTTGGTCTTTTTGAGATCGATGATAGAAGTAAATACAGTTGGTTGCATGACAACTAAAAGATGAAGCTTCTTACTGGTGGAAAATAACACAGGCAGGACAACCAGTAGATACCTGGGATGCGAACAGAGATTCAAGATGAAGTTTTTATCTCAGGAGGAAGAAGGATTGCAGATGGAAATATTCTTGCCTTTGAAACAAGGGGACATGTTTGTTAAGGAGTATGCGAATAAGTTCAATCAGCTTACGAGATTTGGAATGGACTTGGTGAATATACCCCAATAAGCAGGCTCTTAGATTTGTGAGAGGGCTGAATCAACCTCTCCAAGGACTTGCTTTATCTCATATACACATGAGAGCAACAATTGAAAGGCTAGTTGATATGGCTCTTATGTACAAAGATGGCAAAGATGAGAAGAAAGACACCAAGACTTAGGAGACATAGGCTAAGGGAAAAAACAGAAATGGTGGCCCAGGAAAGGAAAGCAAAAGAAAGAGAAAGGTGGAAAGCCTGACAAGGCTCAGATCAAGAAAGATATCAAGTGTCATGGCTGCGAAGCTATGGGCCATTTTGTGAAGGACTCCAAAAAGACAAAGAGAGCCTGATTTAATTGTGTACAAGTGGGACACTTCAATAAGCAATGCCCTAGCAGGCAAGGACAAGGGACATGACCTTCTAGACAAGTACATGCTTTAGAGGCTACTGGACCTGATCGGGGTAGGAAAGTCACGGTTGAAGGTTTGATTTCACTTTTTGACTATCCTTTTCGAACTCTGTTTGATTCAGGTGCTTCACATCTGTTTATATCCATTTCCTTAGTAGATAATTTGCACCTTAATACTAGTATAGTCTCTAATCCTGTGGTGGTATCAAACCCTATAGGAGGATCGGCTCATTTATCCATGATGTATAGAGGTTTGAGAATTTTTGTGATGGCCGCCCTGCGCCAGCCGACATTTCCCATGGAAGTGCATTGTGTCGATGTCCAACCAGCATGGAACAGTCGCCAAAGAAAGGGAAGGAAAGGAAACTTAACAGTTGACTAACAAAGAATTTGTAAAATGTCTCACAGGAATGTAATAAAATATAATAATAATATACTTTGACATAAAACAAGCGAGACAGTGCATAAGCTGAAAACTAAACATCATAGCAGCGGAAAATCCAAATACAGCTTATGTTCCACATCATCATTATTACAACTTTAAAACTTCCTCTAAAGCAAATAAGGAAGGTACACTACTAATGCCCAAAGTAGTGACCAGCAGCGACACAGGGAGAATATCTATATATATCATACGTGGGAGCCTCCTGCTCGTCTCTGGTACAGCTACACGTGCATACCAACCAACCTCTCTAGTCTTCCCGTTTAAAAGCACCCAGAGTAATAAGAAGAGACATAAAACTCTGGGTCAGACAAAAGTCTGTTATGAGAGATAAACAGCAAAACAGAACAACAACAAGTATACTAAACCATACATGAACCTGGACCTACAACCAAAGAGTTAGCACAACGAGATGTACAATACTCTAAGGTGACACTAACATATGGTGTAAAGATACGGGGGTAGGGTGTGCATGTCATAGTGATGTCAAGCAATCAAGCATAGCAACCATCCTCACATCTCTCACTCAGTGCGTAAAGCATACGATATCCATTACTTTGATCACTAGACCCATCGAGGTAGTGACGGAGTTCGAGTTGTATAACTATTGCTACCACCAAGCTTGCCCCATGGAGTCATGACTAAATCCTTACAAATGACCCCACCTCATTGGTCCATAACCAATTTTCCTACCTAGGCCACTGTGGCCCTGAATCCGTCCACATACCCCAGACTCCATAGCGATCCAAAGTTATAGACATCGATAACCCCTTAGCACACGTCCCGCAGCAAAGCCCAACTCATGAAGTTAACTCATTGGTTCCCGTTTGGATCCTGAGTAATAACCTCCCATCTGGACCTCCTTTGCATCTCGGGTTTTGGTCGAATTGGAGTTGGTCATCAGAAAAGTCGTCGCGTAGTAGTAATAGCACACGTCCGGTTTGGTTCGAATATGCATAGTGCTCTAGTCATCATCGGTTCGGTTCGGTCCAATGCTTCCTAGCATGCTCCTGGGTGCAGTTCGGTTCGGTGCTCCCCTTCTGGCTCGGTTCGGTTCAGATGTCTTCTGCCTGGGTTTGGTTCGTATCTCTTGGTTCGGCTCTTGTACTTCACCTCATTCCAGTCCAACGTCTCCTGTTCGGTTCGGTTCGGATCTTCACTCCAAATCCAACTCCAAGCTAGCGGCCTTCCTTTGTTGCCAGACTCTTCTTCTGCCTGGACCCCGATTCAGTTTGGATTCCATGTCTCTGGTGTCGGTTTGGTTCGACAAATACTATCCGATCCGAACCCCTTTCCCACATCCGATCCGGATCCCTGAAGTTTTTCCAGCGAGCTTATATCATCCATTCTCGCCATATGATGACGTTTTCAACCATTCTAACTTTACTAATCAATCAAACAACCATCCAAACAGTGGTAATAACATATAGGATAAATCAACAAGGTCAAAACACCAAGCATATAGGTCATTTAAGATCAAACATACCCCAAAAACCCATGTTTTCCCTTAATCCCCTTAAGCATGTTTTAACAATAGGATTAGCAAATTTAGTCGAAATTAACTCAAATTTTTATAGAGCCATAAAATAGTATTTTAGAATTTTACAAATTTTTCCAGAATTTTCTGAGCCATAATTTCTCTAATTATCACTAATCACCCTAATTAGCCGTAATTAGTGAAAAACAATGCAAATCACTCACCTTTTCCATAAATCAACTGTAGATCTGAAATATTATCTTATTTGGGTTGAATCTCTATGCAACACAACAGCTCTATTCCCAATTTGATGCTAATTTTCCTTGATTTGATGTAGCTTGACTTAATCTTCAATTAGGAAGCGATTAGAAGTGATTTGGGATTAAATTAGAAGGTGGAGGCCATAGCTAGGGTTAGAGAAATGTTTGAGGCGGCTAAAAAATGTAATGATATTCGTTTTCCTACTGTTAATCCCGAAATGGGTTATGGGCCCTCTTGCTAATCACCCTAATTAGGCCCGGTTAAGCTGTTTTCACCTTCTAAACCTTGTTTCAGCCATATCTCCTAAAAGGTGAGTCTGTTTGGCTAATGTGATCACTTTACGGAAAGGTAAACCATCATCCGGATCTAATGGAAGTTGTTTCAGGTCAAAAATCGTTACCAATCAAAAGTTATGGCCAAAACAAGATCATCTAGGGGCAAAACAGTCATTTAAAAATCGGCAAAAATCATGAACATGGGAAATGACCTCAATAGTCGTCTCCCAAAGTTACATGACCATACGACTCTGTATGTGAAAGAAATAAATATTCTACGATCCTTCGATGCGTAGAATGCAGGTCGTTACAATTTCTATCTTGGGCGTCGAGTTTGAATGCGATACATACATGCTGGGCTTTATGGGCTACGGCTTGATTCTAGGCATGGACTGGCTAGCCATGTATGGTGCCATCCTTGATTGTGAAAAGAGATTGGTTATACTTCTAACTTGTCATGATAGGACTCTCGAAATTTCCTGCGACACACGGGGGTCGGTGATGCCTGGTATTCTAGAATCACTTGATACTTCTCTTGATCACTTGCGATCTGTACCCATAGTCAGAGACTACCCAGATATGTTTGAGGTGGTTAAGAGACTACCTCTAAGACATGAAATAGACTTCCGGATTTACTTGGTAGAGAATGCAAAGCTAGTTGCTCTACCAGTGTGCCACATGACTCCTAGGGAAAGGAAGAAGCTCAGCAAGCAAGTAGGGAAGTTATTCGAGAAAGGTTTGTTTAGGTGAAGCATTTCAGAGTGGGGAGCTTCATTCGTCTTTGCAACTAAGGAAAACGGATCACTTCGTCTATGTGTGGATTATAGGGAGTTGAATAGCTCACTAAGAAGAATAGACACCTGCTACTGAGAATTGACAACCTGCTTGATCAGCTAGCAGGCGCATCAGTTTTCTCATAGATGGATTTGGCCATAGGGTTTCATCATTTGAGAGTGGCAGAAGACAACATTGATAAGACTACATTCAGAACTCCACATGGTTTCTTTGAATGGCTGGTTATGCCTTTTAGGCTAAACATTGCACCCGCCTATTTTGTAGACTTGATGAGTAGGGTGCTTATAGAGTTTCTAAACAAGTTTGTGGTGGTCTTTGTGGATAACATTCCGATCTTTTTGCAGAATGAGGAGGAGCATAACCAACACTTAGGAGAGGTTCTACGCACTCTCAGGTCACATCAACTCAAGGCAAAATTTTCTAAGTGTCACTTTTGGAGAAAGGAGGTAAGGTTCCTAGAGCATGTTGTCTCCAAGGATGGGATAGCAATGGACCCCGCGAAAGTTGTTGCAGTTCAAGATTGGAGGGCTCCAAAGAATGCAACGGAGGTGAGAATTTTTCTTGGGTTGGAGGGCTATTATAGAAAATTTATCAATGACTTTGCAAGGGTATCAGCCCCGCTTACCCGACTAACAAAGAAGAACTTGGCTTTTTCATGGAGCATTGATTATGAGGATATCTACGATTGAAAAGTGCTCTAACAATAGCCCCAGTTCAGACTCTCCCAGTTGGAAGCAAGATGTTCACGATCTACATAGATGCATGTGTCATAAGGCTTGGTGTTGTTCTGATGCAAGAGGGAACGGTATTATGCACAGTTGAGGGTTCATGAGAAGAACTACCCTACCCATGATCTAGATTTTTTATTTGGACTAGCATGAAGAAGGATGTGGAAGAATTTGTGGATCGATGCTTGACGTGCCAGTGAGTAATGGCTGAACAAAGGAAACCTGGCGGATTGCTTCAGCCATTAGATGTCCCACATTGGAAGTGGGAGAGCGTCTCTATGGATTTCATCGATGGATTTCCTGATCAAGGAAGGGCAGTGCGAACATCTGGGTGATAGTGGATAGACTTACAAAGAATGCTCATTTTGTTCCTATCAAGAATAAGAGGATGTCGCCTTGGTTAGCATCAGTATATCTTCGAGAGATAGTTCGATTGCATGGGGGTACCTTCCAGTATAGTAAGCGACCGCGACCCCATGAGCTTACAAGAGGTGTTAGGTACACAACTACGTTTGAGCATAGCATACCACCCTCAGACAGATGGACAGACTGAGAGGGTGAATAGAGTTCCTAAGACTGTGTATCCTAGATTTCGGAGGGACTTGGGAGGAGCATCTACCTTTAGTGGATTTCTCCTACAATAACAGTTACCGATCGAGCATAGGCATGGCACCCTTTGAAGCATTATATGGACAACCTTATAGATCGCTGACTTATTGGTGGGGATCTATAGCTCTGCTTGGACCTGAGATGATTCGAGGTACTTCCGAGAAGATTGATCTTATCCATCGAAGATGAAAGCAGCTCAAGACAGACATAAATCCTATGCCGATAAAAGGAGGACAATTTGGAATTCGAAGTAGGAGATATGGTCTTCGTTAAAGTATCAACGCTAAGGAATGTAGTCCGCTTTGGCTTAGTAGGGAGGTTGGCACCGAGATTTGTAGGGCCATTACCTATAGTGGAGAGGATAGTTCAGATGGCCTATAGGATTAAGCTACCGGATAGATTGACAGTCATACATGATGTGTTTCACGTTTCCTATTTAAGGAAATGTCTACATGATGCGACAGAGATAGTAGAGCCAAACACACTAGAGGACATAGAAGTTGAGAAGGAAGCATCGGTGAGAAGAGTTCCTACTTATATCCTTGGATCAGAAATCAAGGAGCTACGTAACAAGGAAATCATATTAGTTAAAGTGCAATGGGAAGAAGACCACAAAGATGCAATATGGGAACCCGAAGATAGGATTCGTGCGTCTTATCCTTTTCTTTTTGAAAGTACGTTCTTGACTTCTTTTCCAAGCTTTTACTCTGCATTTACTTCTATCATTCAAGTATAGTTATTCTATCGTTCGAACTTTCGACCCTTAGGTAGAACCCAATGGTTGGAAACATATGTTTGAAAAATGTTATGATTGATGGTTACAAGTGGGTGAAAGTGTTTGCTAGTGGTTATTCGTCGATGCATATACACGCACTAGGCACTACGGCTCAATCGCTTATATATCGCATATGAGTGTGTGTGCATTTTAATTTTTTATGGATGGAAATAGGTGAATCATCATATGATGATGCATTTTGGTGAATGATTGTGTACACATATAGAGTTTACTTGTTATACTAGGATTATTTGCATACATTTTAGATTTATGGCACAAACATATATGCATTAAGGAGGTCAACTGAATCTGTCGAATGCCTAATTTTCGCAATAGTATAAGGACATATACATACAATACCTTTGCATATGTTCATACAAGCATTAGGAAATTTTAAGAACAATGGATGCCTTTGGATGATGGATGAGTAGATGGTTGTAGGAGGTTGTTAGGATATCAACATTCTTCTTAGCTTGGAGATTTCGGGAATGAAATCCTTTAAGTAGGGGAGAATGTAACACCCTAGAATTTAATACACTATAACCATACTTTAAGATAATAAAATGGGTATTACTTAATTAAATATTCAGAATTAAGTGAAACCGACATTGTCATTGCGTTCGCCTCGGAATTCTGGTTCAGATAAACCCTAAGTTTGCGTAAAACAGATAATGTATGAAGAAGAAGTTATGGCCATTAGAAGTTTGTATACATATAAGGAGCTTATATATGAATATAATATAAAAATAGTTCCAAAAATTTTAAATGAGACAAACCGTGAAATTAACCGCGAAACCAGACTGTTATGGGACAACCTACAATCGGCATGGGTCGACCCATAGGTTAACCCACTGACGATCTGGGAAGGTGCGTTCTGTAAATCTGGACTATTTTCTGACCCGTCTCGTTGCTGACGTTGCGCTACATGTACGGTTAAGATTAAAACCCTAGAATCTAAAGGATGAGATTGACTCTATGAATCTATAAATAGGTGGCTTCTCCCATTCTGATTTACAACATTTCTTCATACCTTTTGTCTTTGTAAATCTATTCTAAATATATGTATTCAATGGGGGAATGCTGATTAAGCCCAGACCTACGAAGACAACATATAGGATTTACATACAACAACAAAAGTGACTGGATTGTACTTTTCTATGGCATATAGTTATATATATATATATATATATATATATAAGATATTTAACCTCTTCTTCATCAAGACCCACTGTGAGTTCCCTATCATTTTCAGATTTGATGTCTTTGACTATAACATGAAAAATAGATAAGATTAGGTTAGGATATACAGTGTTTATAAGATAATTGCTATACATGTTTTTCGCTCTTAATCACCTATGCCATTGTGATAAGTAAAACATATGCCTTTACAATTAGATAAATAACAAATTATATGTATCTATCTTCCTTTTCCCTATTTCTACTAGTTTAGCTTATTTCCAGTCTTGCCTATATGCCTATGTGATTCAATTCAATTCTCCTTCATTTGTTTTCCCTATTTATTTACGCTAAGCCTAGGCCTTTGGAAGCTTAGGCCATATCCGATTAGAGTTCGCATATAATTAGGGTAATAATGAATGACATAAAAAGAGGAATTTAGGCATAATGTTAAACTGGTGACTGTTTAACTATAATTTAGGAAAGGGATAATATGCACATGTTTAGACTTGTTGTAAATTGATAAAAAGGGTAATGTGCATATACTTGCTATAAATGGTTAAAAATGGATAATATGCATAAATCTGTACATGCTATAATTTGGGACAGAATGGGATGAATAATATGCATATGCATAAACATGTTAGGGTTAACATAGTACAGTCATTAAGTAAATGACATGTTAGAATATTGTAAGTACCAGATATAGGCTAATAAACCGAATCACTGTAGTAGTTATACATACATCTGGGCAGGTGTTTTGGGGAAGGGTTGTACGCACATAATGACATGTAATATTACATCCATGCTTTTTAGTAAACCTAAACCTGCTAGGTTAAACATGATTATTAATAAGATAAGAGGTCCCTCGTTTTACTGTTGTATCAAGTGATGGGGACTCTTAAATCCTAGTTATTTGGGGGCACAAGCTTAGGGGTTTGTCTTGTATCAGTATGCTTTTTGAACCCATATTTGTCAGTATCCCTGTTGGTATTTTGTTAGAGGGCCTCGCACTTGGTAGGGGCCAGGGCACGCTTTACTGAACTGGATAGTAAGAGGTTCACATAAGGAAGGTGGAGACGGGCGTGTTCCGGGGGAGTCATGAGCATGCATGAGTACGACTTAGGAAGATAATCTGATGTAACACCAATAAATAGGTCTGTGTTATATAAGTTGCAGGGTAAGGGAGTGATACACCCTACTGTCGGGGATGACACAGGGTATTTACGTATTACGGAGCCGATCGCATGGGTAGTAATTGGGTACACCTAATCATGTTGTTATGTAATTAGGGTAACACCTAATCCTGTTATGTAATTAAGGTATGCCTAATCCTACTATTTATATCTGATGTTAATCCCGCTGATATGTAATTAGGTTAAATATCTAATCCTGTTAAACCTGTTATACTAGTGTTGGTGCAGACATAATATGTTTTAATGATATAAATGTGAAGCATTACTAGATCATAGTTTACTCCTGTAATTCTTGTCTACCCTATTGTTCTATTTAGTTTATTCGTTACCTTATATGATACTGTACCTTTCTCATCCAGTCTTATTTAATTGTGTTGGAATTTCTATTTTATTCATATTTGAAAATCATCGGAACTCGCCAAACTTTATGTCTGACCCTTTTTCTTTCACTTCTTTCTTCCTTCTCCCCTCCCACAAGGTCCTCGGAGTGGAAGCACTCAACAGTGACTAGGATTTTCTCTTATAGCTTGAACTTAGATTTCTTAAGATGTATCGTTCTGACTTGCTCTCTACTCTAGTATGGCTTATGACGAGGGATTTGGTTTTATGTACTCTGATATTTTATTTTATGTGATGTTTTGTGTGACAGATTTGAGATATTTGGTTTTTGGATGTAACTAGTTTAGAGACTACATTTTATTTTAATAAAGAAGTGGAAATTTTTTGCTGCTTATTTTATATCTATCTTGTAATTTTCTCTATTGTTTACCTATAGTGCTTCACAAAACTTAATGCATTCTCTTATGAGTGTCATTAACGAACGTGGAGTGTCACAAACTTGGATGACATTCCTATTGTTGCGAACAGCTCGACCAAAACCACAAGATCAAGCCTCACCCCTGAAAGGTGCAAAAACCACTATGTAGATCAACCTATAATCATAAGAGACACTCAGCATAAACCACTAAATATAACTCAAACAAAAAATAATATGTTTTTTTCCTAAGGTATTTGGGTTGTCCATCATCATCTTTTGATTCTAAATTATATGTTCTTAGCAGTTTTGACCAAGTGTAATATCTGTTCTTATCAATTTTGAGCAAGTATTTGTATGCTAACAATCTGTATATACACATAAATACTAGATCATGTTTTCAAGCATGCAACATCAAGTGAGTCATAAAAGCAACAAGGACCAGCTGAGTACCAAGCATGCATGGATGATAGAAATGAAAGAATCAGAACAACAATAAGAGTATATGAGTTATCACATATATAAAACTCATACATATATTAATCAAAAGCAAAGCAAGTATACAAAATATCATGAAAAAAATATAAGTGCTGCAAGAAACAAATTCTTATCAGTATAGAAACAACCATTAAATTATATAAAATCCCATTTAAGCTAAGAATTATACAAAGATTTGTACAAAGATTACATTTTTCTGAGTGAATACATGAACTAAGAAACATACAGCAAATCAAAATAAATTTAAATGGTTGATTAAAATCATACTAGAAAATTGGAGTTTCAACTCCTATTTAAAACCCAGTCATCATTGGAATGCGAGTTAATTCGAGCTTAAGCTTAAACATAAACCGTGCTTGAGATAAGAGGACATATCGAGCAAAGCAATAAACAGAATCACTTACATTTTTTCAGTTGCTACCGTGCTCAAGATAAGAGGATGGATCTGAAAGTGAATCGTCATTTCTTATCAAAAACCCTAATTTGAAGGAGGAAAATGCTTCCACTTCCATTTCTGCTCGACTACTAGCGATGGCTCGCAATTTGCAGGTGGTAGCAAGGCGATTTGTAGGTGGCCAAGCGAGGCGATTGAGAAAATAGCAGAGGGTTTCCTTTGCAATTTTTTATTTTTTATTTTTAAAGAATAGAAGGCACGAGAAATGATTTTGGGAGATGCTTTTTTCATGGTTGAAGGTAACAGGTGTTTTTATAAAAGATAAACATCGGTTGTTTTAGCAACGAATGTTTAAAGAATCTTTTAACATCGCTTTAAATTTTACTAATGCTAAAGAATTTTTAACATCTGTGGTTTTACAAACCGATGTTAAAAGTTTGATGTCTATTCAACTTTTCCTAGTAGTGCTTGGACCCTTCTGGCTTCCCCTTGTCGTCTTATCCCGGTATGGTCATCTTGAAACTTCTGGCCTTCCTTGGTCATCTTACTCCTGCAAGATCGTCTTCAACCTTTCTGGATTTCCTTGGTCGTCTTACTCCGGTGAGGCCATCTTGGACCTCTCTGGCTTATCCTTGATCATCTTGCCTAGGAAAGGCCATCTTTGAATCCTCAGGCTTGTTCTTGGTCGCCTTGCCTCGACAAGGACGCCTCGGTCTCATCTGGATATTTGTCTATATGGTTATTGGTTACTTCGGATTTACAGATGTCGGGTTTCCCCAATTTCATGTTCATGGATTTTCTAGTTATTCAGGTTATTGGACTTCTACAATCCTCCGGTTATTCTGGTATTATGGTTATCTCAATACGATTCAGAGCGATCGTCGGCTTTCATTGGATTACAAGTTTTTTGTTTTCATGGTTAATATGATCCGGAATGATCATGGATTTCTAGTTTATTGGCATTGGATTTCTAGTTAATACGATCTGGCGCGATCGTGGCTCTTTGGTTTTCTAGTTATAGAAGTTTGCTTCAGACTTCTTCTGGTTTCCTCGCAAAACACATCTTCCTTTGATCAAGCAAGACATCTTTTAGGAGGCAAAAGTGTTGACACGCTTTTTGGTCAAGGTTGTTACACGTCAAGATTTTGGTTAGAGACGCACTCAAGTTTTGAGAAAGTCGTCAGAAAACATAAAGCAATGTTGTTGAAGTCGCGACATGTTCAAAAAAGGTTGGAAATAACCCTGGTTCATGAAATCATCGTTAGTAGACTTGGAAAAACTAGCATGGTAAAATATGTGATTAACTTGGTCCGATCAGCTCAAAATGTTTGAGCATGTCGGTCTTATCATGTGGTAAAACTCGTTATGGAAAAATATATGGATTTTGATGAAAACAAGTGTCGTACAGTCAAAAACAGCTGACCAACATGGCACCATCACGAAAAATGGCTTGCGCAACTCATGACTTAAAAATCTGGCACTTGGAAAATTTCGGGTTTGGTACGTTCAAAAACATGTGATCAACACGTGAAAATCATCAAAAATTACGTTTGTGCTTGGCTGATCGCATTTTGAATTTGGCTGATCACTAGGCTTGGAACACTGAAAATGGAGTGATGGCACGGTGAAAATATGGAAAATAACGTGTGTGCGTCAGTCGGATCAAGGGAAAAATCTTCTTAGGAATTTAGTTTGACAACATGCAACTTCGCATCCCAGATTTCGTAACACGTCTAGAATGTGAATCTCATATCTTGCATAGGCCCCGACTCGATTTTTCCCTAGATGCAACACTAGATTTCGTGATACAAAATCTTAGCAAGCAGTGGGATGTGAGATCCCCACTTTGAATCTGGCGACTCGAAAAACGGGTGATCGCATTGGCTTGGGATGCGATTTTCCCATGCTCAGACTAGGATTCAAAGAAATGGTAAGGCGAGATTTGGGCACTTCAACATATGATGATCGACACAGAGGGATTTGAAGTTTTCACAGGTTGGCACCACGAATTTTCTGATGCAAAAATTGGCTTGTACTAGGATACGAAAAAAGTGGCAAATTCCAAGGATTTTGGCATAGATCGAAACATGGGTAGACCATGTTCTTTTGTTTGATCACCACGATACGATCAACAAATTTTGGGATACGAATTTGGCAAACCTCTGAGATACAAAATTTCATATCTCGTCTCCTCAAGATGCAAAATTTCCTATTGTGTTCCTCAAATCTCACTTACTCCCACCTAATCCACCATCTATAAATACCCCCTACCCCATTCTTCAAAGGGGTTGGATTTTTGACACTTCTTGCAGCTCTCAAGCACCATTCATGGTTGCCCTCATCTTCTTCATGGATTTTGAACTTCTAAACGTTGCACAAACATTTTCCTACAACTTTTGCACTACTTTTGGACATTTATGGATATCTTTGGAATTTCTCGGACATTGAAGTTACTTTTTTGACGCTGACTTCATATTTTCACTAACGGAGAAAACGAAGGGCATTTTGGTCAAAATTTAGAATAAACAATCATTTTGTTGTTCTATTATACAACTTTGTATACAGAAATTGTCCGAGCTTATACACCTTTTGTAATCAGCTATTATATGGTGAATGATTACTATAAAGTGGGCATAGGCATTAGTGCCGAACCACTTTAAAAGGCTATGTTGTCCCTTTACATTTCATTACTCTAGATATTAGGATTATTGTTTTTCTACAAAACATACACTCGGGCATTGGCATGCACGAATTGCTAATTCCCTGCGTCAACAACTAACATAAAAGAAAATTAATTAGATGTGTAAAATAAAAATAAAAATAAAATCCCAAGCAACGATGCCTAAATCCATTTCATCGCTACAAAATTTTTTGGCGAATTAGAAATCCATCACGCGAAGTATAGAAATATTAACCACAAGCACATGGCATACAATTTTAATACGTGACGAATATGGGCCAATCCTTAGAAAAATAATTAATTTTGATTTCACTCAATCAAATTAAACAGAAGTCGAGAGCGGTTGCTAGCTAACTGACAAAAAAAGGGAAAAACTAACTACCAAAAAAGTGAATGAAAACTATGAGTTCAAATGATAATTTAGAAACAAGTCCACTCTCTAGATCACACAAATCAACATATATGAAATTATATTCTCATTTTTGGTCATTGGTGAATTTAATTGATTTGTTTATCATAAATATGATTTATTTGTGTTATTAATTAACTCAAAATAAACCATTAAACTTTAACATACCCATTAAGCCACTTTATCAAATTTTATGAAAATTGACAATGATATGAAAATAAAATCTATTCTAAGTATGATCTATTAGCTACTGATTAGAAATGTAGATCATCAAATTTTGGTTTAACATTCACATCATTACCAGCATCATATGTAGATGAAGAGGTAATTTGTGCTTTGTTTATTCAAACATATCCTATTTGGTGTTACAACATAAGATATCAAATCTAAAGCTAAAACAACAGAATTTAGCCATTTCTTATTATATATATGTGTGCTCTCTTCTTTTCAGAAGATCAAACATTTTTGTTTCAAAAAAAAAAAGAATTTAGCCATTTCAATCATTTTCATTAAGCATAAAAAGAGATCAAAAACATCAAAATGCTGACCTACATGATTAAGAGAGCTCCATTACCCCTAAATTAAAAGGGGTTTAACATCCCATATTTGGTATCATGTCAACAAACGTAGATTGCAACAAAAACATAAATAAAAGGAAAGAGAGAACTAACTAACAAGCATAAACCAAAACTAATCTACTTGCATGAAATTAAACTACACTAATTGCATAAAGTAAAGAACAAGAATTAAAAGATCATGTAATTAAATTGCATAAAAATGAAAATTATTTAAGAGGGAAAATGGCTAAGAGGTCATAAAAGAAAGAGAGCTTTTATTTGAGATCCTCTAACTAAACTAAGTAAAAAGAGAGGATCCATCTTTACATGAGCATGTGAATATTTAAACAAGCCTAAAATCCTAATCATATTTTTGGGAACTACCCGAAATACGCTATTCATGAAGCTTCCATGTTGTCTTTAGCCAGGAATCGTTCATTAAAATGTGTGAAGCTTTTTTGTCTTGTTTGGCTAATGCGTGAGCTTCTAATTGTTGCCTTAAGGAAAGTGGGTTAGGAGGATAGGTGAGGTCCTCCATAATACATGAGATGGATTATTTTCATTCTCCATTGGCTTTTCTCCATAGAACTTCTTTATATTGCTCCATCCAATTTCCTACAATACAACATAAAAATATCCAGTAAATTTTCTCAAATTAATATATACATACAGATGACCATTTTCCTCTAAATGAAGATGAATATGTGATGATTTGAAAATAATTGGAATAATGTTTTAAACATAATAAAATGCCATATACGCATGTTTATTTAACTAAAGCAAGATTAAATATGTAAGTAAAAATGTGCACATTTACGTACACATCATTCGTTTGTAAAAACATAGTTAAGCTTAAACACTTGAAATTTCCTTTTATAAGTATTGTTTATAAAGCTGAACTTCTTTATGGAACTTCATTTTATAAATCTTATATGAAATCAATCCATAAAACTTGTTTCGGTTATAAAATAGTTTATAACTTCAAACTTAGTGATTTTTTCCTTACGACAAATCATCATATTAAAAATCATATATTTATGTTGTTTATTGATCAATAACATATTAATGTTCAATTTGATTCAGCAGTCATCATCCCAATCTAGTTTTAGTGTTACTTGGTTTAGACAATTCGTATGTGTAAAATATGAAAGTGGGTAGCATCCAAAACATTGAGTAATCCTATTGGATCCCTCTAACCTGTCCCCTTGCATCATATCTCATATATCAACACATATATGCATATAATTCAAATAATATAATCTGAATCATTTAAGATAAATCTTCCGCATTAGGAAGGCAAAATCAAAGTTCATTTGCTGCACGGGAAAAGTATATAAACCCACACTAACAAAATAAGCAATGAATCATCCAATCAAAAAAATCAAAACAACTACGAATGTTATCATGTAGTATAATAGTATACCATAAATTGTGAATTTAACTCACCATAAAAATCAACCAATGATTTCGCATTGTTAGTTAAAATCGAAGGCGTTCAATTTTAACGAAAAATCCAACAAGCTCCAAATCAATCCAGTCGAACTCGTACGCACGAACACGAATCCATGGTGAAGACAGCAACTCAACCACACCTCGTATGAAAGAAAGATGAGTGTTACAAGTTTTAACTGAACTAAAATGATATAAATAACCAATGACATCATCAGTCAATAACCCATGGATTAATTAAAATTAATCGCACCTCTTTTCTTTTCTCCCCCAAGTTCGAGCTATTTGAACTCGACTTTGCCTCGTTCATCCATCCACCTCCGCCTCTCTAGTGCACCAATCTGCATGCTAACCACCGTGCCCGACTTCCATGCTTCACCTCGTTTATGCCCGAAGGCCCAACCACCTACATTAACTATGCCATTAAAAATGAAAATGAATGGAGAATGTTCATAACCAAATCTCGCGCCACTGACGTCGATATCCCACTAGAATACCACCTATCGGAGCATCAACTTTTGAGGAATGCAGATTAAATATCTTAAGGAAAATTAAACACTAAAAGAGGGTGAATAGTGTTTAATGAATTTTATAAATTTCTTGAAATCTTTTTGTGTTATCCAGAATGAAATACAAGATGATCAAAAATTCAAAAACACGTGCATATAATAACAAATAAAAAGCAATAGAAGAAAAGGATACACTGGAATTTTATACTGGTTCGGAGTTACCCTACATCCAGTCCCATACAACTCTGGTTGATGCAAATTTCTTTTCAATAATAATATCTAAACTACAGTCCGTGATTTCAAGGCCACGAGGTACACCCTGCATATTTCCAGAGTACAGTGAGACTCGATTGGTTCCCGAGCTACTATCACACCCAGTCAATTTGTACCATCTATGACCACACCTAATTGATTCGAACGAGCTATAACCGCACCTTTTCGGTATTGGTTTTTGTAGATAGATCTTGATATTGCAATCTTTGATTATAGAAACCCTATAACTCCTGAGTAGCACTTGAATCTTTGAGAGAGTGTGATGGAGAATCAGAGTAGAAAAAGATTGATGTGATTCTCTTTGAAATTTGGCAGAGTGCAAGTATAAAGTTTAACAAATTAAGAGTTTTAATGGAGAGAAGATAAAGGAGGAAGAAGATGAAATTGGTTAAAAAAATCACTTTTGGAAACCTATTTATAGTCTCCCAGCTGTCAAGAACCTTTAGAAAAGATTTGAAATCAAAAGACATAACTTTTCAAAATTTGAATTTGAAATCCAACGGTCATCATGTCGACAAAGAAGGTTACACGCGTCGACATGCCTCTATAAATTTTGAAAAATAAAATTATATAATTAAGGCATGTATTGTTTAAATAAATTCTAGTGAATTTTGAGTTAAAACAAACTACTTTCCTATATATTAAAATAGATTATTTAAAGTTAAAATATACATTAAGAAACATATATGAAAACGATTTTAAAAATAAGAATGATTTAAAACTATATAAAATGACATTAAAACATGTATACAACAATGAATATAAATATAGAAAATAATTTAATACTAAATATAAATATAAGTAAAGGGAATTTAAAACCTAAGTGGTTAAATGAAAACTAAATGTAAAATCAGCAATAATCATATAAATAAAAAAAATCTAAATTAGGAGTTAAACTGTGTTAAGAAATAAAGGATATATAAAATCACGAGTTAAAATAAATTTAAAAACTAAAAAAATATAGATTTGAAATAAGAAAGTTATTTTGAAATCAGTTTAAAAATAAGATAACAAAAATAAAAATAGTGAAAAAGATTGAAATAAGGATTTAGTGCTATTTCAGAGTCTTAATAAGAAATATTGACTCTATTACTTTTTATTTCTTGAAATCTTGTTACTCATGAGCCTTCTATCTTTTACTCTTCTTCTTTGAAATCTTGAATCTTTAAACTGTACAGTCTTCAACAATCAGTACCTTCATATATTTCCTGTATATATATATGTATATATATTTGAAATTATATATATGTATATATATTCTAGAGAATAGCGTTAGCATATATTTTATAATTATAGTGGTGAAAACAAGATTGTTGTCATCATAACTATCATCACAACCATCTCAATCCCTAAAAATCACCCCCTTTTTGATGATGACAACCTTGGTATATGTTACGACCAGGTTTCAACACCAGAAGTTGGACAAGGCGAAGGGGTATTGTGCAAAAGCCCATATCCGAAAGGTAGAAACCATATCTGAAAGGTGGAAGCCAATATTAGAAAACAAGGTAGAATAACCTAGAACAACTATTTCAGTACTGAAACATAGTGCTACTCAAGAGGGGTCAAAGCCACTAGCCGAAGAGCAAGCAGGGCACCATCAGCTACAGAAAGACTTATTGTCAGCACTTGTGAAAAGATGAAGTCAAGCACCAAAAGCACAATATCAAGATTAGACGAAGGCAGAAACTCTAGTGAAAATGCTATCGCTACCAACATTAGCTTGGTACCAATACCGAAAGCGTCATGGAGAAAATGTATAGAATCCACTTTCGGAGACATGTCAACACTAGGTATTCATTTCCGAAACAGAGAAGGCTCAAAGAAGAAATGATCTAGAGTCAAAAGATATGACAGCCTAAAGCCGATAGCAAAGGATACCGAAAGTAAATCGAAACCCATAAGAAGAAAGATTATTCACACTAACTTTCTCAGTGTCGATACCAAAAGGGTTGAAGGGCCTGAAGATGTAAGAATTGAAAGCATAAGGGAAATGTTATAAATGCTCAAAGCCGAAGCCAGAGCCTGTCGATTGAAAACCGAAAGCAGTTCCGGAAGCTATCTATCCCAAGAGACTTGGTACCAATACATATGAAAAGTGGCATCAAGGTTAAACTATGAAAGTATAATCCGGCACTCCGAAAGCCAAATTGGATGTGGAAATGATAACAAGTGGAAAGAAAGGCGGTTGAAACCGCTACCTTCGGAATCGAAAGGTGTGGGGTGGCCTACACCACGATGTCGCATCCGAAAGGACTCCTACGGAGTCAACAACAATAGGGGACCAAATTGTCTACAAATAAGACCCCAATGGGTCACATTTTGTGGGTCGAATTCTTATTCTACAATCTTCTACTCTTTTCTTTGAGAGAAAACCCTAATTTCTCGATCAAATTGGGGATTTCTTTAATTCTTGTTATATACTCAAAGTAAATAAAAAGGAGAAGTCCAGGACTTAAATATTTCTCGATTTGATTAATCATATTGTGTTAGTCGTGATTAAACATGGAGTTAATGTTAATCTTCTTCATGAAAGGGTTAATCACATTTATTTCGGAAGAGGAGGTGCTTTGGGTGAAACTAAGGAATCACCCCATTCGATCCTTTCATATGTGACTTAACTCTTTAATAATAAGCCTAATGGAGCACAATGATAACTAACACAACCAAGGCCTTTCTTGGGCTGGTTCGATGTGGAAATATTCACCTACGCCGATAAGTGTTATGACATTGTTGTCAAACTAATTGTTGTGAAGCATTAGCATGTTTCCTCTCAATATAGTGTATATTATTTTATCCTGAATTTCAGGATGACTATTGCAGTAAGGTATTCAACCTTCTATAACCCATAATGCCTTTATCCTAAGGTATCTATTAATCTTGTAGTCTCGTAAGTGTGATACTCACCTCTTTGAAAGAAGAATAACTGATCTTCAAATTTAAGGTCTTGATGCGTAGGAAACGGTGGAGCAAGTTAAGCTTGTTGAGACTAAACTGCATTTCAACGTCCTTTAGATTAATTATCCATTAAACTTAAATACATATGCATTGTTAAGCCTATTTCCGGTGTTGACGAAAATATCGTTAACATTTTGGCACTTGAAGGAAGGATTAAACTTTTGATCATAATTTTTTATTATGGACTAATTTGATGGACCTATTGCTTCATGGCAGGAAAAGATGAAATCAAAAAAATGGAAATGCTAAATAAGGAACCAGCTCCTGACGCAGCTCTTATGGAGAACATGAGTCCTACATTCAAACATAATAACACTGAAATAGGAGCAACCTTTAATCCAATGCAACCACCAAATCCAAATGTCATGAAAGAAAAAGCCGCCAAACTAATGGTTCTAGAAAAACGGATCTAGGAGATGTAAACTCAATGGGATACCACTCAAGCACAACTGTCTTCAAAGATCACCATGTCAAATCAAGGGGAAGAAGATAAGTCTCCAAAAAGAAAAGCTCTCATTCTGAATTCCGAGTGAAAGCAGAAGGTCAAAATGACTTCCTCTAAGAAGAAAAGGCCCATTTGATAGGAATCGATCATCAAGGGAATTAATGTAGCCAGGAACAGTCTACTTCTAAAGGCTATGATCCTAAAAGGGTGGATTACGATAACACGGAGGCTTATCTAAAGGACATAACAAGGAAATTTGTCAAAGATCTGTTAGGAAGCAAGGGAAAAAGAATCCAAGATGAAAGAGAAACGACAATGAAAGGGTGGCCCCTTTCACTGATGAGATCGTGAACACTATGATACCATATCGAGTAAAAGTTCCAACCATAAAGTACCTTAGAACCATTGGCCCTAATGACCACCTAATGGCTTTTGACAGCCTATAACGCTTCGGGGGTTGTCCGATGTCGTCTTTTCCCAATGACCTCCAAGGTGCAGCAAGCAAGTGGTATCGCCAATATAGGGAGAATACCATCTACTCATGGAAACAATTTGCTTATGAATTTTCTGCATAGATCTGCATTTGTAAAGATCCTACGGTGGACTACACGTTTATCGCTAACATCAGGCAAAGGCAAGGCGAATCTTTGGGGGATTACTTGAAGAGATTCAATGTAGAAGCTTTGAAGGCAAAGTATGTGAATGACCGCGACAAGCTTATCATTGTCCATTCAGAGTTAATCAAGAGCACTCCCTTTTGGAAGGAACCATATATTCATGGGTGTAAAGACCTATAAGACTTCCACTTCCAAGTTGACAAATTCATCCGTATGGACAAATTATACTACACAAAGAAGAAGTTCGGGCCTCGAGGGGGAGAAGAAAAGTTGAGCTTTGGTCGAAAACCTCAAAGTGGATGGTTTGCTCTAGATGGAAATCAGAAAAGGCCAAGATGAAAGGACTCCAATTCCAACTCGATAGCCATAACAAACCCATCTCCTTTGTGTATGCGGTGGCTAAGGAAAGGGTAAAACGAATGGACATAAGACCGATGAATGTAAGGTATTGGAGACAAACATTCAAAAAGCTTACTCGTGAAGGGCATTTGAAAAAGTTCATTCTGAAAAAGCAACCATCAGCCCAGCATGCTGATGGGCATCAAAAGGTCTTGGCCAATGCAATGGAAGCTCCAATTGAAGAAGGGCAACTAGATCTGGGTCCTCTATTAAACCAAATTAACGTGATCCATGGTGGGCCACATCCATCTGGAAATTTCCTGGTAGCTCGAAATCAATATCTGAAGGAAGCCCACGAAGGAATATTCTCCATTCAAGAGGAGCCATCATTGAAGAATCCCCGCTATAACATCAAGATACACAATCTAGTGATTTCTCTAGATGAGATGAGTAAGAGGGTTCATCATCCACACAATGATCCTCTCATGATAACGGCTCAGATTGGGCTTTCTGTAGTTGCAAGATTCTTGTTGATACCGGGAGTGCCATAAATGTGATTTTTAAGAATGTTTTTGGCCAAATGGGAATCTCCAAAGAAAAATTTGAGCAAAGCAAAGAGCCTATCTTCGGATTCAACAACAAAGGATTAACTATAGTAGAGAAAATCAAGCTTCTGGTTCAAGTAGGATTGTCTCCTCTCCACAGGACCTTCGAGACTCTCTTTGTTGTCATCGACTAGCCTTCCTACTATAATGCTTTCTTTGGTCGACCCGCTCTGCATGAGATGGATGCTTTTGTCTCGTCCAAATACATTATGATGAAGTCTTAACAAAGCAAGCATGAGGTACCATCATAGGGGAATGGTTCAGTTACCGGGAGTTGTATTTTGCAACAGTTCACCACTACTAGAGGGAGTATTCCAATTACTTTGATTTTCAACTATTTTCCAACCTTTGGATGAAGGTACCAATTTTCGAGGCTAAAATAAGAATCAATAAAACTGACAAACATATGAATGGTATGTACACTCCTTTAAGCAAAAAGAGAAAAAGGGTTGAAATAAAATTGGGTGAGGAAGAAGAAATTGTGATAAAATTGAATTTTAGAGGGATACCAGAAGAATCAAACCAATAGAAGACCTAGAAGAAAAAAGCGTTGACCCGATTGTTAAAGCCAAAACTATCAAGGTAAGAAAAAGGTTGGAGGAACCATTGAGAAGTGACTTGGTTCAGTTCATATAACTAAACAAAGATGTATTCGCTTGGACTCATTCGGACATGGTAGGAATTAAACGCTTTGTCATGAGCCATGCCTTGAATATCAACCCCTCCAAAATTCCTATTTGACAAAAGAAAAGGCAGTACAATAGAGACAGTTCAGAAGCTTTGAAAGAGGAAGTCAAGAAATTGTTAGCAAATGGATTTATCCGGGAAGTCTTTTATCCCAAGTGGCTAGCCAACCCCGTATTGGTGAAGAAGTCCAACAGGAAGTGGAGAACTTGTGTTGATTACACAAACCTAAACAAAGCTTTCCCAAAGGATTGTTATCCCCTTCCGTGAATAAAATAGTTGGTTGATGCACAAACCCGATGAAAAGCATACAAGCTTCATTACCAATTGGGTAACATTTAGTTACAAAGTGATTCCCTTTGGATTAAAGAACGCTGGAGCAACATATCAGAGGTTAGTTAACATAATGTTTTAAGATCAAATAGGGCGAAATTTGGAGGTATATGTGGATGGCATGCTAGTAAATCTACCAAAGAAGAAATCCTTCTGAAATATTTATAGGAAATGTTCAATATCCTAAGAGAGTACCAAATGAAGTTAAAACCTTAAAAAGTGTTCTTTTAGAGTTCAGTCCGGAAAATTCCTAGGATATGTGGTCAGCGAACATTGTATTGAGGCTAGTCCTGATCAAATCCAAGCTTAGAGGAAGCCAAAACAAGAAAAGAAGTCATGAGATTAAATGGAAAGGTAGCAACCCTCAGTCTTCCAAAGCTACTGACAAGTGTGTCCATTTCTCTGACGTTATAAAGAAAAAAAAACTTCGAATGGAATGAAGAGTGCAGAAAACCTTTCCATGAATTAAAAGATTACATGGGGAAGCCCCTGATTTTATCCATCCCCAAGAAAGAGGAGGATCTATACCTTTTTATGGCTATTTCAGTATATGCAGTAAGATCAGTCCTTATAAGGGAAAGTGATGGAATTCAACACCAGATTTATTATATTAGCAGATGGTTAAAAAATGCGGAAACCCAATATTCCTTAGTGGAAAAGTTAGCTTATTGCCTAATACTTACAACACAAAAACTCAGAAGTTACTTCCAGGAACATCCTATCTGGGTTTCAACAAACTTTATACTTAAGCAAGTTTTCAGTAAGGTAGAGACCTCAGGAAGATTGGTAAAATAGGGAATTGAGCTTAGCCAATATGAAATACAGTTCCAACCTCGGGCAGAAATCAATGGGAAAGCTCTCGCATATTTTGTAAATGAATGCATGAGTTTCATTACAGAACAGTCAACAAAGGAAAATGATCTGAAGACTAAGTGGCAATTGTTCATTGATGGAGCTTCAAACGAACAAGGAGAATAGGAAGGATACATAATAATTACCCCTGACGGACATCACTTACATTATGCAATGAAGCTTGGTTTGTAGCGACAAACAATGTAGTAGAGTATGATTTAATGATGAAAGGGTTAAATCTAGCACTACAGTTAAAGATACCCCGGATTGAGATCTTTAGCTACATGCAATTAATGGTAAATCAAATCAAGCAAACCTACCAAACCAAAGATGCTCAGTTGGCTCTATATGTGAAAAGAATACTAAAGATGCTTTCTCAGTTCAAGGATTTTTCCATACATCAAATCTTAAAAGGGGAAAACTCTCTAGCCGACTCATTAGCGAAATTGACTAGCTCTCGAGGAGCATCCGTGACTCGAATAATCCCTGTAGGATATAAGGAGAAACCAAGCATTGATCAGGAAGCACTTGAATCCGGAAAGGAGTTTCTAGTCTCAACTAGATCCCAAGCCTTGGAAAAGGAAAACGGCATAGAAAAGGGTATTGCCCCCAATGAGAAACCCATTTCAGTTGAAACAGAATGCCATTATGAGAATATTTGGATGGATCCTATCATACTCTATCTTCTAAGCCAAGCTCTTCCTGTCAATAAGCAGATGCAAGAATGATAAAACACCAAGCTCTTACATTTGTGATTACGGACAAAGTACTTTACAAGAAAGGACATTTGCTCCCTTACTTAAGGTGTGTAAGCCTTGAGGACGGACTCAACTTATTAAAAAAAAGAACATGAAGGTTTATGTAGAGACCATTCCAACAAAATTATGCTGGCTAAGAAACTCATGCGACAAGGCATTTACTGGCCACAAATGATTAGCCAAGCAATTGAGTATGTCAAGAAATGCCAAAGGTATTCCTAGATACCCCGACTACCTCCAAGTGACCTATCTTAAGCCTATGGCCTTTCAATGTATAGGGAATAGAATTGATTGGATACATGCCGATCCAAGGGTGGAGCTAAGTATGTTGTGGTATCCATCAACTACTTTACCAAGCGGACCTCTTCCAACAATCACATCTAAGAAGGTGTTGAGATTTGTGATAAAGAACATCATCACATGCTTTGGAATTCCTTACAAGATCATATCAAACAATGGAACGCAGTTTGAAAGTAAACAATTCACACGATTTTGTGATAAAAATGGAATCATAAAATGTTTTTCCACCATAGCACATCCAAGGGCAAATGGTGTCATTGAAGCTGCAAACAAAACCATAAGGACAATTCTAAAGAAATGAGTAATCCAAGCTAAAGAAAATTGGGTAGATGAATTACCCTTAGTGCTTTAGGCATATAAAACTTCTGCCAAGGCAGCAACAAGACATACTTTATACTCTATAACGTATGGATGTGAAGTTATGCTTCCAGTTGAGGTTGAGATACCCTCACATAAAAAGGATAGCCTATGATTTTGATCCTCATCAAGAATTAAAGAAGGAATCCTAGACCTATACAAGGATTAAGAGATGAAGCAACCGTTAGAATGGATGAATATCAAAGGAGGATTACTAAATACTACAATTCAAGGGTTAAAACAAGAACCTTTACAAAAGGAGATTTGGTCTTATGAAGGGTAATGGCCAACACAAAGAATCCGTCAGATGTTCCGCTTGGCCCAAACTGGGAAGGACCATTAATTGTTCAACATGAAGTCGTACCTGAAACGTATCGGCTCTACAAACCAAACGGTGATCTTGTACCTAGAACATGGACCTCAAAGCACATAAGACCATTCTTTTCGAAGATAAGTGAATAAAGAAGGGTCTTCTCCAAGAACACTCACACAAAGAAAGGTATGGAAACCCTCTCAAAATTTTGAATCCTCAAAATGGAGTGAAGCATCCTACAATGGTCAAAAACCCTTGTCACCGCCAAGATGGCCAGGGCAAGGCACCTTCCAGAGGAAAGTGGAGCGTAAGCCTTACCATTGTCTAAGTCAAAAGGGACTGGGATAAAGCATCAAAAGTGTAAGCCTCCGATCCACACCAAAAATGGTCGGGATGGACCATCTAATTAGCACGACCTGCCTCTACTCACAGAAGAGTATTCCCTGCCTCTGCTATGAACTAAGCACGTCCTACCTCTGCATGTAGAAGAGCATGTCCTACCTCTTCTTATGTTCCTCGTATCCTGCACAAGGGAATGAATAAGCACGCTCCTACTCGCAGAAGAGCATGCTCGGCCTTTGCTTCGACTGAGTACGTCCTGCCTCTGCTCGTGGAAGAGCACGCCCTATCTCTACTTATGCCTCCTCCCGCAAAATGGAGCGATAGCCCAGAGAGTGGATAACAAGGCATGTACATTCTCTACCTTGACAACCAAAATCCCAAAGAGTGGCACACAAAGCGCGTCCATCATCTTCTTTGACGATCATAATCCCAAGAGAGTGGCTCATAAGGCACGTACATCCTCTACCTTAAAAATCAAAATCCTAGAGAGTGGCCTATAAAGCACGAACATCCCCTACTTCACAAATTACTATCAGAAGTGGATTTCTGGTCTTCTATCTTAGATACCCGAATTTGGGTTCGTTTAGGACTTCAACTAATACCAAAAGTGGGTTTCTGATCTTCTATCTTAAATACCCGAATCTGGGTTGGTTCGGGACTTCTATTAATATCAAAAGTGGATTTCTAGTCTTTCATCTAATAAACATCCGAATTTGGGTTGGTTCGGTATTTCTACTGACACTAGAAATGGAATTCTGGTCTTCTATCTTTAATACCCGAATCTAGGTTGGTTTAGGACAACTTTTATTTCCAAAAATGGGATTCCGACCTGGTATTATGAACACCGGGTTATAGGTTTTTAGGACTTCCATTTTACATTCAATGAAGAGTTTTGAAACTCCTATCGGCTCAGGTCCGAACAACATCTAATATGATACGAGCGAAATAGCTATAAAATTGTATTTAGATTAAAAGTCTAATGCAAAGTATTAGATGTTGAAAGTTATGCAAAATAAAACCCAGGTAAAAGTTTAAGAAAAATGCCACAAGTTAAATAGGAAAAGTTGACTTGGAAAGTTAAAGATACCCCTTCACTAGGGGGTAAACGTTACTACCAGATTTCAACACTAGAAGCAGGCCAAGGAGAAAGGGGTATTGTGTAGAAGGTCAAAGCCGAAAGGTAGAAGCCATATCTGAAAGGCGGAAATAAATATCCAAAAACAAGGTGGAATTACCCAGAACACTTGTTTCAGCACCGAAACATAATGCTACTCAAGAGGGGCCAAAGCCACTAGCCGAAGAGCAAGCAAGGCATCGTCAGCTACTGAAAGACTTATTATCGGCACTAGTGAAAAGATGAAGTCAAGCACCGAAAGCACAACGTCAAGACTAGACGAAGGCGGAAACTCCAGCGAAAATGCTATCGCAACTAACATCAGCTTGGTAGCAATACCGAAAGTGACATGGAGACTTTCGGAGACATGTCGACACCAGGTATTTATTTCCAAAACAGAGAAGGCTCAAAGAAATGATACTAGAGTCAAGGGATATGACATCTGAAAGCCAATAGTAAGGGATACCGAAAGTAAACCAAAGCCCATAAGAAGAAGGGTTATCCACACTAACTTGCTTAGTGTCGATACCGAAAGGGTTGAAGGTCCCGAAGATGTAAAAATTAAGAGAAAAAGGGCAATGTTATTAAAGATCAAAGCCAAACCCAGAGCTTGTCGATTGAAAACCAAAAGTCATTCTGGAAGCTATCTATCCCAAGAGACTTGGTACCGAAACATATGAAAAACGCATCAAGGTTAAGCTTCGAAAGATGAGTCCAACACTCTAAAAGCCAAATTGGATCTGGAAACGATGACAAATGGAAAGAAAGGCGGCCAAAACTACTACCACTAGAACCAGAAGGTGCCATGTTGCTGCATCTGAAAGGACTCCTGCTGAGTCGACAACAAAAGGGAGTCCAAATTGTCTACAAATAAGACCCAGTGGGCCACATTTTTGAGGCCAAATTTTCATTCTACAATCTTGTACTCTTTTCTTTGAGAGAAAACCCTAATTTCTCAATCAAATTTGGGATTTCTTCAATTCTTTCAATATACTCAAAATAAATAAAAAGGAGAAGTCCAAGACTAAAATATTTCTCGATTCACTAATCATATGTGTTTTTCATGATTAAATAGGAGTTTATATTAATCTTCTTCATGAAAGGGTTAATCGCATTCATTTCGAAAGAGGAAGTGCTTTAGGTGAAACTAAGGAACCTCCCCTTTCGATCCTTTCATATGTGACTTAACTCTTTCATAATAAGCCTAATAAAGCACAACGTACGTAGGGAACCTGTTGTAAGCTTGCGACTCGATAACTAACACAACCAAGGCCTTTCTTGGGTTGGTTCGATGTGAAGGTATCACCTAAGTCGATAAGTGTTATGACATGTTTCGGAAGAGGAGGTGCTTTGGGTGAAACTAAGGAATCACCCCATTCGATCCTTTCAACATAGTGTATATTATTTTATCCTGAATCTGAGGATGACTATTGCAGTAAGGTATTCAACCTTCTATAACCCATAACGCCCTTATCCTAATGTATCTATTGATCTTGTTGTCTCATAAGCATGATACTCACCTCTTCGAAGGAAGAGTAACTCTTCAAACTTAAGGTCTTGATGCTTAGGAAACGGCAGAGCAAGTTAAGCTTGTTGAGATTAAGCTACATTTCAATGTTCTTTAGATTAATTATTCATTAAACATAAATACATATGCATTGTTAAGCCTATTTCCGGTGTTGACAAAAAACATCGTTAACATTTTATAAAATATTCATACATGATGTCTTGATTTTTCAATTACTCCTCTTACTTCATTATCTTCCTCTGAGACTGCTAACTCCTCCTTGCTCTACTGTCCTATTTCATAGTTCTTCCCTTTGTCATCAACAAAAACCTATACATCTCTAATTATCCTATAATACTTCCCCCTAAAACTATTATCTAATATAATTCGATTAACTAATATCTAAAAACTAACATAGACTAAATAGTTCTAATATCAATATACATCAAGTATCTAAAAATTAAGGAATTAAGACAATATTAAGTAAAAAATCTAAGTAGTCCAATACACACATATTATACAAATCATAAATTCAAATCATATTATACAAGCAAGCATCCAATCAATCCAAACCAATTAAAATCTAGTTATTACAAATAATATATTTAAATTGAGGTTTTAAATTGAAGGAAGATTCGCAACATCTTATTGAAAATATTGACATAAGACTTGCTAAATGGAAAGGACAAACACTTTCTAGAGTTAGGAGATTGGTGTTGTCGAATTCGGCTCTGTCCTCCTTACCTCTTTATTGGCTATCTTTCTTCAGATGTCCTGAATGGGTAATTGACAAAATCGATGCTATATGGAGAAACTTCTTTTAGGCTGGACGAAAAGAAACTGAAAAACTCAGTTGTTTGGTTTCCTGGGAACAAGTTTGTAAATCCAAAGAACAAGGAGGTCTTGGCGTGCTTAACTTGAAGGAAATGAATTCTTCTCTTCTAAGCAAATGGCTATGGGTGATGATGAGTGAGAAACAAGTTTCGTGGAAGGAATGGATAATTAACACTTGTTACAATGGTAGATTTGATGAAATTCTGATTCATCGCATTGCTCTGTTTTTTGGCAAGGAGTCGTGAGTACTTCTCACTGGATAAAAACTAGCACAAGAATAGTGGGGAAGAATGGGTTCAAAGTATCGTTTTGGTATGACTGTTGGATTCTCCCATTCCTTTGAAAGACGAGTATGGAGATTTGTTCGAGATTGCCTGCAATAGATCCTCTTTGGTTAGATAAATGTATAATTCGACTGCTGTTAATTTTAAATGGAGAATATCGTTTTGTTGATTTGTATTAGGCAATGCACTTCTTCAATTATGTCAACTGTACGAATTGTTAAAAAATGTGTGCTTAGTGGATGGGAATGATGAGTTTGTGTGGAGAATAGATGGTGACCAGAAAATGATTCGAGTAAGAGGTGTGTACAAAATGATGACTTTTGCTGGAAGAAGATGGTTAGGCTTTGATTATATGTGGAGTATTAAGAAGATTCCAATGAAAGTCAAATTACATATGTGGATTCTAATGCATGGTCATCTGAATACGGTAGATAGCTTGCGTCGAAAGGGTTTAGTTGTTACCGATCAATGTGTATTTTTTGATGAAGACGAGGAAGAATACAAGCACCTGTTCTGGAGTTGTGACTTTGCTTTCTATGTGTGGATAAAATGTTTGGTTTACTTGAATTTAGATTTGAAGTGGAGTGCTTTTATCGTGGATCAATTGAATTTTTGGCAACATATTTTCCCCACCCTTGCTGTAACACCAAACCGACATCTTTTTGTTTTGTTAAACTTTGCTTATACTTGGATTTTGTGGCACAAGGGTAACTCTAGAAAGTTCAAATGCAAGATGAGGTCTCCTAACAAAACTTTATTTATCATCCTCAAATATGTTTCATTGTGGGCAGGCAAAGAGAGTGGAGTGAAGTACGTGGACACTATTGCTACTAGGGTTCATGATCGTGCATGCAAGATGATTGGGGTTAGCTTGCATGGCATTGGTTCGTTGTTTGTTAGCTGATATGCAATGTTTGTATGTTATGTAATATGGTATGTTATTATCTTCTTGGGGTCTACTGCTGCTATATGTAATCAGCTTATGATGTTATTTTGTGATGGGTTTGTACATATTTGTAAATACACGTTGGCTGACGTACTTGACTTTATGATATTATATATGAAGGCATGAGTCAGTCGATTCACTACCTTTCACTTCAAAAAAATTGAGGTTTTAAATTAATCAAATCGCACCAAATTTAGAACAAATTCATAAATTTCTTGAAACTTCTACCTGTCCGTCACCACTAAGGATTGGATCAGACTATGTAGTATCTCATTCTTTATTTTCTTTGGTGAGAGTCGCTCTCATGCTGTTATTGTCTTCATCTTTGGTAAGATAGGAAATAATCCAATAAATTAAGTCAAAATGCCTCTTTTGTCCTTTTATCATACGTATTTGACTTAATTCTAAGTGACATTGATTACAGACGATAATAGAGAGAATATTTTTGAATCAATTGAGTGTTTCTTCATGATTTTCACTCATGTTATGAATTGGAGAAGCCATGGATATGATAAAATAAGAAACTAATGAAAGATTATAAAGGAGAATTAGATAAATGAGTTTTCTGAAAGAAGTAGGTATTTATAAGCTCTTGAATTCGTTCAAAATGAATAGACACAAATTAGTCAAGATAGATTTTAAGTTCAAATCAATTGAAAATTTTAATAGTAGTATGTCGACATGTGGGTGTTTTAACCAAAAATGGTCAAACACCAAATGATGCTAGAAAATCACGTCACCAAGTAAATGATATGAAATTGTGAAGCCACGAACACAAAATAAAAGTAAAAGCGATAAGAAGATGAGATTTTTATAGTGGGTCGGTCTATTGTTTACCTACGTCCGCTTTAAATGCCACTTTCATTATGGAGTTTTGCTTTACACACTCATGAAATCTCTCGTACATTCATTTCTCACTTCTCCCGTTTTTATGATCTAATTACACTCGAATTTGGCAAGAAATTGTTGAGATTTCTAGCTTCATGATGGAGGATGTATGAATCGTTGATCACTTTAGCATGTAGATGCTTCTCCTTGATTTCATATGAAGTTTGAGCTAGATCCGGATCTTTAGAGAGAACTGATAGTGATTGATGAGTATTAGAATCGAGTTAGATCAAATATGGACGGAGAATTGGGTTGATTTGATTTTCATGTTGTTGGAGAGGGATGGAGTAAAGTTAGGAAGCCATTAATGATGTCTTTGAAGCTTTGAAGAAGTGTAGGAATGGTTTAAGCTGCCCTTCGGGGCTAAGAAATTGGTCCCTTGAATTGTGGAACAAGGGGCTATTTATAGAAGAAGTTTGAAGGTAGTGGCAGTTTCGTAATTACAGGGTGTAAAGTTTGGATAGCGTAGTAGCTTGGGTCGGGGTAGGCTTGAATCGGGGTAGACTTGGATCAGGCGTAATATTTGGATCGGGCATAAACTTGGATCGGGTGTAAATTATTTGCAGAAATGCCACTGGTCCACTCTTAATTAAAAAGCACCGATCCATCTTGTTACGTACTGGTCCAAACTTGTAACACCCCACATCCGTTAGTGTCACTCACAAAGGGAATGCACTAAGTTATGTGGAGCATTTTAAGGTAAAAGATGCAGATAAATTACAAGACAGACAGAAATTAAACAACGGAAACTAAAACTTTGCTTTATTGATAAAATAGTTTGTACAACGATTACTTTATAATATCAGAGTATCATCTGTCTTACAAAATAAAGAAGCACAAAACAACATTTATATTCCCCAATGAAGCAAGAGCCAGCCATAGCATCTGAAAAGAGAATCCAAGCAGAACTTCGACAAATCTTCAAGCTGGAAAAGAGTGACAATCCAACTTAATCTGAGCTATATTATTCCCTTCTTTACTACCTGGGGGAGGAAACGGAAGAAAAGAAGACGAAAGAAAAACAGAGTCAGACATAAAGCCTGAGTAAGTTCAGTAACTTCTAGCATGTGAACATGGAAAAACAAAACGATATGAATTAACTGAATACAAGATAACACCATGACGATAGGGTCAGCAAGATTAGACAAGATAATCACAAGATATGCTAAGATAAGATAAACTGGATATGCTCTAATACTTTCGCCGCTTCGCTATTTCCTTGTTATACTGTTTTCTATTATCTCTGCACCACCTAAATAGTGTCCCAACTAGTAACGATAACGTGATCCCAATCCCTGTAGTTTCCATTGCCTTCAGGCATACATTTATTATTTATTACCTAGATCTAATCTAGGGTTTTCTATCAAGTGCTTTCTAGATTCAACTAGAGTTTACGCTATCTGCTGAACGCTTCTCGGATTCAGGGTTTATGCCACCTAGTCCAACTAGGGATTATGCTACCTGTCGAACGATGCCCCCAAGTCTAGGACACACTACCTAGAGTGGTATATGTTCCTATACTTCCCCACGCATGTATCGCGAATCGTTATCGCTTGTCTAGATGCACATGTCCTGTAATGTGCAGCCCAAGTCCTGTGGCAGGGCAAATCAAGAAACACAGAACTCGGTCGGGAGCTTTCAGATATCTGCCGATGCAGATGCTAAGGTCTGTTTTTATTCCAGTTGCTATGGTCCCACTCGACCCCTCCCTCAACTAATGAAAGGCACACCTTGAAAAAAATGAGAACTGTATGCAGGCCCCCTATGCCCCACTAACCTATGGCCATCCTCACCCATAACTAGATAGCAAGTATTTGGTCTTTTGGAGTTCTCCACCTTTCCGATTCACGTATCTCGACTGACTCAAGATGGATGGTAGACGACGAGTTGCTATCACAGGGCTATCGATTTCTCACCGAATCACGCTGGTCCATCCTAGTCTTTAGGTTGCCATATTTTGCAACCAAGGCATACCCTTGGTTCTTCTAACGCAGACCTTAACCTCTGTGAGCCCAGGAGGATCTTCTGCAGCCTCACAGAGGGATACCAAGAGTACCCTCACGTCCCCTCGAAGCCTCGGGCTTCGTAACCCAATTCGTTGGAGCCTTCTTTTTACTCAGATGGACATTCGCTCCTTCCCGTGTTATACTAAGAATTACTACTTAGTTTTACTAACTAAGGTTTACCACTTAGTTTCCAGAATCATTGTTTTCTTAACTAAGGTTTACTACTTAGCTCCTTTTAACTAAGGTTTACTACTTAGTTCTCTTTCCCGTCAATTTGGATTGGTTAAGTGTCATTAGTCAATTCAAGCTAACTTAACCCTCTTCATTTATCCTGTTAAACTGGTTAAGTGTTATCAGTAATTCATGTTGACTTAACCCTACCACAAACCAAGTTATATTGGTTAAGTATTTCTTATTACTTAACCCTACCCATTCATCCTGTATTGGTTAAGTGTTTCCTTTTTAACTTAACCTTGCCCATCTGTTTTAACTAACATGTTATTAATGGTTAAGTATTATCCCTTCATGTTTTAAACTTAACCTTATTCCTTTATCACAATCTGATGGTTAAGTGCTCAAGTTTACTTAACCCTGCGGTCTAGTCCAGCTAACAAATCAAATTGGCTAAGGGTATTAAATTTTACTTAACCCCAACCTCTGGTCTAGTTAACATGTTAATTTGGCTAAGTGTATTAACTTTACTTAACCCCACCTTCTAGTCTAGTTAACATGTTAATTTGGCTAAGTGTTTTCTTAGTTACTTAACCCCTACAAATCTTGTCTTGTTACCATGTTAAGTTGGTTAAGTGTCCCTATGGACTTAGCCCTCCCATTCTAGCTTAACTGTGTTAAGTTGGTTAAGTGTTCCTATGGACTTAACCCTCCCATTCTATCTTAACTGTGTTAGGTTGGTTAAGTGTGCCTATGGACTTAACCCTCCCATTCTAGCTTAACTGTGTTAAGTTGGTTAAGTGTTCCTATGGAATTAACCCTCCCATTCTAGCCTAACTGTGTTAAGTGTCAGTATGAACCTAACCCCACCCATCGATTTGGTTACCATGTTGAATTGGTTAAGTGTCTTAGTTAACTTAACCCTACCATTCTTGTTCTAGCTTTAATTAAATAGATTAAAGCCGCGACCACTCACATTAGACAGATATTGTTGCAATTACTGGATGTGCGGGTTGGTTCCGGGCAGGTTTACATCGCAACTCAGTCTAACCTCGGGTTAGGCCTATTCGTGTTTTCTAAGTTCAAAGGGTTTTGATTAATTTTCAAATCAGGTTTTGAAAGTAACCATCCCATCCATCGGATCAGTTAGGGATAGCCAGGGAGAGCAGGAAACTTGTATTTTCCAAACCCAAGCCTAGACACTATCCTCTCTGTCACCCTAGAAATTTCTGGTGTGTTATTAAAAGAGATGTCGTTAATAAACCTTTAATTTGTCTAAATTTACATTTTCTCATTTAGGACAAATTCTATAAGTAAATTATTCCTAATTTAATTATTTCATAATTACTCTTTTAATGTAAATTGTCAACATTTATTATTATGGCCCATTCTCCCCTCTATATCATATTTATGCTTTTTGGTATGTAAACTATACCAAATTAAGTGTCACTAACCATGATTTTTGCCAAACATGACAATTACTCGCAATTATGGCCAATTTCAAATTTATGCCAATGTACTTATTATGCCAAATTAGCTAATCCAATTCTGATTTAACATTCTAATTACAATTCATGTCAAACTAGACTTATTATTCTAGTTCACAGTTCATGTAAATGCTAGATTTACAAGTCAATACTAGATTCAAATTACACATCCTATAATTCATGTCAAATTTATCCAATTTGCATTTTTATGAACATGCCATAATATATGTTCCCAATTTATGCCAATTTCCAAGTTTATAACTACGTTTTAGTAAATTTCATATTTTGCCCAAATCGTATTCCCATCGTTCGTATAATCGTGATTCAACCTAGATTATAGATAAATCTAGATTCGTAGAAAATAGGTGTTTAGTCACAGTTGTCCTTGTTATGTCATAGGCAATAGTTTATGTTTCCTAATCAAAGGCATAGGCTTGTGTTCATAATCAAGGAAATAATTCTCATAGTCATGAGTCACAGTCATAGGCTGTGTTCATAGTCATAGGCAATGTTCATAGTCAAAGAGGCATATGGTTTTAAGGTCCATAGTTTCATAGTCACAGTCTTATTGGTCATCGAATCATAACAGTTCTTAATTAAGTCCAAAGATATAAGCACTAATTCGAACAGAAAGAATTGGCATATTCTTTTATTCCTTTAATTTCATGTCACGTATAGAGAAAACGTTCAAATCTAAAAAGTAACTGACTTACATTGATCGGTTTTAAGAATAGAAAGATGGCGTTGCTATGATTCGTGCGACGTTGCTCGAAACCGTTTGAGTTAGCCTTTGATTCTTATCTTGAAGCTTTAATCTTGATTCGAATCTCTTCTTAACAAACTTGAGCAGCATAACCTTGTCTTGGATTTTCATATTATTTTCTTATTTTTATTTATTTTTACATTTTCTCAGAGGCAGCATAAGGATAGAAAAGAATTGTGAATAGAGAAGGAGACTAAGGCTGTTTATATAGGATTAGGGGGACGAATCTAGGCAGAAAACGAGACCAGGTACCTCAGAATGCACCCAGGCCCAAAAGTGGGTTTCTGTACCCAGGTCGACACCCAGGTCGACTGGGTAGTCGATCTGGTCAGGGGGGTCGACTACCCAGTCGACCTGGGTCCTGGGCGGGAATTTTCCCGCCCAGCCCGCTTCTGGGTTTGAATTCGAATTTCGAATTCGAATTTCGAGCTGTTTTCTGTTTTGAAAATTCCTGAAACTTCGGAGGGTCATATCTCTCTCATACGGACTCCGATTCTCGCAAACTCGGACTTGTTTTCATGCAGAATTTCGAGACGAACGCAATAGCGCAACCCGTTTCCCTTGATTTTGATTTTAAAATTTAATTCTGCCTTAATTTGTGAATCTTAGTGTTACAGAATTACGGGGTGTTACAAAACTCCTTTTGTTCCTTCCGCCTTTTACTTAGATGTAACGATCCATTTATAAAGGTACGCACCAATCCATTTCTAATCAAATGTACCGCTCCATCTTACAACAATACATGGTACCGATCCAGTTTAATAAAGATGGTATCAATCCGCATGTCTTGAACTGGAATGGAATCACGTGCATTTAAATATACCGACCCGTACTGCCTTTTGCTTGAACGTCCGATCCAGTTCCTTATTGAAGAGGACCGATCCACTTTGCAGTATATGCCCGACCAATTTGAAACAGCATACTGATCCACATGTCTTAGAAGAAGCTACCACCTCATTCAAATAAACTGACCTAGTTATACTTTCCATCTTTCTTTAAATGGGGCTGACCCATACTTACCTCCGCACATTTTGGAGATGAGCCAGTGTATGCCACGTGTGTTATTTCAACATGTTTGCCTTATACATGTTAATACTTGCGTGTCTATAGTGGTACCATCAGGAAAATTTCATCATGTTGCGATTCATCACAATTTAAAGTCCTGAAGCCGACCCATATTGGTGCCTAAAGGTCGATCCGTTCTTTAACGGGTTGCTAACTGGATGGTCTCATGCATGTTTGCATGAACCAGTGTGTTATACTACTTGTGTGACTTTCCCTTTCTGAAGTGCTAACTCAATGTTCTCAGCATGTGTTATTTCATATCAGATTACACTATCTACATCTTTGTTACCACATCATTATTTAAGACCGGTTCAAATTGGTACGTTGCTCCATGCAAACTTATATACGGGATTTTCAATGATGTTATCGTGGTACCGAACCGTTCTCGGATTGGGACCGACTCGTTGTTACTAGAACCAGGACCAAACCGCTACTTCCAAAATAAGACCGATCCGCTGCTTTGAGGACCAGTCCATTGACACTGACTAACCCGATCCAATGTAGTGTCCGACCCGGTCCATTAATTCTGACCGACTCACATTGTTGAGGCCGATCCATATGATTAAGACCGACCAAGTGTTTTCAACAGGGTTAACATTTGTCCTCGAAACTTGTATTTTTTGCTTGTGAGAAATGCGGGCTTTGAAAAAACATATATTGCATTGAGATCTAGTTATAGCTTTTGGTCTGTTATGGTGAACCATTCTTTGAATTTGTATGCTTCGTATCACCTATGTGTAATCAAAACAAGCACTTGCACAATTTTGGACTTATACTTCACTATCGGTTGTCCATATCGATAGTGGGTTAGTTAATCATCAGAAAATGAATTGTAGCGAATTTTATTTTGAATTGAATAAAGTATCTACACATAATTATTCTACCTGATGGTTTAAACCTCACCAAATGTTATTTGTATAAACACGATATTCTAATTTGAATTCACGTTGATGATTAAAATCAACTAATCGACTAAAGCCGACCGTGGATTTCAAACGTTATCGTTATAATGATTCATATGTGATGGTGTTCTATATTCCACATCTGTGAAATATGTATCAGCAATTCATTATCTGCTTCCCTTTAGAGAAGTTTTTTATTATTGGTGCCCCGACTCTGGAGGTCATCACCAGTCTTCATTACGAGAAGAATTTTTTCTATAGCTCAATTTTTATTTGCTTTGTTGATCAGTTTTGACGTTGGAGATTCCATTGAATGCCCAGTGTTTTGGAGAGGTCATTTTAATCCAATGTTATGTCTTTTCCTGTCGCTGAGTCAACATGATGGAGCTCATTGAGCGTTGTTGATTTTCCCTATAGAGAAATTGCTTTCTTTATGGAAATGATTTTTGGTTGTTGTATCGTTTTGCAGTGCGAACTCCTGTGAACCTTTAGGATAAGGTTAAGGTTGAGCCAATCCATGGAGCGGGCATCAGTCATCGGTCGGAGTCACTTTACTTGGTAAGTGATCGCTACCCGACTGAGGCATCCTGGACCTCCATGAACCATGAGGTAAGGTTGAGCTGATCCACGGGGCGGGCATCAGTCATCGGTTGGAGTTACTTAACTCGGTAAGTGATCGCTGGCCGACTGAGGCATTCTGGACCTCCATGAACCATGAGGTAAGGTTAAGGTTGATTCACGGAGCGGTGATCAGTCATCGGTTGGAGTCACTTAACTCGGTAAGTGATCACTGCTCGACTGGAGTATCCGGGACCTCCATGAACCATGAGGTAAAGGTTAAGGTTGCATCGATCCGTAGATCGAACCTCAGTCATCGGTCGGAGTCACATAACTCGGTAAGTGATCACTGCCTGACTGAGGTGCCCTAGACTCCTGCAAACCTTTAAGGTTTTGAGTCCATGGCTACTTGTTAACTTCCTTGGCATTTGACTTATCGGGACTTCCTTGATCCACCATTGAGTTGGTGTCATCGGGGTTGTCTCACTTGGTCGGGTTGTGAGCAAGCAAGCGCTCGTCGGATAGCCTATAGTGAGAAATTGTCTATTAGCAAATTTTCGTATAAATTTGGCAAGACAGAGATTTATACTGGTAGGTAATACTTCACTCATAATGCCATTGTTCGGTATAATGCATGTAAATCATTATAGAATATTTACAAGGAAGTAGAACACAACGGAATGTAAAGTAAATGCGATAGAGATCGCTTATTTTGAGTTATAGATATTAGATCATCATCAACGGTCATCAGTTGATTATCAACCTTGACATAGTGTGAGCAGAAGCTACGCTGCCCAGAACCGATTGGTCATTTGATTCCCCTTGCCCCTGGGTAGTCGCAGAAGGATTTGCATCTTGAGAATTTTTTACATACTGTTGCAAACGGTTCTTCTTAATCAGCTTTTCGATCAATGATCTCAGTTGTCTGCAATCGTTGGTGGCTTGGCCTGGCTGGTTATGAAACTGACAAAACTTCCTAGATTTGGTCAGATAGTCATTCATTCTCATTGGCCAAGGCTCTGGATAATCTTCTACATCCTTTGTGGCAAGGTAAATGTTCTCAGGAGTATCATTTAGAGGTGTTAGATCAGATGAGTCAAGAGGACGAAACTTTTTATTAGCTTTGTTGCCGTTTCCGTTGTTGGCTCGCTTCTGCTCCTGCGTAATCTTCTAATTAGGTTGAATAGCTGCACTTTTATGAGCTTCAAGGAGTTGGTTACCACCAATGATCTGAAGTGGTATAGGATTATCATCCACCCTTATGTACTCTTCCTCTTTCTTATAGAAATTGTCAAGCGTAGTTGGTTCCTTCATCTTTATCCACTTCCCAAATTCGCTTAGTTTGTCTATAGTGTCGAGTAAAGCCATGAGAATTATGTGTGGCTCTGGATTCCTCAGTTCAGACAAGGCAAAATTGAATTGACTGAGGAAGGCTTTGATAGTTTCCCCTGGCTTCTGCTTCATTGCTGAGAGAGTTATAGCGTCCTTGGCTTTGGTAGCATACAAGCGGAACTGCTCCTTGAACTTTTTGGTTAGGTCGGAGAAACGGTCTATGGATTTTGGTGTTAGCTTTGTGAACCATAATGACGCGGCACCTTCTAGATAAAGGGGAAAGTAGGTGCATCTCATTTCGTCAGTCGCTTTAGCTGCGCTCATATGTCACTCATATTTGAATAGGAATTAGTTGGGATCAACGAGGCCGTTGTATGGAGGCAAAGTCGGATGATTAAATTTCTTTGGACATTCTGCTTCGAGGATGCTAGCTTGGTTCTTTTTCATGACTCGTTCTATCATATCCGAAATGTATTCTTCGGTGTTATGGCGCTCTGTGAAGCTGAGCTCTTTACCAAATGTCCGTCTAGGGATATGATCTCGATTAGAGAGCTTAGGTGCTTTGCCTTCTCGACGAGGGGGTGCCCCCGTTGTAGGGTTAGCAATCTTTCGAGCATCCACTTCGGAATGATTCTTAGCTTTTGATCTCAATTCTTCAATGTTAGCTTCGTCCCTGTCACTTGCCCAATCATAATCGTCTTCCATATTGTCGTTGCGGTTATGATCGGAAGCGGGGGATTTTTCATTCTCTTCGAGATCAACATGCACTTTCAAAGGGGTTAGATTTGATCGAGAGTTAAGAATGACGTCAAGTTTCTCCATCATCATTTTAGTAGAGGCATCCATTCGGTTGTTGACATTGGCAATAGCGATTTTTAATTCATTTCTGGTCACACCGACTCCGCTTTTTGAATTTTTGCCAACTTCAAACCAGTTTGTGAGCGATGTTTCTTCGTTAGCAACATCATCGGCTTCTATGATGGTTTTGCTAGCGGTCTTCTTAGACTTGGCCATAATTTTGAAGAAGGATGCGACTTAAAATTTTAATAGCAAAGCGTTTAACCTTGTGAGAGTGTGAGAGGAGGTAGGAGAAGCGAACGCGGCCCCACGGTGAGCACCAAATATTTTAACCAAAAATGGTCAAGCACCAAATGATGTTAGAAAAGCACGTCACCAACTAAATGGTATGAAATTGTGAAGCCACGAACACAAAATAAAAGTAAAAGCGATAAGAAGACGAGATTTTTATAGTGGGTCAGTCTAATGTTGACCTACGTCTGCTTTAAATGGCACTTTCATTATGGAGTTTTGCTTTACAACACTCCTGAAATCTCTCATACATTCATTTCTCACTTCTCCCGTTTTTATGACCTAATTACGCTTGAATTTGGCAAGAAATTGTTGAGATTTCTAGCTTCATGATGGAGGATGTATGAATCATTGATCACTGTAGCATGTAGATGCTTCTCCTTGATTTCATGATGAAGTTTGAGCTAGATCCGGATCTTTAGAGAGAATTGATAGCGATTGATGAGTATTAGAATTGATTTAGATCAACTTCGGATGAAGAATTGAATTGATTTGATCTTCATGTTGTTGGAGAAGGATGGAGTAAAGTTAGGAAGCCATTAATGATGTCTTTGAAGCTTTGAAGAGGTGTAGGAATGGTTTAAGAAGCCCTTCGGGGTCAAGAAATTGGTCCCTGAAATTGTGGAACAAGGGGCTATTTATAGAAGAAGTTTGAAGGTAGTGGTAGTTTCGTAATTACAGGGTGCAAAGTTTGGATCGGGTGTAACTTAGATCGGGATAGGCTTGGATCGGGGTTGGCTTGCATCGGGCGTAATATTTGGATCGGGCATAAGCTTGGATCGGGCGTAAAATATTTGCAGAAATGCCACTGGTCCACTCTTAATTAAAAAGAACTGGTCCATCTTGTTATGTACTGGTCCAAACTCCTTTTGTTCCTTCCGCCTTTTACTTGGATGTACGACCCATTTATAAAGGTACGCGCCAATCCATTTCTGATCAAATGTACCGCTCCATCTTACATCAATACATGGTACTGATCTAGTTTAATAAAGATGGTATCAATCCCCATGTCTTGAACTCGAATGGAATCACGTGCATTTAAATATACTGACCCATACTGCCTTTTGCTTGAACGTCCCGATCCAGTTCCTTATTGAAGAGGACCGCTCCACTTTGCAGTATATGCTCGACCCAATTTGAAACAACGTACTGATCCATGTTTCTTAGAAGAAGCCGCCACCTCATTCAAGTACACTGACCCAGTTATACTTTCCATCTTTCTTTAAATGGGACTGACCCATACTTACCTCCGCACATTTTGGAGATGAGCCAGTGTATGCCACGTGTGTTATTTCAACATGTTTGCCTTATACATGTTAATACTTGCGTGTCTGTAGTGGTACCATCAGGCAAATTTCATCACATTGTGATTCATCACATTATAAAGTCCTGATGTCGACCCATATTGGAGCCTAAAGGCCGATCCGTTCTTTAACGAGTTACTAACTGGACGGTCTCATGCATGTTTGCATGAACCAATGTGTTATATTACTTGTGTGACTTTCCCTTTCTGAAGTGCTAACTCAATGTTCTCAGCATGTGTTATTTCATATCAGATTACACTATCTACATCTTTGTTACCACATCATTATTTAAGACCAGTTCAAATTGGTACGTTGCTCCATGCAAACTTGTATACGGGATTTTCAATGATGCTATCGTGGTACCGACCCGTTCTCAGATTGGGACCGATCCGTTGTTACTGGAACCAGGACCGACCCGCTACTTCCAAAATAAGACCGATCCGTTGCTTTGAGGACCAGTCCATTGACACTGACCGACCCGATCAAATGTAGTGTCTGAGCCGGTCTATTAATTCTGACCGATTCACACTGTTGAGGTCGATCCATATGATTGAGACCAACCCGGTGTTTTCAACAGGGTTAACAGTGGGGTTACCTATGTCGACACGTCTTCTGTATTTTGTATTTTGAAAATTTTTGTGAGTTGTGCTATGTTTTGGTTTATATATTCTTATTTTTATCATAATATTATTCAATCCAGAGATATTTAAGAAGGAATAAACAGAAATATAAGAACTTCATTAATATTTCGATAAGAGTGCATAAGTTAATGCACTATACGAAATGGAAATACGAAAATAGAAATTAATACAACAAGATAATAAAGCTAGAACTCGGCGGAGGAGGATGAGGAGGAGGACAAACTAATTTTCTACTAACTTTTCCATTGAACTTGGTTATTTTAGAGGACACCTTTCCCATTTTCTTATTAAATGGTCATCTTAAAGCCTTTTGATTGTCTGCTAAAAACATTTGGTTGTTGAGGAGGATTTTGTTAGAAGGATTAGTGACATTTGTGGGATATTAAACACTTTCCAAGGAGGTGTTATCATCTTCTTCTTCATCTTCACGAGCCAACGTTTCATTCCTTTCCAAAAGCATTTCGTATGATTGAAATACTAGTGGTATCTTCATTAAAGATACATTTCCACAATAAAAATCTTTTCTAGAATAAACTCATCGCCTTTGCAATCTACTCCAAAATATTTGAAAATACGTGTGAGCTAAATTCCATGGTATAATGTATTTTCTCACCCAATGAAAAATCTTCGGCTCAAAGTCCATCCAAAATCAATTGTTCCCAATCATTGTCATAATTTCCAAAAATAGCAAAAAGATATTTGCAAACTTTCATAGTTGGGATGTCGAAATTTCCCGAATGGGGTGTGATAGTATGTTGAAGAAGTAGGCTGGTAATTATTTCCATTGGTCAAAAATATCGATTTTTGAATTCCAAATGTTCTTCACCTTCAAAAAGATAGTGAAAGGTCTCTAGTTAATTTTCATTAATATTGAAATCCGAGAGATCCATTCCATTCCCATGCTCTTACAATCCAAAATAGTGCCTAAAATTTCACAATCCAAAACTATTTGTGTACCTTTAACACTAATCCAAGTTTCACTTTCATTTCCTTTATAAAACCACGATTAAGATTGCCAAAAAACATTTTGATAAGGTTTAGATAGCAAACTTCATCATTTTCCCGAGAGCCAATCAATCTAAGAACACCATTTTGACTAAAAACTGGTAGATCATAAGAAGAAAAATCATTGAAAATAGCAAATTTTCCCATATGGGATTTTCCAATGTTTATGTAGTTTATGTAAGATTTGATAGCCCCCAAAATTGCTTAAAAGGAAGGATTTTGTAGCCTTGGACAACCTCATAGTGTTTGGAGTGCTTGAGGAAGCCATTAAAGAGTTTTTGTGAACAGTAAGAGATAGTGATGATATCTTTTAAATTTTGAATTAAAAGCAGAAGGAGATGATAAGAATAGGTAGATAAATAGAGATTTTTTGGACAGGTTCTCTGATCATGAGACACCTTTTTAAAACATTGGGTTTGGTGAAAAGGTGGAGAGAAATTCCAAAATTTAAAATTCAAAATTCGAATTTCAAATTTCTAGATACATGTCGACATGTCTCTTAAATTTTCAAAGGACATGTGAATTTTGATTTGTTTATATTTATTTATGTTTTATATTCTTATTTATATTCCCTAAGATGGTATTTATTATAATAATACTTTTTATATCATTATTTCATTAAAATTATTTTAAAATTTAAAATTCAAATATTGAGTTTAAGATCTTTTTTCTTCTAAAAAGGCAATTAAACAAGCAACAATTCAAGCAACTAATTCAAACAAGAAAAATTATTATAAAGGCGTGCCTATTTTGTATCCTATGTTCAATATCTTCTGAGTCATGAATTGCTATGAACACATATTCGAATTATTTATTTTCTGTTCTTCATCATTGGAGGATGAATCAGAATCATCTAGAGTAGCAGTATAAATCCTTATTCTTTTCTTTAACAAATTATTATTTGAAGGGTGAATCTGTTCCTCTAGATAACGACAGTCTCTCTTCAGATGGCCTGGTTCATCGCAATTGAAGCATTTGATATTGTTCGAAATCTCATTATTTATCACCGAATTTCTATGCTCATTTCGTTTGAAATTATTCCTCTTTCTATATCATGGAAACTTTTTGAAATTCCTTGTAATTAATTCTATTTACTCATCACCCTTGCTATTTGAATCTGAATCTTCAATTATCACATTGAATGCCATAGATTTATTTTTCGATGATTTATTATCCCTTCTTCCTAACATGTGAACTTCAAACGGCATTAGATTTACATCTAGCTCTTCAATTTTCATAGCACTAATTAGGGTTGTCAACGGGTACTTAAAAAATCCAATGTCTGTTCGCATCCGTATCCAAAGTTACGAAATACATTTGTTATCCAAGATGCAGATATGGGTATCCAATATCTGAAATCCCTTCCAGATATGGGTATCTAAAATCCGAAAACCCTTCTAGATACGGATATGGTTATAGTGGTATCCATATCTCAAAAATATCCGTCTAATATTTTGATTTGTTTTATGGGGTGTGTGTGCATATGTTTGATGTTTAATTTACCTATGCTTGAGTTAATATATAAATTTCCTTAAAATAGCTAAACTAACCTAAACCATTATATTACATACCCATACTACAAAAAGCGAATAATGTAATTGTATTTGGTATTATGCAATATTTTAAGTCACATTCTCATTTTATTTTGTGGTATCATTACAATTAAGACATGATTATCTGTATGCTTCTATGATTTTTGTTTTATTTTATTTTAGCATTAAGATTGTGTTTTTCATATTTTGGGGACTTTATCTCTTAGAATATTTGTTGTGTGAAATTTATAAGATTGATGTCTTTGTTACAATTTTTAATTGGATGTAATCAGCTTTTTGAAAAATATTTGTGAGCCAGATTTTCATGTGAATGATGTACTTGTTATTTTTATTATTTTATTTCTAGATATTTTCAGATAACCGCATCGGATTTGCATTTTTAAGTTTTGAATATTTTCAGATATTTTTTGGATGTTTTTCGGATATTTTTGGATAACCACATCGGACGTGCATTTTTAAGTATCGGATATGGATATTTTCAAATAGCCGTAGTCACTAAGAAGATACGGATATTTTCAGATATCCGAAAATATCCGCAGATATGGGTGCAGATATTTTCACATTGGTATCCGTAGATATCGGATACGAATACATATTTTTATTTTTGGATATGAATGCGGATACAGTACTATCCATATCCGATAACATAATTTACATCTCTAGCACTAATGTCATTGGCCACTTCTATTGCTAAAGTCTTTTGATCTCATTCTAAAGTTAATGAATTTAAGATAACTCTAACTTGGTCTTCTTCAGAATATATCTTTCCCAAGGCTATTAATAAATGCATGATCTCCAGGAACCTGAAGTACATATCAGAGATAATCTCATTCGGATTCATTTTAAATAATTGAAATTGATTGGTTAACATGGATATCTTTATCTATTTAACTTGTCTTGTTCCTTCATGTGTCATTTGCAAAGTTTTCCATATTTATATAAAGATTTACGAAAAAGTAATCTATTTAATTAATTTCTATCTAGTGAACAAAATAAATATTCATGGCTTTTGAATTGTTTTTTGCAGTAGCCTTTTGCATATTAGTCCATTATGCAAAACTAACAGTGGGTTCAACATATTCAATTTGTATGATATTCCAAGTGTCTAATCCTATTGACTGTAAATAAATTTTCATCCTACAAGCCCAATATACATAATTACTACCACTAAATAGTGGTGGCCTAATAGTGGAGTGGCCCTCTATTAATGAACTAGAAATTTTAATGTTGACAGTACCAATGTTGACTACCATTTAAACTTTTCAAAAAATTGGATTATGAAAATTTCAAAAACCAATGATCTAATACTAATTGTTGAGGAATGCAGATTAAGGATTCTAAGGCAAACAAACACTAGAGGGGGTGAATAGTATTTAATGAATTTTATAAATTTCTTGAAATCTTTGTGTTATTCACAATGAAATACAAATCACAGATATGAGATGATCAAAGATTCAAACATAGATGCAGATAATAACAAACAAAAAGCAGTAAAAAGAAAGAACACATGATCGTCGCTAATCTATGAATTAGAAAAGCGCGACATTTAAATTAAATTCTGCAAGCATACAGGTGTGTAGCATACAGGTCGAACACAGGGAGGTGAATTAAATCAAATTATTTATCTAATCTCTTGGGCGAGTTAGACAAAACTTTGGAGGTTGATTTTGGAAACAAAATTAAAACTGTAATTTGATTCAGAACAGATCTAACTGGACCGACGATCAAATCACAATTTCAATGGAAAAGCAATGAAACTATGAATCAGATTCAAATCTAATCAAATCCAATTTAACCTATGAACGCGATTAAAATATAGAAAAAATAAAAGTGCAGAATATAAATAACAACAGGAAATAAAATAAGGATTACCGCTGAATCTAATCAGACGGTCAATCACTAATGAAAAGAAATGCAAAATACAAATAGTGTTCTACCGAATCTAATCGTGTAGACAACACTAATTGCTAAGAAATAGAAAATTGCATAAATAAAAAGAAAATTGAGTTTTTATTAATGAAGAAGAGAATAGAATGAGATATAGGATGGTGGCTACAAGGGTATATATAGGGTAGATAGCCAAAACCTAACCCTAACCCTAATGATAATTGGGCCTGGTCATTACATCACTAATTAGTTTACAATGAGAAACATAAATGGGCTTTAGATAAATAAAGCAAATTTGGGCCTTTTCTCTTTTCCTCTTGCTTCCTTGATACTTCTTCATTGATTTGTGATGTGCAAAGCCGTTTTATCAATCCTTTTCTTGTCCAACAGCAACTAGATATGAGATCTTCATCTACAATTCTTCAAAATGTAAATATATATCAATTTCATCTCTATTTCTCTACTTTTCTGGTTGCATGCGGGCTGGGTTGGAATATTTGTAAAAGTAACAAAACAATACCCAAGTAATATTTATTTATATACAAAAGATAAGAAATAAGAGCATAAAATAAACACATTTCGATGTCAATCAAATACCCCCACACTTATCTTTTACTCGTCCTCGAGTAAAACAAGAAATGAAAAACCAAACTAGATAGGTCACACTTTCGTGGGAAACACGATTGCATTGAGCGTATGCAACAAGTCGTTAAACCTCTAGGTGTCCCTAGTAGGACGAGTGGTGTCTCGTGAGGGTTTTCAGCGGATATTGCCCACAAAATCCAAATGCAGTATGCTATGATTCTAATGAAACTACATGAATGCAATGGACATATGCAAAATAAAAACAAAAAAAATGAAAACAAGACTTGTTTCAGGAAAGTGGTACAACAAATTAAGTTAACAATTTCTAGTCAGTTGATTTTATTTTAGATACCTCGACTTGTCACAAATTTTCAATATAAATTAAGTTTTCAAATGTTAAATTCCAGTTTGGCCAGTTAGTTCGGTCGATAACATAGTGCAGCCATGAAATAAATTCTTAGTTTGCTTGGCACAGCTTGCAAAGTGGTATTCTAATTTTCTCATGTATGGCTAGTCAAATCAATAAGGTCAAGAAGTGTTTGGGTATCATCGCTTATTCTTTATTCTATAAAATTTTAAGATTTTTGATTAAGTACATACACCTAACTAAAAAGACCAAGGTTTACCACCTATGAACTGCCTCGCGGACTAACGGAGAGTGGGTAAAGAGCTTGGCGGATTGTGCAGGCCGACTTTGACTTTGTCAACAACGTGTCGGTAATCCTTAGGTGTCCAATCTCATAAAATGAGACCAAGATATTCCAATGCTGACTTTGTCAACAACGTGTTGGATAGAGCTTGGCGGGTTTGCACACCAACGCTCGATATACAAGCAATGTTGGATACCCTTGGATTACTATTTTTTTTATTGAATTTATAAGCATAAAAGAGAGTGATGCGAATTCAACTTAACACAACTTAGTTTTAAAGATTTGACAAGCCAATATAAGTATTTTAAGTCCTCCACTTTTTTAAACAAAGTCTACAATATAGAATAGATTTCATGGCCATCACCTAAGAGTCTCCCTATGTACCGGTTACACTATTATCCCTCAAAATTAAACTTTTCATTACATTTCTTATTTGATCTAAGTTGAGAGAAAAAAATATTATCAACTGGCTAAAAATTGTAAACTTATTTTGTTGTATCAATTGAAAATGAGTCGTATTTTAAAAAAAAATGGTATGTTACTACAATATAAAATGTATGATGGTCCTACATGAAAAGAAAGAAAAATTAAAGAAAAATCAAAAGAATGCAATGCAGACTCCCCCCACACTTGATTGAGATAGTGTCCCAACTGTCTAAGGCATAAAAACAAAAATAAAATAAAATAAATGAAAAAGAAAAATAAAAGAAAAAGAACGTGTACCACCTGATTTCATGGTGGATGATCAAGCTCATGCAGATCGATAGGGTCATCTTCGTCATATTGCTCGGATTCCAAAAATGGTTTCAGTCGTTGGCCGTTTACTTTGAAGACTTTTCCATCCCTAGGATTTTCAATTTCAACCGCTCCATGAGGATATACTGTTTTCACAACATAAGGTCCAGTCCATCGAGATCTGAGTTTTCCTGGAAACAAGTGAAGTCTAGAGTCGTATAAAAGAACTTCTTGACCTACGTTGAATTCCTTACGAAGTATGTTTTTGTCGTGTTGGGCTTTGGTTCTTTCCTTGTAGATTTTCGCATTTTCATACGCCTCATTTCTTAATTCCTCTAATTCCGAAATTTGTAACTTCCTATGTGAGCCGACTTTTTCTAAGTCAAAATTCAAAAATTTTATGGCCCAAAGGGCACGATGCTCTAGTTCAAGAGGCAAGTGACAGGCCTTTCCAAAGACTAATCGGTATGGTGACATCCCTAGATTGGTTTTATAAGCAGTGCGGAAAGCCCAAAGTGCATCAATCAGTTTTACAGACCAATCTTTTCTATTGGAATTCACGGTTTTCTCAAGAATTTGCTTGATTTGTCTATTGGAAACTTCTACTTGTCCACTAGTTTGTGGATGGTAAGGCGTTGACAGCTTGTGTGTGATTGAGTATTTCTTGAGCAAGGACTCAAAAGCACGATTACAGAAATGAGTGCCATTATCGCTAATGATAGCTCGAGGTGTGACAAAGCGTGAAAAGATGTTTTCTTTGAGGAATTTGACAACAACCTTGTTGTCGTTGGTTTGGTCGGAATGGCTTCAACCCATTTTGAGACATAATCTACCGCAAGCAAGATGTAAAGATTCCCAAATGAATTGCGGAATGGTCCCTTGAAGTCGATGCCCCAAACATCGAATAACTCAATCACTAAAATGGGGTTGAGAGGCATCATGTTTCGCTTAGAGATTCGACCCGTTCTTTGACATCGCTCACATTTAGAGCAAATTTCAAAAGCGTCACGGAAGAGTGTGGGCCAATAAAAACCGCTTTGCAAAACTTTTGCAGCAGTTTTTCTTGCTCCAAAATGACCGCCATAAGCATGGTCATGTGAGAAGGAGAGAATACTTTGGTGTTCATGATCGGGCACACATCTTCGAATGATTTGGTCTGGACAATATTTGAAAAGATATGGGTCGTCCCAATAGAAGTTTCGAACTTTCGAGAGAAATTTTTGTTTATCTTGTTTCGACCATTCAGCGGGTGTTTGTTGTGTGACAAGATAGTTCACAATGTCAGCGTACCAAGGGGTGTTAGAGATCGAAAGGAGTTGTTCGTCAAGAAAATAGTCATCGATTTGGGTGTCGTTATCATTTTCGTGCACAATTCGAGAGAGATGATCAGCTACGACATTTTCAGAACCCTTTTTATCTCGTATTTCTATATCGAATTCTTGAAGAAGAAGGATCCAACGAATCAAGCGGGCCTTGGCATCCTTTTTAGAAAGCAAATATCGTAGGGCAGCATGATCAGTGTAAACTATGACTTTGAATCCTATGAGATATGGTCTGAATTTCTCAAGAGCGAAGACAACTGCCAAAAATTCCTTTTCAGTAGTTGAGTAATTCAATTGGGCCTCGTTTAAGGTTTTGCTAGCGTAGTAAATGACTCGAGGGAGTTTATCAATTCGCTGACCCAAGATGGCTCCAATTGCAAAGTCAGAGGCGTCGCACATAAGTTCAAAGGGTTGAGTCTAATCAGGAGGTTGAATGATGGGAGTTGTGGTCAAGATTGACTTAAGAGTTTCAAAAGATGTTTTGCAATCATTGGAAAATTCAAACTTTACATCTTTGGCAAGTAAATTCGAGAGAGGTTTTGAAATTTTTGAGAAATCCTTAATGAATCTTCTATAGAATCCTGCATGGCCAAGAAATGAACGAACATCTTTGACAGACTTAGGAGGAGGTAAATTAGCAATCAAATCGATTTTGGATTTATCGACTTCTAGGCCATATTTGGAGACGACATGACCTAGAACTATCCCCCTTTTTTACCATAAAGTGGCATTTTTCCCAATTAAGTACGAGTGATTTCTCCTTACAACGCTTAAGGACGAGTTCTAAATGAGTGAGACATTGGGAAAAAGATGATCCATATATTGAAAAATCGTCCATGAATATTTCCAAGAATTCTTCCACCATATCAGAGAAAATACTCATCATACACCTTTGGAAAGTCGCTGGGGCATTACAAAGACCAAAAGGCATGCGACGATAAGCAAAGGTTCCAAAGGGACAAGTAAAGGTGGTCTTATGTTGATCTTCTAAAGCAACAGGAATTTGGTTATAGCCAGAGTATCCATCGAGAAAACAGTAGTACTCATGTCCCGCTAAGCGTTCGAGCATTTGGTCAATAAAAGGCAAGGGAAAATGGTCTTTTCGTGTGGCTGAGTTAAGCTTTCGATAGTCGATGCACACACGCCATTTGGTTTTGATTTTTGTTGGGACGAGTTCATTACTGTCATTTTTGATCACTGTGACTCCCGACTTTTTTGGTACAACTTGTACCGGACTCACCCAAGTACTATCAGAGATAGGATAGATGATGTTATTGTCTAGACATTTGATTATCTCCTCCTTGACCACTTCTCTCATGTTTGGGTTTAATCGCCTTTGAACCTCACGGGTGGGTTTAGCCTCATCAACTAAATGTATGCGATGTTCCACAATTGATGAGCTAATTCCTTTTATATTGCTAATTTCCCACCCCAAGGCGTCCTTATTTTCCCACAAGATATCCAAAAGTTTTTCTTCTTGGTCCTCGATAAGATCGGGAGCCAAGATTACGGGAAAAGTTTTTGAAGAGTCTAGGTAGGCATACTTAAGGTCTGGTGGCAAGGGTTTGAGGTCTAACTTAGGAAGTTATTGTGTATCAACATTGGTCAACATTCCTTGGTTAGATTCAGGTGATGAAGTGTCGGAGTCAAGAATTTTGTTTAGTTCAGAAATGTATTCGAGTTCATCGAAATCAGAGTCGAAATGGTCAAGACACATTTTAAAGGCTTCAGAAGTGTCACTAGAGGTTTCATCAATTGTGGTTTGAATCATGTCAATTTCATCAATCTCAAAATCCCTAGGTTGCTTGTTGAGATTAAAGATGTTTAGCTCAATGGTTAGGTGCCCGAAGGAAAGTCGAAGCTGACCATTCCTACAATTAATGACAGCATTAGAGGTTGCTAAGAAAGGGCGTCCTAAGATCAATGGTATTTGAACTTTGGGATTTGAGACAGGCTCTGTTTCTAGAACTATAAAATTGACAGGGAAGTAAAATTGTTCGATCTGTATCAAGACGTCTTCGATAATTCCCAATGGCTTTTTGACAGATCGATCGGCTAGTTGAAGTGTGATGTTTGTTGGTTTAATCTCCCCTAGTCCAGTTGACGATAAACAGTATAAGGAAGAAGATTGAAACTGGAACCAAGCTCGAGTAGAGCACGAGAGATATGGGTGTTTCCTATTTTGCAATCAATCGTAGGGCAGCCAGGGTCTTTGTACTTGACTGGGGCAAGATTCGAAAAAACAGAGCTTGTATTTGCAGTTAGAAATGCGGTTTTTGGGACATTGGTCGCACGTTTTTGTGTGCACAATTCCTTAAGACATTTAGCATATTGAGGAATTTGTTCAATGGTGTCTAAAAGGGGAATTTTCACACGGACTTGTTTGAAAATTTCCAAGATTTTATCGAAATTTGCCGCTTTCTTCTTATTGTTGAGCCTATGGGGAAATGGAGCTATTGGTTTTTCAATTCTGTGATGAGTTTCATCATTCGAGGAAGAAGGTTTATCCAAGGAAATAGAAGGTGGTAAGGTCGTAGAAGATGGTATGTTGGTATTGCAAACATTAATTTTCGAAGGTGGGTCGGGTTTGCCGACACTGGGAGAAGAATTGTTGGGATTGCCAACATTTAAGGGAACTTGAGGTTTAGAAGAATTGGCATTCGAAGCCAATGGGTGATCATCAAGATTAGGGATTGGGGTCGAGTTAGAAGGTTCGCCAGGGTTGTCCACGTTATTATCAATCCTCTTTCCAGATCGAAGGGTTGTAATAGCGTTGACTAGATTATGGTTTTCGTCCTCACAAGAATTTACAACACGAGAGTTATATTTTGGATTCACCTCAGGTTGACTTGGCAATTTTCCCCTCTCATTATTTTTTGCCATTTCCTTTATCATATTCATCATTTGGTCCATTTTAGCGTCTTGCGAGTTTATTTTAGCTTCGTAAGAGTTCATCTGTTTCTCTAATCGAACAAAATCTTGTGACGATTGACCAGATTGAGAGGATAAGTTTGATGATTGAAAATTGGGGTGCCTATAGGGTTGTTTGGATTGAGGTGCAGCTTGAGAGGTTTGAGAATTGGGAGGTGGAGCTTGGTAATTCGGATTGGGGATAAAGGGTTCCATGTGAGACGGGTTAGCCAAAATATTGGGGTTCGACCAAGAAAAATTTGGGTGGTTCCTCCAACCAAGATTGTACGTGGCTGAGTAAGGGTTATTTTGAGCTATAGCATTGGCTTGGTCCTGAGAGTAATAGTGGGGTAACCCTTCTCCGACTTGAGGGGTTTTATTTTCTAAGGGAATTTGACTTGGGTCCACGACATGCACTCCTCTAGTAGAAGTACGAATGGGAACACGAATCAATTCCCGCTGCATGTCCTTTTCAGAATAATCTTCTAAAAACCGGCAAGCTTCATCGGTTGTTTTAGACATAAAGTCTCCTCCACACATTGATTCTAGTTGAGTTCTAGTCTGATAGTTTAGCCCTTCATATGCAATTTGACATAAGTGATCTTTTAGAATTCCATGATGAGGGCAACTATATAATAGCTGGTTGAATCTCTCAAAGTATTTTGAAAAAGTTTCCCCCTCATTTGGACAAAATTGATTTATCTCGGTTCGGATTTTTAGAGTTTTATGGAAAGGGAAAAACTTTTTCAAGAATGCAGTGACAAATTCATCCCAACTTCTTATGGAATGTCGTAGAAGAGAATTTAGCCATCTTTTAGCGCTTTCAAGTAGTGCAAATGGAATTAGCCTTAGCTTGATCGATTCGTTAGATAGTTGTTGCATTTTTGTTGTGGAGGCATACAATTCAAATTCACTCAGAAATTCATAAGCATTTTCAGACCCAGTAAATTTTGGTACCCCTTGGATAAAAGAATGTTTTGGCTCAAAATTGTTTCCTTCAGCTGGTGGGAACACGATGACAGAGGGTTGAACGGTCCTAGTAGGATAACATCGATCACGAAGAGACAAGGGTCTATCCACTTGGATATTGAGATTTTGAAAATTTTGATTTATTTGATTTTGATCCCCAAAGTTTGGAAAATTTTGATTCACTCGATTTTGATCCAATTCGGTTGGAAAATTTTGGTTGATTCGAGAACCCCTAGGAGAATTTTGTTGGCTTACACTTTTTTCACTCATTGTTGTTAAATGCAAGCACAGAAATTAGCTACAATGAAGTTTTTTGTCCTTATTGGCTCCTAACCCAAAATTATAAAGTGACACGTTTGATTACTTAGATCAAAAGATTTCTCAGCCAGTTAACGGACAGGAGTTATCGGTGCACCAGGAATCACCCTAGCAATGCAGCCGAAGGTTTATGTACCTTCAGAGTAACAACCGATATAATATTTACGAATCACCGTAATATTTATAAACGGTTATTTCTCTGCCGTAGTCTAGACACCAAGAAATAATTCGTTCCAAATGAATCAACTATCACAATATAATTAAGCCCTAGATGAGCCCGTGACTCCCTTAAGTCCAACGTCTAACCGTTATTATTAGTCAGATTCTACGATGAAATGCAATTTGTGGGCTAAGGAAAGGGTGATGAAATCCCTCACCTTATGTGAACTGGGGTATTGCCCTTAACAGAATGAATAAAAAAAATGCAGAAATCACACAAAATAATTGCAAAAATTAAAAATTGTACATTCAAAGCCGTTGCTCCTGCAGAATTTTTTTACAACAATTGTCTATATTTTTTTTTCTTTTGCTGCAGAGCACCTGTAGTGTTTTAAAAATTTCTCACCTTGATCGGCAGTCCGTCCAGTGAATTTGGGTAGCGCTAGCGCGTTCACACCCCACTTGGTGTGCAACCGCTCCAACAATTTAAATTAGCTGCTTGCAGATCCGTTAACCTTTGAATCCCTGTTTGTTTGCTTTAATCTTTTCCTTCACTTTGGCCCTCTCTCTCTTTTTTTTTCAAGGGAAGTTTAAATCACCTAACGATATCAGGAAATAAATCAAGCCCGATCACTTACGAACAGAAAGAAGAATAGAAAATTTTAAACCTCAAAAGTTAACAAATGGAAACAACTCTCAACGAACAAGTCAACCCAACAAAATTAGAAGCACCCCACTACTTAAACAAACACACCACCCGAACTAGTTAAGCGAACAGATGAATACACCCCAGAAAATAAAATAAAAACAACTCGTCCTAGATTCAACTGCCTAGTTGGTCGGTATACCAGGCTTTCACAATTCAATTGCCACAAATCATGCAAAAATATCATTCCCAAAATAGAAGACCACGCCAAAAATAAAGGGCGAGCTACCACAACCCTGGGTGGATTATTTTGGTAACAAATCACTCTAATTATCACGCACCTGAAAGCCAGAGCACCCCCCTTTCTATAAATTTTAATCGTTTTCACGAAAGCATAAGCTTACGTCCTCTAATTTCAGAAGCAAATGGTGCCAAACAAATAAACAAGAATGGAACAACACTTTCCAAATCAATTACAGTACACCTTCCACAGCTATAAATTGACGTCCCTAACCCTATTGTTTTCGGAAACAAATCACCCTTCAAATTCTGGAAACAATTCAACTCCTCACAAAGGGTCACGCACGCCTCTTTTTTTTTCTTTCAAACTCGATTAAAGAAATCGAGAGCCAGGACTTTAATAAGATTTGGATGTTTGGGGTTTTAGTTCGAAGGCTTGGACTGAGTGGGAACCTTTGTGTATTCGGTAATGGTAATGAAGGGGAGAGAGGCTGAGGTCGAGTTGGGTGATGGAACTGCAGTTTGGTGCTGTGATTGTCGCGTTAAGCAGTAGGGATTTGGGGAGGTGAAAGGGATGAGCGAGGGTTATTGGTATGACTTGCTGGAGGTTGTTTTGCGGGGGTGGAAAGGAGAGCGTTGTGTGATTGGTTTGCGGCTGGTGGGTACGATTGGTGATAATGGACTGTTTGAATCGGTGACAAAGTGGATGTTTAAGGATGGTGCGGTGGTAATTGGACTGAGGACGTTTTCATGGATGGAAAGATGAGTGGATGACTTGGTTGTACAGGCAGGGAGATGGAACAGACTATGGTGTTAAACTTAAAGAAGAAGAAGGAATTCGCACAAGGCAAAAAAAATGGAAACAGATAAAGATCTGTAAAAGGATTTTTAAATTAGAAAAGCGCGATACCCACCAAAAACTTGATCGTCGCTAATCTATGAATTAGAAAAGCGCGACATTTAAATTAAATTCTGCAAGCATACAGGTGTGTAGCATACAGGTCGAACACAGGGAGGTGAATCAAATCAAATTATTTATCTAATCTCTTGGGCGAGTTAGACAAAACTTTGGAGGTTGATTTTGGAAATAAAACAAAACAAAATTAAAACTGTAATTTGATTCAGAACAGATCTAACTGAACCGACGATCAAATCACAATTTCAATGGAAAAGCAATGAAACTATGAATCAGATTCAAATCTAATCAAATCCAATTTAACCTATGAACACGATTAAAATACAGAAAAAATAAAAGTGCAGAATATAAATAACCACAGGAAATAAAATTAGGATTACCGCTGAATCTAATCAGACGGTCAATCACTAATGAAAAGAAATGCAAAATACAAATAGTGTTCTACCGAATCTAATCGTGTAGACAACACTAATTGCTAAGAAATAGAAAATTGCATAAATAAAAAGAAAATTGAGTTTTTATTAATGAAGAAGAGAATAGAATGAGATATAGGATGGTGGCCACAAGGGTATATATAGGGTAGATACCCAAACCCTAACCCTAACCCTAATGATAATTGGGCCTGGTCATTACATCACTAATTAGTTTACAATGAGAAACATAAATGGGCTTTAGATAAATAAAGCAAATTTGGGCCTTTTCTCTTTTCCTCTTGCTTCCTTGATACTTCTTCATTGATTTGTGATGTGCAAAGCCTTTTTATCAATCCTTTTCTTGTCCAACAGCAACTAGATATGAGATCTTCATCTACAATTCTTCAAAATGTAAATATATATCAATTTCATCTCTATTTTTCTACTTTTCTGGTTGCATGCGGGCTGGATTGGAATATCTATAAAAGTAACAAAACAATACCCAAGTAATATTTATTTATATACAAAAGATAAGAAATAAGAGCATAAAATAAACACATTTCTATGTCAATCAACACACCATAATTTTATATTGGTTCAGAGTTATCCTACATCCAGTCCCACACAACTCTGTACTGATGTAGATTTATTTTCAATAGTAATATCCAAATAACAATCCTCGATTTCAAGGCCATGGGATACACCTCATTTGTTTCCATAGTACAGTGAGAATCAATTGATTTCTGAGCTATAATCACACCCAATTGATTTTATGGGCTATGAACACACCTAGTCGATTTGAATGGGCTACAACCAAACCTTTTCAATATCGATTTTGTAGATAGACTCGATAGTACTTGATCTTGCGATCTTTGATTACAGAAACCCTATAACTCTTGAGTAGAACTTGAATCTTTGAGAGAGTGTGACAAAGAATCAAACTAGAAAAAGATTGATGTGATTATCTTTGAATTTTGGTAGTGTATAAGTGTTCAATTTAAGAAATTAAGTTTTTTAATGGAGAGAAGATAAAGGAGGAAGTAGATAACGAAACTGGTTTTAAAAAAATCGTTTGTGGAAGCCTATTCATAGTCTCTTGACAGTCGAAACCTTTCAGAAAAGATTTGAATTCAAAAGACACAACTTTACAAATTCTGAATTTGAAATCCAACAATCACCATGTCGACATGGAGGGTTACCCATGTCGACATGCCTCTATAAATTTTGAAAAATAAAAATTTCAAATTAAGTCACATATTGTTTAAATAAATTCTGGTGAATCTTGAGTTAAAACAAACTATTTCCTATATATTAAAATAAAGTATTTGAAGTAAAAATACAGATTAAAAACATATATAAATATGGTTTTAAAAAACATGTAAAAGAATGATTTAAAACTGTATAAAACGTTATAAAAACATATATACAACTATGAATATAAATATAGAAGACACTTTAAAACTAAATATAAATATAAGTAAAGGGAATTAGAAACTTATGTAGTTAAATAAAAATTAAATAAAAATTAAATAAAAAATTAGTGTAATCATATAAATAAAAAAATATCTAAAATAGAAGTTAATTTGTTTTAAGAAATAAAGGAGATATAAAATTGGGAGTTAAAACAAATTTAAAAACTAAGAAATGTAGGTTTGAAGTAAAAAAATTATTTTGGAAATCAGTTTGAAAATAAGATAAAAATATTAAAAATAATAAGAAAGATTGAAATAAGGATTCAATGCTATTTCAGAGTTTTAATATGAAATTAAGATTCTATTGCTTTTTATTTCTTAAACTCTTATTACTCATGAATCTTCTATCTTGAGCTCTTCTTCTTTGAAATCTTGAATCTTTATACTGTACAGTCTTCAATAACTAATGACTACATATATTTCCATTATATATATATTCTAGATAATAGTGTTATTATATATTTTATAACAATAATAGTTAAAACAAGTTTTTTGTCATCAAAACCATCATCACCACTATCTTAATCCCTAACATCAGCCTCCTGCGCGCCTTCCCTCTTAGAGACCACGACCTAAAAGTTTGCCAATGGAGAACTGTCACTCAAAACATGAATCGAGCATAGTCATGGATTTCATGCAATTCCAACAACTACAATAAACCTACCCACAAACGACCAATGCCAGTAAGCATGTATTATCGATATAGAAAATTTTCATGTTAGGGTTTTAGCTAATTATGGACGAATTAGAGCAGTAGATTTCAGCTAGTAAAATGAAGTTGAGGCGAGGGTTTTGCAAGTGAAACAGTTGAGATGCTTATATAGCCTCCTTTAAAACAATATTCACCAAGCATGAAATTTTCCAAACTCAAAACGAGTCGTACTCACTATTGTTCATATCCGGTAACCAGCATTCAAAAGATAATGGAATTTGTTTCGTCATCATCGATGGTATACAGAATCTGGCTTTGAAATCATATTATAATTTTAGATGGCTTATCGACGTGCATTTATATCGCTACACTATAGCTCCAATCACAACAATATTTGGAATCTTACGACAATTTAGCATCACAGATTCTATAGAGATGGTTTTGTCGAATTTTGAGATCATTTGCAAACTGGTTATTTTTGCATGTTAACAAAAATAAATTTATAGCAAATTGATTTCCAAACACTCAAAACTTCGCTAATAATCTATTATTGACATTCATATTCAAACAAGATTGTATATAACTTTGAAATCAGTTTAATCTGATTTTAAATCCAAGGCTAAAATTTTAAAGTTAACTGAATATACAAATTATAATATAAATTTAATTCAAGAGAATAAATTTTATTTTCGGTTGTTAAATTATATAAATTGAATAAATATTCAAGTTCCAAAAATTTCAAGTTGTTACATCTTTGAATCGATGTCTGATGATCCGACGACCTTAGGGTGAAGCTCTCGCAGTGTAAGAAGAGATATGGGTCAATGTACGATGATCAAATGGCCACGTGGTAAGGTTCTGACCGTGCAAGAGTGTTTTGGATCGATGCTTGATGAGCCAATGGCCTCAGGATAAAGTTCTCACCACAATGAGAAGAGTTTTATATTGATGTCTGACGATCTAACGGTCTCGGGGTGAAGTTATCACGACATGAGAAGAATACTAGGATGCCACTGATTGATTATTGACCCTACTTTCTAAGGTTCATAGTCAGTGTTGGTCAGCTATGTTCCCCAAAGCAATAAACTTTTAGTGTAGGTTATGTTTCATGCCTTAGCGCGGTGAGGAATTTTTCGTGCCTTAGCATGGTTAGGGCATTTTTGTGCCTAAACGTTGGTAAGAGATTTTTGGTGCCTCAATGATGGTGAGAGTTTTTTCGTGCCCCAGTGGTGATGAAGGCTTTTTCGATGCCACTGATTGCTTCCCGCCCCTTCTTTGTAAGGTTCATAGTCAATGTTGACCGATTATATTCCCCAAAGCAGGAAGCTTTCGGTGGTAACCGATTCTCATCTTTGGTCTTCCTGCACTCTGCTTTCTAAGGTCCATAGTTAATGTTTCAGACGATGTTCTCCAAGGCATGGATTTACTGGTGCTATTAGATTTCCTCTACGATGTGCTTTGTAAGGTTCACAATCTTAATTTCGGACTATGTTTTTCCAAGCACTAGTTAGTTATGAGATGGAATTCGGTGGAACTTCATTTAGTTATTCTAGGATCTCGTTTTGTGCTTGACAATTTTCTAAGGTAGCTTTAGTGCATGAAGTATGTGTTGTGTTGTGTTTTTGTAAGAGGGCTTTCAACTGGATAGGCGGTAGTTTTGTTGTTTATATAGTTTCAGTGCTTGTTGAATCCGACAAAATTTGTACAGACTAGAACTTTGTTCTTTGCGAACCTGCAATTTCAAATTAACATTTAGACCTATGAAGACACACAATTTCATTGGTTCAAAAGAAAATTTTAATGATGATTGGAATGAAAATGCTCAAGCATATGGCTTATTTTACAACAAAAAAACGATGAAGGTATAAATTTAAACATAATAAGGTTGTAATAGATTGCTATTCCAAAACTTAAGAAATAGGAATTCCAATAAATGTTGGGAGCTTGAAGATTCCATCCAAGAGCTTTTGTCCAATTACATATGGTGTTACCTAGGTTGGCCTGAATACTCTAGTATTCGTCATAACTCCCTTTAGAACTAGATATTCAACTTCAAACGTTTGATGAGAACTTTAGCATTAAAGTGCCTTGCAACCCTTATTTGATGTGTCGTGATTCTCAGCTTTGCTTTCTTCCACTACTAATCGACCTGATCAAGAATTTCAAGTAGTAGTGCCTTTTTTTGGCCTAGTTGATTTTTTTGTGGATGAGTGAGGACTTCCTACATTATTAAAATCATTTATTCTGGGTCATATTCTAGGGCAAACGATTTATGACCGATCATAGATTTATGAGTTATTTGGTAAACTTTTAGGGTGTGTTCTTTGCAAGCGGAAGCGGAGATTTTGAGCGAAGAATGTTAGCAGAGAATTGTAGTTAGCGGAGAATGTGATCTACCGTTAAGCGGAGAATTTAAGCGGAGCATTTATGCGGAGTATTTTTTTATTTAGTAATTTAATTATTAAATGATTAAAACTTAACAATATGATTAGTGAAAAATAACACATTTAACCATAAATAATAGTTCAGTACATAATAATATTTCAAACCAGTTCACTACATAATAATAGACACATGCGAGCAACTACCTATTTCAAACCAGTTCACTACAAACTACTACTGTCTGCGGAATCTAGAAAGATGATAACTCATGTACCCCATCAACTCCAAATCAGACAAGGTCTCAACCACCTCTAAAATAGACCTATCACGACGAAAAATCTCAACGATCTCCCATCGGCTTACATCACTGATGGGCGAGAGATGGGCATAGCATTTCTCCACTTCCACGGTGAAACGCTTTGTCTGTACGAAGGCCGGTTCGGGAGGAGCGGGTTCGGACGGAGCTGCCCTACAAGATGTGGCGCGCGTCGACTGCCTCCGTGCAGACTGAACCGGCGGTGGACTATCTGAGGCGGCCTCTGGAGCAGGGGGATCTCATAACTGCAAGTTCTTGTGCCAATGCAGCCCCTAAAAAGCTGGTTCTGCTCACGAAACTTTAGAGGTGGCTGTCTCCTAAACTTCTGGTACAAGCGTGCAGGCCCATGCCACCAGTCGTCTGATCCGTCCAAGCGGTCCTGCGAAGCATCCCAAAAACCGCCAGGAATCTGTAAAAGTGCATTCCATGAAGTCCATACCCTCTTCAGATTATCCCATTTGTTTTTTATTTGTATCAGCGTCAACTCATCTTCAAACATCTCATTGAACTCAGCCTGCATCGCACTAAGGAATCTGTTGGTTCCTCGAAGACCAATATTGTTAAGGCAAATATCTATAAAAGCCTCTGTGTGATCCACTGGCCATAAAGCATTTGGGGCGTTGGAAGAGCCCGAAGCAGAAGCAGACGAATGTGCCATTAGACTGGAAGAAGGTACCTGATCCTAAGCTGAAAGCAGAAGAAGGAGGAAGAAGGTAGGAGAAATGAGGAGAAAGAAGGAAAGGGAGGTTATGAAGGCAAGGAGCCAACGGCTCAAAATTGACCGTTTGCCAACGGACACCTCCGACGCGTCGGAGGCGTCAGTTGGCCAAACGGTCCGTTTGGACCAAAAGAACGCCCCCTTAGTACAAGTTGGAGTTCATTAACCCAGCCTCCTTTAGCTTTTATGAGTTACTTTTCAGTGGTGGATTTGATGATCTTGGTTTATTGCATTGTCTATATTCCGATGATACTTTAGGTATTATGTTCCTAATTTGGGATGGCAAGGATATACATGCCTCATTTTCTTGCTTTCTTGCAACTTCACCATGATTCTTAGGCTGAATATTAATCATGGCCTAGTTTCATCCATTCACGCTTTTTGAGTCAATTTCCTCTTTTGACCTCGTATACTCGTTCATTTGCAATGCTTTACAGTGGTTGTCATATCCTGCTTAGAGGAGTTTAGGGTTAGGTGTCCAATTTCCTTAGGGAGAAGATTTCCATTGTTTTCTTAGCCTTCCATTATAAAGGATTTCCTATTTGACTTTCTGAATGTTTCTAGAATTGATTGTTCCTCATTCGAACAACCTGTATGTTTATCCCATGACCATCAACTGGTCCAAGGCGAAGCACCCTATTTGGTAGTTCGGAAGTAACTCCCCGGAGCTTATAGTGGTGTTATGGATTTTGAAGGAAGGAAGAAGATAAGATGAGTCACCATGAGAAGTCACAAAACAATTTAGTCTAGTTTAATGGACCTGTGTTGATTTATCTTGTATGGATCAGTGACAATCCATACAAATAGAATGTTTTTGACTGATTTTCTTTGGGAGCTAGTAGAGTAGACGAACCAAGCCATTCGGTCAGAGAAGTAACCGCGTTTGCCTTTATGGATCGGCGTTGATAGATAGGGCATGGATCGACAATGATCAATCCACTTAGAGAATTTTTGCAAATTTTTCTTCTTGGAAGCAATGTGGTTGAGAGAAGTAGCCTTTTCAAGAATTCAGATGTGTCATCAGTGTAGGATTTAAACTAGTGAAAATTAGGGACATATCCCTATTTTCGAACTTAATACACCTCACATCCCTATCATCTTTCTTCTGTAAACCCGCCCCCTGTTTTAGCTACTGCCTCCTCCTATTAAGGTACTTCCGCCTTCACACTTCATACACTACGCCTTTTTCGTTTACTGGCAAAAAAAATTTCTAAAATCTTGAAATAATCCCAGAAGTCCACGCAAAAAAAAAGTTGCATATATGTTTGCAACTATTGCTATTAGTTGCATACATATATGCAACTATTTGAATACACATGCACATACTCAGGCTCTCCTCTTGAATAACTGCATACATATATGCAGTTTTTCTATATAACTGCATATATGTGAAAATATATGCAAAAGTGAAAAAGTTGTACTTATGTACGCTGTTTTCAAATAATTGCATGGGTAGATGCATGTTTTCACAATATGTGCATACATGTATGCATTTATACTGCAGTTTTGATGTAGAATTGAAATAAATGCATACATGTATGCGACTTATTGAATTATATGCATCTTTTGATGCATTTGACTGCATTTCGTTGTTTTTTATGTAATTCTTGATTTTGACGTGGTTTTTGATGTTATTTCGACCTGATTTTTTTCAGGATTAATTATTTTAATTAATTACGAATTTACGTGATTTTTTAATATTTTTTTGTTGATTTTTTGAAAAATAGGGACTAAATTTACAATAATTTTATGACCGGATGTGAGTTTAATTTTAAAACTTAATAGGGACCTGTAAAAAACGCACCCTTGAAACTAACCCTAGAGAGGAAGGGATTAATATGGCTTATTATAATTTTCAAATAATAACAATAATAAATATGTCAATATAGATATTAACAGAGTAATTGTAACACCCCACGTCCGTTAGTGTCACTCGCAAAGGGAATGCACTAAGTTCTGTGGAGCATTATGGGTAAAAGATGCAGATAAATTACAAGACAGACAAACAATTAACAGCGGAAAATAAAACTTTGCTTTATTGATAAAATAGATTGTACAAGATTGCTTTACAATTTCAGAGTATCATCTGTCTTTACTAGATAAAGAAGCATAAAAATACATTTATATTCCCCAATGTAGCATAAGCCAGCCATAGCATCTGAAAGAGAATCCAAGGACAACTTTGTCAAATCTTCAAGCTGGGAAAGAGCAACGGTCCAATTTAATCCTGAGTTATACTATTCCCTCCTCAACTACCTGGGGGGACGGAAGAAAAGAAGCGAAAGAAAAACAGAGTCAAACATAAAGCCTGAGTAAGTCAGTAACTTCTATCATGTGAACAGGGGAAACAGAACGACATGAATTAACTGAATACAAGATAATACCATGATGATAAGGCTAACAAGATAAGATTCACACAAGACATGCTAAGACAAGATAAACTGGATATACTACAACACTTTCTCCGCTTCGCTTTTACCGCGATATACTCGTTTCTATATCTCTACACCACCTAACTAGTGTTCCAACTAGTAACGATAACGTGATCCCAATCCCTGTAGTTTCCTTCGCCTTCAGGCGTACCTTGATTATTTATTACCTAGATCTAGTCTAGGTTTTATATCAAGTGCTTTCTAGATTCAATTAGAGTTTACGCTATCTGTTGAACGCTTCTTGTATTCAGGATTTATGCCACCTAGTTCCAAACTAGGGATTATGCTACCTGTCGAATGATGCCCTTTAGTCTAGGATACACTACCTAGAGTGGTATATGTTCCTATACTTTCCCCACGAATGTATCGCGAATCGTTATCGCTTGTCTAGATGCACATGTCCTGTAATGTGCTACCCGAGTCCCGTGTCAGGGCAACTCTAAAAATACGGAACTCGGTCAGGAGCTTTCAATATCTGCCGATGCAGATGTTAAGGTCTGTTTTTCCAGTGGCTATGGTCCCACTCGACCCCTCCCTCAACTAATGGAAGGCCACCCTTGTAAAATGAGAACTGTACGAAGGCCCCTATCTGTCCCACTAATTCTATGGCCAACAACACCCCGCAACCACAACTAGATAGCAAGTATGTGGTCCGTATGAGTCCTCCAGCCTTCCCGCTTCACGTGTCTCGCTTGACTGAAGATGGTAGGTAGACAACGAGTTGCTATCACAGAGCTTCCGTCTTCTCGCCGAATCACGCTGGTCCATCCTAGTCTTTTGGTTGCCATATATTGCAACCAAGGCATACCCTTGGCTCTTCTACCGCACACCTTAACCTCTGTGCGCCTAGGCGGATCATCTGCAGCCTCACGGAGGGATACCAAGAGTACCCTCACGTCCCCTCGAAGCCTCGGGCTTCGTATCCCAATTCGTTGGAGTCTTCTTTAAAATCAGGGACGTCCGCTCCTTCGTGTTATACTAAGAATTACTACTTAGTTCTACTAACTAAGTTTTACCACTTAGTTTCCAGGATCATTGTCTTCTTAACTAAGTTTTACTACTTAGTTCTCTTTCCCGTTAAGTTGGATTGGTTAAGTGTCTTTAGTCGATTCAAGCTAACTTAACCCTTTTCCCTTATCCTGTTAAACTGGTTAAGTGTTGTCAGTATTCATGTTGACTTAACCCCACCACAAACCAAGTCATATTGGTTAAGTATTTCTTAACCCCACCCATTCATCCTGTATTGGTTAAGTGTTCCCTTTTTAACTTAACCTTTCCCACCGGTTTTAACTAAACCTGTTATTAATGGTTAAGTATCATCTCTTTGTGTCTTAGACTTAACCCTATTCATTTATCATATTCTGATGGTTAAGTGTTCAAGTTTACTTAACCCTAAGGTCCAACCAAGCTAACATATTAAACTGGCTAAGTGTATTACTTAACCCCAACCTCTAGTCTAATTTACATGCTAAATTGGCTAAGTGTATTAATTTTACTTAACCCCACCTTCTAGTCTAGTCAACATGTTAATTTGGCTAAGTATTCCCATGGACTTAACCCTCCCATTCTAGCTTTAACTGTGTTAAGTTGGTTAAGTGTTTCTATGGACTTAATCCTACCATTCTAGCTTAACAGTGTTAAGTTGGTTAAGTGCTCCTATGGACTTAACCTTCCCATTCTAGCTTTAACTGTGTTGGTTAAGTGTTCCTATGGACTTAACCCTCCCCTTCTTGTTCTAGCTTTAACTAATAAATTAAAGCCGCAACCTCTCACATTAGACAGATATTGCTGTGGTTACTAGATGTGCCGGTCGGTTCCGGGCAGGTTTACGGTCGGTTCCGGGCAGGTTTACACCGCAACTCAGTCTAACCTCGGGTTAGGCATATTCATGTTTTCTAAGTTCAAAGGGTTTTCTGATTAATTTCCAAACCTGGTTTTGAAAGCAACCATCCCGTTCGTCGGATCAGTTAGGGATAGCCAGGGAGGGCAGGAAACTTATATTTTCCAAACCCAAGCCTAGACACTATCCTCTCTGTCACCCTAGAACTTTCTGGTACGAGTTATAAAAAGGGGTGTTATCAAAATATCTTTCTTTTGTTTATAAATTGTTAACAATTTATCTTACAGCCCATTTCCCCCTTTTTAAACAAATTTGGCCTATATTCATTTGTCGCTAACAGACTTATATTCTAGGCCCAAATCTTGATTTGCCTAACCTACAGTTCATAGCAATTTATATCTATCATCTTTATTTTCAGTTTATGTTAAACTAGATTTTATATGCCAAACTAGATTTTCTATTCTAGTTCACCGTTTATGCCCAAAAACTAGATTTATTCTTTTAGTTTACAGTCTACATACAAACTAGATTTATTATTCTAGTTTTTCAGTTTACAGGCCAATACTAGATCTAAATTTCATAACCTATAATCCATGTCAAATCTACCCAATTCACATGTCTTAACACATGTTCTAAAATTGTATAAATCAGAATCATGTTCGCTTCCAAACTATGCCAATTTCAAGCTTACAACTATATTTATGTTTTTTTTTGTTTTTTTTTCCCAAATCGCATTCCCACCGTTCGTATAATCATGATTCAACCTAGATTGTAAATAAATCTAGATTCGTAGAAAATAGGGAATGAACCAAAGATGCTATGAAAAAGGGTGGACATAATAATTGGCATAAAAAGATTTTGAATAACGACGCAGGTTCAAGAATATGGGTAGACCTAACTTAATAGGTAAATTCCCATGGTCTAAAACCAAGAATAGACACAATAGGTTCAAGAACATGGGTAGACCTAACTTAATAGGTAAATTCCCACAGTCTAAAACCAAAGAAAATCAAGAACATACAGAATAGATAAATCGGGTTTTAGACCCAATTTCATAGTCACAAAACTTAAGCAACAATTTTCCTAGTCATGAATCATAGGTGTTTAAATCACCGTTGTTATGTCATAGGTAATACTTTATGTCCAAGTCAAAGGCTTGTGTTCATAATCGTAGGCAAATGTCCATAGTCATAGGCAATATTCATAGTCAAAAGGGAAAATAATTCCCACAGTCATAAGTCACCGTCATAGGCAATGTTTTATGTCCCAAAATCAAAGGCTTATGTTCATAGTCCAAAGCCACATGATCTCAGAATCCATAGTCATAGACAACAGTCTTAGGCAAAGTCTTATTTGTCCTTGAATCATAACAGTTCTTAATTTAGTCCAAGAGTATGAACACGGATTCGAATAGAGAGAGAGATTTGGCATATTCTTTTATTCCTTTAATTTCATGTCACAAAATAAAGCAAAAACGTTCAAATCTAGAAACAACTGACTTACAGAAACTAGATCTAGAATAGAAGAATGGCGATGCTAAGATTCGTATGTCGTTGCTCGAGGTTTGTTGATTTAGCCTTTGAATTCTTCACTTTGATTTGAATCTTCTCTTGAACAGATTTGAGCAGCATCTCCATGTCTTGAATTTATATTTTATTTTAATTATTTAAGAAAATTTAGAGGGGGGAAGAAGCCATGAATCTTAGCAGCAAAAGGATAGAAGAGAATTGGTGCAAAGAGAATGAAGACTAAGACTGTTTATATAGCTGCTCAAGACCTTATCGTACATGCAGCGCTGAGTCAGCATTGAACCTAGTTAAGAAAATAGTCCAGGTACGTAGATGAATCTAGCCAAACCTTATCATACACGCTGTGCTGAGTCAGCATTGGGTCCCACTATTTTGGCGTAGAAATTTGAAATTCGAATGAATTGTATTTGGCGTAGAAATTTGATTTTCGAACTTTTGAATTTCTGGAATTTATTTAACTGTTTTATTCACATGAAATATTCTTATATGTATACAATTCCTCTAACGACCATTTTACGCGTATATATATACGCACAACTTTCATTTTATTTTCAAAATTCAAATGATGTTGCCATATTTAATTGACTGTAGCCTTATCTTGAATTTTATCTTTCGTATACATATATTTTTGCATATATATATATTTATATTCTCATATGTATATATATATATATATTCTTTATTTCCTTATATGTACGTTCTTATCCTTTCAAATTTTTGAATTTGTATACGTACATATATTTGCATGTTCAGTTGGCCTTCTCTAAAACAAAGATAAAAAAAATCATGCTGCCGCCGGGGTTCGAACCCTCGACCTCTATGCTACAAATCCAATGTCTTAACCAACTGAGCTACGGAGGCTTTCGTTAATAAGTCTTAGAACAATAATAATTATTGTTCTCTCCTTACTTCTCTTTTTTCATGTTAGTTACGATACTTAAATTAAACAACTGCATGGATCTTTTTTTTTTCTTTTAAAAATTAATTGTACTTTAATTTGTGAATCTTAATGTCACAGAATTACGGGGTGTTACATTCTCCCCCACTTAAAAGGATTTCGTCCCCGAAATCTTCAAGTTAGGAAGAATGTGTCCTACCATCCAATCACCCATCTACTCAACCATTCAATCACAGGCATTCATTGTCCTTACAAGATTTCTAATGCTTTCATGTTCATATGCATAGTGTGTGGATATGTCTCTATCTAATGCAAAATCAGGCGGTCTACTGATTCAGTTGACCTCCTTAATGCAAATCATGTTAGTGTCATGCGTCCAATCATGTATGCAAGCATCCCTGGTCATGTAAATACTACATGCGTGCACAACCATACATCCATATGCAACGTCCATATGATATCATATCAAGTTCAACTTACAAACAAATGCATATATGTAAATGCTATATGAAAGCGTTCGAACTTGATCTAGTGTCTAATACGTATGCATATGCATCCACGAGCGACCATTTGCAACCACTTGCAACCATTCAACCATAACATATTTCAAATACATGTTTACATCCATTGGCTTCTACCTAAAGATCGCAGATTCGATCTAGAGGATATACTTTGGAAAGAGAGAAACAACTATGCGTAAAGCTCCTAAACAAAGAAATCAAGGATGCACCCTTAAGAAAAAAGGGTATGTTGCTAGTATCTAGCCTTCTTGAGCTTTATTCCACTGTATCTTAACCAATTTTTACTCCACGATTGTGAAGTTTCTAAGCTCCATCTCCAAAATGAACAAATGTCAACCAAGTGTATATACTAGGATGATCAGAGGTCTCTCCTCCTATCTTATCCATCATGCCATAATTATAAGGGTCAAAAGGTCACTACGTGCTTTTTAGAGCGCATGCCACAACTATCCATCTCTCACGCAAACCATCCTAGTCGAACTCGACATTCCTCAAGTACAAGCCCCAAAGGCCTAAACCAATATCAGACAAGCACCCAAGGAATATCTCCTTTAGAAAATCTACGTGATATGATATAAGCAAACTCAATAGCTATTCAAACCCCTACTAACCAAAAATAAACGGGTCGAACCACCCACTAGGTTTGAGACTGATTGGGATCTTCTTACTATACAAGTACTAAGGTGCAAAGACTCAACTATGGAAGCAAATATGAACAAATGCGAAGCGCTAAATCCGAACAGAAAAACTAGATTCTTCCAACAGAAACTTTTACCACCTATCTCCTACGTACGCTCAGCATGTACTTGCCCTTCTGAAAATCTTGTCCTTTGTCCTTAATTATATGCCCTATCATACCATAGTAAAGATACTTCCTCTTGTCTTAGGTTTTGTAATCCCTTCCTCCTTCGTGAGCCAAGTCTACATCCATAATTTCCTCATCCTTGGGTCGTGCTCCTTTGCCAAACTTCCACGTGTAACCATGTTGGCAAATCTCTCGAAAGTTGCCTCTATCGCACGGAAAAACCCTATAAACTTGAAAGAAGACTGGCCGTAAGTAAAACAACTACGGCTATAGATGGAAGTCGGGCACTACTTCTCCCTTCGATGAGGTTACCTCCCGGAAAGCCAGGAGCCCAGAGAGTCAAGAAAGGAGGAGACAAGAATTCAAATAGAGGAAGAGAAGATAGTGCGTATGGCTTTGGGGAATATGCCTATGAAACAAAACTTTTCTTTTGAAAATGCTTCTTTAAAGACCATTTTGAAAAATATTTTTTCAAATCTTTTATCTGATCCGGTAACCTTCAGCTCTGATACCACGTGTAACACCCCACGTCCGTTAGTGTCACTCGCAAAGGGAATGCACTAAGTTCTGTGGAGCATTATGGGTAAAAGATGCAGATAAATTACAAGACAGACAAACAATTAACAGCGGAAAATAAAACTTTGCTTTATTGATAAAATAGATTGTACAAGATTGCTTTACAATTTCAGAGTATCATCTGTCTTTACTAGATAAAGAAGCATAAAAATACATTTATATTCCCCAATGTAGCATAAGCCAGCCATAGCATCTGAAAGAGAATCCAAGGACAACTTTGTCAAATCTTCAAGCTGGGAAAGAGCAACGGTCCAATTTAATCCTGAGTTATACTATTCCCTCCTCAACTACCTGGGGGGACGGAAGAAAAGAAGCGAAAGAAAAACAGAGTCAAACATAAAGCCTGAGTAAGTCAGTAACTTCTAGCATGTGAACAGGGGAAACAGAATGACATGAATTAACTGAATACAAGATAATACCATGATGATAAGGCTAACAAGATAAGATTCACACAAGACATGCTAAGACAAGATAAACTGGATATACTACAACACTTTCTCCGCTTCGCTTTTACCGCGATATACTCGTTTCTATATCTCTGCACCACCTAACTAGTGTTCCAACTAGTAACGATAACGTGATCCCAATCCCTGTAGTTTCCGTCGCCTTCAGGCGTACCTTGATTATTTATTACCTAGATCTAGTCTAGGTTTTATATCAAGTGCTTTCTAGATTCAATTAGAGTTTACGCTATCTGTTGAACGCTTCTTGTATTCAGGATTTATGCCACCTAGTTCCAAACTAGGGATTATGCTACCTGTCGAATGATGCCCTTTAGTCTAGGATACACTACCTAGAGTGGTATATGTTCCTAGACTTTCCCCACGAATGTATCGCGAATCGTTATCGCTTGTCTAGATGCACATGTCCTGTAATGTGCTACCCGAGTCCCGTGTTAGGGCAACTCTAGAAATACGGAACTCGGTCAGGAGCTTTCAATATCTGCCGATGCAGATGTTAAGGTCTGTTTTTCCAGTGGCTATGGTCCCACTCGACCCCTCCCTCAACTAATGGAAGGCCACCCTTGTAAAATGAGAACTGTACGAAGGCCCCTATCTGTCCCACTAATTCTATGGCCAACAACACCCCGCAACCACAACTAGATAGCAAGTATGTGGTCCGTATGAGTCCTCCAGCCTTCCCGCTTCACGTGTCTCGCTTGACTGAAGATGGTAGGTAGACAACGAGTTGCTATCACAGAGCTTCCGTCTTCTCGCCGAATCACGCTGGTCCATCCTAGTGTTTTGGTTGCCATATATTGCAACCAAGGCATACCCTTGGCTCTTCTACCATAGACCTTAACCTCTGTGCGCCTAGGCGGATCATCTGCAGCCTCACAGAGGGATACCAAGAGTACCCTCACGTCCCCTCGAAGCCTCGGGCTTCGTATCCCAATTCGTTAGAGTCTTCTTTAAAATCAGGGACGTTCGCTCCTTCGTGTTATACTAAGAATTACTACTTAGTTCTACTAACTAAGTTTTACCACTTAGTTTCCAGGATCATTGTCTTCTTAACTAAGTTTTACTACTTAGTTCTCTTTCCCGTTAAGTTGGATTGGTTAAGTGTCTTTAGTCAATTCAAGCTAACTTAACCCTCTTCCCTTATCCTGTTAAACTGGTTAAGTGTTGTCAGTATTCATGTTGACTTAACCCCACCACAAACCAAGTCATATTGGTTAAGTATTTCTTAACCCCACCCATTCATCCTGTATTGGTTAAGTGTTCCCTTTTTAACTTAACCTTTCCCACCGGTTTTAACTAAACCTGTTATTAATGGTTAAGTATCATCTCTTTGTGTCTTAGACTTAACCCTATTCATTTATCATATTCTGATGGTTAAGTGTTCAAGTTTACTTAACCCTAAGTTCCAACCCAGCTAACATATTAAACTGGCTAAGTATATTACTTAACCCCAACCTCTAGTCTAATTAACATGTTAAATTGGCTAAGTGTATTAACTTTACTTAACCCCACCTTCTAGTCTAGACAACATGTTAATTTGGCTAAGTATTCCCATGGAATTAACCCTCCCATTCTAGCTTTAACTGTGTTAAGTTGGTTAAGTTTTTCTATGGACTTAATCCTACCATTCTAGCTTAACAGTGTTAAGTTGGTTAAGTGCTCCTATGGACTTAACCTTCCCATTCTAGCTTTAACTGTGTTGGTTAAGTGTTCCTATGGACTTAACCCTCCCCTTCTTGTTCTAGCTTTAATTAATAAATTAAAGCCGTAACCTCTCACATTAGACAGATATTGCTGCGGTAACTGGATGTGCCGGTCGGTTCCGGGCAGGTTTACACCGCAACTCAGTCTAACCTCGGGTTAGGCATATTCATGTTTTCTAAGTTCAAAGGGTTTTCTGATTAATTTCCAAACCTGGTTTTGAAAGCAACCATCCCGTTCATCGGATCAGTTAGGGATAGCCAGGGAGGGCAGGAAACTTATATTTTCCAAACCCAAGCCTAGACACTATCCTCTCTGTCACCCTAGAACTTTCTGGTACGAGTTATAAAAAGGGGTGTTATCAAAATATCTTTCTTTTGTTTATAAATTGTTAACAATTTATCTTACAGCCCATTTCCCCCTTTTTAAACAAATTTGGCCTATATTCATTTGTCGCTAACAGACTAATATTCTAGGCCCAAATCTTGATTTGCCTAACCTACAGTTCATAGCAATTTAGATCTATCATCTTTATTTTCAGTTTATGTTAAACTAGATTTTATATGCCAAACTAGATTTTCTATTCTAGTTCACCGTTTATGCCCAAAAACTAGATTTATTCTTCTAGTTTACAGTCTACATACAAACTAGATTTATTATTCTAGTTTTTCAGTTTACAGGCCAGTACTAGATCTAAATTTCATAACCTATAATCCATGTCAAATCTACCCAATTCACATGTCTTAACACATGTTCTAAAATTGTATAAATCAGAATCATGTTCGCTTCCAAACTATGCCAATTTCAAGCTTACAACTATATTTATGTTTATTTTTGTTTTTTTTCCCAAATCGCATTCCCACCGTTCATATAATCATGATTCAACCTAGATCGTAAATAAATCTAGATTCGTAGAAAATAGGGAATGAACCAAAGATGCTATGAAAAAGGGTGGACATAATAATTGGCATAAAAAGATTTTGAATAACGACGCAGGTTCAAGAATATGGGTAGACCTAACTTAATAGGTAAATTCCCACGGTCTAAAACCAAGAATAGACAGAATAGGTTCGAGAACATGGGTAGACCTAACTTAATAGGTAAATTCCCACAGTCTACTACCAAAGAAAATCAAGAACAGACAGAATAGATAAATCGGGTTTTAGACCCAATTTCATAGTCACAAAACCTAAGCAACAATTTTCCTAGTCATGAATCATAGGTGTTTAAATCACCGTTGTTATGTCATAGGTTATACTTTATGTCCAAGTCAAAGGCTTGTGTTCATAATCGTAGGCAAATGTCCATAGTCATAGGCAATATTCATAGTCAAAAGGGAAAATAATTCCCACAGTCATAAGTCACCGTCATAGGCAATGTTTTATGTCCCAAAATCAAAGGCTTATGTTCATAGTCCAAAGCCACATGATCTCAGAATCCATAGTCATAGGCAACAGTCTTAGACAAAGTCTTATTTGTCCTTGAATCATAACAGTTCTTAATTTAGTCCAAGAGTATAAACACAGATTCGAATAGAGAGAGAGAGAGATTTGACATATTCTTTTATTCCTTTGATTTCATGTCACAAAATAAAGCAAAAACGTTCAAATCTAGAAACAACTGACTTACAGAAACTAGATCTAGAATAGAAGAATGGCGATGCTAAGATTCGTATGTCGTTGCTCGAGGTTTGTTGATTTTGCCTTTGAATTCTTCACTTTGATTTGAATCTTCTCTTGAACAGATTTGAGCAGCATCTCCATGTCTTGAATTTATATTTTATTTTAATTATTTAAGAAAATTTAGAGGAGGGGAAGAAGCCATGAATCTTAGCAGCATAAGGATAGAAGAGAATTGGTGCAAAGAGAATGAAGACTAGGGCTGTTTATATAGCTGCTCAAGACCTTATCGTACACGCAGCGCTGAGTCAGCATTGAACCTAGTTAAGAAAATAGTCTAGGTACGTAGATGAATCTAGCCAAACCTTATCATACACGCAGTGCTGAGTCAGCATTGGGTCCCACTATTTTGGCGTAGAAATTTGAAATTCGAATGAATTGTATTTGGCGTAGAAATTTGATTTTCGAACTTTTGAATTTCTGGAATTTATTTAACTGTTTTATTCACATGAAATATTCTTATATGTATACAATTCCTCTAACGACCATTTTATGCGTATATATATACGCACAACTTTCATTTTATTTTCAAAATTCAAATGATGTTGTCATATTTCATTGACTGTAGCCTTATCTTGAATTTTATCTTTCGTATACATATATTTTTGCATATATATATATATGTGTATATATTTATATTCTCATATATATATATTCTTTATTTCCTTATATGTACGTTCTTATCCTTTCAAATTTTTGAATTTGTATATGTACATATATTTGCATGTTCAGTTGGCCTTCTCTAAAACAAAGATAAAAAAAATTATGTCGCCGCCGGGGTTCGAACCCTCGACCTCTATGCTACAAATCCAATGTCTTAACCAACTGAGCTACAGAGGCTTTTGTTAATAAGTCTTAGAACAATAATAATTATTGTTCTCTCCTTACTTCTCTTTTTCATGTTAGTTATGATACTTAAATTAAACAACTGCATGGATCTTTTTTTTTTTAAATTAATTGTACTTTAATTTGTGAATCTTAATGTCACAGAATTACGGGGTGTTACAGTAATTGCGAAAAGTAAATCACATATAGAAATTACCCAGCTTTGAACAAATTATTCCTACCAATGCCCCCAATGTTTCTATTGGGGATTAATTAATACAACGCTTACAACTACTGTAAACTCACAACTCTTGCTTACTTGATTTTTCTAACACCATGATCAAAATTCCACCCTAGATTTTCAGCTAGGAGTTAAACAATACAGTGCTTACATACATGGTAAATTTGTGACTATCGCTCATTCAATTGTTCTAACCCTATGCTCAAAACCCTGCCATAATTCAGCCATTGTTGACTTACCTTTTTGCAAAGTTGTCACACTTTAGATTTCTCACCACTTGACTGATCGGGACTCGACAACGAACTTACTCAAACTCGAGAATGCTTGGACTAAGCATTGAATTTGATGGATACCTGGAATTTTATATAACTCGGATCAGTCATGTGCAAAGGCACTTGAGCGGGAAGGACTTTGGTCCCTGTGGATCACTAAGGATCCGCTTTCAGACATTGTAAATATGGCATTTACCAGACCCGGATTTACAAGACCCGGAACGGCTTGGTAAACTTTGGGCATGATCACCCAAAAACCTTGGATCGGCCTTGTGCACAATCTGGCTATTTATAAAATTTGGAAAACCTAGCATATACCAAGTCTAGATTAGCACAGAGAACTTGAGGACATATCACCCTCGATCCTCATGCCAAAAAAGGCATGTGCGTTGGACCAATGCTAGGACTTGGGGATTTGGAAATTGTAGCTTGAAAAGCTATAGTTTTTAAAATAAAAAATCACAACCCAAATACAATGAAAACCCTTTCTAAAATTTCATAAATAGAAGGGAAACAAGCCCGACGAATATAAAAATGTTAAAGTCCAATCTTCCCTTTATAATTATTTTGCCTTGAACTCTTCTATAATCACTAGATCTTTTTTTTCTTTCAAACTAAAATTTAGGGTTTCTTGATAATGCTGCCTCTTCTTATTTAATCTTGATCGTTGTCAAATTCGCATGGCTTCTTACTAGGTCGATCTATGTTACTTTGTCTAAGATGGGTGTTCTAGTTTGTTGAGTTCAGTTGCTTAAACCTAGTATGGAATTTTTTTTTTCCCTTTTCATTTTAATTTTCCCGACTTGAATTTTTTTTTTTTACTTTCACATCGCTTGTGATGAACTTTGGGGTATAAATAGGATTTTAAATCCACTTATTTGTTTGATTTCATTTGGCATGGACTGCTTTTATATATGCTGGCTTCTACATGAAAATGCTTTCATTTATTTTTGACTTGGCTTTGATTTTGGGTTTGACTTTTGATTTGATGCATATTGTTGGCTCATTCAACAATAATTTGATTCAAATTAGTTGTTGGCTGTTTTAATTTTCTATGGTAAAATTTTCCTTGCACTGTTATTTGTGTTGCCTTATGTCTTCCTTGATCAGAAACTACACTCGTTTAGATGCAACGCTCGATTAACCAACTTGCATTTTTTTTTACCTTGATCGCATTTGCTCCTGCATTGAAAACTAGCGGCTTTATGCACCTTGTATGTATGCATCTGAACCATACTTGTACTTGTGTTAGTTTTGCTAATATGTGTAGTCTGGTTTCAAAATCTCCAAGGATTGCTTTGTGCCTGCTTGGAAATTGTTTGATCTGTGCACCTATTTGACTTGTACATGTTTAAGTTTGTCAAGGCCGTTTGGATTGTGGTCTCTTACACTTGGTTTTCTTTTGCTGAATTTGAAATTTTTTAAGTAAACTTGTGTTGAGTTCAACTTTAGTTGGATTTGACCTCGTGCTCAATTGCACAGAGTTGAGTCACTAATCTTGACCTTTGTAGTTGTTTGATTAAAAAATTATATTTAAATTTTTTTTTAATTTAAATTTGTTTCTATTTCAAATTAACACATTATTTTATTCGACGGGTATGATAGATGACTGTACAAATTCTGGAGCATACAGTAAAAGAATTCAAACAAGTCTGAGTGAGTTTTATGATGTACATCAGCATTTGAGTCTGTAGTGAGAATATGAACATACAAATACAAGGGTTTTTACGATGAATTTTAAATGTAAATAGTGAGAACAGGAATGTGTACTATTCATGAATGTAATAAAATATTTACTTGAGTAAAATATCCATTCCAAATTTAAAATTCTAAGTTAAATATTTTAGTCTTGCAAATATTTGTTTATTGTTTATAGGAAAATAGAATAGTACATTTATAAACACATTGAATATATGTATGTTTATTATCAACAAACAAAAAGCATATCGATGTACTTAACAATTTCATATTTTGATGATGATAACATATATTTAAACTTTGAAGTTTTAATAAATGTGTTTAACATGATATGACAGTGCTCACTTTTTTAGAGCGGTGCTAAATGCACCGCGTTAAGGACTGTCTTTTACAAGAAAAAAGGTGTGTGTCTTCATTTTACCGATGTAGATGGTACTGTACTACTGAACTATAATATAGGACCGTTGGAAAGATTGTTTGATTTTTTCTAAACAACACGTACGATTGGCGGTAGAAATCATTCGGCAATATAAAATCATTTGTTTTGAACTGTTTTTATTGTTAGAGGGTGTTGTACTGTCGTTCGGTAGTATTATATCGTTTGTTGAATGGGTACCACGAAAATAAATGGTGAGTATTTTGAAGTGTGTAATCGTATGGTGTTGGGTAAAATACAGAATGAGTTAAACTCATAACTTGGTGCATTTAGCACCGCTACTTATTTAGATGTTCACCCTACATAGATGCATCTATTTGAGAATGAGAAATTTGACATTCGAAACAAGTTTAATTTTGAATTTCGAATAATAAAAACATTCTTAAATATTTATTCATCTATTAAAATCTTAACTTTTCTCCCCTGTTTGTTATCATCAAAATCATAATAATGATGAATTTTGACAAGAAAGATATAAATTCAAATCAAGTGGGAAAACATATATCGCAAATCTCAATTAATCAAACAAAAAACATAACACTTCATTAATTATAACCAAATTCCACTTTTCAGAAAGATAGTAGTTTACAATAAATTTTATATAATGAAGAGAGTTTGTCAATGTCAATTAAAGGAATGAGATCCAAAGTTTTCAAATAAATATTATATACAAATTTAAGCACAATTTAACTATTTCAAGCATTTTATAACCATGCATAATGTTAGGACCTTTAAATGAGATTAGCAGTTACTTAAAAATTGTCAAATAGTTTCAAACCATGCATAACTATAAGGACTTTTAATTGAGATTGGAAATAATACTTAGACTTTTATCCTTCTTTTACACGAACTCCATACATGCCTAATTGAGGACTTTCAAATGCGATGAAAGCACATATACAAAAATTAAGGTAATTCTTCCATATATGACAGCTCTGACTTTTAAATGAGAGTGAATACTTTAGGATAAAAAATTATATATTTAAAAATATTTTCTTATTTTCAGTTTTTTTTTTAAGTTTTAACATTATATATAACCACAGTTTATGGAAGGGCGATGGTAGTGGAAGAAATTATCATGAAACTAGTACTAATTTTGTTAAGATTATGAGAATTGTTGAATTTTCATGAGACTTCAAATGATTTTTCCTCTTGTTATGAAATATAACGTAATCACTGCTCAACACTACTCCAAAAACTATAAATAATTTCGACAAGATCCAAAAATGGTTCAATTAGTCAATAAGTTAACTTTTGAGTAAACAATCAAGAATATTTTTAAAAATTGAAAATTTATTAGGCTCAATTTTCTATAAGAGATGTTTAGTGAAAAAATTTAATGTGCAGGTTGAAAATAAGTTTTAAAGAGCAATCAGTTGGATGTAATGATATAACATCTAATACTGCATGTATTCTGATCACCTATAGTGTTTAATGATACATCCCACACTAATTTTTCTTTTAAATTTTATGCAATCCTCATACTCACTCAAATCCAACTATATCAAGCAAGGTAATATTGTCTATGTCAGATAAAATCGCACAAAACAATTTCAATCATATTTTATCAACCATGAGAACATAATACGAGTTTGACCAATATTTCAAGAAAAATTTCTGAATCAGTTCATTTGAAACCATTGTTTGAAAGTTTAAATTTCATAATTCAAATTGAGTCCAAACACGAAAATTCTTGATATTCAAACATGTTAACAACTAAAGGTGATTTCAAATCTACCAAGTTAATCAAAAGCTATATGAGATTATAACGACTTGTTTATGTAAAATAAATATGGTTTTTGAGTAATATACTAAATTTGAGTGCAAATTTTTAAGACTTTCCAAAATGAATTAGCAAAAAATTAAAACAATGAAGTCGTGGACTAATTATTTAGCTTTTTAGAATTTCAAGAATTTTAAATTCCGTATAATCAACTGCTATATTTGTGTTTATAGTTCTGAAAACTCGCAAACCATGCTTGAAATAAATTGCATTTTCCACCTGTTTAAGTTCAAATTTTAGGGAAACACAAAACATGTAGGGATTTCAATTTATTTTCGTTAACATCTTGAATTTTTAAATTTTAAGTTTGAATGCTCAAGATATGACAAAAATACTATAGCAATGTCATCAGAAGACATCATCACAAGAAAATATAAAACAGAGTTTAGAGATCATATTATACTTACCATCTATACTGTGAACCTATGAATCTTCAACTCATCATTGTAGGCTAAGGAACACTTAAATTCTCTTCGACAGTAATATGGAACAACCTGAATTATGCCTCTCTCGAGGTTTATCTTTCGCCATCTTTGGTACCTAAAATTCTAAGCGATCGAATGGACTAACAAAAAATGTTTAAGCACTCTTGAGTCATTTTGGCATCCAAACTTGTTCATACGACAATTCGTTAGCATTCACGAAAGTGCCCATAAGAACCTAAACTTGTTCAGACTTAATCAAATTCGTCTTTTTTACTTTTTGGGACTCATGATCATTTAATCAGATTGTTTTTATTTCTAAACAAGCACTTATTTATGCCTATACTTTCCACAAATAAGAATTTTGAAGAATCGTCAAATAATCAAAATTTTCTTTTTTAATATGTTTAACTCTACCATAGCCAAACCCATTTCTACTTTCAATAAACTTTGATTTTTCAATAGCATATTCAAGGATTTTTCTCCATTTGAAAATTTTCTTATACTCAACACAAGGTCATTGACTTTGCATTTTAAACGACTGTTATCATTTATCAGCTTGGAATACCAACTTGTAATAATCTCTCTTGTATGAATCGTTCTACTTTAAGGCTATATTTTCATTTTTAAGCACATTTATAAACAGTATCAGAGTAAACACGAATCTCACAGCGGAACGAATAAAATATATTATATAACACTTTGAAATACAAATCTGAATTTGTATATATACATACCATATCAGAATATAACTCATATACAATACAGCGGAAATGATCTCTAAATAACTAGTGGTGAAACCTCTTTCTTCGAGCTCCTCCAAGTGTATCTGTAAAAGCCTAAACACTTGACTACACGTACAAACTTGGACACTCAAGAGTTTAGGGAAAACAAACAAAATAAACTCTAGGTCAGTCATGGGACTAGTGCGGGTAAATTCCAACCATATCGTTTAACTTTGAAATTCCTTTTGAAATAAAAAGATAATAGTTGGACCAGCCCACACATAAACATGGACGGTTTTTACTTACTATAACCAAACCATTTTTGATATCAAAATCCAGTGATATTATAATAATGTCTAATCAAATAAATAATCAAATAGCAGAACGCTTGCATCTCACGCTCCACATATATTGTATAAAATCAAAAACCGCAAGGCGCTTATAGAAGATTGGATTCCAACTATGACAAGGTATGGGACCACCTCCCGATCAGTGTACTCTAGAGGGGATACACTGGGGTTCAACAAGAACATCTTGCAACCCGGCCCACACATGACCGACCACTCATTTCTCTTGAGGGTATCGAATTATATTGCCACCTACGGTTGGGCCCACATAACCGTTATCCGAAGATACAGAACCGAAAGAAGAACAAATACGAATTTTCTGTAGATGGTGACAATACACCCTAATGGAAATGACCCACATAGCCATGCTGCCTGCCCGATTTTTGTCATTTCCTCGTTATGAGGCTTGAGGCTACGTTTATCTTCCAGAACCTCTGGCCACCATACACTTTGAATGTCATATCGTCAAACCCGTCAAATCACTAATCGATTTCCGAAAATATCATGGGTATAAAAGCTAAGAGGAATGAATTCCTCCGCCACCAGATGTAATACCTTTAAGAGATCAATCATACGTGATTTGTTAGGTATACTCTGTCAGACACTCGTCCATACAAGTTGTCCTGAGACTGGACAAACAGAAAGTACAATTCTGGAACAGAACGACCCTTGCATTTCACTCTGTCTTCAATTGTCTTCCGCATAATCTAATTCACATCGCTTAGGCCGATACAGAGTGGTTTTCGGATAATATATCCAACCGGTCTCTCCTATTGACAATGACGATCAAAACACTTTGATAATCGGTTATTTAATTGTTGAAGTAAAAACAATATTCATTTAAACGTACAACTAAGCATCATACAATCACTGGCCCATTTTATTAACACTAATTTTCTATTTTCCCTTTTCTTTATATCCCTTTATAAACTAATGCGATACGCTACTATATTTCCTTTCATAACTATTGCAATACGCTGCCATATCTCCCTTTATAACTAATGCAATACGCTGTTATCCCCTTTATAATTATTACAATACGCTGCCATATTTTCCTTTATAACTAATGCAACACGCTACTATATCCCCTTTATAACTATTGCAATACGCTGCCATATTTTCCTTTATAACTAATCTTGACATCTCTTTTCGTTACAAACTGATTTCGTTCCTCGATAATAGTGAAGCCGTTCAAGTTGGGGTATTTTATTTACCTCTCAGACCTTGATCGACAACGTTCTTATCTTAGAATAGACATAAGCCTGTAACTCTAAAATCCTTATTACTTCTAATCTCAAGCAAACCATTTTCTGGTTTCATTTTGCAACATAGATTTATGACGCCATATACTTATTTGAAAATCTCCGTTGTTATGGATATTTATATTAAATATTAACTCTTCACTCTCCTTGGAAAATATTTTCAAATATTATAAATTCCCATTTCCCTATATTCTAGAAGTATACGTTATTAACATCTGAGACATTTCCATCTCCTTTTACGTTTATTATTTCCTGCTCTTTAGAAAATATTCCTTATTTACATTGGAAAAGATATTTCTAATTTCAATTGTTCCCATTATACCTGTAAGACACTTGCTTTTAAAACCATTATATCTTTTAAACCATGAATATTATCCATTTATAGAAATATGAACTCATTTATCAAATATATTTTTATTTAAATACTAAATACCATATAGGTTACAATCTCGTCTATTGAGTTTATAAATTCAGGCTCATATTCTACTTTGTACATTCCATTTGCAAGTAGACTACTTATTCTCAGGTTTATCACACAAACATTGATTGCCTACTTGATTATAATTTATTTGTTTCAAACCAAATATATACCATCTAGTCAACCTCTAAATTATTTACAAGCTCTTTTGGTTTACTCGGTCCTATTTCCATTTGGACATCGACTTAATTTCATCATCTTTCTTTGAGATGATTTTTCCTACTTCCAATTTCTAAATTCAATTTTATATTAATAATAAGTATTCCACTTTATTGCTAAGTATTATTTATAATCAACTGCTTGTTTTAATATGCTTAAGACAAGTCATCATATACCCTTTCAATTGAAATTCAATTTTCATTTCAAAAATGTATTTCCCTTTTTGCCAAACCCCACGTTCAATTTTACCAAATATATTCTACGGTATATTAGACATAAATTATTCCAGGGCCCAACGTTATTCAAATATTTTAAGCACACACTAATCAATCAAATAAATTCAGTTATATCAGACAATGCAATATATGAAATAAAATAACGATATAATTGTTGAAGAATCCGGTTGGATTCCTCCAACCGGTTTCCTACGGCTACAGATGTCAATCACCACAAATATCACTAATTTCACACTATGGAATACTCTAACCGATGGAATCGGTATCAATGATGTGTGTATATACGACGATATATATATAAACCGATTTGATTGTAATTTACCTAAACAACCATCACACAGCATGCAACCATTATTTTAAAATAAAGCAGAGTTAGTGAATTTACTCACCTTCGCGCGTTAACCATTAAATAACGATTTGCGTCAGTTGATTATACGCGGCGCTTTCTACTTTTTCATGTCCTCGTCTGTTCTTCTCGTTTTGCACCATTCGCCAACTACAAAATGTCCTCCCTTTAAGCATCTCGCTTCTGTACCCCCAGTATTACCGTGTCCAACTTTCCTTGCTTTTTACTTTTCCTTACATTTCCGTTTATTTTCGAATTCGAAACCACCCTCGTGACTCCAAGCTCACTAAACATGTTGCCATGCTTACTCGCCTCACCAGCTACAGGGTAGCGACTTTCTTTTATTTTTATTTATTCTTTGGTGAGTTGACACTTGAATTCACCAATTCATCTCCTCTTCACCGTCCTTCTTCACGCAAGACCCCCCCCCCCTCTGAAGCTTCAACTTATATCGGCAACTCCCCATTTAACTGTTGTTGCATGTTTCCACGTGAATCACCCCTTATTCATGTGTTGCTATCATCCCCACTTCAATAGTACCATCCCATACAGTTGTTACGCAACCATCCCCTCTCATGCATCCCTTTACCAATATTCTTCTTCACTTTGGGATAGCCAATACTCATATTCATGTATACTCGTACAAGTATGCTCCAGTACTTTAGGCTTACCAAAGCCAAACTTCTTTTTCGCCATACATTGAGTATACAAAGTTACAGCAATCGATTCTTCACCTCATCACAAAATGACGCAAAGGACTTCCTCCCTTTTATATTTCCTTTGTCCTACACTTAGCGTTTTCCACTAATTTCTTACCATCACCGAATACGTCCAGCTCCTCACAACGGTGGAGAACTTCTCTTCAAGCCCTCCGACTCCACCACGTACATAACACGCTCGACCCATTCTTCTCCACCGCGACTTCATACCTTACCGCAACCGAGCAGCCAAAACCACCGATATCTCACTCCCTTTCGTAGCCAACACTGAAACTATTTCATCCCATTACCAGTATATGAAACTCGACGCACTCTCGTGCCATCGCGGCTTTCATACATCCCAGCAGTTACAGAGGACATGCGTGCACTGTAACCTTGTGGATGAACAAAATATTATGGATGAACCTTGTGCTTTTAGGATTTCAACGGATCTTAAAACAAGCTATTTTCGTTTTTATGTTTTATTTTATACGATTTTGTATTTGGTTCTCCTTATGTTTTTTTTTGTCTGGAAAGAAAGAAAAGAGCAGTATTTATATATAGTAAGAACCTTAGTGGCCACGGAGTAGTAAGTGGTAGGATATAGGGTAGGGTAACATGCTGATGGGCGTATGGTTTGTGATACCTTTGTCGCCAAGTTTTGATAGGTAGGTTTGGTGTTAGCAGTATAGTATTCTAGGGTAGGAAATAGGTTTGCATTTCTTTTATTATGATTTGGACGTTGATGCTACAGGCTATAAACATGGCTTCTTAGATAGGTATGTAGATGTGCCTTAAGCGTTAAGTTATAGGAGCATGACTAGAAGAAAGATTTGGGTACATAACTATATATTGAGTTCTTGTATTTTCTTGGTGTTTTGCTTGTTATGTTGCAATGTTCAATAGGATGGAGTTGGGTTCTGTTTTAGTTTTTGTATAGTATTCATTTTGTTTGTTGTCGTCATTTGTAACCAACTCTATCCTTTCTTTGTACCTTGTTTTTGTGTTTTGATTAATTAGCAGTATGGTTCACGTTGTGCTCTCATTTAATTTGATACAGGTAGCCATGCTTGTTTCCAAACATAAGTTAAGTTGCACCTTCCCTTTTTACGCCTTTTAGATTACTGTTGCTTTTTAGATTAGCATAGGTTGGCCAATTTTTCCTCTAGTATGAGGACAGACGAGATTCAGTGATTAGATGGCTAAAAATATAATGTGATGTACTAATTGTTTCAACATATATGTATCTATATATGGCGTGTAGAAATGATAAAGGTTGGATATGTAAATCAAAATTTTAAGTTTGTTTGAGTTATAAATTCCATTCATGTACGGACAAAAGTAAGAGTATAGTCGTGCTCAACGAGGTGTCATGATCCCAAAAATATAATAATACGGTATGTTAACTTGTTCTGTGAAACCCCGGAATATTGATATAGGGTGCAAAATACTCCAAATAAAAGGTTGCATATTTAATTAATTAAAAATTACAGTAAAATTCTAAAAATTAAGTTATAACTACGTCTCAAAAGAATCTTGTCTAAATTCGAATCCAGTATACAGTATATCAATAAACCGTTACGGTCGATGAACGATTCTATAGCGACTATTTAAAAATTTGATTTGGATATAATTAACAATACATAACGCAAAACTTGATTTTTCACTTCTGTTAGAAAGATACAGTTCAACAGATTACAACGTTTCTTGTTTCGAAGAAATCCGGTTTATAACGAGTCCTGTACACTCAGTTGAAGTTCAGAACGTTAAATTATGAACTACCGCGATATTACGGGCTCGATTATATTTAATATATATTTTTATATGCTCGACTTTGCTTTTAAATATATAAATCCACTTATATTACGAAATCAATATTTAAACTGATTTAAATATTCAAATACAAACTGATAAAAATGCGGGATGTTACACATTAATTACGCATTAATAATAAAAGAGAAATAAAAGAAAAAGATTCATGCAATGGGTTAAATGAAATATTGTAACAAACATGAAAAAGAGAAGTAAGAAGAGAACAATAATTAACATTGTTCTAAGCTTTGTTAACAATAGCCTTAGTAGACCAGTTGGTTAGAGCATGTGGCTTCGATCCCCACCGACGTCATATTTCAGTTTTAAGGAAACGGCTAAAATTAACACATGTTCAAAAGAGAAAATATGTATAAACGCACATATAAGGAAAAATATACATATAAGGAAGTAAAGAAAATATTTTTTGAAAATTGGTTCTTTATTAATGACATCGAAGAATCAATAGCATGATTCGTCTCCTTAAAAAACCTTACCATCGCAGTAAGGAAAAAGAGTGCGACATCAACTATTAAGAGCTTTGTACAACATAACATACAACATACTCTAAAATGAAAAATAAACAAAGCCTACATGGGCTTCATAAAGCCTAGGACCAAAAACAAAACAACATACCACCGCTTACAAATGAAGAACAACCGGTCTATCCCAGTTACACCCTAAAATTGCCGTCAGACTTTATCCAGCGTCTTTTAGATCCACGCCCCATCGTTGAAGAAGTAACTTTTCGTCGCTTCGGAGATTGCTGAAAGTATACCGGCGTTCAAATTGAAGACGAATATCGATCTCAGCTAGCTTGAACCTCTGAGGCGCTGATAAGGATTTTGCTTCACATTGCCGCCGGTTCCTTTCCACCCAAATCTGGTGAATTATGGTAGCTTCTGCAGTAAAAGCGAAAGTCTTGTAAAGAGATCTTTGTGGTATAAGAGATCAGAACTGTGACAATAGAGCCGGAAGATCAGTGGCGGAGAGCAAAGGCACTTCCAATTTTAGGCATAAATGATTACAAAGGTAATCGAATATTCACAATTACTAAAAATATGATCATGACTTTCGTTGTAATTACTACATAGAGCACATAAGCTATCAGCAGTAATTCCCTAAGTATTCAATCAGTCTATAGTTGCTAGGCGACCTAAATATGCCATGTATGTTGTAAAGGAGAACTTCTTTGCCACTTTACCATTCCATATAAGCTTCAGGTTCTAATCATGTTCTTTGTGTTCACTAATAGCATCCCAAACATGTGAAAACTTGAAATTGTTGGTGTCTGTGATCTACCAATAATCTTGATTCTGATCCGGAAACACGAGAACTTGTGTTATTTGATCCGCCACTTCCCTAGTTTCAGATAAAAAATGTGTTTGCCACTGTCGATTATGTAAAATACGGCTGACTTTGTAGTTGCTAGTTAATGTCATATGCACACGGCACCAACCAATTAAATCCACTAGAGATTTGTGATTTATCCAAGGATCAAACCATAAATCTATTTGTTCATTGTTCATTATAATTCTAGTCATAATTTGTTTGGCCATATCTCGCTGTCTGAAAATTGATTTCATAGTTCCCGAAAAATTATTGTTAGTGGGAGCAGTCCAGAAATTAATATTTTTTAGATACTTCGCTCGCATCCAATTCGACCATAAAGAACATTTCGTCAGTAACTTCCATTGTAGTTTTAATCGCACAGTAGTGTTCAAGTCAGCAAACTTACATAGACCTGTGTCGCCTTCAGCCTTTGGTCTAAACAGTATATCCCACGATATTTTATGCAATTTACCCTTCCAGAAAAAATTTGCACAAAATTTATCTACTTTCTTTAACACGGAGGCTAGTAAATTGTATATCAGCAGCCAATACATAAGAATAGAAGTTATGGTACTGTGTATAAGCTCAGCTCTACCAGCCATAGTTAAAAAACTACAGTCCCATCCTTCGAACTTATTAATGATCTTGTTTAGCAGGGGGAGCAGTGCATCGCGTGGATACAGCCGGATGTAAGAGGAACTCCTAGGTATTTGACAGGTAAACTATGCTCCTCTATTCTTAAAATGGCAGATATTTCCGCATTTTGGCGTACCCTTTTCTGTAATAGACATGTGATTTGGTTTGATTAACATGTAGACCTATGGTTTGGGCGAGAGCGTTAAAAATCTGATTCATGTAAGTTGCATTTCCAGTAGTAGCAGCGAGAAAAATCATCACATCATCCGCATAGAGTAGATGAGATATGTTAGGCTGAATTGTAGTAGTAGGAATAAGCTGACCATATAACACACCTTCCTCCATAAGTAGCGAAAAATATTCCAATTCTATGCAGAAAAGGTAGGGTGAGAGCGGGTCCCCTTGTCGAAGGCCTCGTTTTGAATTGATAAATCCGTACAGTCTACCGTCGATCATGATAGAAAACGTTGGGGTAGTTACACACTCTTGTACAAGCTGGACAGTAGCGTCTGGAAAACCCATTGTTCTAAGCATGTGACAAACAAAACCATGATTTACTATATCGTATGCTTTTTAAAGATCAATTTTAATACACATCTTCCCTTTTCCTTGTCTGGCAAAGTCCCTAACCTGTTCGTAAGCCAGCAGCACATTTTCACCAATATTTCTTCCCGGGGTAAACGACGATTGGTTCTCTACAATTAATGAGGGTAGCAATATTTTAGGTTGATTACATAAAATTCTGGTAACAATTTTATAAAGCACATTTGCATAGGAAATAGGACGGTAATCTGCAATAGTTTGTGGCTTATCTTTTTTGGGAATCAGCGTAATGAAATTATGGTTCAAGCCAAGAGGTAGTCTCTTTGTTTGGTATATTTCGTTGATTGTCTGGAATAAATCTTGTTTCAGGAGGTCCCAGTGCAATTTGTAGAACTTGGAAGAGAAACCATCTGGCCCCGGACTCTTAGCATCATCAATGGAATATAGAGCTGCTTTGATTTCATCCATGGTTACGTCTGAAGCTAAGTATCTTTTGCCTTCAATGTTCATCTTTTTTCAAACTGATATAGCTGGAAAATTGTCCATAACATGTCCATTAAACAGAGATTGATAATATGAAATGGCTTCGTTCTTGATTTGTTCATGATCATAAATATAACTGCCGTCCGGCTTTAACAAAGCTTGAATTTTATTTCTTTGTCGATGCATAGACATTTTTGCATAAAAGAATTTTGTACTATTGTCCCCCTATTGTAGCCAGAGCACCTTGCTTTAATGCTGTAATAATAACTGCTGCCACTGAAGTTTCTCTGTTAAGGTTGCACTTATTTGATGTACCATGTCATATAAAAGAGTGTTATCTGGGTCTTGATCAAGTTGTAGAAAAGCATAATTAAAGTCTTCCTGTAGTTTGTTGATTTGGTTATTATTATCTCTTAACTTGTTCCATTCTTTTAAATTTTCCTTCATAGTTTTAAGCTTGTGAATGAACTGATAGGCCACCGGTCCCCAACTATTAGATTCATAACCTTGTAATATACACTGTAGATAACCTGGGAAAAAACATCAGTTATTAACATAACGAAATGGCAACCCTTTTTGTTGTTTGGTTATTTTGTTGAATGACAACAAAATAGGAGTGTGATCACTAAACGCTGATGGAAACGCAACAGTTCTGAAATTAGGAAAAGCTGTCATAAAGTCGTAGTTGACAAGAACTTTATCTATATTTGTTGCGACATCCCGACGCCGCCATGTAAACTAACATCCCTGCATAATAGATTCGATTAGGCCGCAATTGTAGAAACAACATATAAAAGTATGAATGTAGGAAAAAGGAATAGGTAGTCCCCCTTTATATCCATAATGTTGAGAGTATTGTTAAAATCCCCTAAGACGAACCAAGGCAACCAGATAGCAGAAGCATCATGTCTTAATAATTCCCATAGTTGCTGTCGTTCAGTAAAAGAGTTGCTGGCATACACAAAGGTACAATTACAAAAAAATCGCCTTGATTAGTAAGCATAACAGTAATATGCTGTTGTGATATTGTGAGGATATCGTATTTCCATAAAGTATCGTCGAGTAAGACAAGTATACGCCCTTTACTGCTAGTATCATTATTATGTAAAAGGCTCCATTGTGGAAATCTCGATTTCAACTTAATTATATTATCAGTTGATAATTTGTTCTCAACCAAGCTCAAAATTGAAAGCTTGTGAGAACGAAGAAGTGTGAATACTGGACCAAGTTTGTCGTCAGTATTCATAACTTTAATGTTCCATGTCATGATATTCATTTACGCACTGTCGCGCTCCTTGTTATTCTTTTAGGAGGAGCGATATGGCTAGTTTTGGTTTTGTTAACGGCATTACGCTTTTTCTTATATTCTGGATTACTCGAAATCACTGGGGATACATTTTTAACTGCTTTTTCTACTGTACCAATTTCTTGAATTTTTGATGATATAACGGCAATAAACTGCTCTCCTTTCTCAATGTTTTGATCATCATCATCATCACTTTTACAATCTTGGATGGTAACACTGTCTTCTTGTGTCACAGGTGGATCTGTGTCAACTGCAGGAATTGTTGATGAAAAGGGTGAAGCATCTGGTGGAGTCTGGTCTGTTAAGTGATTGGGGATATTGTTATCTTCTTCGGGTAGACAGTTGAACGAATTACTTATAGTTACTACAGAAGCCTATGTAGTGTCAGCCCTTATTTGTTTCACATTTTGATGTAATACCATTTGTTCTTTAGTATGTGAAGCAGAATTACCATTAGACCTTAAATCTGTCCTCTGTGTTTTAGGCACCCATGCCTTTGAAGTAGTAAATGTACAATAGTCTGAATTATGGCTGAATAATTTGCATGTCGAGCACGTTTTTAGTTTGATTTCATAAGCAATGATAACTTCTTCAAGTTTATTGTTTGATTTCTGCACTTTGACTGCAGTAGGATAATCAAAATTATTGTTAATCTCAACCACTGCACGCGCGTAGTTTAGTCGTATTTCATTAGACGTTGTGCTATCCAGTCGAACTGGTCTACCCAAAGCACTAACAATCCGACCGATTCCCTCTTTGCTCCAGAAGGCAAGATTTAAATTAACTAACCAAACCCAAATTGGTATTGTAGTGAAATATTCACGAGTAAATTTCAGATTTGGATGCCATTTCTTAAGAATGATGATTCGCGAGTTTATAGTGTATGGTCCGGTTTTCATGACAGTTTCAACGTCAGTCGAAGAAGAAAACTTGATAAGGATAAAACCATTCGGATTGAAATAAACTGTATACTAGGAGATCGGTTTCATAACATTACTTACATACTGCTTGAAGTGGTCGTAACTCGGTCTTCTTCCCATAATATAAGTGACGATGGTATTAGTCCATTTTCCAGCATTTTCAGTTATAACCTCATCTGGCATGGCTACAACTGTATTATTGTCTCTCTTAATTGGTGCATAATAGTGTATATCTACAATTTCTTTAGCATGCATAACCGTCCTTCGAACCATATCTGCCCATATTCCTGTTGCCACATCTTTCCATGCGTTGTCCTTTTGTACGATTGTAGGAGTATGCATGGATAAAGGCTGATTGTCCGGTGGTTTTGGGGATGGTTCCTCCTGGAAGACTGACTTAGATGGCGGGAGTTGTACACTGATTCCCAAATCTCCCATCTTGGACACCATGAAAGCGGTTACCTAATCAACACATGAATATATTATATAGGTAAAGAATATATATATATATATGAGAGAGAGAATATATATGTATATATGTGCATATATATATATACACACACAAGAGATAAAATTCAAAATAAGGCTTGTCCTACGGAATGTTAATAAACTATTATAATTACTTACATTAATGAGAATGTTATATAATAGGTAGACTTGCCCTAGGGACAAGTGGAGATTATAACTTAGGTTATAATAAATGGAAAGGAAACTTGTTAGTGAACCTTAATTAAGAGAACTAAGTTAATAAGTTTACAAAGGTAAGTTGTAGTGACAGTGTAAGATGGAATTATGATCAAATAGGAAACCTGATGAGGTAAAGACAGCGCATAAAAGAATGTTTAGACATAGGGTCTAATAACATATTAAAACGAGGCGCTTAGACTAATCCGCACGTTTGAGGGTGAATAACCCAATGAGGTGGATCATCGTGGTGGCATAAGGCATGAAAGGAGCGCACGTTCATCTGATTATTCTGTCAGCTCTAAAGGACTGGAAGGGAAGCACACGACTTCCTGATATGTGGAAGGTGCCCCTGGTAGTCCCTTGTGGTGATGTAGTGTCCGGGCTGTGCTCACAGAGGTTGGGTCTACACGTAACTACCCGGTGAGTAGCCTTGACTGCAAAAGCAGCTTTGTAGTCAGAAAGTTGTGATGAGGTGACACCAGGGTGATTCAGCATTTGCCTCAGCAGGAAGGCGACTAACAAGGATAGTAGATCGTCGGGTACCCGTCATCGGCAGCCAGTGGGATGCGAAAAGACTAGTTCTAAACCCAAGACATCATCCACCTTTCACTACTGAGACATGATGGTTAAAGGGAGATGCCAACTGGATGTTTAGATTATTTGTTAGTGGCATGTCACTTAGCTCTTGTAGTCTTTACTTGTTGAACAGACCTGAAGGATATCTGTATATTGAGGCTCTTAAAGGTAGGCCTGTACAGATATGGAAAAGCTCCCAACCGAGTTATGTGTTTCTTGTATAACCCTACCATGGAACTCGGTGCACATTAGAGGTTATGTGCGTGGAAAAGTCTAGTTACATGCATGTCTTCTCTGGGTGGTGTATCGAAGACTTGAGGGCATTAGTCTATGATGGAGTCTGATTCGATCGAATGTGGCAGTCCGTACGCTTACGTAGCGTAGAAATGGCAGATATATGTGGAACATAACATTGTTATATAGAGATCTGTACGTCATTCCAGTGTAGGATGAGCGACTGGGTACATTTCTATGGCATTACGGTGGAGACCGTGCGAGTGGGGTACCATGGGGTGTACCTTGATATTGGGGTAGCTACATATATACTATATTAGGTTAATCCACTGGGAAGTAGATGGGTACGACGTGTGTGTATGTCTTGAGTGCTGATAACCCAAATAACCTAATAAACAAGAAAATGTATCTGAACGGTATATGTAGGATAATCCAAAATGTAGTTTAAATCCAGTCACCAGAACATGTGTTATGACTCCCTCCTCATAACATACTCGCGGGTTAGACTTGTGGCAGAGATATTATAGCTTTGGATACTGGTTAGGCAGTATTATAATTTGGGTAAGGCTATATTTTGATTATATTACATTTTATCCATTCCGCTATGAGATATTTTATGAGCCCTGATATATTTTATATCTCTGTCTTTTCTGCAGGATGCCAGAGCAACTAACACGAGTTTCAATGGATTAGAATTTTAAAGAAAAAAATCGGTCTGTCGGAATTCGGGTTGTTACATCTGGTATTAGAGCTTAGGTTTAGGGTTCATGTGTAAATAGTGAGCGAATATATTTGTATTTTTAAAAATATAAATATTATACATATACCTAGATCCATAGAGGTACCCACTAAATAAAAAGAGTATAATATGGTGAGAATTAGGATAACTATTTTGTAAACTAAAGGAGTGAATATGGAAATCTGAGACCCTTAGGTAATTTGGGTGGAAAGTGTACAATGTACTTTATATGGAAGGAAGGTGAATCCCATATGATCAGTATTTTTGGTTAGTGGGTTTGGCAGTAAAATCTTATAAATTGGAAAGGGTTAAAAGAGAAAAATGGTTTAGGTATATATATAGTTGAGAGAGTTGACTTTGTGGGAGTGTCTAGAAAAGCCTAGAAAATTAGAAACCTACTTTGAGTCTAACCCCATTGTTAACTTTTAAGAACTTGAAATTATAAAAGCTTTTGGGAGATGGTTTATGGTGCTTTCAAGTTTTAATCTTAAAAGTTATAGTTTTAATATATGTGAAGAAGTACATATCCGGTTTTTAAGTGAAATGGGATATATTTTGTAAACAGTGATTTCTTGCGAAATTTTGTCTAAAATAAATTTCTCTCGGTAAAAGGTGCATATTATAGAGCATGTATTGCTTGCTAGTTTTCTTGTTATATTGCATAAAAGAATTTTTAATAAAGAAAATTTGAAATCTCTATTATTTTGACAATCATTTTTGATGAATTGTTTTAACAAGAGAATTTTGTTAGGTGGACGTTGTAGAAATTAAGAATAGAGTAGATGTTTACACCTTGTAGGAAGTAATTGAACTGATCTTATAGGCAAGAACAAGCCGTAAACCCGATTGAGAAATAGTTGTCCTTATCTACTCCAGTTTTTGTGATTTAAAAAAAAATGATTTATATTTTTATATAAAATGACATGTTTTATTGTTTAGCGGAAGTAAGTTTTCGTGAGAAAAATAAAGTTTTGACACTTTTAAATTTTTTGGAAGAAAATTTAAATGAAAAGTGCCAAACCATGTTTTAAAAAATATGGAACAGGTAAGGATTAGTGCCTAGGAAAGACGGGAAAAGTTTTGAGGCTATGAAGTAAATAGCAAGAATTATCTTGGAATGATAGTAAGTTCCCGTAGAATGCGAAAGCATTGAAAAGCCTAGGGTGTTGCTTGAAATAATTGTTGGTACACAGCTAGGACTAGTGGTGACTACTAGATAGAAAAGGGAAAGTAAGTATTTAGATCATGTTGCTAATTCTCATGTTACTGGTACAACCCCTTATTGCATTTCTGTTGGGATCGTTCTGTTATTTTTCCTGTTGGATAGTTAGGGTAACACCTAATCCTGTCATTGATCCCGTCGTTAAAGCTTACTATCTGAAAGGGACATAGTACTGAGATTCTTAGCCCTTAGTAGTAGCTGTGTAAAGTGTATGTTTTCCTGTTTTAGTTGAAGACTTATTTGAAATTAAACTTAAATCAGATGATTAAATAAGCTACGAAAGAGAAAAGGTAGAACTAAAAAGGAAACAACAAATTCAGTAAAGCGACAAACATGAAAAATTCAGAGAAAAAGATGAATAAGAACAAAAATTTTCAAGAAAAGATGAAAAAGAAAATCAGCAACAAAGAAAATTTTCTTATGTGGGCTGTGTTTGGATAGGAAAATAGGGAATCTTTATAAACAGTTACATAAAATCTAAGTACGGTTTGAAAAAGGTACATAAAAGAAAGACAGAAGATGTGAAAGTTTCCATTTTCCACCTTTTTGTAACATAAGAAATCGAATTTAGAAAATTAGATTTTTCTGAAATTTGAAAATTAAAGTTGCCGGTAGGGTTTTGGATGCAAAAATTAGATGAACTACGCTCTTACTCAGTAAGAGTGTGGGAAAATTTGGATGAAAATGTATTTTGATTTTCAAAATATTGCATTAATGTAGAACTGCCAGTATATTTAGGAAGTGAGCATCATGTTTTTAAAGAATTTTTGAAAAAATTGCATATACATAGGAGGTATCACTTTGGCATACATGTATTGTTATGATTGTATTTAACTTTGCATACGTGCACAATGTTTGCAATAATTGGATCCACACATGATGGATGGATATTATGCGAGGATCGTCTATTTTTACCCTTACCAAATTTCGGGGAAAAAATTTTCTAAGGATTAGGGAATTTAATACCCCGCATATTATGGTAATTAAATAATTCATATGTATATATCTGCATAGACATAAACATTTAAAAGAAAAATATATGATTGCACATAATAAATACATGCACTAAAAAAGAAGAAAATATTAATGCAAATAAAAATGTAATGCATGCATTAAAAGAAAGAAAGGAGAAGTAAGAAGAGAAGAATAATTAGCATTGTTCTAAGCCTTGTTAATAATAGCCTTAGTAGTCTAGTTGGTTAGAGCAAGTGGCTTGCATACAAGAGGTACATAGTTCAATCCCCGTCGACGTCATATTTTTGTCTTAAGGGAACGAATAAAATTAACACATGTTCTAAAGAGAAAATATGTATAAACCCACATATAAGGAAATATTTACATATAAGGAAGTAAAGAAAATATACGTGTATATATATGAGAATATATATGTATATATGTGCAGAAATATATATATATATATATACAAGAGATAAAATTCAAGATAAGGCTGTAATCAAAGAAATATGGTAAGAATAAAATAACGGTGCAACACCGTTTGAATTTTGAAAACGAAACAAAAGTTGTGCATATATATATATATATATATATATATATATATATATATATATACGCGTAAAATGGTCATTAGAAGATTTGTATACATATAAGAAGATTATATGTGAATATAACAGTTAAATAAATTTCAGAAATTCAAACATTCGAAATTCAAACTTCTACGCCAAAACAACTCGCGGGACCCACTACGGGGTCGACCTAGGGGTCGATACCCCCTAGATCCGGGCAGATTCATCAACGTATCTGGACTATTTTCTTAACTATGTTCGATGTTGACTCAGCGCTACATGTACGATAAGATCCTGAACGCCAATAAATAGGCTTGCAGAGCCTATCCCGAATCTCATATTTCTGAGACAACGTCTATACTCTGTCATTCTTCTTCCTCCTCAAATCTCTTCAGAAAAATAATAAAATAATTAGTTTAGGAAATTATGAATTAAGATCTGGAGGAAAAGAATGAATATTAATTAGAAGTTGTCCAGAATCATATTCAAAGTGAGGTAATTTCTTAGATCTGGTCTATTTCAATTTTATCCTCTTTCTTCCCTTTTTCTTTTAGTAAGAATTGTGGATCCATGTTTGTTAGTTCTAAATTCAGTTAGGAGGACCATAGAATACTAAGATTTGGACCAGATTCAGGATTTGGAAAGCAAATTTAGGTGAGTGAATTTAAGTTATATCATTTTTGATAATGATATATTATTGTTTGACCTTCCCCGTTAATCTGTAATGAAAATCTGCAAGAATGATTAAAAGTGTTGAAATACTAATATGACATGTTGAGATACTAATATGTTAAAATATTAATATGTTGGAAATTCATATGCTGAGACGATTAATGTGCTAAAATGTTCACATGCCGAAATGTAAACTTGTTAAAATATGTGTAGCGATTACTGTTGTTCTAATTTCATGTTAACTTATGACATTTATGTACTTGAACCCTTAAATGTAGAAATTGGAATAATTACATGTTAAATTATAATAATTACATAATTTGAGTTATTTTGAGATGAAATTAATTACATGTTAGAAAGAACATGCGACGTAAAATGGGCTTAATATGGTGACATTAAATACATAGATTATAGTAAAATTTGAAAGAATGGACACGCCTAAATTATATTGAAAATTTAGAGTAAATAGAAAACTGTAACTGCACTTAGACACGAGGTTAAATTCAACTTGTGATAGAAGCCTGCCCGGAACCGCTAGCAAATCCAGCATCCACAAGTTGTTAATTTAATGTGAGGGGTCTAGTGCGTAAATAAAACGTGTAACGGTGCTAAGACACGAGGTTAAGTCAACTTGTAGAAGAAGTGTGCCCGGAGCCGCCTAACAAATCCAGCATCCATAAGTGGTAGCCTTAATGTGAGAGGTTTAGTACATAAGCATATATAAATATATGTATATAAAAGGATGGAGATAAATGACATTAATTGTGATTAATGTAAATGAATAAGGAAATGAATGGAAGTTACAACAGTAAAAGAAAGTGAATGAACGGGGAATGATAATAACCAATTATAATTAATTACATTAATGAGAATATTATATAATAGTTAGACTTGTCCTAGGTACAAGTGGAGATTATAACTTAGGTTGTAATAAGTAGAGAAAAGGGAGAAAATTTATGAAATGTAAGAAGTTATACTTAAATATAAATTAAGTAATCTATAATCTTGGAAATCTGAAATATGCTGATAAGAATAACATGTTAAGGCTTGTCCTAAGGACAAGTGGAAATCATAACATAGGATATAATAAATGGAAAGACGACTTGTTAGTGAACCATAGTTAAGAGAACTAAGTTAATAAGTTTACAATAATAAGTTGTAGTGACAGTATAAGATGGAATTATGATTAAATAGGAAAGTGTGAGGCAAGCTTATGAAATGAAATAAGTTATATTTAATCATAAATAATAAGTGACATGTTAAACAGAAAACATGTGAATTGAGATATACTTAATTACATATTAAATAGAATATGTTATTGTAACTTTGAAATCAAACAAGAATATAAAGGGATTGTGGATTACAGACCTTGGATCACAATCTAGAGAATAACATGTTGTGGGATTAAATAAGCTTTAATGGGTTAAGTTATAAGACTGAAATTAATAAGCAAGAGAAACTTGGTAACTTGAATAAGAAGTCAATGTGAATGGGAATAACCAAGTTAAATGGAAACCTGATGAGGTAAAGCAAGCACATAAAAGAATGTTTAGACATAGGGTTTAATAACATATTAAGATGAGGCGCTTGGACCAGTTCGCATGTTTGAGGGTGAATAACCCAACGGGTAGATCATCGTGGTGTCATGAGGCACGAGCGGAGCACACGTTCATCTGATTATTCTGTCAGCTCCGGAGTTCTGGAAGGGGAAACACGCGACCTCCTAAGACGTGGAAGGTGCCCCTGGAAATCCTCTATGGTGGTGCAGTGTTCGTGATGTGCTCACAGAGGTTGGGTCTGCGTGCAACTACCTAGTGAGTAGCCTTAACCGCAAAAGTAGCTTTGCAGCCAAAAAGCTGTAACGAGGTGACACTAGGGTGATTCGGCGATCGCCTCAAAAGGGAGGTAGGGGTCACGATCAACAAGGATAGTAGATTGTCGGATACCTATCATCGGTAGCCAGTGGGATGCTAAAAGACTAGAGTTAAACCCAAGATGCCATCCACCTTTCACTATCGAGGCACGGTGGTTGAGGGGAGACTCCCACTGGATGTTTAGACTTTTTGTTAGGGGAAAGTCATTTAGCTCTTGTAGTCTTTACTAGTTGAGGGAGGGGCTGAGGTGGGGCCATAGCCACCATGAAAAACAGACCTGAAGGATACCTGTATTTTGAGGCTCTTAAAGGCAGGCCTGTATAGATATGGAAAAGCTCCTGACCGAGTTTTGTATTTCTTGTATATCCCTACCATGGAACTCGGTGCACATTAGAGGTTATGTGCGGTTAAGTCATCAAATACAATTAACGATACGTACATGGGAAAGTCTAGATACATGCATGTCTGCTCTGTGTGGTGTATCAAAGACTTGAGGGCATTACTCTATGATGGAATTTGATTCGATCGAATGTGGAAGTCCATACGCTTACGTAGCGTAGTAATGGCAGATATATGTGGAACATAACATTGTTATATAGAGATCCATACGTCACTTCAGCGTAGGATGAGGGACTGCGTATATTTCTATGGCATTATAGTGGAGACCGTGCGAGTGGGGTACCATGGGGTGTACCTTGATATTGCGGGTAGCTATATATATACTATATTAGGTTAACCCACTTGGAAGCAGATGGGTATGACGTATGTGCAATCCTTGAGTGTTAATAACCCAAGTAACCTAATAAACAAGAAAATATAACTGAACGGTATATATAGGATTATCCAAAGTGTATAGTTTAAATCCAGTCACCAGAACTTGTGTTCTGACCCCCTCCTCATAAATACTCGCTGGTTAGACTTGTGGCAGAGATATGATAGCTTTGGATACTGGTCAGGCAGTATTATAATTTGGGTAAGGCTATATGTTGATTATATTATATTTTAACCATTCCGTTGTGAGATATTTTCTGAGCTTTTATATATTTTATATCTCTGTCTTTTCTGCAGAATACCACAGCAACCAACACGAGTTTCGAAGGGTTATAATTTCGAAAAAAAACCGGTCTGTCGGAATTCGGGTTGTTACATCTTGCTTTATCAATCAATGCTCTTTTTTCTGGGTTGCGGTACTCTAATTTGTCGAGTTTAGTTTCTTTAAACCAATATGGAAATTTTGCCTTTTTGACTTAATTTCCTAGACTTGGAGTTTTCCTTTCATATTGCCTACGATGAAATTTGGAGTACACTAGAATTTTAAATCCATATATTTCTCCGATTTCATTTGACTTGGACTACTTTCATATATGCTGGCTTTTTGGTGAAAACGCATTATTCTTGACTTGACTTCAGTTTTGGCTCTAAATTTTGATTTGTCATATATTGTTGAATCGTTCAACATTAACTTGAATTCGAAACTAGTCGCTGGTTGTTCTAATTTTCCACTGTAAAATTTTGTTTGCACTATTATTTGCGCTGCCCTGTGTCTTCCTTGATCACAAACAACACTCGAATAAATGCTACACTCAGTTAGCTAACCTGCATTACTTTGGTCGTACCATGATTGCATTTGCACCTGCATTTAAAACTATCTCCTTTGTGCACCGTACTTGTACCTGTTTTAGTTTTGCTAATGTGTGTAGTTTGGTTTCAACCGCTCCAAGATTTTCTTTGTGCATGCTTGGAGATTGTTTGATCTGTGCATCTATTTGACTTATATAAGTGTACCATAACTACGCTTGTAAACTTTCCTTTGTGCATTTGATTTTGTGGCACTTCAAACACTTGATTTTATACTAAAATGCTACCTGAATTGTTGTTGCATACTTGTGCTTGTCGAGATAATTTTCAATACTTGCCTAAATTGTTTTTTGTATTGTCTGAACCTTGATTTTGCACGTCGGTTCCTTGTTGGCTTGAGTTTTTCGTGCATTTTGGGTTCGTACATTTGTGGTTGTATAGTTTTGACTTGATCGTGTTCTGGTGTCGAGGCAAATATGGTTCCACACTCGCATTTGTTGTCATCTTGTTTTTACTACCTTATGAACTATTGACATCATATGTGCACCCTTGTGCACTGCTCTTGTTTTGTGACTTGTTTGGTTTCAATCTGAATTTATTCGTGCTTCTTGCTTCTTGAACTGATTTGGTATTGATAATGCTTCGGGGTTACTTGTTTTGATTGTTGCATCTAACCATGTCGAGGTAGTTTAGGTAGTTGTATATGTTTGAGTTTTATGAGGCCATTTTGATTGTGGTCTCTTGCTCTTGGTTTTCTTTTGCTGAATTTGAAAACTCGTCATACCAAACTGTAATGGCCCACTCTAAGACCCACCCTAATAAAGCGCATTACAAAGTAATGATGTCTATTAAGATGGAGAATATGGTTGGATAAGAGTGACCATTCGTAATATTGTATTAACAAGTCTTAAGTACGTTGATGTATGCACTATTTTTTTTCATTTATGGCACGACATACTTAATACTTATTTAATACAATACTACGATGGCTACAAGATCATTTCACAACAAGACAGATATATTACAATATTTTGCAGATCATAGAATAGAGCATAGTCGCAGATACATATCCACTCATATATCAGGTTCAGTTTGTACTTATGATCGTTCCAGACAAATTTTGATGTACATATTTTTTTGTGGGGATGTAATGAGATGTACTACTTGTACTGTAACATTTGAGTTGAATTTAGCTTGGGTTGAGTCGGACCTCATGCTCACTTGGATTAAGTTAAGCCACTTGGCTTAACCTTTGCAATTGTTTGTGATGGAAGTATCATGCTTGGCCTTATAGTACTTGTAGCATATCACTATAAATATTATGGGTTGTTCTAGCACATACATATATGTGTGCGTGTGTGTATATGCATTTCTGTCTCTATCTAGCAATAGGATGAGAAACACACCTAAAAAATCTAAGGCAAATAAAAGTTTAAGTTTAAATTTATATTTGCAATTTAAATTTGTTTCTTTTCTAGTTTATCGTGTTTACTATTTGATAGGTATAACAAAGGACTAGATAAATTATGTAGCATATAATAGGAGAATTTAAACAAGTGTTAGTGAGTGTTATGGTGTACATGAGTGTTTGGTGAGGATATGAATGTACAAATATGATGGTTTATATAGTGAATGTGAATTGTAAAATAGTGAGAATAAAAATGTGTACTATTAACGAATGTAATAAAATATTTGTTTGAATAAAATATCTATTAGAAATTAAAAGTTCCGAGTTAAATATTTTATATGCAAATATTAATTTATTATTTGTGGAAAAATGGAATGGTAAATTTACAAACACGTTAAATATATATGTTTATTATCATCAAACAAAAATCGTATCAATATATTCAACATTTAGTGGGTTCTTATGGATCGGTATCGATCCACAGGGGATGAATTAGTGTCGAACTATCTATTTAGCGTATTTTGCAAGCAAATTTTCTAATTTTTCTTCTTGTACTTCTCTAAGTGCATTTGCATATTTTCCTGCCAATCTGACGTTGTTTATACCCTAAAAGGCATTCTCTTCTTCAACTTAAACAATATATTCGATTTGAAAGTAGAAATCAATATTCTCGCAACTCAAATTTTAGATACAACTTCTAAACCTTACAGTTCTAAAGTAGATAGCTTAGATATGTGCCTTAAGTTCAGTTCTCAACAAAAACACTAAATATTAATACTAAAACTCGCGTTAACCCCAGATTGTGTGAAAGCACTAGCCTTTTACTTATAATCAGATCTATCTTAAGTGAATTCAATACAGATAATCAAAGTAAACGAAAAAAGGAAAAGAAATAACACCAGATTTATAGTGGTTCGACTTCCAATTAAGCCCACGTCCACTTTATATGTTTAGAATTCATTCTTCATTTCCTAGTACAATGATTTCTATTACAAATATTTGAATAAATCTCCTAAAACCGATGAATCCAATCTCACAAGTACAAGAACTATTGGAGTACATCATAATATCCCTTTTGGTGAAAGATCCTTGCTGCCTCTAGAGAAGATTTGAGTTGGATAAATGATTTTGCAGCTTGCTGGTATGGAGTGATTTGATCCTTTAACCCATTATGACAAATAACTATGGATCAGTACCGATCCGTAAACTTAAAATATTTTGGGGTCTTATCTTCATTTTTGGTCTTTCTAAGCTCCATATTAAGTTTTGTAGTTGTTAGAATTCATTTGGATGTACTTGTGAACCATGCCATGTCAACTATGTTCAAATTATACATTTCATCAAATACCTTGAGCTTGGGACCTTGGATTGCTTCCAAACTTGGTGTATATGTAAATAAAAGGCTTGGGATCATCACGATGTAACCATTGATGTGTTTTGATACATCTATATGGATCGGTACTAATCCATAAGTATGGTTTGATGTTGATCCACACACTTAGTGTCTTTCGGATTCAAACTTTGTAAACTCCCTTCTTGTCTTCTCTTGATCCCATTTGATGAGTCTGAAGTAGGTCAGACTCTGCCTTAATTTCCAGTTTTCATTGTTCTACCTTTCAATTAAAAAACAGAGATTTATTATATTTTAAAAGGAATGTAACTTGATTCATATTGAGATCGCTGGTAATCCCTCTTGCATTCTAAACCAAGAATGTCGTTTCCACTTTTTGGAGCACTAGTGAATCTTTTAGAGGAACTCAAAAGGCGGTCATCGATTGGTCGATGCTCTAAAATTTTCCTTATTACACAAAAGATTGGATGAAATAAAATTTATATCATGTGCCTACCAACACCTTCTTTTTCTATATTTTATGCAATATTTTCTATGAACCCATTCTCTTGTACAAAGATTTTATGTGCAAGGAAGAACTCTTCTTGATCTTGATTGTTTACTGTAATATATTCTGAGATATGATTCTCTTCCTCCTTACTAGTAAGTAACTCATATCTATTACTAGTTATGTTCACTTCTATATGATGTTTACCCTTTTGTTGTATCATTTCCAGTGAAATTCAAATTAAATAGAGTAGTAATTTGTTTGTTTAGTCTTGTTATTATTGTTAAAGTTCTCTATTTTGTCATGTTAGGACCTTATTGTTTTTTAGATTGGCATGTCTTCTAGGAGTGGAATTTTGTGGATGACTTTATGTTCCATCTGTGTTATATACCTTTCTTATCTATTGATCTGTTGCAACCAACAGTCTGCTGTCTAAATAGTTAACAATGCACATACACATAGGTTTGAATTCAAATTCTATTTGGATCTCGGATTCATCACCCCTTGCATATTTCACATTGCATTTCTTTGGAAAAGTAATGTGAATTTTAACTTTACTTAGATTCTAGCATAATTGGTTCACTTTCTCGTTTCTATTACAGTATCAGTACAGATTAACTTACCAACTCTACCAACAATTGCACTCAGTGCTTCCAAATCCTAAGTTCAAGTTTTGAATCATGCAATTTGATCCATGTTGACGCTTTATTTTGATCAATCGCATGCCAACACGTAATTCATGTGGATTAGATACAGATCTTAGTAATCAGCCGTAGAAAAATCACAAAGAAGACATAAAACAGTCAAAAGTGCATAAAAGTAAGTGAACACACAAGATTTACAGTGGTTCGGAAAATCCTGAATACGTCCACTTGTAGTAATCGATTGATTATACCTTCTAATTACAAGTACAATTCAATGTGTTTGTAAGAATGTAGAGAAAAGATAGTTGCAATTAGTCCTTAGCAATGTTGTTACGTAATGGAGTTCAAAAGCCGAGAAGAGATCACTCAAACTGGCCTAGAGATAGCCTATTTATAGCTGTAAAAGAAATGTGCTCATCTAGGAATATATAAGTAAATTGTGGATCTTGAGTTAACCACATCTTTAGGAGGTTTGGTTATGATCCCCATATAGGGATTAGTATTCTTGTTCATGCCTCCAAAACTTTACATCTTTTTGTATCCTAACCTCGTACTTTGTTCACCACTTTTACATGATCCATTGTGTCGATCTGGCAATTCTGGGAGATCAACATGTTTTCTCTAAATAATCCAACTCCATATCCACCCCCAATTTCATATCCCAGGCTTTGGGGTCAGATCATCATTTCCCCACTAGGTCTAAAGGGAACATTGTATCTAAGCTCATATAGAAATCTTTGGATCCGAGAGTTTTCATCCAATCATTAACTTCCTGTTAGAGTTCTAATGTTGATCATGCAAATTAATTCTTTTGCCTAGTAATTTGATCCACACCCTTGCCAATTTCTGATCCAATCTTGGGGATGTTTTTTGGATCTGAAGTCCCCTTCTTGATCACTTGTTTTTGATTGCTCACACCACGTCGGTCACTACTTTTTGAGGGATCTGTCCAAGCATCATAAGTAATCGATCACTTTTAAATTTATATTATTCCATCCCAGGAGTCGTACCAAACCCTTTTATCACTCAAAAATATGGATTTCTAAAATGACCAGGGAAATCCTATGCAATCCGATCTTTGATTTTGAGTGGCCCTCCTGTGTCGATTATCGGTTTTTGGGTGATCTGGCTATGCTTTCGAGTCACACTGATCCATTTTTTTCAACATGTTCAGGCAAGTTTTCTAAGTTGATTTTCATGTAATGATCCATCAGTTTTGAGTGATCGGACTGTGTCGATCATTGTTTTCCGAGAATATCGATCCAGACTTACCAATTGATTCGGCAAGTCTTAGAATAGTTTGATCCTTGATTTCAAGGTGATCGACATGTGCCGATTATGTTTACCTGAGGTGATCGATTTGATCCCTCACATGATCAATCAAGTGAATATGGAGCAATCCAACAAGCCGTTCAGGCTATTTCTGAGTGGTCGGACGATCCATGAGGGCGATCGATCCGAGTCGAGTCATTTTCTGATTGCTAAGTGAACGTCAATTCTGGCGCTTAGTTTGAGTCCGCACGAGTCTGGGCTCGAGTCATGAGTGGTCCAGATGTCCAAGTCCAATGAGTAACGGTTTGTCAAAAGACCGGTTAACACTTACCCTCTAAAACATGTCTTTCTATAGAAAATGTGTTTTGGATTAATTGGACTCTCCCAATCTATCTAGATTAATTCTTGCTTAAATATATGAGTCATAACCATGATCCACAGTTAGCATTTCGAGCCTCTCCGGTCTTTGGTCATGTATAATCCATACGTGATGGTTTGTAGTCTCTCCGAATTCCCATTAAGCATAATACATACTTAACGTTTCGATTTCGATTGATTTCCACTAAGCATAATCCATATCATACTTAGTAGTTCATGATTCAATTGATCCCCAATAAGCATAATCCATGCTTAGTGGTTCTCTGTTTGGTTAGACTACCAAGCATAATCCATACTTAATAGCCTATAACCGAGCATAATCTATACTCAACGCGTTCCTAGTCACTTCGGGCTCTTGCCATGCATATTCCATCCATGAAGTTTATTTAATGGATTTTTATAATTGATGTGCATAATCCATATTCACTAAGTTATTAAAAAATTTCCATCTGATGAGCATGATCCATACTCACCAAATGATTGGTTTGGCATCCGATGAGCATAATCCATGCTCACTGAATGGTTTATTTTACATCTGATGAGAATAATCCATGCAAATTAAGCAATTTGTTAAAAAAATTCAATTTCATATTTCATACATGACAAGCAGAATCCAAACATGCCAAGTGACCTTTTTTTAAAGTAGCAAAATACAAAAAATGTGTCTAAAGAGCATAAACCGTACACGACAAACAATTTTATTAGGATGGAAAAAACGAATTTGATTGAAAAACTGATAGGTTTTCACCATCCAGAGCTTACTTAGAGATATCTCAGGTCCCCGTACAAGAGTAAACGTCTTAGCCTTTTTATTACAACTTGATTAATGAAATAGAAGAACTAAAACAAATAGGGTAAAGTTTGGTGATTCAATTGTCCAAGAGCATATCTAAGGAACTCTCTAACTCCCGTACATAGGTATAAGACACAACCACCATTATCACCGCATTCCTACTTGTCAACTGACGATAAGACCTCGACGAGTGCTCGACTCGCCAACATCCTTTGCAGTTGGCGGCTGTTGCTATTTTGTTGCATCCATCATACTATTTTAGACATACTATTGGAGTTGTCCATTTCTAACTTGCCCCTCGATGACATCCTACAAGTGCCAGCGTTCATTTTTTTTTTTTGTGTACTGGCCTTTCATGGAATAGATAGAATTTCATAGAAGCCAAATCTTTCTTAGTTGGCACCCGTCCGCTTCTCCTTCTCATTAGGAGGCAATCTTTGATATCTATGAATATCTACTCTGGACTAGCAGTCACCAATATATGTGAGTCGTATCTCCATCACTTTCTGATTTGGCTTGCGAGGGATGAATGGCCCTCAACTTTCCTCTTTCGTTTGTTCACCCCAACAATGGATGGTTCTCCGTCTTTGACATGATTCACTTGGATAGATCTACAATCAACTTTGGCATCTTCCTACCTTAAGAATCTTTAACACCCCGTATTTTCTGTAAACATTAAAGTAACGAATTAAAGAATAATTAAATACAAATGTGAGAATTAAGGGAAACGGGTTATGCCACTGCGTTCGTCTCGGAAGTTTGCTTGAGATAGAGTCCGAGTTTGCGTAAATCGGACTCCGTATGAAGGAGTTATGACCTTCAGAAGATTCAAGAATTTAAATAATAAAACCAGCCCGAAATTCAAATTCAAGTTTCGAAATTCAAAAACCCCGGAGCAGGCCGGGCGGAAATTTCCCGCCGAGAAATCAGGTCGACCAGGGGGTTGACCTAGGTCACATAGGTCGACCAGGGGGTCGACCTAGGGGTCGACCTGGGGGTCGACATCCCCCTCGGGCCAGATCTGAAACCTGACATATTTCTTTGTGTGACGATTTCTAAGTCATAAGGGCTTGTGTGGCAAATTCTGGTTGGTTCTCTTAGGATTGAATGGCTTTGATTGGCCCTAGATTTGTCTAACGACTCCTATTAAATCAAACTTCTATATAAGCAACCTAAATCTAAAACCTAAGCCACACAAAAATATTCCTAGAGCTGACATGCTGTCAATACTCAACCTAGAGTAGCCGCCATTCTCCTTCAACAAGAAAGGAAGTAGAAATTACAAATCAAATCTAATTCAACTAAGCGAATTTAACGTCTACAACAAAGGAGAGCTATTCAATTTTAGAATATAGATCCCAGAACACAAGACTAGACTCCTTTTTAGTAAGTCCATTTATCATTTAGACCTAAATGATATTAAAATCGTGACTAAATAACTGGATGTAGAACAACGCCTAATGTAAATTTATGCCTATCCTTTTCTGTTAAAACTGAATTTAATAAGACTATGACTCTTATCATGTTAAATTTATGATCATGTTGTATGTAATTTGACGATAAAACTACCATGTTAAATGCTTGGCAATGAACCTATATGTTGTATAATTTAGCGATGACATATCATGTTGTATAATTTGGCGATGACATATCATGATTGTATAATTTGGAAATGGCATATCATGTTGTATACTTTGGCGATGCCATACCATGTTGTATAATTTGGCAATGACAAATCATGTTGTATAATTTGGTGATGACATATCATGTTGTATAATTTGGTGATGACACCTATATGTTGTATGTCAATTTGGGAGTTTTGCTATGTTCATGCAAGTTCAACCATGTTCACATATATGACTAGAACTACATGCTAATTTTCAAGTTCACAACCGCATGCCTAATTTAAGTTTATGTAGTTCTATGTAAAACCCCTATCTTACGATTCATGTTGAGTAGATCTAAACTTGCAAGTTCATGTATATTGTTGTAGGCCGAATTCATATGACACAGGTGTAGTTAGATCCATATTTTTATGATGTTGGAATATTACATGTTCCTCTTTTTCCCCTTTGGTGTATTAGTTAGGCTATGTAGCGAGCCTAACATTTCATGTGATTTATGCTATCGTTTAACAGGGGTAACGTTGGGGAAAAAACATGAAATTACATATAATTTGCATATTTGGCTTATAGACATGTAAATGTTTTATGGCATAAAGTAGTATAAATTTTTATACCAAAAATTATGAAATTGATTTGAAAGGAAAGTGGGGCTTGACTTGAATGACAGTAATTTACATATAAACGTAAAGAGGTAAATATGTTAGTTTAGAAAAGACGAATATGCCTAACCCGAGGTTAGATTGAGTTACAGTGTAAGACTGCCCGGAACCGCCCGGCACATCCAGCAACCATAACAATATATATCTAACGTGAGAGGTTAGCGTATTGAGCCCAAAAAAACCTGAGGTTAGACTGGATTGCAGTGTAAAACTGCCCGGACCCGACCGGCACATCCAGTGACCGCAACAATACCTGTCTAATATGAGTGGTTGGTTCTTTAATGAATGAATTAAAGCTAAGTCAGGAATGGTAGGGTTAAGTTAATTAAGGCAACACTTAACCAATACAACATATTAACTAAACTGGTGGGTGGGGTTAGGTTAACTTGGACATTTAACCAATTTAACATGTTGATTAGGAAAACCATAGTAACGAAGACTCATTTCAGCAGTAACCTATATAGATGTATCATGGTACCCTGAACTAGGCAGGGTGGGGCACGATTACTGGGCTGATTATAAGAAGTCAAAACAACGGCGGTTGGTGCGTCAATGTAGGTTCTGACGGAGTACGGGCATGCACGTACTCCGAAGTGGAAAAAGTAGGCACTGGCCATTAGTAGTTATACATGTGCATCTTGAATCGTGTCGGGTTTCCACCATAGGATTTGATACACCCTATGGTGGGACCAGCACAGGTATCTACAATCAAGCGGGGCCGTATGACACAAGTAGTAAATGCGTGCGAGTAGGAGCCGATCGATAAAAAGGGATCACAGGGTTTGAACTCATGATGATGGTTGAAATATCTAGTAGGTGCAGAGAATATGGATATGAGTGCGATAGTATGATTAGTTTATCTTGCCTTATCCTATGTTACCTTATTTCTTTGTTATTGTCCTGCGTCCAGTTTATCCATGTCATGGTTTTCTTACCAGTTTACATGCTGAGTAATCACTGGACTTACCAGACTTATGTCTGACCCATTTTTCTTTTCTCTCTTTTCTTCCGTTCCCTCCCCCCCCCTCAGGTAGCCAGGGAGGGAATAGCTCTGCTTAATTTGGACCGTTAATCTTTCCGAGCTTGAAGACTCTGTGATGTATAGCTTGGAACCTCTTATCTTTGGCTATGGCTTTGGACACACTACTACTTGGGGATTTATGCAGTTTTATTGTGTTTATGCTTCTTTATGTTATAATCAAGACAGAGATTTTTAATGTAATGATTTGGAAGTTATTTTGAGATAATTTGCTGTAACGTTTTTGTTATGAACCACGTATGAAATGAATTTAGTTTGTCCGCTGCTTATATATGTCTGTCTTGTAAATTATCTGTGTCTTTTACCTATAATGCTCCACCAAAGTTAAGGCATTCTCTTTGTGACTAACCTTAACGGAGGTAGGGGTGTTTCACTTGGTATCAGAGCAAAGGTTTACCAGATCAGATAAAAATTTTGAAAACTATTTTTCAAAAAGAAGTATAAAGAAGCAATTTTCAAGAAAAAGTGCTGTTTTATTTTAAAAAGGCATAATCCCCCAAAGCCATATGCACTATCTTTCTATCCTTTGTTTTGAATCTTTCCTTTTCGTTTCAGCACGTTTGGGGATCTTAACCTTTCAAAGGGCATGCCGGTACCTAGCTGGTTTAGAAGGTACCTAGAGGCTAGGGCTAATGTTGCAGACCCAGCAGATAGTCCTCCTCCCCCAACCGGAGCGGTTCCTCCTCCTCCTCGTGCAAATGCTTTCTCAAAAATAGGTAGGGACTTTCGAGCCATGGGTGGAAAGAACTTTGATGGAAATGAATCCTTTGTGGAAGCAAGAAATTGGCTCGAAGAAACTAAGGATTTGTTTGTTATCTTCAAAGTGGACAATAGGCAGAAGATACACTTGGCCATATGGTTGCTTAAAGACGAAGCTTCCTATTGGTGGGAGGTTACTAACGCTGAAAGACCAGTTGAAACTTGGATGGATTTCAGAATGAGGTTTGAAATGAAATTCCTCTCACAAGATGAACGAAGCCTACAGATGGAGAAGTTCTTAGGGGAGTATGTCGGTCAAGGAATACGTTAACCAATTCAACCAGCTGGCTAGGTTCGGATTATAGTTAGAGAACACTCCACATAAGAAGGCTCTCCGTTTTGTTAAAGAATTGAATAAGCCATTGCATAGCGTAGCTATGTCCCATATACCTATGGGTGTGACTTATGAGAGACTGGTAGACATGGCACTGTTACAAGAAGAAGATAAGGTTGGCAAGAAAGAGACAAAGGTGGAAGTACCTCAAGATAAGAAAGTGGAGGGATCGCAGAGCAAGAAGACAGATTCCAAAAAGGGCGGGAAGAACAACAAACCCCGTGACAAGAGGAAGTGTAATTTTTGTAGCATTCCTGGACATCTGGTTAAGGACTGCAGAAAGAAGAAGAGGAAGATGGGTGGTTGTTTCCATTGCGGCGAGACAGGACATATGGCTAAGGACTGCCCAAGAAAGCAAGGGAAAGGGCAGAGAGCTGTATTTACTTTTGGAGGGCAGGTTCACGCTCTTATGGCACCTCCGCAAGAACGAGGTAGAAATATTTATGTAGAGAGTTTAGTTTATCTTTTTGATCATCCTGTTCGTACACTCTTTGATTCTGGCGCATTGTACTCTTTTATATCTACTGCTTTAGTTGAATCTCTGCACCTAGACACCAGTTTAGCAGAGGATCCCTTGGTTGTTTCAAATCCAATTGGGGGCTCAACTTATTTGTCAATGATTTGTTTGGATTTGGAAATTTCTATGCTAAGTGTTGGGTTTAGATGTAATGCCTATGTTTTGGGCTTCACGGGCTATGGGTTGATTCTAGGCATGGATTGGCTATCCAGTATTGTTGCCATCATCGATTGTGAAAAAAGAGTGGTTAGACTCATGACTCGCCTCGGTAACACTCTCGAAATTTCTTGTAATCCCATGAACTCTATTATGCTTAGCTATCTAGAACCTCTTGATGCGTCTGTTAAGAATTTGCAGTCCGTTAGAGTAGTCCGTGAATACTTGGATGTCTTTGAAGAGGTTACCTCCGAAGCGAGAGATGGACTTCCGCATATACCTCATCGACAACGCAAAACCCGTTGTTTTACTCATCAGACACATGCCTCCAAGGGAGAGGAAAGAACTCAGCAAGCAAGTTAAAGAGCTGCTTGAAAAAGGGTTTATAAGGCGGAGTATTTCTGAATGGGGTGCTCCAGTAGTATTCGCAACCAAAGCGGATGGTTCACTTCGCCTATGCGTTGATTATAAGGAGCTATACAAGTTGACCAAGAAGAATAGGCACCCACTTCCAAGAATAGATGACTTGTTCGATCAGCTTGTATGTGCATCGGTTTTCTCCCAACTAGATCTAGCTACTGGGTTTCATCAGCTAAGGGTGGCTGAAGACAAAATTGATAAGACCGCGTTCAGAACCCCAGATGGTTTCTTCGAGTGGCTTGTCATGCCTTTCGGCTTGACAAACGAACCCGCTTATTTCGTTGACTTAATGAGAAGGGTGTTTAGGGAGTTCCTTAATAAGTTTGTGGTGGTCTTCGTAATTGACATTTTGATTTTCTCAAAGAGTGAGGAAGAGCATGCTCAACATTTAAAAGAAGTCATGGATACTCTTCGAGCACATCAGTTGAAAACCAAATTCTCCAAATGCCACTTTTGGAGAGAGGAAAGTAAGGTTTCTCGGACATATGGTGTCCAAGGAATGGTTAGCTGTGGACCCCGCAAAAGTAGTTGTGGTGTAAGATTGGAAGATTCCACGGAATGCGACCGAAGTCCGAAGCTTCCTCGAGCTAGCGGGATTTTACCGAAAGTTCATCAAAGGCTTTGCCAAAATCTCATCTCCACTTACAAGGTTGACGAAGAAGAACCTAACTTTCAATTGGGGATTTGGATTGCGATGTTGCTTTCCAACAATTGAAGAGGGCTCTAATAACAACCCCATTTTTGACATTGCCGGATGGGAGCAAGATGTTTACTGTATACACGGATGCATGTGGTACAGGACTAGGTGTTGTCTTGATGCAAGAAGGGAAGGTAGTAGCTTATGGAGGCAGACAGTTGAAAGTACATGAGAAAAACTACCCAACCCACGATCTAGAGTTGGCTGCCATCGTCTTTGCGCTTATGTCTTGGCGCCATTATCTCCTAGGAGAGAAATTTGAATTGTATACTGACCATAAATCGTTGAAGTAATTTTTCTTGTAGAAAGATCTTAAATTGAGGCAACAAAGGTAGATGGAGTTCTTGACATCCTACGATTTCGAGATTTCCTATACCCCTGGCAAGGGCAATGTAGTAGCAGACGCCTTGAGTAGAAAGAAGCTGACCTTAAGCCCTCTCTTTGTAGAAAGGCAGAGCTTGGAATACATAGCCAACTTTGACTTTAGATCCTCCATCGATCATGTGACTGGTTTGTTAGCATCGCTAGAAGTGCGGCCTACTCTTTTGGACTCAATAGGAACCGTGCAACGTGAAGACCCTTAGCTAGTTGATGTGATAGACAAGCTAATTAGGGGTGAGACTTCTAGTCACCTCATTAGATACTCCATCGATGATAAGGGTTGGTTGAGGCGGGATGGAAGGTTATGCATCCCACAAGCAAGGGATTTGGTGAAGAAGTTTCTCGAAGAGGCACACCATTCCAAGTTGACCATACACCCAGGTGGAGATAAGATGCATAAAGACGTAAAAAGGGTTTTCTTTTGGAATGGCATGAAGCGGGATGTAGCTGAATTCGTCTCTAAGTGCTTAATATGCCAACAAGTCAAGGCGGAGCAAAAGAAGCCTGGTGGTTTGCTCATCCTCTAGAGGCCCCACAGTGGAAATGAGATAGTATTTCAATGGACTTTATTGATGGGCTGCCTAGGTCAAGAAGGGGCATACCAGTATTTGGGTAATAGTGGACAGGCTCACAAAAAGCGCTCACTTTATGCCCATTAAAAGTAGAAGGACTGCCTCATCTTTAGCATCTATTTATCTGAAAGAGATAGTTTGACTCCATGGGATACCCTCCAGCATTGTGAGTGACCGAGAACCTATCTTTACGAGCGAGTTTTGGAAGATCTTGCAAGAGGCTATAGGCACACAGCTATGCTTAAGCACGGCCTATCACCCCCAGACCGATGGTCAGACGGAGAGGGTGAACAGAGTATTAGAAGACCTCTTGAGATTATGCATTCTTGACTTTGGAGGAACACAGGAGGATCATCTTCCTTTGGTGGAGTTTGCCTACAATAATAGCTACCAGGCCACAATAGGCATGGCACCCTTCGAAGCTTTATATGGAAGACCATGTCGATCACCAACTTGTTGGTGGGAGTCTATAGACAAGCTCATACTTGTACCAGATATGATTAGAGAAACTTCAGAGAAAGTGGACTTGATATGAAGAAGAATGAAGACTGCCCAAGATAGACAGAAGTCCAACGCAGATAAAAGTAGGACCGACCTTGTGTTTGAGGTTGGAGACAGGGTTTTCCTTAAAGTATCTCCATTGAGGAACGTCGTTCGCTTTGGATCCGCAGGAAAGTTGGCACCAAGATTTGTTGGGCTGTTTCCTATCATTGAAAGTATTGGAAATATGGCTTACAGAGTAGAGCTGCCCGAAAGATTGGCTGGAGTTCATAATGTCTTTTATGTTTCTTACCTATGGAAGTGCTTACACGGGTCTGCGCAAGTGGTGGAACCAAGCATATTAGAGGAAGTAGAAATAGAATGAGAGGCGACTGTGAGAAGAGTTTGAACTCGTATCTTGGGTACAGAAGTCAAAAAGCTATGCAACCGTTAAGTCAAACTTGTTAAAGTTCAACGGAGTGACGCTGAGGAAGACGCGACGTGGGAGACTGGGGCCAAGATACGCACAGCCTACCCTTTTCTTTTTGAGGATACATCTTTTTCCTTAAGTTTATTCATGCTCGAATCTATCTTTTTTTAAGTATTTCCTCAGTGCTATTCTCGATCTTTAGGTAGAAACCAATGGATGTAAACATGTATTTGAAACATGTTATGATTGATGGTTGCAAGTGGTTGCTCGTGGATGCATATACACACACATTAGGTGTTGGATCGGCTCAGTCGCTTTCATATTACATATGCATATATGTACTTGTATATGATTGAAACTTGATGTGTTATCATGTGGATGTTGCATTTGTATGAATGATTGTGCACTCATGTAGAAAGTATGATTAAGGATAATTGCATACATAATGGACTCATGGCACCGACATGACTTGCATTAAGGAGGTCAGCTGAATCAGTAGACCGCCTGATTTTGCATTAGATAAGAACATGTACACACACTATGCATATGATCATGAAGCATTAGAAGTCTTTTTAAGGACAATGGACGCCTGTGTTTGATGGATGAGTAGATGGAAGATTGGATGGTAGGATATACGTTCTTCTTGACTTGGAGATTTCGGGGACGAAATCCTTTAAGGAGGGGAGAATGTAACACCCCGTAATTTCTGTAAACATTAAAGTAACGAATTAAAGAATAATTGATTACAAATATGAGAATTAAGGAAAACGGGTTACACCATTGTGTTCGTCTCGGAATTTTGCTTGAGATAGAGTCTGAGTTTGCGTAAATCGGACTTTGTATGAAGGAGTTATGACCTTCAGAAGATTCAAGAATTAAAATAATAAAACCAGCCCGAAATTCAAATTCAAGTTTCGAAATTCAAAAACCCCGGAGCAGGCTGGGCGGGAAATTTCCCGCCCAGAAATCAGGTCGACCAGGTGGTCGACCTGGGTCACATAAGTCGACCAGGGGGTTAACCTAGGGGTCGACCTCCCCCTCGGGCTAGATCTGAAACCTGACGTATTTCTTTGTGTGACGATTTCTGAGTCATAAGGGCTTGTGTGGCAAATTCTGGTTGGTTCTCTTAGGATTGAATGGCTTTGATTGGCCCTAGATTTATCTAGCAGCTCCTATTAAATCAAACTTCTATATAAGCAACCTAAATCTAAACCCTAAGCCACACAAAAATATTCCTAGAGCTGACATGCTGTCAATACTCAACCTAGAGTAGCTGCCATTCTCCTTCAACTAGAAAGGAAGTAGAAATTACAAATCAAATCTAATTCAACTAAGAGAATTCAATGTCTACAACAAAGGAGAGCTATTCAATTTCAGAATACAGATCCCAGAACATAAGACTAGTATCCTCTTTAGTAAGTCCAGTTGTCGTTTAGACCTAAATGATATTAGAATCGTGACTAAATAACTGGATGTAGAACAACGCCTAATGTAAATTTATGCCTATCCTTTTTTGTTAAAACTGAATTGATTAAGACTACGACTCTAATTAAGACTATGACTCTTATCATGTTAAGTTTGTGATCATGTTGTATGTAATTTGATGATAAAACTATCATGTTAAATGCTTGGCAATGAACTTATATGTTGTATAATTTAGCGATGACATATCATGTTGTATAATTTGGCGATGACATATCATGATTGTATAATTTGGCAATGGCATATCATGTTGTATAATTTGGCAATGCCATAACATGTTGTATAATTTGGCAATGACAAATCATGTTGTATAATTTGGCGATGACATATCATGTTGCATAATTTGATGATGACACCTATATGTTGTATGTCAATTTGGGAATTTTGCTATGTTCATGCAAGTTCAACCATGTTCACATATATGACTAGAACTACATGCTAATTTGCAAGTTCACAACCGCATGCCTAATTTAAGTTTATGTAGTTCTATGTAAAACCCCTATCTTACGATTCATGTTGAGTAGATCTAAACTTGCAAGTTCATGTATATTGTTGTAGGCCGAATTCATATGACACAGGTGTAGTTAGATCCATATTTTTATGATGTTGGAATATTACATGTTCCTTTTTTCCCCTTTTGTGTATGAGTTAGGCTATGTAGCGAGCCTAACATTTTATGTGATTTATGCTATCGTTTAACAGGGGTAACGTTGGGGAAAAAACATGAAATTACATATAATTTGCATATTTGGCTTATAGACATGTAAATGTTTTATGGCATAAAGTAGTATAAATTTTTATACCAAAAATTATGAACTTGATTTGAAAGGAAAGTGGGGCTTGGCTTGAATGACAATAATTTACATATAAACATAAAGAGGTAAATATGTAAATTTAGAAAAGACGAATATGCCTAACCCGAGGTTAGATTGAGTTACGGTGTAAGACTGCTCAGAACCGCCCGGCACATCCAGCAACCGTAACAACATATATCTAATGTGAGAGGTTAGCGCATTGAGCCCAAAAGAACCTAAGGTTAGACTGAGTTACGATGCAAAAATGCCCGGACTCGACCGGCACATCCAGTGACTGCAACAATACCTGTCTAATGTGAGTGGTTGGTGCTTTAATGAATGAATTAAAGCTAAGTCAGGAATGGTAGGGTTAAGTTAATTAAGGCAACACTTAACCAATACAACATGTTAACTAAACTGATGGGTGGGGTTAGGTTAACTTGGACACTTAACCAATTTAACATGTTGATTAGGAAAACCCTAGTAACGGGGACCAATTTCAGCAGTAACCCATAAAGATGTATCATGGTACCCTGAATTAGGCAGGGTGGGGTACGATTACTGGGCTGATTATAAGCGGTCAAAACAACGGCGGTTGGTGCGTCAGTGTAGGTTCCGACGGAGTACGAGCATGCACGTACTCCGGAGTGGAAAAAGCAGGCACTGGGCATCAGTAGTTATACACTGTGCATCTTGAATCATGTCGGGTTGCCACCATAGGATTTGATACACCCCATGGTGGGACCAGCATAGGTATCTACAATCGAGCGGGGCCGTATGACACAAGTAGTAAATGCGTGCGAGTAGGAGCCGATCGATAAAATGGGATCACTGGGTTTGAACTCATGATGATGGTTGAAATATCTAGTAGGTGCAGAGAATATGGATATGAGTGCGATAGTATGATTAGTTTATCTTGCCTTGTTTATCTTTCCTTATCCTATGTTACCTTATTTCTTTGTTATTGTCCCGCGTCTAGTTTATTAATGTTATGATTCTATTACTAGTTTACATGTTGAATAATCACTGGACTTACCAGAATTATGTCTGACCCATTTTTTTTCTCTCTGTTTTCTTCCGTTCCCCCCCCCCCTTAGGTAGCCAGGGAGGGAATAGCTCAGCTTAATTTATACCGTTCATCTTTCCAAGCTTGAAGACTCTGTGATATATAACTTGGAACCTCTTATCCTTGGCTATGGCTTTGGACACACTACTACTTGGGGATTTATGCAGTTTTATTGTGTTTATGCTTCTTTAGGTTATAATCAATACAGAGATTTTGATTAATAATTTGGAAGTTGTTTTGAGACAGTTTGCTGTAATGTTTTTGTTATGAACCACGTATGAAATGAATTTAGTTTTTTCGCTGCTTATATATGTCTGTCTTGTAAATTATCTATGTCTTTTACCTGTAATGCTCCACCAAAGTTAAGGCATTCTCTTTGTGAGTGACCTTAACGGAGGTGGGGTTTTTCAGAATCTATCTGCCTCAAAATAGAAATCCTCTAGATCCCATCGAGGGTCTCTCTTTAAGGAAAGCTTGAACTTTAAGTTGCTAAAGACGCTAGATACTATGACGATCAATATCATCGATGGGTATGGTCGATCACATAAGCCATAATAGGAACACTCCATGAATTTACAAAGAGATCCTTCCTTCCTCTGCCCAATTGTAGTGAGCATCATCACAATCTTGGGTCTAAGGATATGGACCCTTAGTTATTCAACAAATCCCTCCACCAGGTTGTTCCACCTACTGACAAAATTTAATTCTAGTTGCTTGAACCACATGGCAGCTAAGTCCTAGAGAAAAAGAGGGAACTATTTTGCCAGGACATCATCATATACCCTATTACTTCCATATGTCTGATGTGGGCAGTAAGATCTGTCCTATGATCATAAGCCTCTAACACCAGTAGCTTAAAGTCCGATGGACTTTGTGAGTTCTAGATGTTCTAAGTGAATGGACTTCGATTCCAGTCTAAATTGGAGTTGCATAGTCCTCCACCTGAGATTCTACAGATTACTTCCACGACGTGATTATCGCCACAGAGTAGTTGACATCAATCTCGATCCAATCCTAATGCCCGCTGTAAAAGAATTTTGAGAATTGAGTTTGAGGTTCAAGCTTGTTCGCGCCTCAGTTTCATATCGAAATCATGGATTCTGATCCAAATTAGGGTTGAACGACATGCTTGCAGTGGTTGGGGAGATTGCCCCTTGTTCTCATCGAGTTGGCACCTATCCCTCCAAGCATGTGGGAAATTTTTTAGGAATAGCGGAATGGATCGTTAAGGAAAAACAAACAATCGAGGGGGGTGTTGACACATTTTTTGGTAAAAGCTGTCACACATGGAATTCCTGAATGATAACATGCTCAAGCGATGGAAACAACATCAGAAGACAGACAGCGATTTGGTCAAAGTCACATCACGGACAAAGAAAGGCCCGAAACTCCTATCAAATGACCTTTTTTGGGCCCGAAAACAGCGATTATGGAGCTAAACTCGATAGCTTTTGTAGATATCCGAGTTAGCTTCAGTTTGAGCTTCGGTTTGGCTCAATCGGACTTACGGTTTGAAAGTTATGCCCATTTTCGTGAATGTGTGTAATCTAGCATCGAAGACTCAGAACCATCGCACCGGATCGCTCCCATCAGCTCGCCCACGATTGGATCGCCCCCTCGTATCGCACTCCTGCATCACGATCCGATCCGTACTGCGTCACCTTCAGACTCGAGTACCACGACCGGATCGGCTCGCCCTGTCTCCTCACGATCCGATCCCATGAACACGAACCAACCTTCAGACCTGCTGATACGCGCACTGTTTAGACCTGTTCTCAAGGCTATTTATGCTCCTACTTTCTTGGATCGCCTGCCACGTGCCCAGTCACGAATCGGTCCTCCTAGAAGCTCTCTTACAGGTATAAAAACACTATTTGAGGGCATTTTCAATGGACTTTTGGCAATTCTTCTTCACTGCTTCCACCATTACTGAAGTGCAAGGACTTTGCACTTTCCTACAGTCAAATTCTTCTCTTTTTCTACACAATTAACACGTGGATTACGTGTATAAACCCTTGAAACCTCAATTAACACATGGATTGTGTGCTTGCATGTAACTGATTCTTGTAATCTGTCAGTGAACAATAAGATTATAAAGTGGACGTAGGCTATATCTACAGCCGAACCACTATAAAAACTTTGTGTGTCTCCTCTTTACTTACTGTTTTCTGCACTCTGTGATCTGTGATCTGCATTTGGGTGTTAGGCCCAGATCTTGGTCTAACATTTTGGCGCGCCAGGAAGGGGGGCACACAAAAACTTCAACTTCTAGCTTGAAAGGAAAGTCAATGGCAATCAAAAGGAAGAAGACTGGAATTTCCGCTCATGCTGATGATGCTGATGCTGAAGGCACAAGGAATGAAGCAAGCCAGGAAGCTTCCTCTCATGGAGATCCTTCTGCATACTTGACCAGGTACGAGATGGATGAAGTTCTCACTGAACTGAGAGATCAGATGGCACGGCAAGATGATCTCCTCCAGATACAACAGGAAATGATCAACCAATTCTTCGCTCGGATGGATGGAAGGCCGGGCAACGCTCAAGCCATTGGAGATGGAGCCACCGAAGCGGCTCGCACAGGCCACCACGATCAGATCGGGTCGGGCCCAGTGACCCACGATCCGCTAGCACCAGTGCTCAGGGGCAACCCACTCGCTATTGCAAATGCACAGCAACCTACTTCAGCTCAGGTTCATATAGACACCGGATTGTGAGTTCCTGCTCCTCAACAGCATCAAACGGTTCGTGATCTACCTCCATGACCCAATCGGATTGCCCCCCGCTTCACGATCCGGCCTCACGAGCTGGACTGCACGAACCTACCTCACGAACCGTCCCCCTCGAACCGGGTCGGGTTGCCCCCCTCGATCCATGATCCGCGAGCTGCGATCCCCAGGCGATAGCTCACCAGCTTCCGTTTTCTCCTGCACTCAACGCTGGGGGCACCAGCTCTGATCTTGGCAGTTTGCAACAGCTTTTTGAAGGCAATCGACTCGCTGATCTGATTCAATGCCTCACGAGAGGCCGCACTTACCAGAACGACGTGGTTGACGTCAATCACAACCCGTTCACTTAGGAAATTAGGAATTCCCGCAATCCCCCGGATTTCAAACTTCCACAACTGGAGCCTTACAACGGCAGGACAGATCCTACCGTGCATCTCATGCGTTACAAACGGCATATGGAAGTTCAAATAGCATCGGAAAACGTCATGGCTAAATGTTTTCCCCTCTTTCTGACTGATATAGCAGCCATATGGATTCGGCAGCTGGAAACAGAATCGATCAGCAGTTGGAACATGTTGGTCGCACGCTTCATTGAAAAATTTCGTGTCCACATCGCACGACCCAAGAACGTCGTGTCACTCACCACAATCAAGCAGAGGCCCAGAGAAACTCTGCGTTCCTTTCTGGAAAGATTCAACGTTGCTGCAGCATTAGTTGATCGCCCTGAACTGTCGATGGTACTGATGGCAGCAGTATCCGACGTTCTAGATAACTCGGAGTTCAAAAAGTCTTCGTACAGAGATCCACCGAGAAACCTCAGCGAATTCTACCTTGAAGCAGATAGGTTCCTGTGAGAAGAAGATGCAACTACTGAGAAACGCACTCTCGACGTCAACATGCTCGGAGATGGAGAACCGCCCAATCCTGGAAAAAGCAATGACAAGGGTAAAGGAAAGACCCCTGCTACAAATGATCATAATGCGCCACCCCGAAGAGGGTCCAGATAAGACAAATACACTGAACTGAATGACAATCTGAGCAACATATACGTGGATACAGGGGGTGCCGCCTCATATCCAAGGCCTCCCAATAGGGAGCCAACGCTAGCACAACGCAATTCTGGAAGACATTGCATATTTCATGACATGGACGGTCATAACACCGATGACTGCAGACATTTGCGAGACCTTATCGAGGATCGGGTCAGGCAAGGAGAACTACCTGAGTACGTCATTCAATCAACAGCGCCCACACCTGCTTTACCACCACTGACTCCCCGGAGAGGGAACGATCGCGAATCGAGCAATCGCGGGCTTATCATTAATTGATCCCACTCAGCGGATCTCTTCAGTTTGACCAACTCCGGTTCGTAGTTCATGTTTTTAGGCTTTTAGGCGACTTCTCGCCCCTCTTTGTTTTCAATGCATGTAATAAGCACGGCAACATCGGCCCATACGCACAGAACCGACCAGTAGTCTCCAGTCGTGTTCGGGGTTAGAATAACTGCCGCTTAGCTTTCATGAATCAATAATGATCACTCTTAAGCTTCGGCTCCTAACAGGATCCGTCTAGTATAAACATTGAGCTCCGGCTCCTAACTGGATCCGTCCAGTACAAACATGAGCTCCGGCTCCCAACTGGATCCGTCTAGTATAAACAAAACCTCATGTGCTTTTCCTTGTTCATCTTACTCCGGTAAGGCCGTCTTGGAATCTCATGTGCTTTTCCTTGGTCGTCTTACTCTGGTAAGGCCGTCTTGGAACTTTCATGGCATTTCCTTGGTCGTCTCACTCTGGTAAGGCCGTCTTGGAACCTTCATCGCTTTTCCTTGGTCGTCTTACTCCGGTAAGGCCGTCTTGGAACCCCTCTAACATCTTCTTGGATGGTTTACTCCGGTAAGGCCATCTAGGAAATATTCTTGCATTGTTTGTTTTATCTTATTGCAGGTACAAATTCCTGGTCTTTTTGGATTTCTTTGGCCTTAATACGATCCCGTGTGATCGTCGGTTTTCTGGCCTTAATACGATTCGGCGTGATCGTCGCATTCTGGACTCGGATTTCTCAGATTATCCAGAACACATATTCCTTCAACCAGCAAGATATGTTCTGGGGGGCAAACGTGTTGACACATTTTTTGGTAAAAGCTGTCACACATGGAATTCCTGAATGATAACATGCTCAAGCGATGGAAACAACATCAGAAGACAGACAACGATTTGGTCAAAGTCGCATCACGAATAAAGAAAGGCCCGAAACTCCTATCAAACGACCTTTTTTGGGTCGAAAACAGCGATTACGAAGCTGAGCTCTGTAGCTTTTGTAGATCTCTGAGTTAGCTTCAGTTTGAGCTTCGGTTTGGCTCAATCGGACTTACGGTTTGAAAGTTATGCCCATTTCCGTGAATGGGTGTAATCTAGCATCGAAGACTCAGAACCATCGCACCGGATCGCTCCCATCAGCTCGCCCATGATTGGATCGCCCTCTCGGATCGCACTCTTGCATCACGATCCGATCCGTACTGCGTCACCTTCAGCACTCGAGTACCACGACCGGATCGACTTGCCCTGTCTCCTCACGATCCGATCCCATGAACACGAACCGACCTTCAGACCTGCTGATACGCGCACTGTTTTGACCTGTTCTCAAGGCTATTTATGCTCCTACTTTCTTGGATCGCCTGCCACGTGCCCAGTCACGAATCGATCCTCCTAGAAGCTCTCCTACAGCTATAAAAACACCATTTTAGGGCATTTTCAAGGGACTTTTGGCCATTCTTCTTCACTGCTTCCACCATTACTGAAGTGCAAGGAGTTTGCACTTTCAGTCAAATTCTTCTCTTTTTCTACACAATTAACATGTGGATTACATGTATAAACCCTTGTAACCTCAATTAACACATGGATTGTGTGCTTGCATGTAACTGATTCTTGTAATCTGTCGGTATAACAATAAGATTATAAAGTGGACGTAGGCTACATCTACAGCCGAACCACTATAAAAACTTTGTGTGTCTCCTCTTTATTTACTGTTTTCTGCATTTTATGATTTGTGATTTGCATTTGGGTGTTAGGCCCAGGACTTGGTCTAACATTTTGGCGCGCCAGGAAGGGGGGCACACAAAAACTTCAACTTCTAGCTTGAAAGGAAACTCAATGGCAATCAACAGGAAGAAAACTGGAATTTCCGCTCATGCTGATGATGCTGATGCTGAAGGCATAAGAAACGAAGCAAGCCAGGAAGCTTCCTCTCATGGAGATCCTTCTGCATACTTGACCAGAGACGAGATGGATGGAGTTCTCGCTGTACTGGGAGATCAGATTGCACGGCAAGATGATCTCCTCCAGAAACAACAGCAAATGATCAACCAATTCTTCGCTCGGATGGATGGAAGGCCGCGCAACGCTCAAGCCGTTGGAGATGGAGCCATTGAAGCGGCTCACACAGGCCACCACGATCAGATCGGGTCGGGCCCAGTGACCCGCGACCCGCTAGCACCAGTGCTCGAGGGCAACCCACTCCCTATTGCAAATGCACAGCAACCTACTTCAGCTCAGGTTCATATAGACACCGGATTGTGAGTTCCTGCACTTCAATAGCATCAAACGGTTCGTGATCTACCTCCAAGACCCAGTCGGATCGCCCCCCGCTTCACGATCCGGCCTCACGAGCTGGACTGCACGAACCTACCTCACGAACCATCCCCCTCGAACCGGGTCGGGTCACCCCCCTCGATCCACGATCCGCGAGCCGCGATACCCAAGCGACAGCTCACCAGCTTCCGTTTTCTCCTGCACTCAACGCTGGGGGCACCAGCTCTAATCTTGGCAGTTTGCAACAGCTTTTTGAAGGCAATCGACTCGCTGATCTGATTCAACGCCTCACGAGAGGCCGCACTTACCAGAACGACCGGGATGATGTAAATCACAACCCGTTCACTCAGGAAATTAGGAATTCCCGCTATCCTCCGGATTTCAAACTTCCACAAATGGAGCCTTACAACGGTAGGACAGATTCTACTGTGCATCTCATACGTTACAAACGGCATATGGAAGTTCAAATGACATCGGAAAATGTCATGGCTAAATGTTTTCCCCTCTTTCTGACTGATATAGCAGCCATATGGATTCGGCAGCTGGAAACAGAATCGATCAGCAGTTGGAACATGTTGGTCGCACGCTTCATTGAACAATTTCGTGTCCACATCGCACGACCCAAGAACGTCATGCCACTCACGACAATCAAGGAGAGGCCCAGAGAAACTCTGCATTCCTTTCTGGAAAGATTCAACGTTGCAGCAGCATCAGTTGATCGCCCTGAACCGTCGATGGTACTGATGGCAGCAGTATCCGGCGTTCTAGATAACCCGGAGTTCAAAAAGTCTTTGTACAGAGATCCACCGCGAAACCTCAGCGAATTCTACCTTGAAGCAGATAGATTCCTGCGGGAAGAAGATGTAACTTCTGAGAAACGCACTCTCGACGTCAACATGCTCGGAGATGGAGAACCACCCAATCCTGGAAAAAGCAATGACAAGGGTAAAGGAAAGACCCCTGCTACAAATAATCGTAATGCGCCACCCCGAAGAGGGTCCAGATACGACAAATACACTGAGCTGAATGACACTCTGAGAAACATATACGTGGATACAGGGGGTGCCGCCTCATATCCAAGGCCTCCCAAGAGGGAGCCAACGCTAGCACAACGCAATTCCTGAAGACATTGCATATTTCATGACATGGACGGTCATAACACCGATGACTGCAGACATTTGCGAGACCTTATCGAGGGTCGGGTCAGGCGAGGAGAACTACCTGAGTACGTCATTCAATCAACAGCGCCCACACCTGCTTTACCACCACCGACTCCCCAGAGAGGGAACGATCCCGGATCGAGCAATCGCGGGCTTATCATTAATTGATCCCGCTCAGCGGATCTCTTCAGTTTGACGAACTCCGGTTCATAGTTCATGTTTTTAGGCTTTTAGGCGACTTCTCGCCCCTCTTTGTTTTCAACGCATGTAATAAGCGTGGCAACATCGGCCCACACGCACAGAACCGACCTGTAGTCTCCATTCGTGTTTGGGGTTAGAATAACTGCCGCTTAGCTTTCATGAATCAATAATGATCACTCTTAAGCTTCGGCTCCTAACAGGATCCGTCCAGTATAAACATTGAGCTCCGGCTCCTAACTGGATCCGTCCAGTACAAACATGAGCTCCGGCTCCCAACTGGATCCGTCCAGTATAAACAAAACCTCATGTGCTTTTCCTTGGTCGTCTTACTCCGGTAAGGCCGTCTTGGAATCTCATGTGCTTTTCCTTGGTCGTCTTACTCCGGTAAGGCCGTCTTGGAACTTTCACGGCATTTCCTTGGTCGTCTCACTCCGGTAAGGCCGTCTTGGAACCTTCATCGCTTTTCTTTGGTCGTTTTACTCCGGTAAGGCCGTCTTGGAACCCCTCTAACATCTCCTTGGATGGTTTACTTTGGTAAGGCCATCTAGGAAATATTCTTGCATTGTTTGTTTTATCTTATTGCAGGTACAAATTCCTGGTCTTTTTGGATTTCTCTGGCCTTAATACGATCCCGTGTGATCGTCGGTTTTCTGGCCTTAATACGATTCGGCGTGATCGTCGCATTCTGGACTCGGATTTCTCATATTATCCAGAACACATCTTCCTTCAACCAGCAAGATATGATCTGGGGGGCAAACGTGTTGACACATTTTTTGGTAAAAGCTGTCACACATGGAATTCCTGAATGATAACATGCTCATGCGATGGAAACAACATCAGAAGACAGACAGCGATTTGGTCAAAGTCGCATCACGAACAAAGAAAGGCCCGAAACTCCTATCAAACGACCATTTTTGGGCCCGAAAACAGCAATTACGGAGCTGAGCTCTATAGCTTTTGTAGATCTCTGAGTTAGCTTCTGTTTGAGCTTCGGTTTGGCTCAATCGGACTTACGGTTTGAAAGTTATGCCCATTTCCGTGAATGGGTGTAATCTAGCATCGAAGACTCAGAACCTTCGCACCGGATCGCTCCCATCAGCTCGCCCATGATTGGATCGCCCCCTCGGATCGCACTCCTGCATCATGATCCGTTCCGTACTGCGTCACCTTCAGCACTCGAGTACCACGACCGGATCGGCTCGCCCTGTCTCCTCACGATCCGATCCCATGAACACGAACCGACCTTCAGACCTGCTGATACGCGCACTGTTTTGACCTGTTCTCAAGGCTATTTATGCTTCTACTTTCTTGGATCGCCTGCCACGTGCCCAGTCATGAACCGGTCCTCCTAGAAGCTCTCCTACAGCTATAAAAACACCATTTGAGGGCATTTTCAAGGGACTTTTGGCCATTCTTCTTCACTGCTTCCACCATTACTGAAGTGCAAGGACTTTGCACTTTCCTACAGTCAAATTCTTCTCTTTTCTACACAATTAACACGTGGATTACGTGTATAAACCCTTGTAACCTCAATTAACACATGGATTGTGTGCTTGCATGTAACTGATTCTTGTAATCTGTCAGTATAACAATAAGATTATAAAGTGGACGTAGGCTACAACTACAGCCGAACCACTATAAAAACTTTGTGTGTCTGCTCTTTATTTACTGTTTTCTGCATTCTGTGATCTGTGATCTGCACTTGGGTGTTAGGCCCAGATTTTGGTCTAACAGGGGGTGAATAGTGTTTTTGAGAATTTAAACAAAATCTAAAACTTATGTGAACTACTATATGGATCAAACATCACAAACACAATCATAGACACAGATTCAATCATAAACACAAAAATAAACAGAAATAAAGTGCAGAAAAGGAAAGAACACACAAGATTTTATACTGGTTCGGAATAGCTCCTACGTCCAGTCCCGCACAACGCTGGATTATGCAGAGTTTTATTATTATATCAATATCCAATTACAACCTCCTTGATTTTACGACTATAAGGGATACCACCGATTTCCAACCTCCTTGATTTTACGGCTACAAGGGAAACCATCGATTACCCGTCCTTGATTTCACAGCTATAGGGGATACCACCGATTACTTTACTCAGCCCAAACAATTACAAACAGCCCTACAACTCTTCAGTAGCACTTGATTCAGAGAATAATGAGTAAAGAGTATAAAGAGAAGAATATTAATGAAACAGAATTGAATTCGACAGAGTATAGGTGTAGAAATCATAAAAATGATAAGAAACAATGGTGTAATGAAAGAGAGTGAAAGTGGAGAAGAAGAAGTAGTTAAAAATTCGAAATCAGCCCCTTTTTATAGTGTGGAAAGGTTGCAACGCTTCAGAGCTATCACAAATAGTGAAAAGATACTTCCTTTCAATTTTGGAAAAATGACAGTTATATGTTGACATGGGGTTATTTGTTTGTCGACATATCCTTAGTACAAAATTGATTTTTGAGAATTTTTCATGTGTTTTGATATATATATATATATATATATATATATAATTCTAGAAATTCTTAAATTAAAATATAGTGTTATAAATAAGTATTGTAAAGTATAAAAACATATAGAAACATAAATATAAACTATATAAACATACTTATAAAATTATAAAGTTTAAAACTATATAAATATAAAGTATAAACATATAAAACTTATAAAGTATAAAATTATAAAACTCAAGTTTAAAATCAAATTAAAATAGAAAGTAAAAAAGAGAAGATAAAGATTGAAGATAAAATTTGAAAACAGAAATCGAAATCAGAAATTGGAAAACAGAATTTGAAATATTTTGAATTTAAACCTAGAGTGTTATTCAGAGTCTTGCATAATTTAGACTCTATAACTATATTTATCTTGAACTCTTGAAATCTTGAATACTCATGAGTCTTGAAATATCTCTAAATTTTGAATCTCTAAAATCTTTAAAACTATACAGTCTTCAGTAATAATTCCTATATATAAATCCTGCATATGTATATATATATATATATATATGTATATATATATATTCAAGATAAAGGTGTTAGTATATATTTTATTATCAATTAATATTGAAATAAGGTTGTTGTCATCAAAACTCCATTATCCAACATCTCCCCTTTTTCGATGATGACAACCTTAGTTTATAAAATATCATACCTGTATATACCTGTTGAAGATGATCCTTTAAATACTCCCCCTGTCTATATGAATCCTATAACCTATGTCTATATTTTATAATTTCTCCCCCTTTGGTATTATCAAAAAGAAATTCTAAAACTACTCCCCCTAAATTGTATAACTTCCTAAGTAAAATTTATTAGTAACTAAGTAACTTCTATCCCAAAGTAGAATACTCCCCCTAAGAAAATACTCCTATAATAAATCTTATACTCCCCTTTAATTTTATATCTGTATTACTTTATGCTAAGATGTATAACTACTTAACATAAACACAATCAACTACTATATTAAACTAGAATCTGGACAAGCGATGGTACATAGATTTTTACAAGCACGATACATCGTAAGAAAGAAAAACAAAAGGAAACTTTAAATACTAATTATTCTTGACAATGGGAGATTTGTGAATTGGACAATTCCGATAATGGAGACAAAAAAATCCCCATTCTGTTCAATCACATTCCCATTTTTGGTCGAATAAGACCACTCCTACACATACAACTTTATCGTCATCTTCTGTAATCGTTTGTTGAGTCTCTTGATGTTCTTCTTCTTCCATCATCTCTTCTTCCTCCATCATTTATTCTTCCTCTTCTGGTTCTTCCTCCTCTTCCATGGCTTGATCATCATCATCAATGATAATCGGATTAGCCTGATTATCCATTAAGAATTTAAGAAGACTCCTTATTAATTTCCTTGCCTGTTTTTCTGTTGGCCCTTCCTAATCTGTAGTACTTGTATTTCAGCCATCATTTGCAAAGCATACTCCATCTTTTCCACGATTTTGATGACTCGAGATATCCTAGATCGTTGAAAAGGACCCTCGGATGGTCCAGCGGACGAATTAGGATTAATTTGGGTGTTTAAATTTGTGGAGGCCATTGTTTATTTGGGTTTAGAATTTTTATAAAGAAGAGAAATGAAAATAAAGAAGAAAAGTCGAAGTAGAATGTTTAAATAATTGATATAACTTACTTTTGGTAGGAATTAAATTTAAAATTATGGCACTCATATGTCGACATATGCATAAATGTACGTCGATATACTTATGTTTTAAATTTTACTTTTCTAATTTTTTATGTTATTTTTATATATAATAGTATATTTAATTATTCAAACTCAGTTAATGAACATATGCCTAATTCTCTTCTAAATTCAGTAAATGTTGCTTCGTTTAGTGGTTTTGTTAATATATCCGCTATTTGTTTATCTGTTTCTATAAATTCACGTAAAATTTTCTCTTTACTTACATTATCTCCTAGAAAATGATGTCTTATATTGATATGTTTAGTTCTAGAATGATGAATTGGATTTTTAGAAATATTTATGGCACTCGTGTTATCGTAGTATATCGGGGATTTATTTATTTTTAATCCAAAATCAATTAGAGTTTGTTGCATATGTATTAATTATGAACAAACACTAGATGGGGGTGAATAGTGTTTTAGAGAATTTAAACAAAATTTAAAACATATGTGAACTACTATATGGATCAAACACCACAAACACAATCACAGATTCAATCATAAACACAAAAATAAACAGAAATAAAGTGCTGAAAAGGAAAGAACACACTGTATTTTATACTGGTTCAGAATTGCCGCTGCGTCAAGTCCCGCACAATGCCAGATTGTGCAGAGTTTTATTATTATATCAATATCCAATTACAACCTCCTTGATTTCACGACTACAAGGGATACCACTGATTCCAACCTCCTTGATTTCACGACTGTAAGGGATACCACCGATTACCCGTCCTTGATTTTATGGCTACAAGGGATACTGTCGCTTACTTTACTCAACCCAAACAGTTACTAACAACCCTATAACTCTTCAATAGCACTTGATTCAAAGAGTAATGAGTAGAGAGTGTAGAGAGAAGAAGATTAATGAAAACAAAATTGAATTCGGCAGAGTATAGGTGCAGAAATCATAAAAATAATGAAATAAAAGATTAATGAAACAGAATTTAATTTAGCAGAGTATAGGTGTAGAAATCATAAGAATGATAAGAAATAATGGTGTAATGAAAGAGAGTGAAAGTGCAGTAGAAGACGTAGTTAAAAATTCGAAATTAACCGCTTTTTATAGTGTGTGAAAGGTTGCAATGCTTCAGAACTGTCACAAATAGTGAAAAGACTCTTCCTTTCAATTTTGAAAAAATGAAAGTTATATGTCGATATGGGGTTATTTGAATGTCAACATACCCTTAGTATAAAATTGATTTTTGAGCATTTTTCAAGTGTTTTGATATATATATATATATATATATATATATATACACAAATAATTCTGGAAATTCTTGAATTAAAATATAGTGTTATAAATAAATATTTTAAAGTAGAAAATCATATAGAAACATAAATATAAACTATATAAACATATTTATAAAATTATAAAATTTAAAACTATACAAATATAAAGTATAAATATATAAAACGTATAAAGTATAAACTTATAAAACTCAAGTTTAAAATCAAATTAAAATATAAAGTAAAATAGAGAAGATAAAGATTGAAGATAGAATTTGAAAACAAAATTTGAAATAAGAAATTGAAAAACATAATTTGAAATTGTTGGCACGCTTTTTTGTCGAAGCTGTCACACGTCAAGTATTTGGTGAGCGATGCACTCAAGCATCAAAAAACACAAAGCAGCTGGGTTGAAGTCGCGTCGCAAACACAAGGAGACCTGAAACCTCTATCAGATGACCTGTTTCGTTCCTAATGAACTCTTAGGCAAATCGTCATCCGAGCCGATGGCAAACCGTGCTCCAAGCCGAAGGCGAGCCGTCAAGTGGGTCTGGGAAGCGATCGACCCAGGCGGTTAGGTCGAACCAGTGGGCACTGCCCGATTCATCCGATTTTCTCCATGCCGGAAGCCCAATCCCTTCACTTCGGACCAGCAAAATCGCGGATTCCCTCACTTCGCATTCAGGAACTTCGAATCCCCCGACAACACGATTTCGGTCCCCTCCTCCATCAAATTCGTTTCCTCTGGAGGGGTACGAATTTCATACCCCTCCAAGGGGTTCGAAATGTCATACCCCCTGGTGGGGTACAAAATTTGCACCCCTCCAAGGGGTTCGAAATTTTGTACCCCCTGGTGGGATGCGAATTTTGCACCCCTACATGGGGTTTGAAATTTCGTACCCCTCTGGTAGGGTGCGAATTTCGCACCCCTCCAGGGGGTTTGAAATTTTGTACCACCTGGTGAGGTACGAATTTCGTAACCCTCACCAGGAGGTGCGAATTCGCACCCCTCCAGGGGGTTTGAAATTTCGTACCCCCTGGTAAGGTACGAATTTCGTAACCCTCACCAGGAGGTGCGAATTTTTTGCTTGGAGGTCGTTATTTGGGTTAGAAATTAAGAGTTTGTGGTCCCATTTCCTGCCTACTCCCACCTAACCTCCTTCTTATAAGTACCCCAACCCTTGACCTTCATTTGGAACTTTTTTCTCCCTTGGAATTTTCGGACCTTGAGAGCTCCAAATACTCATTAATGGCTTCCAACACCTTCTCCATGGCCATTGGACATGAAATGGATAATTGAAAGGTGGTGAGCACATGATTCATAGCTTGTTGGATATTAGCAATGATAGTTACAATGTCTTCGGATCTTTTGGACATTAAGGCTCATCTTGGACATAGTTGACCAAATCAACCTATCTCAAGGAAGAAGTAGAAGGATAACTTAGTCAAAGTTCATTATCCATACAACTTTGTACACAAATACTGTCAAGTCAATTGTAATTGGTAAAGATATGATGAATGGGAATTATAAAGTGGACGTAGGCGTTAGTGTCGAATCACTATAATAGCTGTGTCTCCCCGCATTTACATTATTTACTGCTTATTTGGATAATTGTTCACACATACACATTGGGTGTTGGCGTGCGACAATTTTTTTCCCGTCAACAGAAATTATTTTGAATCTGAACCTGGAGTGTTATTCAGAGTCTTACATAATCTAGACTCTATAACTATATTTATCTTGAACTCTTGAAATCTTGAATACTCATGAGGCTTGAAATATCTCTGAATTCTGAATCTCTAAAATCTTTAAAACTGTACAATCTTCAGTAATAATTCCTGTATATAAATCCTGCATATATGTGTGTATATATATATACTAGATAAAGGTGTTAGTATGTATTTTATAATAAATTAATATTGAAATAAGGTTGTTGTCATCAAAACTCCATTCTCCAACAAAGTTTCCCTTGGTCATAAGCCTTGAAGTAGAGCATCATTAGATTTGGTCCCAACATTTTTGTTTTGAGTTGGTGGTTGAACTGGTTGTTCAACTTGATTGAGGAGTCTGGTCATCAAATCATCCTGTCTCTTGAGTAAAGTTTCCTGCTATTCAAGGCGAGTTTGTAAAGTGTTAATCACCTCGTCTATGTCCTCCCTTGTCATATATAGGAAAAGATTCGCGCAAAAATAGCATTTTGACTTTATCCACCCATCGTTGTGCCTTCTGGTTGTTTGTCAACATTCTTCTTTATAGCCATCATGTCCCGAGCGTAGAAAGTTAAGTAGTCGGCCTCCTTCCCAGTGTGCCAAATGTTGACGTTTGATTTTGCTCAATCGCACAACACCATCCAATTCGTACATGAATTAGACATAAATCTAAGTAATCAGTCACATAATAATCACAAAGCCATCATAGAACAGTCACATAGTGCATGAAAGTAAACGAACACACAATATTTATAGTGGTTCGGCAAATCGTGTCTCGATAGATTATACTTTTCGATTTATAAAGATTATAAGCATAGTTCAATTTATTTGTAAGAATGTAGAGAAAAGATAGTTGCAATTAGTCCTCAATAATGTTGTTGCATAAAGGAGTCAAATATTTGAGAACATATCCCTTAAAATGGCTCAAAGATGGCCTATATGTTGCTGCAAAAGAAATGTGCACGTCTAAGAATATATGAGTAAATTATGGATCCCGAGTTGACTGCGCCTCGAGGAAGTTCAAATTCCATCCTTAAGCACGAGGATCAGTATTTTTTTGTGTCCCCAATACTTCACTTTTCTTTATATCCCAACTTCGTGCTTCGTGCTTCGTTCATCCACTTTTCATATGATCCATCGTGTTGATCCAGTGATTCTACGTGATCAACGCGTTTTCTCCAAGTGATCCAACTCCGAATGCGCACCCCAATTTCGTATCCCAGGCTTTGGGATTGGATCATCATTTCCCCACCGGATCCATAGTGAAATTCGTATATGAGCACATATAGAAATCGTCAGATCCGAGAGTTATCATCCGATCACTAACTTCATGTTAGAATTCTCGTGTTGATCATGCAAATTCAGGTGATCCATTCGTGTCTCTGGTAATCTGATTCATCCTCTTGCCAACTTTGGGATCGTATCCTCGGGTTGTTCTTCGGATCTGAAGTCCCCTGCTTGATCACTCGTTTTTGAGTGATCACACAATGTTGATCACTAATTTTCAGGTGATTTGTCTCGGCGTCACATGTGATCAATCACTTCTAAGTTTATACTGATCCATCCGGGAAGTCATACCGATCCCTGAAGTAATCGGGCGAATCCCTCTGCGATCCAATCTTCTGATTTTGAGTGATCATGCTTTATCGATCACTGATTTATAGATGATCTAACTATGCTTTTGAGTCACACCGATCTTTTTGCAAATATGATTGGAAGGGTTTTCCGAGATGATTTCCATGTAATAGTCCATCAGTTTTAAGCGACCGGACTGTGTCAATCATCATTTTTTTATAGCATCGATGCAGACTTACCAAATGATCGGCCAAATGCCGAATCGATTCGTTCCTTGATTTCAAGGTGATCGGCACGTGTCGATCATGCTTTTCTGAAGTGATCGCTTAAGTGAATATGAAGCAATCCAATGAGCCAATCGGGCTATTTCTTAGTGACCGGACGATGCCTAGAAGCGATCAATCCAAGTCGAGTCATTTTCTGATTCCTAATCGAACGTAGATTCTGACGCTTTGCTCGAGTTCACACGAGTTGGTGCTCGAGTCATGAGTTATCTGGATGCCCTAATTAAAAAAATAACGACCTTGTCAAAAGGCTAGTTAACAATCCAAGTAAGCATTTCTTGCAACTAATCTGAAGTCAAATTAATACCAATAGTTCGTTATTTTATGACAATATATCGTGATTCGTACATATATGGACTATTATCGAGAATTTAACTGAGATCTGAGTTGCTTGTATAATGTATAAGAAAGTAGCTTGAGTGCACTTCTAATTTGTAGGCTGCTTTTGGCTTCTAGGTTCGCTTATGTAGTTAGTAAATTGATAGCTTGTAACCATAAACTGAACCAAATAACAATGTATTTACCCGTTTCGATTCTAATATATGTAATAAAGTGTATAGCAGGAAAGCATGTTCCATTGTTTTTTTTCTTGTTTGGTTTATAGTATTCCAATCGTGGGATTGATTTTGCATACCAGTTGTTGCAGCGTTCTAATATGTCTTTGGAATATTTTATTTCTAGTAAGTTGAGGCATCGGATTCATCAGAATTCCCTTAATTGCCGGAATCATCATTTTGGTTATTGAATGTTTCCTCCATAGGGATACACCCCCACATTTAAAAAAAAAAAAAAAAAAAAAATCATACATAAGTATAAGAGTGCATGTATGTGTTAGTATAATCTCATTAATTAAGATAGTAAATCAAAACATATCAAGTGTTATTTATTTGATTTGAGCATTTGATATTCAAATTAAGATGAATTATATTCCTTTAAATTTATAACATTGGTTTAATAAGTAGTGAATTTTGTAATTACCATTAGATTTATATCAACATTATTTTATTGGTTATTATCACTTAAAATTTGATTCTGTATGTATAAACTCCACATGTGTATTTTGTCATTATATAAAATACTATTTTATTGTTGAGTATATATTTCAATAAACATTACTTAATTTAACAATTAATTATCTTGCTAAACATTTTGAGAAAATAAAAAACATTATAAACAATTTTCTAGCAATAATGGAATGACAATCTTTATTATTGATTGGCTTTCAAGCGTACGCTTTTGGTCCGACCGCCAAATTTCAAAATCATTCTTACGTATCTTTATTTCTATAAATCACAATGATAGGATGTAATAATTAAACAATTTTACAAGTTCAAACTACGTTTTTACAAATATAAACAAATATAAATATCATTTAAGAATACGTTATAACAAACAAACATTCTTTACAACAATGTTCTTTATTGATTAACAACGCATATAAAAAATTAAACTAATAAGAAAAATAAATATTGCAATTTAGAAATTAAAAATAAAATTAAGTACATATGATTTAAACAAAAAATATGACTAAATATTTGTGTAAATCATTTTCTTCTGAATGTGTTAAACAACATACAATTTTTTTTTTATATAAAAAAATCATGCATGTAGCATATGTCATTATCACGCATGAAGTGCGCTCCACAACGCTCGAAAGAAATAATAGGAGAAGAAAAAAAAGTTATAGTTGAACAAGTGAAATTGCACAAAAATCCTCAAAGTTATTTTTTTTCTAACTATTTAAGTGAACTAGCTATTTTTTTGGTTAGTAGTATCTAACGTCATCCAATTGTGTACTTAGTGCAACGATGCAAATATACATGTAAATTTAATTGGATCGTATTAGCGAATACACTTGTTAAGACTTCAGTGTTACCAAATCACTCTGTTCAAAGGTCTACTACCGTAGATCATACAACGAATATCAACACATTTAACTGAATTTTGAACTGCAAGATTAGGCGATACCGAAGTCTTAACATGTGTATATGTTAATATGGTCCAACTAAATTTACATTTGTATTTTGTATTGTCACACAAGTACACAACTAAATAATGCTAAGACACTACTAATCATCAAAGTTACTGCAAGTTCACTTAAATGGTTGGATAAAGATATTTTCGAAGCTTTTTTGTGCAATTTTACTACTTTGACTATAATTTTCCCATATTGTATTTTTTACAAACGGTACAAAATGCGTTTTGCGCGTGATTATGACAAATTCTTTATGCGTGAATTATTTTTCTAAAAGTATATATGCTTAACACAATCAAGAGACAACGATTTACACGAATAATTAATTATATTTTTATGTTGAAATCATGTATAATTAGTTTGAATTTTTATTTTTAATTTTTCATATCTAATATTTTTATTAGTTTTAAATTTTATTTGTGTTATCAATTAATAAAGAACGATATTAGAAAGAATATTCATTTTTTAGATTTATTCTTAAATAATCATAAGATTTGTTAATATCTATGTAAATGCAGTTTGAATTTGTAAAAATATTTTCAAAGTCATTTATAAATATAAGTGTATTTTTTTAGGATTTCATGATGGATCAAAATTCAAAAATGTACGTTTCAAGCAAGTGGACTATTTAAAAAGCAAAATTATTACGCTGATACGCACCGTAGAGCACTTTTTGTTTTCAAAGCCGATAAGCACCCAATTATGAACGGACCATTAATTAATCGACTAAAATGAACAATTATTAACAGTAATTTACAAGTTTATAAGGCGGGATGTCCTTTTTTGCTTAAACCTCTTGCTTGCTTTCATCATCATTCACCTAATACTTCCATATCTTACTCTCTGCTCGCTTCAAAATTGAATAATTAATTGGTTACCAGAATGTTAATTAATTAATCCAGATCGCATTCTAAATCCTAAAAGACAAAGAAAAATCTGGAGACATCACGTCACTTACTAACTCACTAAACTGCGTCTTGAGAAAGATTCTTGGCTTCTATTAGTCAGTGGTTTGTCTTCGTTTATAAGCATCAGATCCTGCCAGTTTGTCGAGATCTCGGTCGACACTTTTGCTCCGTAGGCACTGAACTTGATGCCATCGTAGGTAATTATTTGTTGGGATGGGATTTGAATCTAGGGTTTTAGCAAGTTTTTTTTTGAGCTAGATCTTACTTGATTTGTCGATTTTTTGGGATGGATCTTGTGGATATTAATTTGCTGCATTTTGATGGGATTTTGCAAGTAATTTTGTTGAAAATGTGCGTCTTTGTTGGTCGCATTGCATTAGTGCTTTAAAGAACTGAAATTCGCACTTAATTTTATTTATTTGCGTGTAATATTACTTTAAGCAACGGACATTGCCGTAAATATTTTTTTGTTGTTTAAAGCAATTGAGGTTTCTATTGTTAATATTTTCATATATATGGTCAAATTTTGCATAGGAGTCCTGTATTACTTTGTCCTTTCAGATTTTCAGTGATGCCTTTAGAAGCACTTATTTTTGTTGGATAATTTGGAAATCCGAGTATTTATTCCCTGCTTTATATTATTCTAAAGATATTGTGGTGCTTGGCTTTGATTTTGTTTTTCAGGAAGCGATACTTCTGTAACTGATGATCAGCTAAGTTGGGACAATGTCAAGGATTCCAAAGTGGAAAGTTGAAAAGGCTAAAGTGAAAGTTGTTTTTCGATTGCAATTCCACGCCACTCACGTATGCTTTACTCAAAATTTGTAACTTTCTTATGATTAATTTGCATCTTATGATAATATTATCTTTAGACAATATATGGATTACATAATTAGTAATTAGAGTGTCATGTGGTCTTATGTTTTTGGATTCCTTTCTTGTGCTTCGAGTGTTAAAATGTGGAAACAATTGTTAAAAGGAGAGTCTAAAATCACCATCTATTTTAGATCATCATTTCTGGGGTTTTTAAACCTAAGGTTGAATCAAACACCTTTTATTAGGATCTGATTGTTTGCATTAGCTTGTGCATTGTCAAGTTACTCTTTTCCTCTATTGATTCTCTTCATCTTTTCTTTATTGTCTTCTGTGTGTGTACTTGAAGCATTATCAGGCCAAAGTGTGCGGCATTCATGATCAGGACTCTGCTAAAGTGGCTGTTTTTCTTTGATATTTCTCCAACCTTTACTATTTTTTTGTTGAACAAGTCACTTGCTTAGAGGTCATTTATTATGCTTTCCATCCATCTTTTGAATTTTGGATAAAATGGGAAAATTCGAGTAGTTATATTCATTTGATTGCCCAATAGTTTGCAATTTCATTCTAGTCCTTTGACTTGCTGCTCATGGAGGGATGTTGGATTATTGTTCTAGCCTTTTTATGTTTGACTTAGGTTTTTAAACCAATATATTCAGCATTATGCTCACAGTGGTGAAGCTAGTTTGCAAAGATAGAGCGGGACATCACACATACAGAAATTTATTAAAAACTTGCAAATCATAGTAATGAGATTATTTATTTGATTATTCCTTCGAAAAAAAACCGCCATTTTATGTTACTTTCTTGTAATAGTTGGGTTTTTGTACAACAACTAAGCCATTAATCTCAAACAAGTTGGAGTTGACTATAGAGATTGAAACCAAAACCAACATAAGGTTCCATATCTATAAGAGATGCTATGTTTTTACGTTGGCTCGTCAAGTCTATCACAACTCTCCTTCTTTACCCTGAATTGGGATGCGCTGCATAAAAAAACTACACAGATGACTTTTGTAAAACTTAAAAAAAGAGAGTTAAAATTATCATCTTTTCATCCAAATATATAATTATTCATGGTTCACACAAAATTGTAGCTGCATTTGAGTATCTACAAGCAGGAAAAGGAGCGAGCTTATGTTTCAAATCATATTTTCCTTTAGTTGGATCAATAGGTTTTTATCCTACGTTATTGTTTGAATATGCCACATTATATTACCAGTATCAAGCACTTGTCAACCATAGTTGTACCATAGCACGATTGGAAATGAAAATATATATAGAAAGCACAGTGGTACTATAATATGTTTCACATAGTACGTAATAAATTGAAAATTTTGAAACATACTAGAACAGTAGATCTACTCCGGTGCCTACTGGAGATAGACTCTTATCTATGCAAACTATCTTTTGTTTTTTGTTTTTGTTTTTGGTTATGTTTGCATGTATAGTATGGTATGGTAAAACCCCTAGTGTGTTTACTACTTAATACTATGCTAATAGAATAATTAATAAAGACTCCATAATTACTACACACACTTTTAGAAAAAGGCGGGTTAACTAAAGACAAGAATATGGAACCGTATGCATTCTTAAAAGAAGCGCTTGCTATGATGTAAGTCGCTACACACCTTACATCCAATTCATGAGATTCATCAAAATTTGGCTCAATCAGTGAATTTACTGGACTTATTTCATTAACCTCTCATTGATGTATTGTTTCGTATTATGCAATCTTTCCAAATGATGATGATTATTAATATACCTATGCTTGATCATGTTTCATGTTGGAAATGCTAGTAACAATGCAACTTTTTAACGTTGACTATGAAGTGAACTTTTAAGCAAAGATGTAGGAAAGAAGCTACGTGGGTGGCCTATGATATAGAACTAAGAAAATAAAATGAGCCAACATAGCAACACACTTAGTTCACAAGGCAACTTTTTTTAAATTCATCTTGGGCCAAAACTAGTATTCTTATCCGAAAGTGTATGTTGATAGATCTAATTAAAATTTGATTATGTTTCTTACTTCAATACCATATTTTTATGAAATTACATGATTCTTTAATAGTCATTTAGTTACTAATAAAACAAACCACATTTAGTAAAAGACTACATAACGAATGATTGAAACCTTTTGAAGTTGCATAACATCCTATTCTCATGCATTGATTTGAAACTTCACAATGTTGTGCATTGGCTAGCCGTATTATTACCTTCTCCTTTAAAATAGGCTTTGTCCTCAGGGTTAAAGAGGCTCACTACATTGATCATTCCACCGGGATCAGAAAAATGAAAATCCACTTTCACTTAATATTTTTACACATTCCACTGAATCCACCAAAAAAGAGTGTAATCACTTTGTTCTCACATTGTTATTCGATTAAAATTGGACAACCAACAAAATGAACTTCTTTAGTGCGCTAAAGCACGTGTCCTTAGCAATGTCATAACAGAGATAAATTTTGTCATTCTCGGAGAAGCTGTTAAGAATCAAAAAATTATCATAAATCTTGGCTTCAGTTTTATCTATGAAATTATCCTTTGCGAATACCGTGGTAGGATTATAGATTGGTTGCATATGTTGTGTTAAATGAGTGGTTGTAGATGATAACTCAGATATGGTTCTTTGTATAGGGATGGAGTTAAGGACAAAAGTAATGAGTTCGCAATTTGGAGGCCTTATAGTAGTTGTATTTGGTGGAAGTAATGGTTGTTGGTTTAGTTGAGTACTAAAGTTTAAGGTGATGAAAGATGATCGGTGGAGATGGAACAGTGGGGTTGTTGAGTTTTCTGGTGAGGTTGGTTAGGTTTTGGCTGATTTGTCGGAAAATGGTTTGGATTTCGACGATGTCAGTACGTTGGTAATGGGGCATGGCTGCTTGGGATTTTATGGTGGTTTGAACGGATTTGATGACTTGTTGAAGTTGGATTACGGCGATTTGAAGTCTGAATGACATGATCAAATGGTGGGTCATGGTTTGGGACTGTGAGAAGCTGGTAAAACGATAGACGAGATCTTGTTAAAAGAGATGTAAAGGGAGGACTTGAAGATTAAAAGGATAAAAAGGTAGAACCAAGTGCACGAGGCTCCCGCGCAATAGTGGGCTCTGGGGAGGTCGATTGTACGCAGCCTTAAAAGGATGAAAAAAAAACGAATGAAGGTGGTGAGAACAAGAGTGAAAACACCAAAGTTAGGGACAAAGAAGTTTAAAGAGAATAAAAGGAGAATGAGTTTGAGAATCAAGATATAGAGCAAGAAAATAAAGCTAATAAGATATTTTATTAAAGATTTCTTGCATTTTATTACTTCACTATAATATTTTAATTGAACTACATGATTCTAGCACCTTTGTTTAGCTACAAATAAGACATACTACTTTTAACAAAAGACTGCATGATAAATAATTGAAACTTCTACAAGTAAAGGGAGAACTGGCAGATTAAAAGGATGAAGAATACATGAATAAAGGTGGTTAGGACAATAGAAGCACCAAATGTTAGGGATAAAGAAGAACGAGGTTACGAATCAAGACATAGAACAAGAAAATATGGTGAAAGAAGACATCTTATCAAACATTTCTTGCATTTCATTACTTCAATACCATATTTTTTCTGAATTATATGATACTAGCACCTCTACAATCCTATGTTTATGCATTAAGTTGAAACTTTGTGGCATTGTACATAGGCTGGCCATATGTTGTACCCACCAAAAAATTGACATAGTAGAACATTTTGTTTGGTTAACTTGCATTAGCTCTTGCCATTTCTCTGAATTATTAGCTGTTCCACTTCCATTCAAATTGTGGTTTTATTACCTTACAAATGCACATATATTTCAGATCTTGATTGATTCACTGTTTATACCAATTGAAGTTTCTTGAATACCTCGTGACTTAGCATATATGATTTACGACATTCATGCTGCTGCAATTCGACAGTCATTTTCTGTACGTGTTGCAGATTCCACAGCCTGGATGGGACAAATTATTTTTGACTTTCATCCCTCTCGACACTGGGAAAGCAACTGCAAAAACAACCAAAGCAAGTGTGAGGAATGGGAATTGCAAATGGTCAGATCCCATATATGAGAGTACTAGACTTCTTCGGGACACTCAAAGTAGAACTTATGACGACAAGTTATACAAGTTAGTTGTCGCAATGGTAGTAACTCAATTATGATTCCCATTGTTTGTTCAACTACTTCCTAGTCTTTAATTATGTCCATAAATCATCTCAATCCCACATACACACATACGTACATTTGTGTATTCTTTTTCAATATTATATATATATATATATATATATATATGTATGTATGTATGTATGTATGTGTGTATATATATATATATATATATATGTGTGTGTGTGTGTGTGTGTGTGTGTGTGTTTAACAACAGCAACTAATTTCAATTAACAGTGCTTTGCTATAATGATTATTCTAGGGATCTTCCCGATCTAGTATTCTTGGTGAAGTTACAATCAATCTTTCTGAGTTTGTGGATGCTTTAAAGCCATGTGCAGTTGCCCTATCCCTTCAAGGCAGTGGCCATGATACCATTCTACATGTAAGGACCCATTGTTTTACCTACTGCTAGTTTACTTCTGACCCTAGTGATTCTATGACATGAATGTATCAGAGGATGCAAACTTTTTTTGGTAGCAACGAGTCAAAGAGATGCATTTGCATCATATTGGCATGCATTAATTTTATATGCTAACTTAATGCAGGCAACAGTACAGCTTCTTACGTCCAAAACTGGATTCAGGTGTGTTCCTTTTTCACCTGTAGCTGGATATAACATGTATGAATCCATTACCAACTTGTATGAACAAAAAATGACTGTTATTGTTGTTCAATCAGAGAGTTTGAGCAGCAAAGGGAGCTTAGCGTGAAAGGTTTACATACAACATCTGGCAACAGAGATCAGAGTCCAGCTGATGTTTCTCCATCTTTGGATATGACACCTGAACAGCGGGATAAGGTGTGTTCATTTTAGAAAGAAATTACTTGCGTCTTATTATATATAGTGTCACGACAACTAGATCATATGTTAGTGCTTGTTATTCAAAATTAACTTGCTTTCACAAATTCAAAACTGATTTTAAATCACTTTTAGCTAAACCTTATGATCCTTCAGTTGAATGGATAATCACACTCTTGAAATCAAATTAATTTAGCATTAAAGTGCTGTAATGTTTTGTTAGTATTGGTGAACTTATACGTTCTGTCATTTGGAAACAAACGTAGTGACAACAGCGTTTGAATTGAATTTCTCTTCGTAGTTGAATATCTCAATGCTTCATGATAAACGTTTCATCGTTTTGTGATGTAGGTGAACAAAGCAAGAGTTAGATACAAAGATATAAGAAGACTTCCTTCATGTGAAGAGTTGAAGGAAGGAAATGACAACTTTGAAGATTCAGTTACTGCAATTGATTGTTCATCTAATACTTCAGGATCCTTATATGCTGAAAGGAATGAAACTAATAGTCTTCATGAAGTTGAAAGCCTTAAAAGCATGGCATCTGGTGATATGAGTGTATTGCCTGCAGCTCAAAGCCCAGGAGTTGTTAAAGGAAATATCCATGATTTTCCGCTTTCAAAACAAGGAAGTGATGATTGGATACATGGATGGACTAAAGATTATTCTGCTGATAATGATATAATCGCTGCTCATGAGCAAAATAACCAACTTAAGTCAAAATTAGAAGGAGTTGAGATTGGTTTCTTACAGCTAAAATCTGAAGCAAATTCATTACAGAATATGTCGCATGAATTGGGTGCAGAAACACATAATTTAGCCAAGCAATATGCCATGGAGGTTGCTTCAGGGGAGAAACTACAGAAGGAAGTTTCTGCAATGAAATCCGAATGCAGTAGATTTAAACATGAACTCGAAGTCCTTAAATCTTCTACTTCATTGCATATGTCTGGCAATGAAACTACCATGCACATGGCAGAACCAAAATGGCAGCAGAGTTTATTTCTTCTTGAGAAGAAAATCCGAGAAATTCAAAACAAGGCATGTCCTCAATATCTCGGCAAGGACTCCAATTTTCTTGGTTCTGAATTTGATGTTCTTCACTGCATCCTGGAAAATCTCAAACAGGAAACTTCTTGGATAGATCATCATCATCCTGACAGCGAGCTTCATGGTTTAATCAACTCCCCCCAACTTGAGAAAAATGCAGACAACATGAATATGGAGGAGAAGACGTGTTCTCTTGTACATAAGCTTGAAGAATCGGAATCTGAAAAGAAAATTTTAACAAAAAAGATGGAGGAAATGGAGCACTACTACGAGACACTTATTCAAGAACTTGAGGAAAGTCGGCATCGGACCTCTAATGAGTTGGGGATTCTAAAAGCCGAGCATTCATCGTGCCTTAACACAATTTCTGCCCTCCAAAGTCAGATTGAGAAGCTTCAAGAAAACATGAATGGTCAATTCATTAGATTTGCTGCAGAAAGGAATTGCTTGGATTCTGTTAATAAGGATCTTGAGAAGAGAGCAATTGTATCAGAAAATGCACTAAAACGAGTTCGTCTAAACTACGCTATTGCAGTTGATCGACTTCAGAAGGATCTTGAATTGCTCTCATTTCAGGTGTTATCTATGCATGAGACAAATGAAAACCTTGCAAAGCATTCTTTTGTAGACGTTTCTCAACTATTTCCATGCCAATACACTGTAATGGATTCAGGGGTTGGAAGAGTTCAGTCAGGGATGGTATCATCACAAACTGATTATGGGCCTATGATGGTAAATGGCAACATCAGTCGAAAAGAATTTCCTGTTAGTGAAACGGATACCTATAATAGTCAATGGGAACCTGGGAATACTGAAACCGGTCCACAACTAAAAGAAGACAAAGACACTGAGCTTTCAGAGATGTTTCTCCATAACATGCATTGTGATGTTTTCACCGTGGTTCTAAAAGATGCAATCTTTAATGCACATGATGTTGTTATGCGCATGAAGCAAGAGATAGTTGAGCTTGCACAACAGATTGAACATTCAAATTATGAAAAGGAATCCTTGATTCTTAAGTCGCTTGGTGCATCTGATGACATCAAAAAGTTGAGGGAAGATGAAGCCTACTGTCGTTCCAAGTGTGATGATCTGCTTATGAAGAATCGACTTCTTGAAGCGAAAGTTGAAGATGTCTTAGGAGAGAGGAACTCCCTTACGAAGAAGATTGCTGAATACGAATATAAGTATAAATGTTGCCTGAAAGAAAGGAATGAATTCGAAAACATGTTTAAGAGAGAAAATCTTCAGAGGAAAAGTCTCGAGGAAGAATTTTCATCAATTACAATGAACTTGAAGGCTTTGAAAGTGGAGTATGAAAATCAGTTACATTTAAACTCTGAACTGCAGGATACCTTATGTTATCTGCAGAAAAAGTTAAGTGACTTATGCAGTAACATGGTTTCTTTCAGTAACATATATGATACAACAGTTACTGAGCAATGTCAAGGTCAAGAAATGAAAACTAGCGACCACATGTATACTATTATGCATCTGGAAGTACTTCAGAAAGAAGCATACAAAAAAATTGCTCAGCTTCATCAGGAGAAAGAGGAGATACAACAAGAAAGGTATGCAATTAGTGGTTCTCTAAAGAGAACTGAATCACAAATTTCTGACCTGAAGCAAAAATTTGAGTCTGAATTGGTAGACACAAAACTGAAGCTTGATTTTTCAAATGCTTTAGTTGAAAAACTTAAGCTGGAAATGGTAGATGTTACCAATAAGCTCAAGTATAGTTCAGAGGCTGGAAAAAAACAGAAAAACATCAACAAAGACTTGTTGGCAAAACTCACAATCCTAGAGATTGAAATTCAGCAAACTAATGATGAAAACAAAGATCTTTATCAAAAGGTTCTAGATCTCGATAGGACCAAAGAAGAGCTTGAAAAGACTAAAGCACATCTGATGGATTGCATGCAGAAGAATCATGCATTGATGATGTCCATAGAATTTGGAAATGAAGCATCAATGCAACTGGATAATGAGCTCAATAAATTTAAAGAGGAATTGAAACGTTCTGAGGATAATTTGCATCTTGAAAAAAAAGAAAGAGATAAACTGGAGAGCAGAGTTGCTGATCTTGCATTGCATTTGAATGATACAGATCATTACTTGACTGAAATTCTTGATCACCTCCTAAGTGCAGAAGTTGAAGCTACTTACTTGAGTTGTCAGTTTCAGATAAGGGCAGAGGAGCTTGCTGAACAAAGAAAGATAGAACAATGCATGCTAACAGAAACTCATGAAAAGAACTTTAATTCTATTTCCTCCCTGAACTACAAAATTGCTACTGAATCACAGCGTGCCGAGGATACCAGAGCGGAGTTGAATTTTTCAAAAGCACTCATTGAAGAACTTCAGCAAGAACTACAAAATGTGACTAGCAAGCTTATAATTAGCACACATGCTGAAGAGGCACACAAAACTACAAACAGAGAGATGGATTCTAAACTCACTATCTTAGAAACTGAAATACAAGAATACAAAGATGAGAACAATACTATTAGTCAGAAGTTAATGGGGCTTGAACGTGTCGAGGAAGAATTAGAAATGGCAAAGTTAACCATACATGATCTAGGTAACAAGCTTCAGTTAAGCCTAGAAGCTGAAGAAAATCAAGCAATTGTAAATGGTGAATTAACCTCAAAACTTTCTATTCTTGAAACTGAAATACAGCAGTTGAAAGATGTGAATAGAGATACTAACCTGAAGTTAGTGGAGTTAGAATGCATCAATGCTGAATTGGGAAGAACTAAATTAACTCTACAAGAGGCAATCAAGAAGTTTCAATCAAGTTTAGAAGTGGAGGAAAAGCATGAAAGAACAAATACAGATCTGATATCGAAAATCTCTGTTTTAGAAGCTGAAATACAAAAAAACAAGGAAGAAAATATGCATGCTATTCAAAAGATAGAGGAGCTCAAATGTACCAAGGAAGAACTGGAAAGGTCATTATTGGTTCTTATTCATGAAAAAGAAGCTTTGATGATGTCAGTAAAGTCTGGAAAAGAGGTAAGGATTCTATTGGAATGTGAGCTTGGCAACTTTAAAGAAGGCTTAAAATGTGCACTCGATGATTTGCATCTAGAAAGAGAAGCTAGGGTAACATTGGAAGCTAAAATTGCTAACCTTAATCTGCAACTAAGGGAGAGAGACCAGCAATTACTTTACTGTGATGAACATTTATCAGAGCTATCCTTAGTCAGAAGCAGGGTGGCTAATCTTGAATCAGAAATGCAGCGTAACCTTTCTAACTTCAAGCAATACCAAACCGAACTTAAAAACACAGTTTCGAGCCTCCACGTTCATATAGCTGATCTGGAATCTCATTTGCTGGAAACTTATTCTCAGTCATTGAGTGCAGATATCAAGGTCACTTACCTCACAAGTCGATATCAAACGATTATAGAAGAGTTAATTGAACAGAACAAGACACTGCATTTTGACTTTTCTAATTTACAGTTGAAGCATATCGATATTGTTAACTCCGTCGATGATCATATAGCTGCTGAAGCTGAACTCTCTGATGAGAATGCAAGATTGTTAGCGGCTTTGCAGTCTACGGAAGCTGAAATTGAATCTTCTATCCTCGAAAAGAACTCCATTCTAACTGATATGGAATCCAAAGTGGCTATGTTTGAAGCTGAAAATTGTAAAGAAATGCACAGGTATGAAGGTTTAGAAGGAGAAATGGAAAATCTGTGGCTCTCAAAGCTTAATTTAGAAATTGCTGGGATAATTCTTAAATCAAAGTATGTTGAGCAGCAAACTCGTATTACATCACTAGAGAAATGTGAGCGTGAGTGTAAGACTTTAGGCGAGCAATATGAAGGGCTTTCATGTAAGCTCTCCGAGCAAATTCTCAAGACGGAAGAATTCAGGAATCTTTCTATTCATCTCCGAGAACAAAAGGATAAAGCAGAGGCAGAGTGTCTTCAAGCCCATGAGAGAATTGAGGCTCAAGGATCAACACTTGCACTACGTGACTCACTTAGAATAGCTTTCATCAAAGAACAATGTGAATCCAAACTCCAAGAAATGAAAAATCAGCTAGTTTCCTGCGAAAAGTATGCAGAAGAAATGTTGCTGAAGCTGCAAAATGCCTTAGATGAAATTGAGACCAGTAAAAGGAGTGAAGCCTCTCTTGCTAAAATAAACGATGAGCTGGCAATAAAGATGTCCGAGATTGAAACTGAGTTGCAAACAGTCACCGCTAGTAGGAGAGAACTAGCCAAGGCTTGTGATAGAATGAAGGCAGAACTAGAATGCACTGTCTTAAGTCTTGATTGTTGCAAGGAAGAGAAGGTAAACCTTGAAGCTTCCTTGCAAGAATGCAATGATGAGAGGAAGCGCCTTAGAGTAGAACTTGACTTAGTGAAGAGATTGCTGGAAAATATGGCATCATCTGCCGAAGATGTTGAAGTACCCGAGAGTCAAACTCGTGGATGTAGTACTTCTTTTGGTGAAGTACTTGAAGGTGAAAACTCCCAAACTTTAGTTTACCAAGATGCGGCAGCAGCTGCGGATAATCATCCTCACCACAAACATGAGGATATTTTGAAACCTGTGGATACGAGAGAATTAGTGGACTCAGGAAGAGAACTGCAGCATCCACTACTAGCTTTTGGTAATGGGTTGCAGGTAGCCTAAGTTGTTTCTGTTTAATAGAATTCAACTATTTTGTGGAATTATACAAGTCACATTGCTGAATTATACTACTTACAGGGTGTGATTGCAGATAGAAATCCTCTTGACAAAGAAACTTTGTATGAGAATAGCACAAAGCACATTGCGGATATGAAAGAGCATTTTAAAGAGCAGAAGAAACTGCTTACTAACATGGATCATCTTCATAAAAAGGTACATTATGTTCGTTAATTTATTTCGGTTTTATATGTAATGTGTGGTGAATACTGATTTAAGAAATTATGAACCCTGAGGTGAAATGAATTTAGTTGCAGGACTTTTGATAGATATAAATTTGTTGTATGAGTGGGGAGTTTCTGGGTAGGCTAATTATTGTGGCCAAATGTCAAACCATCTTGACAAACTTATATTTTAGTAAGAAGCAACAAATTAGTGGCGATAACACAGGGTTGTTCAGTTGCCTTGTGATGGATAAGTATGAAGAAATTGTTTTCATCCTGTTTAGAAATTAGGTATACATTGTTCTATACAATATTTGATCTCAGCTTCGTCTTTTTGTTCCGAAATTGCCTAGTAGGATGAGAAATATTTTAAATTGATATAAATGTGCGTGCAAACTAAATGCGCATTAGCTTTTAACTCTAAAATAATTTGTTCTGTACTTGCAGTTGGAGATGTTAAAAAATGATAATTTGTCTTCTGTCATCCCAATTGAGAATGATCGTCTTGATCCAACTTTTGAAGCTTTACAAAGTGATTTATCACAGCTAGATAAGGTAAATTGAGAAATTACTAAACATTTCATTTAATAAGTTTTACGTTTAATAAAAGAAGGGAAATGGTACTGTCAACAGGCAAATGAACATTTAGAAAGCATTTATCCTGAATTTAAGGATATCCCAGGCAGTGGCCGCAATGCATTAGACAGAGTACTTGCACTGGAATACGACCTTGCAGATTCACTTCAAGCGAAAGATAAAGATGTACTATTTCAGAGGTAACCAATTTTTTTTTCCCAATATAAATCTGAAGACACACAAAAGAACTTGCGACAATTTTTTGTACATGTTACAGCATATACTAGCCAGGCACTGCATGATATATAAAAATAAATCCAACTTTTCTTATGATTATATCTATGCATCAGGGTCGGCCCTGTCTATAAATAAAGCAAGCCAGGGGTTCGAGCTTCTTGGTTTAGCTGAACCATCAAATTTCTTATATGTAGCTGTGAGGGAATTTGGACAGTTAGTCCATATTAGTAGTCATAATAGGGGGAAAAAGTCCTTCAAGTCCTTGCTTTTTCATTACCTTCTCTTCCATCTGTAATTTTCACAAATGTTAACACATCGTACCGCAATTTAATTTGAATATTAGAGTTACAATGTTGTTTTATAGAAATATCACATGGGCAAATCATTTTTGTGGAAATTTTAATATCACATGGACAAATTTGTATGATTCAAATATTTGTCAAATAAGGAAGTAATTAATTGATTGATTCATTCGATCGATTAATTAGGAATATATATGGAAAGTAAGAAAGGATAAAAAATTACTTAATTGATACAATCAATTAATTGATTTTAAAATATGAAGATAATCAATCATTTCAAGAAAATTATGGAAACCAAGATAAGCGATATCTATTTGCATGGAAATCAAATCATAGAAATCCAAAAAAATTAATCGTAACTAGGCAATTAATTCATTTGGTCTCCAATGCCTTCTTCTTAAGTCTATATGAATGAAGACGTTCATCTTCATATTTGTGTGAGAGAAGGTCTACCATTATCCTCTTCTTTAGTAAGTCCTAATTTCGCATTCAAATCAAATTATATGTTATGAGCGCAAACAAGTCTTCGGATAAATTGATTATTCAACTTGTAATTATATGTTAGTCTCTCCGTTTACTTTAATCATTTACCATTTTGTGATCTCTTTTATGTACTCTCTTTATTTAATATAAAATAAAGAACAGTTGTTGGATCTGGGGACATAGACATAACGGTCAAATCATACCAAATCTCCATGTTATCTACTTTTTTGTTTGGTGATTATTGTTCAATTGAATTGGCATTTGATAATTAATCAACAAGATATGTTCTTTTGTTGCTTCTGCGCTTTAATATTTCACAACTTTGTATTAGATCAAATTAAATTAAATTTGCACAACACTATCTAGGGTTATGCATATAATAGAATGAAATCCATGAAACTTTTTTTAGAAGTTTATAAATTTTCGTGTAATTAATGGGTAGATGATACTACAATGTAATCGTCGGATCATATTATTCAATTATAATTGATTTTCATAAAAACCAGCTTTTGTTTCCGCGCTTTAGTATTTCACATCAGTTTTGTATTAGATCAAATTATATTAAATTTGCACAACACTATCTAGTGTTATGCATATAATAAAATGAAATCCATGAAAACCAAAATTTAAAAGTTCTGTAAATTTTCATGTAATTAATGGGAAGATCATACTATAATGTGATCGTCGGATCATATTATACATTTATAATTGATTTCATAAAAACCAGTTCTCAATTACCAAAATTTAACACAACAGCTAAAGTATAACTGATCAGTTTGAATGCATCTTAAATAAACTTTAGAATGTGATAACTTCTTATTGGAAAGTGGGACATAAAATGGGTTTCCGTTATTAAACCACAACACAATACACTTATAATTGATTTTCGTAGAAACCCGTTTTTAATTACCGAAATTTAACACAACAGCTAAAGTATGACTGATCAGTTTTGAGTGCATCTTAATTCTTAAAAACTTTAGAATGTGATAACTTCTTATTGGAAAGTGGGACATAAAATTCGTTTCCGTTATTAAACCACAACACAATATTTTGTCCTTTTAATGATGTATACTGTTGTACATGAAAATCAATTTAGAAAAGAAAACATATTTTTGTTCTTGCTTAAAATTATGAATTTGAGAATCTAACCAACTCCTAATTTTGGATAGCAAGAAAGAAAATAAATTGTTTTGTCTATTTGATCAGAAAGTGGAGAATACACGATTGCTTGAAACATTTTCTAGAAAGGTAATCTTTTTTTTTAAAAAGCTTTCTTTCTTCCACGGTTTCTCTAGCATTGAATGACTAAATGTTCAGTGTGTATATATATATGTATGTATGTATGTATGTATATATATATATATATGTATATATATATATATATATATATATATATATATAACGTAGAAAGGTCCCATTTCATAATTGGTATATCTTCATATCTATTTTAACAGTTCCAAAAACAAAACAAAAAAATATGTTGATAAAATATTGCGATTATTATACCCAAATTGCACAACTATCATTGCATGTTGATATAATCAAAATATCAGTTGGAACTCGGAGCTTCCAATTTCAGAGAAAGATATATAACATTTAACATTTTGATATTAACCGACGTGAAGAAAGGCAGTTTCTGTTTTTACTGCCTTTAAAAAATGCTGTTGAAAAGCAGCTGCCTTTAGAAAATGCAATTGTGACATTTGTTGACTGCATTCCAAAATGCAACTAAATTTACTGGGTAGTTCCAATATTTGACATGTAAATGGAAGCATTTAGCCTGTTAACATATTTGGTAAGTTTGTTTATTTTGTGTTAATCATTACCCTTTATTGTTTTATTATAAGTATTATAATAAGCTCAATAATGCACTTCTCAGATGTTTGCTCATATAATACAATGAGATTGATACTGCACTGGTTGAAGGCAAATTAAAATTTAACCGCCTTCTTTGAAGATGACTAAATCTGCATTGTGAAAAACATTCTTTTCGAAGTCGACTTTGAGATATAAAATATATCTTCCATAAGATACTTATTAAATTTGTGATTTAATGGTGAAATTGGAACGTTAACCCGACATTTTTTTTTGTAGAAGACCTTTGTGTTTAAAATTCTAGAATTAAATGGATGTCATCGTGGGAGAATATAAATCGGGTGAAAATAAAACAGCAGTGACCCAATTTAAATTAATTATGAATATAGGGAGCTGTTTATGACAATATTATGATATTATCTTTTATCAATTAGGGATCCAAAATAATTTTGTAGTTGTTGAAATATATCAGTACACTAAGCCTCGTTCAAAAGATTACTCCTCAAAATATCTCTTCCATTGTTTATCTGTTTTACAAGTTCCACAATTAACACCTAGAACTTCCAACTTTAATCAACTCTTCAACTCTTGATCGTTATCTGCTCCTTCACACTGATCTGCACCCACTCCAACCACCATCAGTTGGTTCCTCTTCAAAATCTACACCTTTTAGCACCCACCAAAGGGAAGGTCCTTTGATTTCGTTTGTGGATGATGAAATTCCAGCATTTTGGTTGGAATTGCTGATTCTGATCATCGTATGTATTTACTTAATCAACCGAGGGCCACATCTGACGACATCCTTTATTGCTGCCGTACACATCAGATTGGGGATCGTCACAGTTTGGTTGGAGTTTGCCTTGTTTTTTTAATGAAATATTTGACTTCTATTTATTTTTAATGGAAATACGAGCATTGCACAATGACACCCATATATTTGTAGTGCAAGCCTTTTGTATTTATGGTGCAACATAAACTTTGCACTTATTTTGTGTTTGCACGGTAGATGTTGATACTGAAAATATGTACACATCAAATCTGTTTGAATGCCCAATAATTGCTCGATGGTTATATTGCATGATAAATAAACCAAAATTGTTTTTTCATTATATAGCCAACGTTTTTGTAGAAGCAATTTACAATGTTGATTTTATCATCATTTCAAATAACGACTTAACTTGTAAAAAAAGGGAGTTGGTTTACGTTTCTCCTAATGCAAGCCAAACGCTTTCTTGAAATAGAAGGTTCTGAACCAAGAATCTTCGGTTTACAGTCACAATAATATTCACACATTAAACAACAAATGTTCAAAATTCAAACCAGTACGAATCTATGGGCCCTGTGTGTGTGCGTGCGCACGTGTATACATACACATATGTGGAGCGCTCAATGACAACCCTATTTTGCAGCATCCCAAATGCCCCTTGTTTCAGCCACAAGTTTCTATTTTAGTAATGGTGCGGGTAGAAAGAGAAAGACATTATTTAAAATTTTAAACGCACACTTGCGGTGGATATATATCGGAGGCTGTATTGGCATTGCACTGTTTGTAAGGCCATTGAACTGCTTTTTTTCTTCTTCTTCTTTCTTTGTGTGTGTGCGCGCGCATGTGCGTGTTTGTATGTATCATTCTGTCTCTTCCTTGATTTTGTGGTGGAAAACAGAAGGCAAGAGGGGTGCTGTACTGTTTGGAGTGCCATTGAACCCCTCCTCTACACACACACAACTTATTTGCCCCCCTAAATTTCAGGGCTGGCCTTGCCATGCATTAATTGAGATATGAACACTTAACGATTTTGTTTGATGTCCCTTAATACTAAATTGATTTCAAAATTTTATCTGTTCCATTCCCTTTTATTTTTTCAGCTCGTTTCTGAAGCAACACAATGACGCAGAAGCAATATTCAAGAGTTTTAGAGATATAAACGATCTTATGAAGGATATGCTTCAGGTGAAGAAAAGAAACACTGCTGTAGAAACCGAGTTAAAAGAGATGCAATCCAGATATTCCCAGCTGAGCCTTCAGTTTGCCGAGGTGGAAGGTGAGAGACAGCAGCTTGTGATGACTCTTAAAAATAGATCACCCAGAAAATCTCCTCCTATAAACTAGATTTTAACATAATTTAAAACATTTTGCATTTTGATTGCAATATTCGTACAAGGCAATTAGTGCAGCTGAGAGATTCCAGATTTTGTAGATATAAGCGCAAGATGTATAATTGAATTCTGATGCCTCTTGATCATACTATACTGTGTATGTTTAGATGTTAATTGGTCAGCAACTATATGTAATCTGTGAATTTATGTAATTTACTGTGTATATAGTATTTATTTTCTCAGGGTAACTTCAAATCAGTTTAATTAGTAACCATTTTGGATGTTAGATAATATATTTGAATATATTCGTGGTTTAATTAGGTACTTTTTTTTGTCTTAAAATTTACATGTGAAAGATGGGTATGTACAAATTAGAATTGACTTTTCTCTGTATTGTTGGGTAATGTTTAATGCTGCTTTATTGTTATGTAGTTTGCTTCATGCATAATTACCCTTGAGTTTATAGTAGTGCTGCCGAGATTTTTTTTTGGATATATGCTTAATTATTGCTTGTATACATAATTTCATTTTTTTTTCCCCCTTAAAGCTGGATTTTTGGGTCAACCAGATCAAATTTCTTGCCTCAGCGGCCGGATCAATAATTCAAACAGATCAAGACATGAATTCATAACAAGGCAGTGATGTAGATAGGATTATGCGTTTGTATCCATTAAATTTTAAATGGGGGAAAAAGATCTCATTTTCTTGCTTTTTGATGTAAAGGTTTTTTTTTTTTTACTTGAATTATTCCCTTCCAATCTTTCATTATGGATGCTATTGGTCCTATAAACATAAGTGGGCTCTGGACCTACAACGGAAAGTCAACTTTATTTGAGCCCATTAAATTATTCCAGAACACCATTCATGCACGTGTCTTCCACCATATGTATTTCGCAACTACACACGTTTCACAAGAGTAGAAATACCATATAATTCTACCGTGTTTTACAAATGCAGTCAGCACGCAAGCAAAAGTACTAATATTTGAGGTATATGTAATGTGTTGACTGGCCTAGTGATGCAATGCCAATTTAAGCAAGGACGGATATGGCATAGACAGTCGGAAATCATATATTCTTTTCTTGCGTACAAACACAAAAAGGAAGATGTGTATACTGTTTGACATCTCAACGCAAATAGTTGGAGAAAAGGGGTTGAATCGGCCTATTTTCTTCGTCTTCTTCGTTGCCTTCCTTAGTGGCAAGTGTGTGCATCATTAAGCACTTCGGCTATATTGACAGCTACATTACACAATTTAAGTAAAATTAAGTATGTATCTAGTCTTCCTTGCGTCTTGGTGAATCTCATTGTAGTGTAAGTGCCTTTATTGCATAGCCAAGGAAAGTTCTAAATAGGAAATAGTAAATGCTTGTCCATATATATAACAATTTATATCTTACTAGAAATTAAAGCTAAATAGAACAAAAATTGTTAGTTATCCAAAATATAATAAAATCAATTAAAATTTAAGTAATAAATTTCAGTATAGTTGAAAATGGAAGATTCAGATAATCCTAGATGTAATGTCGTTCGGGATAAGTATGTACCAATACGAGTAGGGTTCAAATCAATTTTTTCTTTCTTATTTTTTATGACTGTCATACTGATCCTAATTATTTATTTTGTATTTTGTTACTCATTAAGTAAGGTTGATTGGGTTGGGTCGCATTAATTCATCAAAATTGCATGATGTATTATCGAGATTTTTTTTTGAAACAGAAGGGGAAAAGAGGGAATGTACAGAAGATTTGATGTGATATCTATCATTAGCCACAAGTTGCTTATATATACATGGTTCATTCCCTCTCAAGGAATGCACCAAATTTAAACAAAATAGATGCTATACGCTAGCAAAGACATGTCGTCTGCGGAAATCTCTACTCAATCATAAACTTTTTCTCCATAAGAAAATTGTGACAAGAACTATCAGAGTTCACCCAAACACTTCAAAGAATCATGAGTTTTACTGAGATTGAACTGAGCTCAGCCAATGAGCTCAATGGCCACTCCTTTTCAATCTTAGACCATTTGATTGAACCACCTTCTCTTTTTGAAGAGCTCTGTGGTTCAATCAAAAGTAAATTTTCTTCACATGCATCCACTAAATCTTCATCACAGTACATTGTATCGGCTTTAAAGGGGATATTTCCAATACTTGAATGGGGAAAAGACTACAATTTTGTATCTTTTAGAAGAGATTTATTGGCTGGTTTGACTATTGCTAGCCTTGGCATTCCTCAAGTAATGATCTCTTTAACTTCTTCGTTATGAATAACAACTTTTTTAGATACAGTGCTTATATCTTGTTTCTGTCAGAGTATAGGGTATGCTAATTTGGCAAAACTGGATCCACAGTATGGCCTTTGTAAGTATGCCAGCTTCATTTCACCAAGTGTGCTACATCCATCGTATATGATTTTATATATAAGCTAACAGTTTACTTTATTTTGAGCAGATACAAGTGTTGTACCACCTTTGATTTATGCAGTAATGGGAAGTTCGAAAGACTTAGCAATAGGACCAGTTGCTGCAATATCTCTACTTCTATCGGCAATGCTACAGAAAGTAGTGGATCCTTCTCTTGATCCTGCTACTTACACAAAACTTGCTTTCACTGCTACGTTTTTCGCTGGTGCCTTTCAAGCTGCCTTTGGATTTTTAAGGTGCTTGCTTATAATCTTTCTAGAGATGTATATGTATAATAGAGCAATATGTGTTATGTAAATGATAATGTGTTTATAGGTTGGGATTCTTAGTGGATTATATTTCTCATGCTGCAACAGTAGGATTCATGGGAGGCGCCGCAATTGTGATTGGCCTGCAGCAACTCAAAGGATTGTTCGGAATTTCAAAATTTACAAACAATACTGATATTATATCCGTTGCCAAAGCTCTAATCTGGTCTGCCTTCCACGAAACTGTAGGATTTTTCTTCTCTTTTTTTAAAATAGTTGGATAACAAATTTCTGATCATGTCTGACAGGCCTCATGTTCCATGTTTACATAAATCCGACAACATAAGATATACTGTGGTCATTAAGATAGAGCAAAGTTTTAGATTTATATGTCTATTAATCATATCAGTTTGTTAAAATATAATTTCATACAAATGATGGATCAAAACGTTCTTCATTCGTTTGTTTGGGACCTCCACTTTGTAAAATTAAAATGCACAAACTTTGCTCAAATGTACCATCAGATTTTACAAAGTGGCGTAGATGGGTGCCTTTGACATGTTTGGCATCTTGGTGCATATTCACCTCTTAGTCTAAAAATTTACACTTTCTGCTTTTAAATTCGTAGTAAATGCTGGTAACAAAATCCCTTGTGAACTTCTTATGTTATAAACTGTGATGTTAAAGCAAAACTTGTTACTAACATATGCCCTTGTGAACTTCAAGTGTTAGTAAAAATATCACCAACTCTGGTGTTAAAGCTCGCATGTCATCATTGGAATCTAAATAAGTACGAAATAATTTTGCTTGTTATAATTCATTAAGCTATCGATTATGTAAATTGCAGTGGCACCTTGAGAATTTTCTGCTTGGATGTTCATTTCTTATTTTCATACTGATCACCAAAATAATAGTAAGCAATTATTATCCACCTATATTTAATTTATATTTACTTACATTCTATTTGTTCACAGCTAAAATGATCAATGTCTATCCAACTTATAGGGGAAAAAGAAGAAGAAACTATTCTGGTTGCCTGCAGTTTCGCCACTCATATCAGTAGTTCTGTCCACGTTATTCGTGTTTCTAACAAAAGCAGATAGACATGGAGTCAAAACTATAAAACATGTCAAAGGCGGCCTGAACCCGAGTTCAGTAAAGCAATTACAGTTTACTGGACCACTGTTAGGGGAGATTGTTAAAATTGGCTTGGTTTGCGCAATCGTATCTCTAGCGGTCAGTATTTGAAAGTCTCCATTTATAAAAAGAATCCAATTAGCATGATTTCCAGACCGTTCTTTTGAAATGTCGAAAATACTCTAGTCTATCTAAAAAATTTATGATCGACTTACAAATTTAACCATCTCCTTTTCAAAAAATTTATTATAATTTGTCATCAATACTATCAACAAAGCAACTTGAAATGTAAGTATCGCGACTACCAAAATCTTTGCACTTACAACACATATTCATCCACTTATTTCTTTATTAAACAAAAAATAAATATATCTTGACATTAGATGCACGTATGTATGTACGTATTATACTAGGATATATAGCAAGGTTTTAACATTAGCAAATTAGATACCATAAATGTTGTTCATTAATCGGAAAAAGATGATGTGTTCAGGAGGCCATAGCAGCGGGTAGATCATTCGCTTCAATAAGAGGATACAAACTCGATGGAAATAAAGAAATGGTGGCGATGGGATGTATGAATATTGCTGGCTCTATGACTTCTTGCTATGTAGCTACCGGTAACTATTCATATATCAACAATGCTATATCATATACCATAAGAAAAACATCAATATTCTTCATTGTTTTACAGGTTCTTTCTCTCGAACAGCAGTGAATTTCAGCGCAGGATGCAAAACTTCGATTTCCAACATAGTGATGGTGATAACAGTTGTTGTATCCCTGCAATTTCTCACCAGGCTCTTATACTACACTCCTTATTCCATACTTGCATCTATTATAATATCTGCACTTCCAAATCTGATCAATGTATCCGAGGCCCGGCATATACTCAAAATCGATAAGATGGATTTTCTTGCATGCATTGGCGCTTTTCTTGGTGTCATATTTGGTTCGGTGGAGATCGGTCTTTTAACAGCAGTAAGTACTATATAAGCATCAATTCCTCTATCCACATATCTGTACGTTTCTTGTCCCATGACATCTACACCATTCATTCTGGATGTAGGTCCTATCAATTTTTATTTTTATAAATAATGAATGGAGGAGATCTTGTAGGGGACATGAGAAACATAAGTTAAAAACAGAGGAATTAGTCTCCGATGTTTACTAAAATAGTTGAAAAGATCCACTGGAGAAAGTTTGTGTTACTTATTGAAATTTCTTGTCCACAGGTTATAATATCTTTCGCTAGGCTCATGTTGAATGTAATCATACCAAGAGTTGAAGTACTTGGTAGAGTTCCAGGAACTGATATATTCGTCGACACTAAACGTTACAAAACGGTTACCGGAACAAAAGGAATACTTATTGCTCGATTTGGCTCTCCTTTTCTATGTTTCACAAATGCAAATTTCATCAAGGAAAGGTAAAAATATAAAGACGTTTTGATTTTGGAATCAAATGGTTCAAATATGAAAGATGTTAGAACTACTACAATCATTGAATGAATTTTTACATGACTTCCCACCAAAATAGACTGAAATCCGCATACGTAGCGCTAAAACGATAATACACTGTTTCAAAATGTCATCTAAAGTGCATTCATTTTCTGAATCAGAATCACAAAGTGGCTTGAAACAGAAGCGGAATCGAAAGAAGAAAAGGACAATGAAAGACCTGAAGCTTTAATCATTGACATGTCAAGTAAGGTTTTAACACCGAAATATTAAGAAAAGTTTTGCTACATAGATTCAGTTTGTTATTGTGTAAACCATGCATGTATGTTTGGGTTTCAGATTTGATGAACATTGACACTTCAGGCATTATAATGCTGGAAGAAATAAAAAAGCATTTAGCTTCCGCTGGCGTTCAGGTAACTTTAGCAAATCATATCATAAGAAGATCATGTCATATAGAACATAAACTGTATCCTGAAGCATATGATTTGAAAACGCAGCTTGCAATAGTAAATCCAGGGTGGGAAATGATACAAAAAATGAAGATATCGAAATTAGTGGAGAACATCGGAAAGCATTGGATATTTATGAATGTAAATGAAGCAGTAGAAGCTTGCCAGGGATATATAAAAGACAATTCACACGCCTGCTAATTTAAATATATAATGATACGTAGTGTGTTTTTTGTGTGCAATTATCTTAAGAATAAAGTAAAATGGTCGTGCAAATATCACTGTTGATGTTAATGTGTGTATCAAGATTGTGGGTTTGTATGAAGATCGCGTGCTTAATGGTTGTATTGTGGTCAAGTTTCGTTTGTCCATTGAACCTTGTAGCAAATGCATGTCGTTATTGTCATCGCATGATTGTTTCATGTTCAGGAATGTGGCCCAACTATGGTACTTGGGTAATGTCAATTTAAGTGCTGTTGGTTTCAAATATGTTTAGTGTTGCACTATAAAAAGTTGACAGTAGTAGAGGGTAACATGCAAAATCTTTTTATTGTTATAAAATAAAAAATAGATATAAAAGAAGCGAAACCAGAGAACAATAGAGATAAAAGGAAAAACATTTCATTTCTATTGATTTAGTTGTACTAAACGATATCTCTATTTATCGAGTCTACATGCCATGTAAATTGCACATTTGACATATTAGCATATTCGCTTTTATTACTTATACATGTTACAACACTTTCACTTGAATACGCGTATGCAATGGTGATAAAATTAACTGCCTCGTTAAAAACTTTATTATGAAAAACCAAGTGGAAAAAACCATAAATAAGGAAAATAGTACGAATTTGTTCCATCTTTAGATGACATGTTTTACAATGTTATGATGAGGGTTGATGCTTCAGAATCAAGATAACGTCTCATTAAAAATCTTACTAACAAAAACACATTGGGAAAAATATTAGTGAAGGAAAATAGTACATCATAGCATAATTTTATGTGTTCTCCCTGATTTATAACACATTATTCAATTAGTCTATTGATGTAGTCGACACATGTTAAGTTTGTCACCGTTTTCTGAAACGTTGATTTGGAAATTGTCGTTGAAAACAGATCTACCCGCTTTTCTTGGAACTGAATTTGTCTCTTCCCTTTCATGTTATCCTTTCATATATCATGTGTGAAAAGAAATTTAAAAGAAGTGTGTTTCGTCCTATCATCCTTGTTATAATTCATTTGAATCTGAGCTGCTACGCAAACTGTATTATCTTCATAAATAATAATTAACTGCATCAAAAGATGTTTGATACTTCTGCATTGGCTAGTTAAAACATTACTAAGAAAAAACACGACATGAAAAATTTTAATGAAGGAAAAAAGTACAATATAAAATGTCATATTTTAATAATTTATTACGTCAAATGGAGTACGTACTTCCGGATCAATGTACTTCCTTCCATTTTTGATTTATATCCTACTAATATTCATTTATGAATACACTTCATGTGCTTATAATTTTGTGTTTCAATCAGATTTGCATATTGCAATACACATTTGATGTACAAGATAAGTTTCGTTACAACAACACTAAGAATGAAGTAATCTACTCATCTTGAGTTATATCAAGATTTTCATTACAACAATACTTAAAAGAAAACTGTAATCTATCGTCCATGTCCTTGTCATTCTTTAAAACCACAATTGTTATTTATATTCTTGGAGAACATATATATTTTAATAAGCTTTGCATATCACAACTACCACTTCAATGGATATTAAAAGTTTCATTACAACAATTCTTGAAAGCAGGAAGTGATCATATCAAGATTTTCATCACAACAGTACTTAAAAGAATATTGTAATCTACATTTCTTATTCTTTGTATTCTTTATCAACTACCAAAGTTATTTAAATTCTTTCGCAATTTGTACACTTTCATCGTTTATACCTTTAGGGTATTGTAAAAAATTTAAATACTTTCACTACTTTAATCAATTTGATTATCTTTGAAAGTACAATGCTCATGACACATAACATGTTGTTGACAATGTATGATGCTTCAATAATTTTAGCGTGCGTTTTTCATTTTATATATTTTTAATTTTATCTAATGTACTACAAGTCCATATTTCTTATTTAGGAGAGTTTCATGATGGTCAATCATGTTTCTCTCTAATGATCCATTTATAAATAGGGTGCTATCATTCACACCCAAGTTTACACTACCGGCCACCAAAACTAAAAACACCCCAAATATTTCCATTTTCCTTTGCTGGCTACCGTCTAAATTAAAAACATAAAAATGGAGAGGCCACCATCTCCCTCATCTAAACGAACGTTTCCTTCCTCGCTTACTTTCCATTTATCTTCATCTACATACATGCCCTTCAATCTGAAGGGGCAGTTGCATTTTCTGATGGCGCTAGGTCTATTTTTTTTACATTGTTTTGACTTTGTTGGTGACTACGATAAAATCTAGCCCTTTCACACCCTAATCGCAACCTTGGTTTTTCTTCCAAATCTTAATTTATTCGACTTTAGAATTACAATAATGGTATTCAACTTTTTTTTCCGTTGTTTTACACCATCGAATCAATATACTCTACGAGTCGAATACCTAAAATCAAATAGTTCAAGAAAAAATTAACATAATCCATTTTCATAACCACATTAGCCATTTTAATGTTTATAAATGAGTACTTACTTCGTCGGTTGTGAAATGATTCATCAAATCAAAATTTATGTCTTTTGAGCCATTTGATGGAACATCTTGTATTATATTATCACAACCATCATGTTTACCATCCGAAACAGTAAGGAAATTGTCCAGTTTATCATCATTCAACTACTCCATCTATCAAACGACAAAAAAATAATGTATAAATTTATAAAACAAAATACGTAAGTTATACGGATAAGAACCCTATAAGTCAAAATTTACATTGTCATTCTCTATTACAACATCGTCAAATTTAATGTCCTCTAAGCTTAAAATTTCCAATGAAGTGGAAAAAATATATCTTAAAACGCAATGGAAAACCCTAACCATAAAAAAAATCTAACAACATGTTATATAAAATAATAGAAAACAATAAAAATCAAGCAAATCTAACATCTATTTTATCTTCATCTTCCATCTCTATTAGGTAGAAAAGAATATCTGCTTTTGTTAGGGTTTAAGGTTTGAAATTGTAGAGAAGTACGTGTTTAATTTGGAGAAGTACGGAAGTGAATAACTGAATGAAGGAACAATATATGGTGGCCAGAAGAATATAAAAAATAATCATTTGTATTGAATTTAGATAGGTGGCTGAAAGTGTAAACCGGGGTGTGAATATCAACACCCTATAAATATAACGCTTTATTATTTATTAATTTATCATCAATAATTATTTCTTATCAGTTCTATACATGATTTATTGAGATATCAAAACTTATCATGTTTTAGGTACCTAAACCACTTTTAGAGTTATTTGGCAATCATGTCATGGGATTCTTTCAAAGCACCCTTAACTGTTTTCTCATGAACATCCACCTCCTTTATTTGACATCTTTATGAATTACTCCTAAAGTGTTTTGAACTGACTTTTTTTTACCACATTTCAACTGTGATTTACACATTTTGATCCTTCAGGGATTCAAATCTATATCAAAGAAAATCTACTTAACCCCTTTATCAATATGTTAACAAATATTTAACATTGATGATTAACATGAACTTATCCCTTTATCCTCCCCTCAATATTGGCAAACATTATCACATTAAATAATAAATGTTCTTTGGATTCTCATTTTTTTAACCCATTATCACATTATTGCTAACAAATACATTGTATGTATTTCAATTGTAAGATGATAATACTCTTATTAGTTGATAAGATGCATTCATATTATATTGCTTAGTTTCTTTCATTGACCTAGTAACTTGGATGAATTTTCTAATTATATAGATCATGACTTCAAGTCTTTATATATTTATGTTGATCAATTTTTATATCATTAAATGGTATTGATGCCTATATGGTGAGGTCATATCAATTTAATCAAGTAATCTTCAAGTTGTTAGTTAAATATTAGCATATATGTGTATGTACATGGGTCCACCTATTACATATGTAATAGATCTACAAATTCTTTCTCATTCGAGTTGTCGATTTTAGAACAAATCTTACTATATACTAAAGCAAAGTCAACTTTCCCTCCAAAACTGACCCTTTTCCGTCCATAATGTCACTAAGTAAATAAAAAATTCTCTTCAATTCCCTCCAAGATGCACACCCCTATTAATGATAATAATAATAAATACCTATAATTATTACTGTGTGATGATTTCCAAGGTGCACAACCATCTTAATAATAAAAAACACATGTTATCTCATGTCCCAGTACATTCTTTAATTTATTTAAAGTATTTTCTGGAGACTGCGGAGTCTTCTTTTTCATTCAGCATGATTAAATTATTACTGGATAAACACGATGGCCATTTCTCCTATCTCAATCCCTGCCTTTTCTCATCTTCCTTTTTAACCTATCTTATTTTACACAAATCTAACCCTAAATCTTACTCTCCACCAACGTCGGCCAACATCTTGGACTTTAGATCTCCGCTGTATTATCTCTACTACTAAAATGGTAAATTCTTTACCGTAATTTACTTGCGTATTTATAAAGTCCCTAAATTACCCTTTTTATTTTGTCGATATTCGATTTTCCACCAGATCTGCTCTATTTTAATTCGCTCCACTTCAACAACTACGCTTAAACATAAATTCGTCGGATCGATTTCAACAATATACGAAGCCTGCTGTGGATACTCAGAAAAGTCATTAACTTCTACTGTTCTTCCTATTAGAGATTCAAGGCAACTGCTCTTTCCTGCAATTCAGGATCAAAGAAATGATTCTCACCCTATATATAATGTAAGTTCTTAACTCATAGCCGCATTTTTATGTGTAATTGATTCGATTTTGTATGTGAATTTGGTTGATTTATTGTCGGTGTTCCGACCAGATCCGGTCCCTCTTATTCGATTTCAGTTCATTGTAATTTTATAATTTTTTTGTTTGGTTTGGATCCATTTATGTCGATTCAGTTGTTCAATCTCAATCCAGGGAATGATTTTTTTTAAAATGATTTTTTGACATTATAATGTTGATTTAGATGCAGTAACAGATCAGTTCGATTTACAACTTTGGAGGATGTTGATTTATTAATGTATTTATTTGATTGCAGGCAGTTGAGTTTGGTTTGAATGGATCAGGTGGGCTTAGAGCCATTTTATTTTATTGTGTGTGCGTTTAATTAGTTCTGTGGTGATTTCATGTTTTCAAAGTAATGTGAGTTATTTTTGTGCATTATTAGTATGAGAAAGTGGAGAAGATTGGAGAAGGTACTTATGGAGTTGTCTACAAAGCACGAGATCAGATGGCAAATGAGACGATTGCTTTGAAGAAGATTGGGCTGGAATAGGAAATGCCATTAGTGCAATAGCACTGTTGAAGGAAATGCAGCATGATAACATTGTCAGGTAATTGCTTTTGTGATTTATGTTGGTGCAGAATAAGGATGATTTTGATTTGCAATCAGTTAGGCGAATTAGTTGTTACAATTTCGCTAACAGATCTTTGTTGTCTAACTGTATTAATAAATCGTACATGCTAATTTAATACTATGATTGGTTATACCTCAGATTAAGTAATAATTGTTACAGTGTATGTTGTAAAGAATAAGAATATGAATCTTTTGATGAAAATAACTCATTAATATATAGTGCAATATTGTTGATTATGATTGATAACAACTCGTGGTCGTTGAACAGGAACATGTTTACATATTAGGAGTAGGACAGATTTATAGTGAATACTAGCTGATGCAGAAATCATCAGTTGCTCTCATCCTTCTTTGTGCATTCGAGGCTACCCTCAGTGATTTGCTCTTTTACTTATGCCTCCTCACATCTCATACCAATTCAGGCAGTATTCAATCACTTTGTTCCGCTTTTCTCAATTTTCAAGCCTTTTCTTATTTAACTACTTAATTTGTTTAGTTTGCATATGACTTCATAGTTTACACCTACTTCTTACTCTGGATGGCATCTTAAAGTGATAAAAACTACTTCATGTATAAACTTACACTGTATTATCCTCTTCTTTTTTTATTGCATTTTCACACTATGGTTCAACTATCATTTTATTAATTACATTCCTTTTATGCACTTTTACCATCCATCCTTTAATATTTTCCTTCTATTCTCTCATGTTCAAAGCAAGACGTACACCAAATGTCGAAAATAAAAATAAACCATAGATGAAAATATTAAATATGTCAACGGATAGTAGTAACGTCAAAATGCATTCAAAATACAGAATCTGAACAAAGAATAGCATGTGAAATTACATATAAGTGCACATTTTAAATTTAAACAATTATAGTTATGTAAACTGCAATTTAGAAATGCAATTGTTGAACAGATGTTAAGATGTGAAATTCCCTTACACTACTTACTGAAAGGTGCACATTTGAATTACAAATAGTTGTCTAGCCATCCACTCATCCTATAGGTGTAGCATAGGATAATATATTTGCCACTTTAATCATATGCATTCATCATTTCATCGATTTTTTTCTTTTTAATTACTGACTTGTCAACGATATCTCCTTTACAGATGTGAAGATAGTCACCCCAACCTCTCATTCATTTCCTGTGGCTGTGATGTATATGAGTTGAACTTGCAAGTGAAAAGCTTACAGGTAATGCATTGCCTTAATTGCTTCATACAGCTTTTTTTATTTTAAAAAATACTGATTTACCAAGGAAAACATAATTTACATCCATCCATGATATTAGTTAAGTGTTGGGCGTCTTTGCAGTTAACTTGGCAATGTTATATCCTTTTCTAATTTACCAGCTCTTGACTTTTGGATTTAACATGTCACCTCATTAATTTTAAATAGTCTTTGTCTACCTAAAAATGTTATATGGCATTGGCAACATAAAAATTGAGTTGCAGCATTTATTGAATTACAAATTTGTTGACAGCAGTTTTCCATGATAATGTATTTACAAGCTAATTTCTAATGGAACTACGTTTAAAATTGAAATTGGTGTAAATATTATACGGGCTTGGACTTAAACTCATGATGAAATATGTCATATTTGATATTGCTCATATGTCCCTACACTAAAAATAATTGGGAGAACAGAACTGTATTCGCATCATTGAAAAAATATTTTTACTAGATCACTACATTGGATAATATATAATATATTTCTCATGAAACAGATTTCTCATGAAATATTATACGGCATTTGTAATCAGGTTTGCTTCATGAAACAAATCTCATTTTAGCTTGACCCGATTGTTATGCTCAATTTCTCTAAAACCCCATGTTTGGTGGTATATTTGTTGCATTTTCCCATGCTATAATTATTGATTGATATCGATATGTTTTAAAAAATCAATAACTAAATTTGTATTAGAAAATGTAAGAAGGGTACAATTTCTTTACGAAGTCCAATGTGCATGGAGCGTTAGTATAGTCAGTGTTAAAAAATGGTTTAATCATCAAAATAAGCTTCCAACCTTTATGTGATTTTTAATTTTTTGTTTCCATGCTTTTTATCATATGACAATATTAGAAATGTTAACGCTACAAATCCAGTTTACCTATATTTGGTATTTGAGACTCAGCATATGAGTTTAGAGTGTTGTTTTTTAAATTACTATCTGTTTTTTGTTTCTTTGGGAAACAAATACATCTAAAATTATTTTTCATATTTGACTGTCATTTTAGTAAATTTGCTATACATTTGATATGATGAAAGGTTCAGTTTTGATTTGTTATCACACTGTTTCTTTAGGTTTTCAAATATACAAGACTTGGAATAATTAATAATTCCATCGATTGAATTTTGAAAATTTGCTCATATTTTACTTATTTTCAATTAACAGTTAATTATTTTCAATTTACAGTTTCATATTAAAAACAAAATTTTCGTATTATACTTCTTATCACATTTGTAAACAAATACATTTTCCTTCCTATAGAAAAAGATAACATGTCAACACAAATGGATACATATTTATGTGCATGCCTGTTTATCTGCTAAAAAGTTGATTATATTTGTTTTAAAATGTCATAGTGATTCTGTATTTGTCACTTAATTTGCTTCTATTCGATTTGGATACTAAAATTATTCCCATAATACAAGACAAACAAAAAGTCATTGCAAGTACGGGAGCTAAATGAATGGATAACAGTCACCGCCACCAGGTAACTTATTTTACATGTTCAAATTTGTTTCCCTTCATTTACCATAATATAAACATCCTGATTATTAATGTTGCATGTTATACTTCTAGAAAGTATTCTTCATTTAATGAAATTCCATGTTATTCTTCTAGAAAGCTGATAATGTCAACCTATTCCCAATAAAATAATATATGCCACTGCTTTTTGTATGTATATTTATATGTATGAAGAATTGGTTAGCCATGGATTTTAAAGTACATTCCCGAAGGCTGCTGCAGCATAACAAGCTGAATTTCAAAGAATCCCCGAAGAAGATTGCTGTAGCGCAAGAAGTTGAATTTCAAAGAATTCTTTGCTATAAATCAAATGCATGTTAACCGGAAGGTTTGGTTTATTGGAAGAATTGTGAACATATTGCATATGCATATTTTCAGTGAGCATGGGAGAAATATATAGGTATGCCTATATATAATCTTGAGCATGCATGTTGTATTTTAGATGTGGTTTCCAACGATTGTCAATGTTTGTTATATAACGATTTCGAAGGTTTAGAAATTGCAAGGCAAAGTGATAATTAGGAGAAGATGCAACTGTGATGGGATGAAAACATAAGCTGCTATTCTTTAAGTATTCTCGGGCAAGGTAAAGACGAGTAGAAAAGCAAGGAACAGTGATGAATTAGAAGTTTGGATCAACAAGCAACATTTTGGTGGGTAAATTTAACTGAAAATAATTTTTAAATGCACTGGCGCCTTTATCCATACCAATATTTAGACTATTATTGAACTGTTTGGGTGCATTTTGTTGCTATTAGTTTCTTAAGTATTTACTCTTTGAAATTTCAATTGTGGAGTTTTGTATGAAATGATGCATTTTGATTCTAGCACGTCGGATGAAGATTTGTTGCACTATGACTAAACGTACCATTCCAGCATATAGAGGTGTGTAATCTTTCTATGTTCTAGCCATTGTTTTTTTTTTGATTTAAAGACTTTACTCCTCTGTTATACATCAAGTTAAATATTATTTGTTTATGGTACTGGTTTTTACTTGATTAAGATACACGTATGGAATATTGAATACCATAACAATTGAAATTTGGAAAACGTTGCTATCATTTTTCTCGGAATACACAGTTGACTAGCATATCTATCCAGTATTTGTTAGTATGAAGACCCTTTATCATTTGATTTTTAAGTTCGAAAGGTTTTTTGTATTGACTGCTAACCATTTATAGGTTCTTCTGACTGTCCCCTTTTTGATAATATTATTCCGTATGGAAGTAGTTATACCTTTTGGACTAATTTTGTTGGTAACTCAACTACAAAAATAGGAATAAAATTATTTATTTGATTTAACAAAACCTCTTTCTGGAGAAATGAATTCCATAGCTTTCAAAATCCTAAAGCAATAACAGATGTCTGATGATATTTATAATGATTTTTTTGTACACCTAACTTTATTAGATCCTGTTCCTATCAGCTCCAACTGTTATATGTAATGTAATTATGTGTGTAACAGCCCCTTTCACAATGTCTCAGGTTAATGACATTGTTCGAGCAACAAAAGCTTGCTATCGATCAACCTAGATTACAAAAGCAAGTCTTTTGAGTTTGCAACTGAGAATGTTAGATTTCGCTTTTGATTCGTTTTGAAAGAATTTGCATTCTTTGAACCGTTTTAAGCTTTGTTATGTATTTTTGTAAATTTATGCTACATGTCATAGTACAATAATGTTCTACATAATATTTGTTGAAATAATGGCATGTTTCCCATGGAGTTTATTGTCATTGTACGTTCATAACTTCCTCTTGTTAATTTTGTTTTTTCTCTTTTATTTTTTGTATGGATAATGAGAGTCCATGCGCCTTTTTTTCTGTTTTAATTTTACAATTGTTTATATGTATATTTCTAAAAGTGTTAATGTAAAGTATATTTTTTCAACCGTGCATCGCACGGGGACTAACCTAGTTGTTTATAAGGTTATACCAACTTTAACGAAGTAAGCTGTCAATTTAACGGATTCTAAGAGTGGAGTTTCGAAATGATTTAAAATTCCAAAATACCTTATATTTCAAAATAATTTTTATTTCAAAATACTTTATTTTCCAAAATAATTTATGTTTTCAAAATATTCTCTCTCTACAGTGATTCCTATATCGATTCCACTCATTCTAGGATAACGCTATCCTATCTCTAATGAGCTTTTAATACATTATAGTTTATAAAATTTCTCAGAATCAAATAGATTGGTATAGAATCTTTAAATTTTTTTATTACCAAGCAATGTCAATGCGAATCTTAAAGACTATATTATAATGTTCAAAACATCTGGTTTGGAACTGTATTGAACTTCTGATTCAAATAAAATATATAAACAACTTCAAGTTGTTAAAATTTATGTTAGATCGAAATTTGGACCTAACACCCAAATTGTTATGAACAGTAAAGAATTTCAAATGAAGAGCAAGGAAAAAGAAAATAACACTCAGAATTTATAGTGGTTCGGCGTTAACGAGCCTACGTCCACTTTATATATTATTGATTATGCTTTAAAAGCTAATACAACAATGATTTCTCTCAATATTTCAGTAGTTTGACAACAATGGCGGATTCAGTACTCAATCTTGCCAAAAGATCCCGAAAAATGCCAAGCTCTGGGCTATTTATAGCTGATTTTGTCAGGCGGATCGTGGACACGTGGCACGAATCCCGAGAGCATCGGATCGCATCGCCACCGTTGAAGAAACAGTCAAATTAGCCGTCATGGACAGGTGTCGTGATCTGCTTGAAAATCGGATCGTGCAGATGGGGAGAATTGGTCCAGATGACGGTTGGGGACACGTGTTGCCAGATCCGTGCGATTCGGATCGCTGAAGACTAGCTCGCGCTTGAACAGGTCTGAGGGTTCGCCATGCACCAGGGGATCGGATCGGTTCGCTCGGGGGTAACAATGTAAGTTTGGATCGGATCGCCCGGCTGCCTCGTTCGCTGATGAGATGGGGGCGAGACGATGGTGCGCGATCCGATACTGGACGAGACGATGGTGCGCGATCCGATCCTGGACGAGACGATGGTGCGCGATCCGATACTGGACGAGACGATGGTGCGCGATCCGATCCTTCATATTCTTGGGGAACGTGGTTTCCTGCTTTCCTCTTACAAATGATCCTGGCTGGCTTGATCAAAAAGCGAGCCAACATTTTGCCCCCTCGAAGTATGTTTTATCGAAGATGGAACATGCTTCGAAAAATTGTATCTTCCCATCAAATCGCGGGTCACAAAACTCTTCTTTTTCTGTGATTTTCTCAGAATCCTTATTTCCGAATTCACCGATTCGTATCGCGGTTTCGAATCGCGTAATGTCAGCGAGACGTTTGTTTCGTTCATGGGTGTGGACCTGGTCCTCGGAACGAAGTGGGCTCCCTCTCGAGTTGTGGTGGGCCTTTTGTTCGCGGCACATGGGTCTTTCGTGGATCGAGCAGGACAAAGAAGGGGAGACAAACGGTCGCCCCCGTTGCGTATAAATGCCGACCTTCCCCTCTTCACTCTCCTCCTTCTTTCCCTTTGTCGTATCGTTTCGCCTTAGCCATTGAAAAACGAACCCAACTTTTGCAATCTTTCGAAAATTCAAGTATCGTCTCAGTTTTTAGAAAGGTAACTTCATAGAAAACATTCTCATTTGTAAACGCAGCACTTTCCTGAATTTTTACGACTGATTCGAGGGAGAACCGGTGGAAATCCATAATTTTCATAAGAAATCACCAAGTTGCCATGGCCATCGGGTGTAGAGCTCGGAATTCGAGGATGGGAAGGAGAGGAGGAAAACGAAGGAGGCAGAAGGAGAAGGAAAGCCGACTCGGATTGTGGTCAAAGATAGAAGACGAACGCGAATGGCGAGACGAAAGATCGAGGTGGCAGCGAAGGGACGGATCGTGGGGGTCGCAACGGTTCATGAAGGGGCGATCCCTTCGCCCGGCGATTCGATGGGCGGCGATTCCCCTGCTCTGCGAGTCGAAAGGGGGGCGATCCCTCTGCTTTGCGATCCGTCTCATAGCTAACGATAAGAAGAAATTTCAGACTTTAATCAACGTCTTGTCACCATAAAACTCTGAACAGTTAGGCTAGAGCCGCGACGTTGGACTTTCTGGACTAAATGACCTCATAATTTGATTGCATATGACGACTAATGCTTCTGATAACCTTGACTGCTTTTATGCTTTATTTTTTGATAATGCGCACACACAAGCACACACACCGGCACTTGCACACATGGGGGACGGGTAGTGTTAATCTTATTGTTCATATTTTCTCGTCCTAGCAGCAATGTCGAACGATCACTCTTCCTCAAGATCTGTAGCAGAAGCGGAATCCGAGACTCCTGAACAGTATAATCCTGAAATTCCCCCAATCAATCCGGGAGGTGAAGATTCTGGATCTGAGTACGAAGCCACAGAATCAGATCCGACAGAAAGTACTTCATCCAGCAACGACTCTGAGACTGATGAGCGAGCTCCTGACGAAATCCCAGGCGCACTCGGGATAGATAAATTCTCTGATTCTTTAGCGTCCAAGCTTGACGAGATAAAACTTAAGAGAATCTGCTTAAGACACGGCATTCCTTGGGACGATGTCTTGACGCCCGGAAGCGAAGATAGACCCCACCTAGCACCGGAAGGGTATATGGCGATTAGTCGAACAATGTGTCTAGTAGGAGCTATCCCTCCGTTCCCTCCGATTGCCATCGAAACTTTAAGACGACTGGGCATCGCTCCGATGCAGCTCCATCCAAACGCCTACGCATCGTTATATACCCTGTACATTGCATATGCGGAGATCTTACGTGCCGAACTTAAATTTAGAGATTTGATGTTCTTCTTTCTTTTCAAGCACCGTTCTTCGGCAACTCCAAACTTCTCCTTCTTTGAGTCGGTGGCGAATAGGAAGGTTTTATACGATGGGTACAGCAATATAGGGGACCCTAAATCGGACTGGTTTTATATAAATAGACAGACCGGATGCTCACGAAGATGGTTTAAATCAAGTAAGCTTTGATCACATAATCGAATATCTTGCTCGAGGAGTCTAAGTACTAACATTCTTCCGCTTTTTCCTTTGTTTCGAACAGATCATGTCTTCCCGAAAACGGAGGGTCCTCTATACAGCAATCGGTTATCCATTCTTTCACAAAGCAGATCCGACTTTCTAAGGATCAAAAAATACATTACTGACGACAATCTCCATAAGCATCGCCTCCTAGACAGAAGATTTGGACTTGGCACCGGCGGCAAACCCTATAAGTACTTGCCCCCAACAGAGGGAGAGGGAACTTCACAAGCGGTAGAAACAACTAAATTTCGCAAAAGTCCTTCTCCGATAGTCATCCAAGACGATGAAGACTTGAACATATATAGAGGGGATGAGTCCCGTGGTGATGTGTCGAAGGAAATCCCTATCTCTGCTCCAATGGAAACTGTTGCTGACGATGACTTGACAGAAGAACAGTTATTTGACGAGCTGAATAAAATCCCTCTACCTGATATTGTATATACAGAAAAAGACTTCGGCGAGGATCCTTTCTTTTCTGCTCCCGAAGAGGCGATTGCTTCAACAAGGGGACGAGAAACGGGTCAGATGAGCCTGTCTCCAGGCCCGGGTCTGTTAGGGGGAATTATATGGGATGCAGACCTCACACACACTGTCTGACCTTGCACTCTAACTTCGCGGGTATTCAAAGTTTTAATATACTCTTTTCTTTTTTGCAGGAACGATGTCCCGCAGGAAATCTTATTCGTATCGTTCTCTCCGCGAGGGCACACCCAGCCTTCGTCCGGATACTGAGCGCCCTCGCGGTCCTCCTCATAGGCCGAGTTCCTCGCAACCTCGATCTCCACCCAAATCAACCTCTACCAGGCCTTCGAGTCATCCGACAATTCCGACCGGGGGAAAGAAACTTCCAAAAGAGTTGACTCCTCCAAAGAGTGCGCCTTCCCACAGTCGGTTGTCCAAAAGGCGTCACGAATCCAAAGATAGGGACAGAGATTCATCCAAAGAAACTGAGAAGGAGAAAAGTGACATTGTCCCCACCAGCCAACCAGAGTTAGCTGCCCCCGGATCACGGGATTACGTCCATGGTCCCGAGATCCAAGGTAGGCTGGAAAAGCTGCGGGAACAATTTCCAGGCATGTTCTTTGACAGGATGGTCTTCGTTCCTGCCTTGGAACCGGTCCCTAAAAATTGGGATGATGAAGTTATCGGGCACATCCAGCACGCAGCCAGACAATACGAGATGATGAAAAAACACGCAGTTAATCTTTCGGAAGTCATCCGAACACTTGAAATATAAGCTCACAGATCTAAAGCAAAACTTGAAAACAACGAGAGGGCTAGGACAAAATTGGAGAAGGACCTGGAAGATGCTCAGGCCCAGCTTGCTTTAGCACGGAGGGACGCTGAAAATTATAAGACTGAATTAGAGAATGCCAAACAGTGCTTTCATTCAGAACTGGACTCCAATAGCCAAGAAAAAATGGCTTTAAAGAAGGAGGTTGAAGATCTAAAAATGGCCAACGTCGAGTTGAAAACAACACAAGGCCATTTCGAAGCTGAGAGGGCTGCTTGGGAGGCGGAAAAAGCGAGTCTAAAAGAAAGTTTGGCTCTGGCAGAAGCAGAAAAGGTGATCTTGAATGACCAGGTTGCAGACGCGGAGAGACGGGCAGCTCTCGCCGAAAAGAATGTTGACAGCGCCATTGAAATGGCCACTGCTTCTAACAACAAACTCCTTGCAAGAGAGAAAGAGATTGAGGGGTTTGAAGAGATGATTTTCGATTTCCTTGGCCAAGTTCTCAAAACTCGCAACATCTCATGGATCCCGGATTACCATGTTACTTTGGCCAACTTATGGGATGCCATTGTGGAGGGCGAAAAATATAGACTGGGGGTCGAAGAGATCAATGAGGATGAATTGATGAGGAGCATCCTAAGAGACAACGAGCCCGAGGACCTGGCAGAGGGTCGCCGCCTAATCCTGGCGGAAATGGAAAAGGAGAGAACCTTGGCTAAAGGTAAAAGCAAAATTGACGAAGGTTCCAGTTCCGCCGCGAAGCCTAAAACCTCCGAAGTTGAGGAGTACCATCCTGATGATCCGCTAATCCCTTTGGGCCTAACTCCCGTGGTTGTTGGAGCATCTGGAACTACTTAAGAGAGAGCATCTGCTGAAGGTATCTCTCTCTTTTCCCCGCAATTTGCTAAAGCGATTGCGAATTGTCGTCGTCTGGCAGAACAACCAATTGAATTAGTAATGTGTGTCTCTCGTAATGCAGGTGGCGAGCCCGTCGACAAGGGTGCTGAAAAAGAGAGAGAAGTGGAGAAAGAGACTGCCCTGCCGGGTGCTGGTATTGATGTTTCAGAGCGGGTCGAGGTCACAACAGTAGAAGGAAGCATCCCGGCGCCTAGCGCCGATGTACCCAAAGATGCTGAGACTATCGAAGCTTTAAAAGACTTGGATGGTCGTCATGTGGATGACGAAGAGGACATTACCGGCACCAAAAAGGCCGACGATGATGATGATGACGAGGAACCCCTGGCCAGTCGAAAAGCCAGACAAGAGAAAGAGTTGGTTTCAAAGAAGGTGGGAGATGAGGCTTTGGACGTAGTCCCTCTTGCAGAATTCGATCCCAAAACTGGGATGATTGTGAAAATCCAGCCCAAGTCCATCAGCCGGCAGCTTCACTTCGCAAACCCCGATGACTTCCCGGCTTCCCTCTCCAGTAGAAGCAAGAGAAAAGAGGTGGAAGAGGAGACCTCAGAGGAGTCGGATGTTCCCCTCGTAGACAAGCGGAAGAGGAAGAAAGGGGATCCATCTGAAGCCGACAAGGAGAGGCAGAAGCAAGAGAAGAGGTCAAAGCGTAAATAGGATGTTTGTTGTTTGCTGATATTTTGTCTTTAGGTTTTCCACTGGCCAGGAAGTGTAATTGTGAGACTGGTCCTCACTTTTGTTTCTAGGTTGTTTTTCACTTTGTTGATTCGCAGTATATAAACAAGGATTTATCTCTCCTTACATCATTGTGTACCTGTATTCATAGAAACTTTCCATGTTTAGTCGTTAGCCAACTATTGATAATTATAAATCAGTCAATCAACAGGAAGAAGAATGTTCATGCTATGTTACACTGTTGTATCAAAGTTTAGTGTTTGCATATGAGTGCCTGGTGCCCCCCAATCAGTTGTTACCATAGCATCTGACTGGGGTTTACTAGGGATTGATTAGTACTGTCGGCAAGTTGCCCCCTATTTCTGAATACGGGGGTATAAGAGATTTCATGGGATAACAGTAGTTCAGTCAGCCCTTGTTCCTTTAGCAGGGAATAAGTTCTTTCTCAGCGCTCAATCGGAGACGCTTTTATACTCTCTCTCTCTCTCTGGAGAGTTAGAGTTCGAGCTCAGCAATTCACTCGCTCCCCGATCCTTCAGCGGGAAAGGAGCTCTTTCTCAGCGCTCAATCGGAGACGCCTTTATACTCTCTCTCTCTGGAGAGTTAGAGTTCGAGCTCAGCGATTCACTCGCTCCCCGATCCTTCAGCGGGAAAGGAGCTCTTTCTCAGCGCTCAATCGGAGACGCCTTTATACTCTCTCTCTCTCTCTGGAGAGTTAGAGTTTATGCTTAGGTAGCTCCGATCATGGTACACCGCCGTTATTCGTGGATGTCGATTTTCGTGTCCTTTATACTCTCTCTCTACTCTGGAGAGTTAGAGTCACGGATCATGCAGTCTGCAATCATGCATTCTCATCAAACTCATCCTTGGTGTGTACTTTAACCCGTGCTCCGTGGATTAAAGCTAGTCGGACAAGCAGTTGGAGCCTTTGCCCAAGCTCTGGGTTCCTCTGATTAGTTTACGGGAGGAACCGTTGGCACCGGACTTCGGGTACCTGCATTATTCACATTGATTTTCATAGGAAAATAAATAAAGATGCAATAAAGGTAAATGACACACAGTATTTTTATAGTGGTTCAGTCGAATCATGACCTACGTCCACTTTGTAATCCCTTGCTTTAAGGAATTAGACTGTTCTAGGCAAGTCATGCCCTGTACATAGTTTTTTAACAAAGCAAAAGAATAAATTTGAAACTTCTCATGTCAAATATGGCCGTAAATGTTGGGCATTCCACACTCTGGGGATTTCCTTTCCATCTACGGTTGCCAGCTTGAAGGTTCCGTTATCAAGCTTGCTGAGAATAGAGTACGGTCCTTCCCACTTCGCTCCCATATGAGTTGGGGGTGGAAAGACACGTTTCAGAACCAAGTCTCCGAGTTCCCAGGTTCGGGCTCGGACCTTTTTGTTGTAATATCGGGCGACCTGTTGTTTGCATCTTAGGGCACGCAGGTCTGCTTCATCCCTCTTTTCTTCGATCATATCCAGGGACTCAAGGAGCAATTCATTATTGGTCATTGGATCATAATAGGTCACCCGGTGAGAAGGTACCTTTATCTCAACCGGGATGACTGCTTCCGTTCCAAAAGCAAGGGAGAATGGGGTATGTCCTGTCGCTGATTTATATGTTGTCCTGTAGGCCCATAGCGCCAAGGGCAATTCATCAGCCCATATGGCTCTAGCCCGCTTCATTCTTCTTTTCAGAATGGACTTAATTACTTTATTTGCAGCTTCGACTTGCCCGTTTGATTGTGGGTGTGCCACGGAGGTGTACCGATTCTCGATGTGGTATTTTTGGCAGAAGTTTCTGAATTCAGCACTATCAAACTGAGTTCCGTTGTCTGTTATCACAATCTTTGGAATTCCAAATCGGCAGATGATGTTTCTCACAATGAAGTTGATCACTCGTTTAGTTGTGATTGTAGTTAGTGGTTCTGCCTCGACCCACATAGTGAAATAATCTACGGCCACAATAGCGAACTTTGCTCCGCCCCTTGCTATGGGGAGACTTCCTATGATATCAATTCCCCACATAGCAAAAGGCCATGGACTCATCATTGTTTTTAACTGACTTGGAGGCGCTCTAGGTATCTTTGAAAATCTCTGGCACGCATCACATCGTCGTGCATATCTTACTGCATCCTTGTTTATGGTAGGCCAGAAATAACCATGCCGCAATACCTTTTTTGCCAAAGTTTGCCCTCCAGTGTGGTCGCCACATTCGCCTTCGTGGACTTCTTGCAGCATACGTTTAATGTCATCGTGGGCTACACACCGAAGGAGGGGCATTGAGAACCCTTGTCTGTAAAGAACTCCGCCTTGTAGAACGTATCGGGCGGCTTTACGAATCACTTTACACCTCTCGCTTTTCTTGGTCGGAAGTGTTCCATCCATTAGGAAATTCTTTATAGGGGTCATCCAGGACTCCCTTTCCGGTTCCGTCTCTAGTACTAGGTCAATTTCCATCTGATCTATGCTGGGGGACCGAAGTACTTCAACGGGGGCTAGCCCAATCACTTCAGGGTCGTTAGAACTAGCCATCTTTGCCAACTTGTCTGCCTGCTGATTTTCTGACCGCGGAATATGAGATATGCTGTAGTGATCAAACTCATTCAACAGTTCTTTCACTTTCTTTAAGTATAGAATCAGTCTTGCACTTTTAGCTTGGAATCTTCCAGTGACTTGATTCACAACTAACTTGGAGTCGCAGAGGATGTTCAGCTTTGTGACTTCTAGTTCCTTTGCAATCTTTAATCCGGCTATCAGAGCTTCATATTCAGAATCGTTGTTAGTGGCCTGAAACTCCATTCGGATGGCATAGGTTATCAATCGTTTCTCGGGGGTTTGAAGTACTATTCCAGCGCCGGATCTTTCGTCGTTCCTAGCGCCATCAGTATACAATCTCCAGGCATTAGGATCAAAAAGTAACTTTGAAGGTTCCACTTCTTCGTTTGCTATGTCTTCTTCAGGAAAATTGAACTCTGCTATGAAGTCGGCTATCACTTGCCCCCGAATTGACCGTCTGGGCTGAAAGTTCAAGTCAAATTGACTTAACTCAATATTCCATTTGAGTAACCTTCCAGATGCCTCCGGTCTCTGTAAAACTTGCTTGAGTGGATGATCAGTGTATATGGTGATAGGATGTGCCTGAAAGTAGTGCCGAAGTTTTCTGGAGGCAATCAGTAAACTATACGCCAGTTTCTCTACCCGTGGATAATTACGCTCTGCTGCTGTCAATTTTTTGCTCACATAATACACAGGTCTTTGGACCTTATCCTCTTCCCATACCAACGCTGAGCTGATCGCATGGGATGACACTGCCAAATACACGAATAAATCCTCGTGATCTATTGGTTTAGATAGAATCGGAGGTTTCTCCAAGTGCCTGAGCAAATTCTGAAACGCTTCTACGCAGTCAGGTGTCCATTTAAAGTGGCGTTTTCCTCGCTTTATTAATTCGAAGAATGGGATGCACTTATCCGTAGCCCTGGAGATAAATCTGCTTAGTGCGACCACTTTTCCGGCAAGGCTTTGCACATCCCTAATTTGCCTAGGTTCCTGAATGTTTCTGATTGCCGCGATCTGGTCTGGATTAATCTCGATACCGCGCGAACTGACAATGAATCCCAAGAATTTTCCAGAAGCAACACCGAATGAACATTTGGTTGGATTGAGTTTCATTCCATACTTTCGAAGAATGCCGAACATCTCCGCCAAGTCAGTAGTGTGTTGAGAGGATTGCTTGGATTTAACCAACATATCGTCGACGTATACTTCCATTGTTTTCCCGATTTGGTTATAAAACATTCTGTTGACCAAACGTTGGTACGTAGCGCCTGCGTTCTTCAAACCAAAGGGCATTACCACATAACAATATAATCCCAGATCAGTGATAAAACTAGTATGCTCTTGATCTGGAACATGCATTGGAATTTGGTTGTATCCTGAATAAGCATCCATAAATGAGAGAAGCTCGTGACCTGCCGTCGAGTCTACCAACTGGTCAATTCGAGGTAATGGGAAACTATCTTTTGGACAAGCTTTGTTCAAATCCGAGAAGTAGATACACGTTCGCCACTTCCCATTGGCCTTCTTTACCAGGACTGGGTTCGAAATCCAGTCTGGGTAGGTTGAATCTCTGATAAACCCATTACTCTTTAGCTTTCCAACCTCTTCTTTCAAGGCAGCGGAACTCTCTGGGCCCAGCATTCGCCTTTTTTGCTTTACTGGAGGATGTTTGGGGTTAATGCTCAAAGAATGGCTCATGATCGATGGGGATATCCCGCACATGTCCGCGTGGGTCCAAGAAAATACATCCAAGTTGTTCTTTAAGAAATTCGTCAATTCTTCAGCAAGATTCGGACTTAACTGGGATCCAATCTTAACGACCTTCTCCGGGTCATTGTCATCGATTGGTACATCCACCGTTGCCTCGTTGGGAGTCGCCATTCTGCCCCCGGGTTCTTGATCCTCTCTGGGATCTATATCCTCGGGCATCTCTCTGGGCAACTCTCCAACGATTATCCTCTTTGGTTGCTATAAGGTCTCCGCCCCCGAAGGGGGAGAAGTGCCTTTAGTTTCGATATCCCCTCCGTTGCAAAGTAACTTTAGTTCGGCAACATAACACGCTCGCGCAGCAACTTGATCCCCTCTGACGATACCAATGCCAGCTTCTGTGGGGAATTTCAATAGCAAGCACCAGGGGGCTATACAGGCTCTGAACTTTGCGAGGGCCGGTCGGCCCAAGAAGGCATTGTATGGCGATTCAACATCCAAAACCACAAAGGGAAGGATTCTCACTCTCTGGCGTTCTCCTTCCCCAAGTGTAACTGGCAACTCTACATAACCCATTGGAGCGGTGGATGCTCCGTTGAATCCACGGATCCATCCTTGGCAGGGTTTCAAGTCTTTTATTTCAAGATTCATCTGGTCAAAGGCCTTTTTGAAAAGAATATTAACGGAACTCCCGTTGTCCACCAGAACTGTAACACCCCACGCCCGCTATGGTCACTCACTAAGGGAATGCCATAGCATCGGTGGAGTATTTTAGTGAATATAGAACAGAAAAATTACAACAAGACAGATATAATTAGTACTTGAAATTTAAAAATATCATCTTACAACAGCGGAAATAAACATGTCTGGTTACATCATAAAACCACGATAAAAGTCAAGTACAATATCCATCAAAATAAAGAAGTACATAATCCCACTCTCTCATACAATAGCCATAACAAAAGAAAAGATAACTGGATAACTGGAGCTTTACATCTACCCAAGATCCTAAAGACTGGAACAGCAATCCGATCAAGCTCTACTACCGCTAGGATCCACCGTAGGACCTGAGGGTTGGGAAAAAGATAAAAACAACGGGGTCAGACATAAGTCTGAGTGAGTCCTATAACTTTAACAATACAATCATTAAAGTAACCAGAGAAGACATAAACTTGACCTACGGTAACATCTGGGGATGAATGGCTACACTAAGCAGCTTGGTAGACTTAGGATAAACTAAGATAACTGTAAGGACGCATCTACCCACCCAAGGATAATTACTAACTGCACCACAGCAGTCATTCCTACTTAAAGGTTGATCCCTTCCAAGGACTTAGAAAATTTCCCCAGTAGTTTCATGTACCCCTAGCCCACTACATAGGTGCCGTCTGCCCCTATCTCCACTAGGTGTACCCAGTAATTCTTACCCAGTAGTTTCGTGTACCCCTACATAGGTGCCGTCTGCCCCTATCTTCATTAGATGTACCCACTACTCCCCATCGATCGGCTCCCTACCGTAGATACCCGTGCTGGTCCCACAGTGGGGTGTATCACTCCCCTAAAGTGGCTACCCAATACTATCAACGGTGCACAGCTTTATATCTACACGATGCAACAACGGCTTATCTACCAGCCCGGGCCCACACACGCATATGAAACCCGTTGGACTTGCGTTGCCACCGCTAACCCGTTTTGGCCTCTTATAATCAAGCCCAATATGCGTGTCCCGTCACTCGACATGGGTCGAGCCCACAAAGATACGTTTGGGATATTGGTTGAAATGGGCCCCCACAAGCTACCCACTTAAGCTTGTCAAATATCTAGTGTATCCCACTTAACCCTTTAATCATGTTTAATTACATGTTTCCACTTGGTTAAGTATTCTAATCGTATTTTCTATTGCCACCCAAGGCAACCCACTAGATTCCACATGCCACCCAAGGCAACCACAAAATTTCCTCATGCCACCCAAGGCACCCACTTAACCCCTCATGTCCCACTACATGCTACTATGGTTAAGTGTTTCTTAATTAATTAAGACCGTGATCTCCCATAAAGACCTCCCACATTAGACTGGCTGTTATGACCGCCTGGTTAAGCCGGTAGAATCCGGGCAGTCTTACGTCATAACAGAGTCTAACCTCGTGTCTTTACCTTAATCACGTATTTAATTTATGGCTAAGACCTCTCACATTGGGCTGACATTTGTAGCAACTGGTTAAGCCGGTCGGGTCCGGGCAGTTTTACACTACAAATGAGTCCAACCTCGTGTCTTAGTCGATTAATTACACCTAATTAATTCCCCCCATATTAATTATCCCTAATTAATATCAAGTTTTCCATAACATGGGTAGACCTAACTCAATAGGTAAATTCCCATGGGGTAGACCTAACTCAATAGGTAAATTCCCACTTATGGTAATTTATTTTTATGGTATGCTTAATCATACCCAATCATTCATTTATTAACATATTTACCAACCCCATCGTTTCCCACGTAAATCGTTCTCATTACATGACATAATAAAGGGGAAGATCCATCACAAATATCATGGGTTTAGCATAAAACTTTGTCATGGGTTAAGAGGATGTCAACTTGCATATATGAGCATATATTAACCCAACTACATTTAACCCAAACTTGCATATTATCATACACATGATTTGCATAACATGTTGCATATGAGCTTGCATATTATCATACACATATCTTGCATAACATGTTGAACTTGCATATAGGCATTCTCATAACTTGCATAACATGTTAAACACGCATTTAAGCATACACATAACTTGCATAAGCATTCACATACTTGCATAAGCATCCACATACTTGCATAAGCATTCACATACTTGCATAACTTGCATATCATGTCATTTAAGTATATACATATCTTGCATAAGCATTCATATACTCGCATAAGCATGCATAACTTGCATATCACATAAATCTTGCATTTAAACATATACATGACTTGCATAAGCATCCATATACTTGCATAAGCATGCATAACTTGCATATCACATTAAACTAGCATTTAAACATATACTTAACTTGCATAACTTACTTTGCTAAACATGCATAATTCCACTCATTAAATATGCATAAATCCACTTGTTAAACATGCATAAACCAACTTGTTAAACATGCATAAATCAACTTATTAAGCATGCATAAACCAACTTATCAAATATGCATAAACATAGAACAACATAGAGTAACATATCATTATAAATGATTCAAACTCACTAATCCGCATTTAAGACCATAAGTCTCATTACACCCAATCTACTTACTTTAACAATTGATGTTAAAGTGATAGAAACTCACCAAACCCAAAATTAACCAACTTATGAAGAGGAATTAGTTGCTAATTATGAAGATGGTGATGATTAGAGAATGATTTGAGAGGGATTAGCTTGAAACTTCTTCTAAGATTAATGGAGACTCCTTCTAGGATTTAATTTGGCGGCATGAGGCCTTCATTTCTATTTTTAGTATGGATTAAGGTAGGTTTAGGGTGTATTTATAGATTAAGAGAGTGTTTTAGGCCCTTAGATTAACCCTAGATTAATTTAGGTCCGTTAGATTTAGGAAATCTCTAGAACCAAGCCCAGCCCTAGCCAGAAAACCAGATCTGGTGCACCCAAGCACCCTGGTTCGACACGCCATGTCGACAGGCAAGTCGACAGGCAAGTCGACACCCCTGTCGACAGCCCTGTCGACATGCTTAGGGCGGGAATCTTCCCGCCTGGCCCCGCTGGTTCTAATTTAAAATTTAAATTTAAATTCCTATATCTGTTTTTAGCTCTAATTTTTCTGCAAACTTCTTTGGGCCATAACCGGGCCATACGGACTCCGATTCTCGAAAACTCGGACTCTATTTCGCGTATTTTTCCGAGACGAACGCAATGACGCAGCCCGTTACCCCCAATTCCCACATCTGAGATTATTTATCCTGTAATTAGTGAATTTTAGTATTAACTAAAATTCGGGGTGTTACATTCTCCCCTCCTTAAAGGATTTCGTCCCCGAAATCTCTAAGCTAAGGAGAATGCATATCCTATCATCCAAACAACCATCTACTCAAATCATCAACCACGGGCATCCATTGTCCTTAAACAGTTTCTAATGATGTATGAGCATATGCAAAAAGTGTGTGTATATGTTCCCTATCTAATGTATGAACATATGCAAACCATGATAGTGCCATGCATCCATTATGTATGCGAGAAAACCCTATCGACACATACAATATCTACATGAGTGCACAATCATTCATCAAAATGCATCATCCATGTGATAACACAACCATTATACATCCATAAATATATTTTCCTACACACAATTTTATGCAATATGCAATATGAAGTGACTGAGCCGATCTAGTGCCTAGAGTGTGTGTATATGCATCCACGAGCAACCACTAGCAAACACTTGCATCCACTTGCATCCATCAACCATAACATGTCTCAAACACATGTTTCAACCATAGGTTTACCCTATCTAAAGGTCAAAGGTACTAACGAGAGGACATACCAAAGATAAGATAAGTACTAGACAAGTGATAAAGGAGAAAGTAAAGACATACCCTAAAAAAGAAATGGGTACAATGAACGCATCTTCGCTTCCGTCTCCCAAGTTGCGTTGCTCTCATCTTCTCCCCATTGCACTTTGACTAGCTGAACCTCTCTGTTTCTCAACCTCCAAGTCTCTGATCCAAGGATGCGAGTAGGGGCTCGTCGAATAGTCGCATCACGCTCTACCTCTACATCTCTAAGCAAGCTTGGCTCTACCACCTCTGCGGTCTCATGTAAGCACTTCCTCAAATGGGACACATGGAATACATCATGAACACCACTAAGTCTGTCGGGCAACTCCACCCTATATGCCATCCGTCCAATCCTTTCCTTGATAGGAAACGGCCCAACAAACCTCGGTGCTAACTTCCCAACGGATCCGAAGCGAACAACATTTCTCAACGGAGATACCTTAAAAAAAACCATATCCCCAACCTCAAACTCAAGATCCGTCCTTCTCTTGTCCGCATAAGATTTTTGCCTATCCTGCGCTGCTTTCATCCTTCTTCGAATCAAGTCAATCTTCTCAGAAGTCTCCCTAACCATATCGGGCCCAAGCAAGATCTTATCCGTAGATTCCCACCAACATGTAGGTGATCGACAAGGCCTTCCATAGAGAGCTTCGAAAGGAGCCATACCAATACTGGACTGAAAGCTGTTATTATATGCGAACTCCACCAATGGAAGATGCTCTTCCCATGTACCTCCAAAATCTAAGATACAAAGCCTCAAAAGGTCTTCTAGAACACGATTCACCCTCTCAGTCTGGCCGTCCGTCTGAGGATGATATGCAGTGCTCAGACACAATTGAGTCCCCACTGCTTCTTGCAAACTTCTCCAGAACTCGCTAGTGAAGATAGGATCTCGATCACTTACTATGCTAGAGGGTACCCCATGTAATCGAACTATCTCTCGAAGATATACTGAAGCTAGCCATGGAGCAGTCCTCTTGCTCTTCACAGGTATGAAATGGGCGCTCTTAGTAAGTCTATCTACCACCACCCAAATTCCTGTATTACCCTTCCTCGACCTGGGTAACCCGTCAATAAAATCCATCGAGACGCTATCCCACTTCCATTGCGGAACCTCCAATGGGTGAAGCAACCCACCTGGTTTCCTTTGCTGCGCCTTCACTTGCTGGCACACCAAACATCGAGCGACATACTCGGCCACATCTTTCTTCATACCGGCCCAGAAGAAAACCCTCTTCATGTCTTGGTACATCTTATCCCCACCGGGATGAATGGTCATCCTAGAATGGTGTGCGTCATCAAGAATAGCCTTCCTCAAACCCTCGTCTTGCGGTACACAAAGTCTACCGTCTCTACGCAAGTACCCCTTATCATCTAGGGTGTACCTACTCAAATGGCTGGACGACTCCCCCCTTATGAGCTTCTCTACTAACTCAACCAACTGTGGGTCGCCCCTCTGTGCTTCTCCAATCCGCCCCAAAAGAGTAGGTCTAACTTCCAAAGAAGCTAGCAAATCGGGTACATAGTCAACGGAAGGTCTGAAATCAAACATCGAGATAAATTACAAGCTTTGTCGTTCCACGAACAATGGACTCAAGGACAACCTCTTCCTGCTCAAGGCGTCCGCCACCACGTTACCCTTGCCAGGGGTATATGCTATCTCTAAATCATAGGATGCTAAAAACTCCATCCACCTTTGCTGTCTTAAGTTTAAATCTTTCTGAGAGAATAAGTACTTCAATGATTTATGGTCAGTGAACAACTCGAATCTCTCACCAAGAAGATAATGGCGCCAAATCTTAAGCGCAAAAACAATAGCGGCCAGCTCTAGATCATGGGTAGGGTAATTTTTCTCATGTGCCCTCAACTGCCTTCCACCATAGGCTATTACCCTTCCCTCTTGCATTAAGACTGCGCCAAGTCCTGTCCCACAGGCATCGGTATAGACAACAAATGGCTTGCTCCCATCTGGCAACACTAAAACTGGAGCCGTGGTTAAAGCTCTCTTTAACCGTCGGAACGCATCATCACAATCTACGTCCCATGTGAAAACAAGATTTTTCTTTGTTAAGCGGGTTAATGGGGCTGATATCTTTGCGAAGTCTTTAATAAACTTCCTATAATAACCCGCCAATCCCAAGAAACTTCTTACTTCGGTAGCATTCTTCGGAACCTTCCAATCCTGAATTGATACTACCTTCGCGGGATCCACAGCTATCCCTTCTTTGGAGACCACGTGCCCCAAGAACCGTACTTCCTTCCTCTAGAAGTGACATTTAGAGAATTTAGCCTTAAGGCTATATGCTCGAAGAGTCTTCAACACTTCCCCAAGATGTAGGGCATGCTCTTCTTCACTCTTAGAAAATACTAAGATATCATCCACAAAGACCACCACAAATTTATTAAGGAACTCCCTGAACACCCTACTCATCAAATCAACAAAGTATGCAGGGGCGTTCGTCAACCCAAATGGCATCACCAGCCACTCATAGAAACCATCCGGAGTTCTAAAGGCAGTCTTGTCTATGCTATCCTCAGCCACCCTCAACTGATGAAACCCCGTGGCTAAGTCCAACTGAGAAAATACTGAAGCGCCAACCAACTGATCGAAAAGATCATCAATCCTCGGCAATGGGTGTCTATTCTTCTTTGTGAGCTTGTTGAGTTCTTTATAGTCTACACAAAGTCTGAGGGACCCATCCGCCTTCGTAGCAAATACTACTGGAGCACCCCACTCCGATATGCTCCGTCTTATGAACCCCTTCTCAAGCAACTCCCCTACTTGCTTATGGAGTTCCCTCCTCTCACGAGGAGCCATGTGGCGCACTGGTAAAGATACCGGTTTAGCATTATCCACCAAATATATTCGGAAGTCAATCTCCCGCTTCGGAGGTAAGCCCTTCACCTCCTCAAACACATCCGGATATTCCCGGACCACTCTAACAGATTGTAAACTCTCGACCGAAGCGTCAAGTGATTCAAGATAACTTAGCATAACAGAGTCCCTAGGATTACAAGAAATTTCGAGAGTGTTACCCAAACGGGTCATGAGCCTAACAACTCTCCTTTCACAATCAAGAACGGCACCATTACTGGATAACCAGTCCATGCCCAAAATCAACCCATAGCCCGTGAAGCCCAATACAAAAGCATCACATCTAAACTCAATGCTAAGTATAGAAATCTTCAAACCCAAACATATCATGGACAAATAAGTGGAGCCCCCAATTGGGTTTGAAACAACCAAGGGATCATCTACCAGACTGGTGTCTAGGTGCAGTAACTCAACTAATGATGATGAGATAAACGAATGCGATGCGCCTGAATCAAACAATGTACGGACAGGATGGTCAAATAGAAAAACCAGACTTTCAACGGAAATAGTTCTACCTCTCTCCTGAATCGGTGGAACTGCGAGAGCCTGTACTTGCCCCCTAGCCTGACTCGGTGCCATAAGAGCTTGCACCTGTCCTCCTGAGGTAGATCCCGTCCTTTGCCCCTTCTTAGGACAATCTTTCACTAGATGCTCTGCTTCGCCACAGTGGAAGCAGCCAGTCTTCTTCTTCTTGCGACAATCCTTGCTTAGGTGGCCAGGTGTCCCACAATTGAAACACTTCTTCTTCTTGCCTTTGCCACCGTTGCCTTTCTCACCTTTGCTTTGCTGTTGTTGCTGAGGTCTCTTTTGATCTCCCTTCTTCTCGGGTGCCTTATTAGCATTAGGACCCTTCTCTTCCTCATACATGAGTGCCATGTCAACTAGCTTCTCAAAGGTGGCCCCCATAGGGATATGGGTCATAGCCAACCCATGCATCGGTTCATTCAAGCCTTTCACGAACCTCAAAGCCTTCTTCTCCGGTGTATTCACCATGTCTAGGCCAAACCTTGCCAATTGATTAAACTTGTTGACATATTCCTTCACCGAGAGATTTCCTTGCTTTAGAGTCAAGAATCTTTCCATATACAAGTTTTCCTCCGCCCTTGAGAGAAACTTTGCCACAAATCTTTGCCTAAAATCCGCCCAAGAGTCAACGGGGCGTTCTCCATTAGTGACCTCCCACCAGAATGAGGCCTCTCCCTTCATTAACCAAGCTGCCAACTTGACTTTCTTTCCTTCTTCCATCTCAAAGATATCTATCAACTCTTCCACCTCTTTAAGCCAATCTCTAGACTCCACAAAGGTTTCAGATCCTTGAAAAGCTTTCCCTCCCATAGCTTTAAATTCCTTGCAAGTCTTAGCAAAAGTATCCGTGCGAGGAGGAGGGGGAGGAGGAAGATCGGGTGCTACGGTTGGTGGAGGAACATTTGCTGGACCCGTAGTGGTGGCCCTAGCCTCCATCAATCTCCTATACCATACTAGTACCTTCACACCCTCCGGAAGATTAAGATTCTCGGTCATGCTGAAACGAAAAAGGAAAGATTCAAAACGGAGAATTCGAAGGATATAGATATGGCTATTGGGGATTATGCTTTTCTTTCAAAAACTTTTCTCTTAAAAGACATGTTTTTGAAAATATCTTTTCCAAAAATGTTTTAGAAAAATAGTTTTCTAAAAATTTTATCTGTTCCGGTAACCTTTGCTCTGATACCACGTGTAACACCCCACGCCCGCTATGGTCACTCACTAAGGGAATGCCATAGCATCGGTGGAGTATTTTAGTGAATATAGAACAGAAAAATTACAACAAGACAGATATAATTAGTACTTGAAATTTAAAAATATCATCTTACAACAGCGGAAATAAACATGTCTGGTTACATCATAAAACCACGATAAAAGTCAAGTACAATATCCATCAAAATAAAGAAGTACATAATCCCACTCTCTCATACAATAGCCATAACAAAAGAAAAGATAACTGGATAACTGGAGCTTTACATCTACCCAAGCTCCTAAAGACTGGAACAGCAATCCGATCAAGCTCTACTACCGCTAGGATCCACCGTAGGACCTGAGGGTTGGGAAAAAGATAAAAACAACGGGGTCAGACATAAGTCTGAGTGAGTCCTATAACTTTAACAATACAATCATTAAAGTAACCAGAGAAGACATAAACTTGACCTACGGTAATATCTGGGGATGAATGGCTACACTAAGCAGCTTGGTAGACTTAGGATAAACTAAGATAACCGTAAGGACGCATCTACCCACCCAAGGATAATTACTAACTGCACCACACCAGTCATTCCTACTTAAAGGTTGATCCCTTCCAAGGACTTAGAAAATTTCCCCAGTAGTTTCATGTACCCCTAGCCCACTACATAGGTGCCGTCTGCCCCTATCTCCACTAGGTGTACCCAGTAATTCTTACCCAGTAGTTTCGTGTACCCCTACATAGGTGCCGTCTGCCCCTATCTTCATTAGGTGTACCCACTACTCCCCATCGATCGGCTCCCTACCGTAGATACCCGTGCTGGTCCCACAGTGGGGTGTATCACTCCCCTAAAGTGGCTACCCAATACTATCAACGGTGCACGGCTTTATATCTACACGATGCAACAACGGCTTATCTACCAGCCCGGGCCCACACACGCATATGAAACCCGTTGGACTTGCGTTGCCACCGCTAACCCGTTTTGGCCTCTTATAATCAAGCCCAATATGCGTGTCCCGTCACTCGACATGGGTCGAGCCCACAAAGATACGTTTGGGATATTGGTTGAAATGGGCCCCCACAAGCTACCCACTTAAGCTTGTCAAATATCTAGTGTATCCCACTTAACCCTTTAATCATGTTTAATTACATGTTTCCACTTGGTTAAGTATTCTAATCGTATTTTCTATTGCCACCCAAGGCAACCCACTAGATTCCACATGCCACCCAAGGCAACCACAAAATTTCCTCATGCCACCCAAGGCACCCACTTAACCCCTCATGTCCCACTACATGCTACTATGGTTAAGTGTTTCTTAATTAATTAAGACCGTGATCTCCCATAAAGACCTCCCACATTAGACTGGCTGTTATGACCGCCTGGTTAAGCCGGTAGAATCCGGGCAGTCTTACGTCATAACAGAGTCTAACCTCGTGTCTTTACCTTAATCACGTATTTAATTTATGGCTAAGACCTCTCACATTGGGCTGACATTTGTAGCAACTGGTTAAGCCGGTCGGGTCCGGGCAGTTTTACACTACAAATGAGTTCAACCTCGTGTCTTAGTCGATTAATTACACCTAATTAATTCCCCCCATATTAATTATCCCTAATTAATATCAAGTTTTCCATAACATGGGTAGACCTAACTCAATAGGTAAATTCCCATGGGGTAGACCTAACTCAATAGGTAAATTCCCACTTATGGTAATTTATTTTTATGGTATGCTTAATCATACCCAATCATTCATTTATTAACATATTTACCAACCCCATCGTTTCCCACGTAAATCGTTCTCATTACATGACATAATAAAGGGGAAGATCCATCACAAATATCATGGGTTTAGCATAAAACTTTGTCATGGGTTAAGAGGATGTCAACTTGCATATATGAGCATATATTAACCCAACTACATTTAACCCAAACTTGCATATTATCATACACATGATTTGCATAACATGTTGCATATGAGCTTGCATATTATCATACACATATCTTGCATAACATGTTGAACTTGCATATAGGCATTCTCATAACTTGCATAACATGTTAAACACGCATTTAAGCATACACATAACTTGCATAAGCATTCACATACTTGCATAAGCATCCACATACTTGCATAAGCATTCACATACTTGCATAACTTGCATATCATGTCATTTAAGTATATACATATCTTGCATAAGCATTCATATACTCGCATAAGCATGCATAACTTGCATATCACATAAATCTTGCATTTAAACATATACATGACTTGCATAAGCATCCATATACTTGCATAAGCATGCATAACTTGCATATCACATTAAACTTGCATTTAAACATATACTTAACTTGCATAACTCACTTTGCTAAACATGCATAATTCCACTCATTAAATATGCATAAATCCACTTGTTAAACATGCATAAACCAACTTGTTAAACATGCATAAATCAACTTATTAAGCATGCATAAACCAACTTATCAAATATGCATAAACATAGAACAACATAGAGTAACATATCATTATAAATGATTCAAACTCACTAATCCGCATTTAAGACCATAAGTCTCATTACACCCAATCTACTTACTTTAACAATTGATGTTAAAGTGATAGAAACTCACCAAACCCAAAATTAACCAACTTATGAAGAGGAATTAGTTGCTAATTATGAAGATGGTGATGATTAGAGAATGATTTGAGAGGGATTAGCTTGAAACTTCTTCTAAGATTAATGGAGACTCCTTCTAGGATTTAATTTGGCGGCATGAGGCCTTCATTTCTATTTTTAGTATGGATTAAGGTAGGTTTAGGGTGTATTTATAGATTAAGAGAGTGTTTTAGGCCCTTAGATTAACCCTAGATTAATTTAGGTCCGTTAGATTTAGGAAATCTCTAGAACCAAGCCCAGCCCTAGCCAGAAAACCAGATCTGGTGCACCCAAGCACCCTGGTTTGACACGCCATGTCGACAGGCAAGTCGACACCCCTGTCGACAGGCCTGTCGACAACCCTGTCGACATGCTTAGGGCGGGAATCTTCCCGCCTGGCCCCGCTGGTTCTAATTTAAAATTTAAATTTAAATTCCTAAATCTGTTTTTAGCTCTAATTTTTCTGCAAACTTCTTTGGGCCATAACCGGGCCATACAGACTCCGATTCTCGAAAACTCGGACTCTATTTCGCGTATTTTTCCGAGACGAACGCAATGACGCAGCCCGTTACCCCCAATTCCCACATCTGAGATTATTTATCCTGTAATTAGTGAATTTTAGTATTAACTAAAATTCGGGGTGTTACAAGAACCTTATGAACAGTGGCTGGCCCAATGGGTATCGTAATTACAAGTGGATCTTCAGTTGAAGCATGGACTCCGATGCTTTCTCGCTCTCGGAATACAACATCATCGGTCATCATCTTCTGCTGCTTCACCGGGATATTGTCCTCGGGGTTGCTACATTCCCCCACCTCGAGGTGTTGTTTGGCCGCATTGACGTATTGATCCAATGCTTTGGAACTGTGTCCAGCAAGATAAAGTCCTCCGATCACGGTATTGATAACAATATTCTTTCCTTTTTGCTGAGCAGTCGGCCTAGCAGTAAGTTGATTTTGATTCTGATTCGGGGCCTGCACTGCTTGCCCCCTGTCCCTGGGCGTTACTCTGTATTCGTCTAGCTTTCCTTCTCGAAGCAGCCTTTCGACTACATCCCTCAGGTGATGACATTCATTTGTCGAATGGCCGTGGATTTGATGAAAGAGACAAAACTACCCAGTCTCACGCTCTTTCTCCGTCGACTCTCTAGGAGGTGGCCTCTTATTTTGGAGGACTTCGTACGCATCCATGAAGATATTTTCCAGAGTATCACTTATGGGTGTATAACTTTCAAAGGCCCTGGGACGAGTCCTTCTCTGGGAGTCGTTCCCTCGGACCCTCTTCCGGTTGTTGCCGTTACCATTGTTGTTGTTACCTGGTTGGCGACCACCCTGATTCTGATTTCCGACGTTAACTCCAACTTTCCCCGAGCTGTCTCCAGTCTGTTTGATGGCGACATTGCTCTGAATTTCCTCCTTATCAGTTGTTTTAACCTTTCGGTTTGCGTATACCTCTTCCCGGCGTAGATGTACATTGGCTTTCTCATAGAATAACTCTCTAGTGTGGGGCGGTTTGCCTGCCAAGTACCTCCCGAATTCAGTGTCCTTATCCACTCCTTCAATCAGTGCTGCGACAATGGTCGGTTCATGAGGATCTTTAACCTCAGTGGCGGCCAAATTGAAACGATCCAGGTACATCTTTAGACTCTCGCCTGGTCGCTGTTTGACAAGGAAGAAATCGATCACGCTTTTTGTCTTCTGTGCATAGATACGGAATTGTTCTACGAACTTCTCGCTCAGCTCCCTGAAGCTATAAATCGATCTCGCCGGCAGGCGAGTAAACCATAACAAAGCCACGTCCTCCAGGAATATGGGAAACGCTTTACACTTTACCGCGTCAGAAGCGGCGGCAGCGGTCATCGACCAAGAGTATCTCATTAGGTGCTGAACAGGATGAGATCTTCCCACATATCGGTTCATTTGTGGCATGTTGAAACGCCTTGGAAAAGTCGCATCCAAAATATCGTCAGTAAAAGGGGTATGACTGCGGTCGATCCCCCAATCTTCGTTCCGCTGTCCACGGCTGTCGGCCAGAATCTGGTGGACCATGGCTGCGACATTTGCACTGGTCAAAGGAGGTTCAGGGTCAGCGCCTCTGGCCCGACGAGGTTCTCTGATCTCTCTTCGGGGAGCAGCCACAAAATCCAGGGCTCGGACAGGGCTTCGCTGCCCCCTGTTATCATGAGTATGCGTGCGACGACGGGGCTGAGGTGGTCTATTATGCACAGGACTGTTCACATCTCGAGTCCTGAGAGCTGTTGCTTGACCATTCACATTACGGTTTGTGGGCCCCGCCCCTAGTTCTTCTTCTTCCTATGAGGGCAGGGTCCCGAACCGAAGCTGTTTTATGTTTTCGGCTCTTTCATACGGTCGCCGCGGAGGTCTCGGCGATTCTTCAGATGAAGAAGAATATACTGGGGTGAGTGGACAAACCGGCGATGCTCTTTGCCTTGGTAGCTCATCAAGTCTTCTATCCATAGCCGTCAAATTTTGCCGTAGGATGGAACTTTCCTGCCTTTGGGCAGCCAACTCATCAAACAACCTATCCCACATTTCGACGAAGCGAGAGAGATCCCCCTCAGTGACAGGAGCGGCAGGATCATAGTGGTCATCATCACTCTCTCTTATGCGCAAAGAGCTCGAACCGGGTCGAGCAGAGGTTCCAGGACGATAGGAGTGGGTTATAGGTTCTTTTCCAGGTCGAGTTGTATTCTGACCATCAGTTCGGATATTTGCGGTTCGTGGAGGGCGATTCGCTGCGCCCCCCTGAGATCGACTCGTGGTCGTGGTACGCGGAGGCTACGAGGTGTTGCCTCGGGATCGAGTAACAACCCCTTCAGTGGCACGGATCATCTCGTTCTCATCAACTCAGAACGAGGTGTCTTCGTCGGATCGGATCGCCGCCTGCGCTCCGCAATCCAGAGTTTCTTCGTTGCCCAGTTCGTGCACACTCTCCTCAATCGTTTCGTTGGTCTACGAAACTTTAGATCTTTTTCCAGCCATGATATCCGAATCGCTGGAATCCTCAAAGAAGCGAATAGTGAAACTTTAGGACTGAGTCTCTCAATGAAAGCACCAAAAATGTTAGATCGAAATTTGGACCTAACACCCAAATTGTTATGAACAGTAAAGAATTTCAAATGAAGAGCAAGGAAAAAGAAAATAACACTCAGAATTTATAGTGGTTCGGCGTTAACGAGCCTACGTCCACTTTATATATTATTGATTATGCTTTAAAAGCTAATACAACAATGATTTCTCTCAATATTTCAGTAGTTTGACAACAATGGCAGATTCAGTACTCAATCTTGCCAAAAAGATCCCCAAAAATGCCAAGCTCTGGGCTATTTATAGCTGATTTTGTCAGGCGGATCGTGGACACGTGGCACGAATCCCGAGAGCATCGGATCGCATCGCCACCGTTGAAGAAACAGTCAAATTAGCCGTTATGGACAGGTGTCGTGATCTGCTTGAAAATCGGATCGTGCAGATGGGGAGAATTGGTCCAGATGACGGTTGGGGACATGTGTTGCCAGATCCGTGCGATTCGGATCGCTGAAGACTAGCTCGTGCTTGAACAGGTCTGAGGGTTCGCCATGCACCAGGGGATCGGATCGGTTCGCTCGGGGGTAACAATGTAAGTTTGGATCGGATCGCCCGGCTGCCTCGTTCGCTGATGAGATGGGGGCGAGACGATGGTGCGCGATCCGATACTGGACGAGACGATGGTGCGCGATCCGATCCTGGACGAGACGATGGTGCGCGATCCGATACTGGACGAGACGATGGTGCGCGATCCGATCCTTCATATTCTTGGGGAACGTGGTTTCCTGCTTTCCTCTTACAAATGATCCTGGCTGGCTTGATCAAAAAGCGAGCCAACAATTTATTTTTCAATACAATATGTAAATGTAAATATATAAGCAAGATGCAACTCATTTTGAAAATTGTGAAATCTTTGGATGCATCACCATTTCCCCGTACAATGTAACATTTTTAAGAAATACAATGTTATTATTTCACACAGATTTAATAAAGCTTCAAGCTTTTAAATTATGAATTATTTTAAGTTCATTGATTGATGAATTTTAGGTTCCTATGCATATACACACGCACATACGTATATCTAGTTTATTTATATTTATGATAATATGGTAATATAATATATTACCATAATGATAAATTTAATGCATTTATTATAAAAACAATGGAAATAACTGTTATGTGGTCCAAATATATTAATCAAATAAACAACTTTTACTTAAATCAACAGAATGAAATTTGGATCTAGCTACAATATTAATCAATGATAAAGACGAAATAAATAACTTGTAATTGTAATGCATTTCTCAATAATCATATTTTCTAAAATACCATATACATGCATAATGCTTAATCGAGAATTGAGTAAACTTGCATAATCATAGAACCAAGATTTTACATTTTTTAATATGAATGATTCGACAAACTTGCAGATTTGTACATAAAATTCACAAAAAATATACGTCTTAGATTCAAATTATACAATTCATATAATGATCCTTTAGATCTTTCTTTTTACATCAAAATTACCCTTTTCCATTATAGAAATTGCAGATTCTATATTTTTCATTTTATAACAAAAAATTATTTTTGCATTCACTTTAGGTGTGCTAAATTAAGGTCAATATTTAGATCTTAACATAATATGATCTTCGAGATGCATATTTTCTTTATAAAAGTTTTTCTAAGAAACAATAAAATATTTCTTTTGAAATTATGATATGTTCTAGAATTAATATAATAAAACTTCAGGTTTTATTATAATTAACATATGATTTTATGTTTCAAATTGAAGCAATTCCTCTAGAAAGTGCTTTTATTCACATATGAGAGTCATTTTACTATTTTCTTTAAGAAAATAGTATTTATTACAAACGTAATGATCTCTTCTAACACTAAATTTCTTCAAGAAATTATGTGTAGCATAAAATTGAAGTATAAGCCTTTTGCCTTTTATTGGAACTTTTCCTTTCGTTGATTTTTCGAATGCTTTCCTATTATTAAATTCTATGTCCTTTGCTACTAGCAAACAATAAGCACACTTGTATGCTTCGAGGCTTCATTTCAACTTTTTAAGGTTTTAACTTTTCAGTCTTTTGCATATGAACTTTAGGTTCCTTTTTTTAATAAAGATTTGAAAGGATTTTTTTTTACATCATGTTTCAATTTTTCCTTTTTCAATTTCACTTCTAGCGATAAATCAGTATTGCTATTGAATTTAACGCTACACTATTATATTTTATACCTATAATTTTATCGGGCACACATAAAAATAATAATCATTTTTTTAACAAATATTCTACCTTCAGTCTTTCCAAAAGAATTACATACGAAAAGTAATTGTAGATTGCATAAAATAAAATTAGATCCACCTTTATATCACTAATAATGAAAATGTTGGAAATGTTTTACAAACATTAAGTAAATTATTAAAAATGTTGAATAAGTGTATGAATGGCTCCTATGTGTGAGTAGCCCCACATCATGGGATTATATGGAAGAGGCAAGGATTTATACTTGTTTCTAAGAAATCATGTTGGGGCCTTGGGCTCCCAATACATGCTTTGTTGTGAGGAGGGAGACCATGCATCATGAACACCACAAACGCGCGCGACGACCGACCGACTCGACTCAACCCGACCCGGTCCGATTCAGTTCGGGCTCGGGATTGAGCTTGGTGGTGTAGATGCTTATATTTTTGGACCATAAAAATTTGCAGTTTTCAAACCCTTTTTTTTTATGGAAAATTATTTCTGCATCGATAATTTTTTCTGCAACGGTAAAAACTTTGTCCCCCGAAATTTTAGCAGATCCGATTTTTTCTCCCAAACCCTAATTCTCGTTCTATATATACTTTTTATCTGCAGACACAAAAGAATATTGAATTCTACTTTCTTCTAGCCTCCGCCATTAAATCTTTCTTTCAGAAAAATCGAGCAATATTATTTTCGAAAGTACAAATCTGCACTGATTTGTTGTGCAAGCAAATCAGTTATCCTTTTTAGAGGATATTTTATCCTAGAGGCGGCGGTGAAGTAACGAACTAGTTTGCACCTCTGACCAGATCACCGAATCGTCTTCAAGAAAGCAACCTAGTCCGCGACTCAGCCATTGTTTTCCAACAAATTGATGACAAATTTGAAACAATGGCTTCGAACTCAACAGTAGACGATGCTGCTCCACCCTATGCTTTCCAGAACCCTCTCATGACTGCTGCTCCATTAAAATTCGAAGGCTTGCATTTCAAGCAATGGCGTCAGAAGATGGAGTTCTTCCTCACGATCAGAAAGGTTATGGCTACGCTGACTGCTGAAAAACTGCAGCTACCAGATAAACCTGACGAGGATGGCGCAGCGAAGATGGCATCATGGACTGAATAGTCAAAGCAACTGCAGACCTAGACTGAGCAAGATTATCTATGCAAGAACTTTATTCTGAATGGACTGAGCGATGATCTATATGATTACTATAACTCAGATGAGAAGACAGCAAAGGAGATCTGGGAAGTACTGAAAAAGAAGTATGATACAGAGGAGTCAGGGGCAAAGAAATATGCTGTAAGTCGCTACCTAAAGTATCAGATGACTGACGACTGATCTCATGAGCTGCAGTCTCATGAGCTGCAGAAAATAGCTCATGAGATCATCTTTGAAGGTATGGCACTGGACGAACAATTTCAAATTGCTGTTATCATTGACAAATTACCCCCTGGCTGGAAAGATTTCCGCAAGGAAACCCAAAAGGACAGCAGAAACCAGCCCAAAAGAATGATTCTAGACAGTTGTTTCTATGCTACAACTGTGGAAAACCAGGTCATATGGCACGAAAGTGTCGGAACAGGCCAAGCTCTGCACCGCAGGCTAACCTGACTGAAGAGCCTCTTACGACTATGATTACTGAGATTCACCTTGTTGGTGGATTAGAGGGTTGGTGGGTAGACACTGGTGCCTCTCGCCATGTCTGCTATGATTGTGGCTTGTTCTCTACATATACGGCTGCTGAAAATCAGAAAGTGTTGCTGGGAGATTCTCACACCACTAAAGTTGCAGGGATTGGCAATGTGGAAATTAAGTTTACCTCAGGAAAGACTGTAATTTTGAAAGATGTTATGCATACTCTAGAGATTAGGAAGAATCTGGTGTCTGGCTTTCTTCTTAATAAGGCTAGGTTTACTCAAGTTATTGGGCCTGATTTGTATACCCTAACTTATAAGGGAACTTTTGTGGGAAAGGGTTATGCTTGTGAGGGTATGTTTAAACTGAATGTTGAAACTAATAAAGTGACTACTTCTGCTTATATGTTGTGTGACTTTAATATTTGGCATTCTAGATTATGTCATGTTAATAAACGAATAATTCACAACATGAGCACCTAGATATGATTCCTAAATTGACAGAATCTGAACTTGAGAAATGTGAATTCTGTACACAAGCAAAAATCACAAAGAAACCTCATATATCTGTTGATAGAGTTTCTGAACTCTTAGACTTGATTCATTCTAACATATGTGAACTTGATGGTACTTTAACTAGACAAGGACATCGTTATTTTATCACTTTTATTGATGACTGTTCTGATTTCACATATGTATACCTTATGAAAAATAAAAGTGATGCTTTTGACATGTTTAAAACATTCGAAACTGAGATTGAGAATCAAGCAAATAGGAAAATTAAGAGACTTCGTAGTGATAGAGGTACAGAATATGAATCCACTTCAATTCTAGAATTCTATAAACAACATGGTATAGCACATGAAAGAACTGCACCATATTCTCCTGAGATGAACGGTAAAGCTGAAAGGAAAAATAGGGCATTTACCGAACTTGTAGTTGCCATATTACTAAATTCTGGTGCAGCAAAACAATGGTGGGGGATATTTTATTGACTATATGCTATGTTCTGAATAGAATCCCCAAATCTAAGAATAAAATTTTGCCTTATGAAATTTTAAAGAATCATAAACCCAATGTCTCATATTTTAGAACTTGGGGTTGCTTAGCATATTTTCGCATTCCAGACCCTAAGAGAATAAAATTGGCTAGTAGAGCATATGAATGTGTATTTATAGGCTATGCTATTAATAGCAAAACATACAGATTTTATGACCTTAGTGCACATAATATAATTGAATCAAATGATGCCGATTTTTATGAAACTAAATTTCCTTTTAAATTAAGGAATAGTAGGGGCACTTCAAATATGCCTGTTAGAACAGAACTTAATGAAAATTCTGAAGCTAAAGTAAAAGAGCAAGAACCATAAAAGATTTTGGTTCAGATTTTTGTGTTTTTACTGTTGAGGAGGATCCCATAAACCTCCAAGAGGCCTTATCTTCCTTAGATGCTGATTTCTGGCAAGAGGCTATAAATGATGAGATGGATTCTTTAGAATCCAATAAGACTTGGCATTTGGTAGATTTACCTCCTGATTGTAAGTCTATAGGCTGTAAATGGGTACTTAAAAAGAAATTAAAACCTGATGGCACTGTTGATAAATATAAAGCATGACTAGTAGCCAAAGGTTTTAAACAAAAAGAAAACATAGATTTCTTCGACACTTTTTCACCTATCACTAGAATCACATCCATTCGGGTATTAGTCTCACTTGCCTCTATTCATAATTTGTTAATACACCAAATGGATGTGAAAACCACATTTTTGAATGGTGAATTAGACGAAGAAATATATATGGACCAGTCTGAAGGATTTGTGGTACATGGTCAAGAACATAAAGTATGCAGATTAGATAAATCATTATATGGTTTAAAACAAGTACCTAAACAATGGCATGAAAAATTTGATAACTTAATCATTTCACATGGTTTTAAAGTTAATGAAAGTGACAAATGCATTTATTACAAATCTGAAAATGACATTTGCACTATTTTATGCCTTTATGTAGATGACCTACTCATTTTTGGGTCAAACATTCATGCCATAAACTCCGTCAAATCCTTATTAAGTGCCAATTTTGATATGAAAGATCTAGGTGAGGCAAGTGTAATCCTTGGTATTAAAATTACTAGGTCAGAAAAGGAAATTTCTTTGGATCAATCTCATTACATTGAGAAGATCCTAAAGAAATATAATTACTTTGACTGTAAACCTGCAAGTACACCATATGATCACAGTGTAAAGTTATTTAAGAACACTGGTGAATGTGTAAGACATTTTGATTATGCGAGCATCATTGACAGCCTTCGGTATGCCACTGATTGTACTAGACCCGACATTTCCTATGTTGTGGGATTATTGTGCAGGTTTACCAGTAGACCTAGTATAGAGCACTGGCATGCTATTGAAAGGGTGAAGAGATACCTTAAACGAACCATGAACCTTGGATTACATTATGAAAGGTTTCCAGCTGTACTTGAAGGATATTCTGATGCATACTGGAATACCTTATCTGATGATTCTAAAGCGACCAGTGGCTATATATTTAGCATCGCTGGAGGAGCTGTTTCTTGGAAATCCAAGAAACAGACTATTTTGGCTCAGTCTACTATGGAGTCTGAGATGATAGCACTAGCCACAGCTAGTGAAGAGGCAGAGTATTTGAGAAACCTGCTAGCTGAGATTCCCTTATGGGAAAAACTGATACCGGCTGTGTTGATACATTGCGATAGTACCGCGGCTATTGCAAAAGTTCAGAACCGTTATTATAACGGTAAGAGACGACAAATACGTCGTAAGCACAGCACGGTTAGAGAACTGCTTTCCACAGGTACCGTTAGAGTGGATTACGTACGTAGTGAAGAAAATTTGGCAAATCCTTTGACGAAAGTACTGTCAAGAGAGAAAGTCAACAATTCTTCTAAAAGAATGGGGCTATTGCCCTTAGATTGTTGAGTCACGCACAATGGTATCCCGACCTAAATGACTGGAGATCCCAAGAACTAGGTTCAATGGGTAAAAACAAGTTGTGTAGTGATAGGAGTTGAGCATGCTATTTAATAAACCAAGAAGCATGTATTCCTGAAGTGATTAGAGGATGAGTTAATAGAAACTCTTAATGAGATCTATACTCTATTTGAAGTGGAGTACCTACCTTCAGGAGTACTCTTGATAGACTCACCTTTGTGAATGTGGAAATGTGGTCGTTTCCTATGGAGTTTTGGGCAAAACTTCTAGAGCATTCACTAAACTAGGATAGACGTGCATGGCCATAAATGCATAGGTTTAATTGATTGCACTATAGAAAAGGTTGTGTGTGGTTTGATGTCAGGAATATAGTTCAAGACTATGTGTCACTCTAGTAAAAACTGAATCTTACTCACTATGCAAAGGTTCAAGTCGGATGACACCTTTGTTTATGCACAATCTTATGGTTTTAGAAATTGCTCGAAAATATTTTTAAAAATTCAAGTGCGGGATTGTTGGAAATGTTTTACAAACATTAAGTGAATTATTAAAATTTTTGAATAAGTGTATGAATGGCTCCTATATGTGAATAGGCCCCCATCATGGGATTATATGGAAGAGACAAAGATTTATACTTGTTTTTAAGAAATCATGTTGGGGCCTTGGGCTCCCAATACATGCTTTGTTGTGAGGAGGGAGACCATGCATCATGAATACCACACACGCGCGCGACCGACCGACCGACTCGACTCAACCCAACCCGGCCTGGTCCGGTTCGGGCTCGGGCTTGGGCTTGGGCCTAGTGGTGTAGACACCTATATTTTTGGACCATAAAAATTTGCAGTTTTCGAACCATTTTTTTTATGGAAAATTATTTTTTGCACCGATAATTTTTTTCTGCAACGGTAAAAAGTTTGTCCCCCGAAATTTTAGCAGATCCGATTTTTTCTCCCAAACCCTAATTCTCGTTCTCTATATACTTTTTATCTGCAGACACAAAAGAATATCGAATTCTACTCTCTTCTAGCCTCCGCCATTAAATCTTTCTTTCAGAAAAATCGAGCAATATTATTTTCGAAAGTGCAAATCTGCACAGATTTGTTGTGCAAGCAAATCAGTTATCCTTTTTAGAGGCTGTTTTATCCTAGAGGCGGCGGCGAAGGAACGAACTGGTTTGCACCTTTGACTAGATCGCCGAATCGTCTTCAAGAAAGCGACCTAGTCTGCGACTCAGCCAGTGTTTTCCAACAGAAAACAATATATATATATAATCAAATATCCATCAAACTGAATTTGGAAAACTCAAAATTAGATCCGCCAAGGATTGAAAGAATAAATCTTTACACATATTCGAGGTCAAGGAAAATATTAGATCTAAAAAATAAATCCATTAGAACTTAACATTGATCTAAAAAAAAGGATAGAAAAACAAATTTAGAAGTCTGAATTAGATCTAGAAGAACATAAAATATAACAAATTCGTAGATCCATTAATCAAGGACTCTTGAATAGAAAATAATTGCATAACAAGTCTGGAAATCCTCGAATTAATAATCTTCAAATGAAAATTACATACATAACAAATCCTTATATGTAAATCTAGAAGACTTCAAAAAATAACTCTAATTGAATCCTATGTTGATAACGTGTTATAAAATAAAACAACATGGATAAAAGAAGTGATGCCACTAGAGAGAATAGAAGAGACAAGAGAAAGACCTTTTATTTCTATTGATTTAGTTGTACAAACAATGTAAACGATCTCTCTATTTATAGAGGCTACATGCTATGTAAATTACAGTAAATCCCCTTAACATATTCACTCTTATCACTTTTACATGTTACAACATTTATTAGTTATTGTTGCTTTTTATCCAGACCTTATAGGTGAGTATTTATATCTGGTCGTGTTCCTCACTGCCCTGCCAAGTCGACAGAATCTGCACCATGCACTGATATCAAAAGTGAAAGGATGTGACTCGGCAGGCATTTGGAACACGAAGATGATTCAAAGTGAATATTAGGTACACAACCCTATAATTGAACATAATTTAGAGCTAGTCCTGCTGCGAATAGTATATGTAATGTTGATCCCTATAATTATTTTACTATAACAAACATGATCTGTATTTTTTTACTCCAGTATTTAAAATAAAAACATGAAACTGTAAGTATTAAAAATAGGCAACTGGATCAAAAAAAGAATAAGTGCAAAAATGTTTGCATTTATTAAAAATAATACGAAATTATCTGTAAATGTTCACTTAATAATTGCAGACATATCTATAAATATTCACTCAATGAACCAATATTTATAGACATAAAATGACTGCGGAAATATCTGCAATTATTATATAACATTGCAAACTTATTTGCAATTTCCATTAAAAGTGATCTTTTTTATTTATATTTATTGCATTTTTTTCATATTTTTCCACAATAAATATGACCACTAATATAAATTGAAATTAATTTTGAGATTTTATTTATTCATCAAAAATTGCATCAAATTATGAAATTATTAGCTATAGTTGCTTATATAACAACAATATTTTAAATAACTGCATATATTTTTACAAGTTTTCCTACAATTTACCCTTTTCATTTTCCATCCACTTTTTATTTTATTTTTCATATTTAAATATGAAGGTAAATACAGATTAAAATAAGTTTTGAAATTTGGTAAATTTTTACATTGTGTTTTGATGGTCTTAAAACGGAAAGACTAATTTATATACTTTTTTGACAAGCATGTTTCTTGTATATTGAAAATTAATAGGAACTTCAGCCAAATCATCCCAAATTAAAAGGTCATACATAAGGCAACAACTGTTTTTTTTTCTATTGTAGTAAAAGACCAATGATTGTTAGATTTTTCTCTCTCAAATCGATATTAATGGGAAATCCAATATGTTACACACTTTATGCATTAAAAATTAGCAAAACACCCAAAAAATAGTAAGTAAAGAAATGAACCGAAAAAGTTAGGTGAAAATAGTGCTACAATAATCACATACATGTTTATAATGGTTCGACATTATAGCTTAGGTCCACTTTAAAGATTTTATTGATTATTCACTTGTTTTTTGGTTACAATAAGGTTGGATAAGTAAGGATACCTAAATACAATAGTAAGTGTAAAACAATAACCTAAAGATTCTTAAAATCAACATTGCTTTGTGTATCTATCGATATAGACGATTGAATATGTCCTAGAAATTTCCCCTATAGAACCTCACCAGTTTATACAGTCCTCTAAAAAATACCGGGCTTTGATTTCAAACGAATGCCGATAGGTACCTATCCCTATAGATATGTATGAGGAATTAGTGTAATAACCAGCGCAAAACGGGATTAAATCCCAATCCAGAAAAAACCCATCGTAACTTAGAGTCATTCTAAACAAGTCATTGGTTTCTATAAGGACTAAATAAACAGTGGCAACTAAAAACAAAATCAGAATCTCATGGTGGAAGAGACAAAATATAATAATTGAAAATAGATGTGCCATTAAATAAAAACCACCATTTATGTTGATTACATCAAGTATTAAACGTCATGTGAAGGTACGTCACTAATAACAATATTCCACGAGTACAATGACCGCCAAACATGGTAATAATAATATATAGAATCTTCTCCGCCAAGCTCCAGTCTTCATGACACCATCAAGTAATCATTCCCGCCTATTAACATGTTTTTTTTAAGAGAGAGGTTTGAACAACAACTGGTGAATGGAAATAACATTAGTTTCAGGTATGTCTATTTCCTATACTTGGCAGTACAAAATGCCATGTCATGTCTAGGTGAACACACAAGTATATACATTTATAAGGAGGACTCTTATGATCATTTAATACCCTTCCAGGCGGACTGCCAATTGGTCAGTTAAAGTCGTTTATATTTAATTTATTTTCGGACTCCTTCTACAATCACTTACTACTCTATGGCAGACCCTAGTCACTTAAAACCTCAATTTTCTAATTGTCAACATCATTAATTATACTCTCAATGTAAATAGAGAGATAGTAAGCAGTCACTTATTACCTCAAGATGGTAGAAAACATCTCATCTTTATGACCCTCCCAAGGCAGTCTCCCTCCACTACAACAAAAATGCTACATTACAACTATATTTTTACAGCCTTGACAAAACGACGGTTGTAATAAAGGCTACTGACAACTTTAACAGATGTACACGGCAATCATTTTTGTTTGTTAGCTACAATCGATGCCAGTTTTCCATTTGGCTGCGAAATCAAATTTTTGGCTCCAAACTGAAATTTTTCCCAACTCGTTTCATCTCCCCCAACCCAATTTTCGTTTTCCAAAATTAAATTTTTGTTGAACCATCCATTCTCTAGATCAAACTCAATAATCCCCAAATCATCACTCGAGTCCTCTTCCGTTCTCTAGATCTCATCGTTTCCACATCGTTTAGTGGTCTCGACACCTACAAACTTGGCTCCTTCGTTGCCTTAAATCCGAACACAACTCGTGACAACATTGACTATTTCAAGACGCTCTTTTTTCCCATCTTCGTTGTTTTGTGATTTTCGAGGTATTTGGATCTCGCACTTCTCCTTTTTAAGTTAATGTTGTTTTTTGTTAATCTTTTACTTCATGCGCAAATAGTTCCAAGACTATTTTGCAGCGTAAGAATGGATTTTTTTTTGAAAACTTGCAAAACATGCGTAGATCTTCTCATGAAAGGGAACTCCTTTTTCTTCTTGAAACTTGGGGATCAAATTACAGCTGTAGTTGAAAACAACTTCAAATCAGATGTGTATGCAGATTTTCGTTCCTTCAAACTTTGTTGGTACCAAGCAGTCCATATTTACGTTACTCTGCAAGTCATTGATATGCTGTCATTATTTGTTGAGCTTAGAGATGAGAATCAGTCAGCTGATTGAGCGAGCGAGCAAGATAAATTTTTAATTAAGGTTATCCATCGTTGAGCTAGGAAGCAAGATAGTAAAATAGTAGTATCATGTTGAATTAATTCGGATCTAACTTAATAGGGAATGATAAGTCACTCCTCCTTTTACATATTTAAGATGCTCAATTGTACTATTCAAAATTTTCATATTCTTTTAGTTCCCTTGGCTTTAGATTGTAATAATGTTTTACAATTTTTTTTCAAGTACTACAATAGAATGCAAAAAATAATAGTCCAGCCATATAAAAGATAATCCTAATGATCAGGGGCGGCCCGCAGGAGTGGGTTGCCCTAGTCTAAAGTAGGTGGGCAAGAAGAGGAGGCACGGGAAAGTATAAAAATAATGCCCCAAAAATGAATGTTGTAGGGAATCGAACCTGCAACTTCTAACCAACTAATTATATAACATACCACTAGGTCACTGCTCCATTTGTTAAGTAGGCTAAGTTATATTTTATACAAATAAAATTTTAATTCCTGCAGCCTTATTCTATTTCTGTTTCCCGGCCCAAGGTGGGTTGCCCAATTCGGTGGCCTCATGGGCCTTGCCCTCGGGCCGGGCCTACTGATGATGCAGGTGATGGGATAATTTTCATGGGTGCATTATTTGTTAGTTTACTAGCACATCTTTTCAATGGATTTGCTGAGTTGGCAATGGACACTGCAAAGCTTTCAGTTTTCTACAAGCAAAGAGTTATTTTGTGCTTTCTAGTTTACTTATGCAGTATCGACCTGGATTTTGAAAATTTTGATAAATTTTGCAGAATGTTTCGTGTACACAGTTATTACATGCTGTTACTAAGATCTTCTTATTTTACAGGAAACTATACAAACTGGTGGATATAAGGATACCTGGAATCACCAATGATGTATGCATAAAATATGATATCAGTTAATGTGTTCATTGGAAAAAATATCGGTACCACTTCCATATGTGTCCAGATGCCTACATATCTCCTAACATATATCTTCACACTGGCCAATATGGCTAAAGTCATGATGCCTGCGCTTAGTTTCACTTTCTGATGAGTGCACCGTCCATGGTTGCATATCAGCCTTAGACCATCCCCAACGCAAGGTTGGTTGGGGATGAACCGACCCCCAACAGGGGGTCGACACGTCTTTTCTGGGTTGCCTTGGCAACCCCGAAGGTTGCCAAGGCAACCCAGGAGGTTGCTTTGTAAATAAGCCATATCCGGCTTATTTAAAGCCGGATATGCCTTATACGGCTTTTATAAAGCCGTATAAGTGGAAATTCATTTCCACTTATACGGCTTTATAAAAGCCGTATAAGGGGTGGACAATTAATTCCGTCCACCCCTTATACGGCTTTAATAAAGCCGTGTAAGGGCAACGGCTATTTTTTGAGCCGTTGCTCCTTACTCTACCCCTCCCTTCTCTATATAAACATCAAATTTTTACTTTCAACCACACTTCATTATCTTCTATCTTACCAAATATATCACATACAATTATCTATATCATTCAATTGTAATGTCGAATAAACCGAGCAGGAGGAATAACAAAGGAAAATCGAAGATGGCGTCACAAAGCAATCCAAGGCCATACAATTTTGATCAAGAGCAGCAAGATTTTCCAACGCAAATCTGTTATCAATGCAACGAACAATTTAAGTCAGGTACAATGCACAACACTTCTAATTGTTATCCTCCGCTACAAAATCATAACTTCTACCCGTCACAACAAAATTCTAATCATTTTCAAAACACTCAAGTATCCGCCTATGGGCATAACTCCTCTTTTCAACAATCATTTAGCAGTCAACCTTATTCATCTCCTAGCAGCCAACATGAAGCTAATTTTCCAAATAATACTCCCCAACTATGTAGAAACTTGAACATGTTGTATGGTGATGATAGTGTAGAAAACAACGAAATGGGAATTGATATCAATGAGATTCCCGATTCAGTTATGACTCGCCCGCCTGCGAAGGTTGCGAAAATGGTCAAATGGACACCTGATGAACAAGGTGAACTAGCGTTTTGTTGGGTTCAGTGTTCGAAAGATAACGTGAAAGGAACTAATCAAACTGAAAATTCTTTTTGGAGTTTGGTTTGTAAATTATTCAACGGTCGAAGTCCATATAAGCCTCCGAGATCGATTGACTCTTTGAAGCAGTTGTGGAAGAGAATCAATGCTTGTTGTCAACTTTGGAAAGGGATAATGAGTGGATTGGCTAGTAGACAGCAAAGTGGAGCAAACGACATGGACTTGGTACTAATTTAGAATACACCCTTTTCATTTCTCTTGTTTTATGCTATTTTCATTTATGGTAATTACTGTAATGCAGCTTAGCAGAGCAAATGAAGTGTATATGGCCAAATCAAAGAACCAACCGTTCACTATGCACAATTGCTATGATATACTTTCGCGAGAAGATAAATGGAGCAATGTGCGACAGGAGCATACAACACAGCGGTTCATGCCACTATGGTCGAGCGAAGATGTTAGTCCCGGGAGCATTAATGCAAACGAAGAAACCCCTTTTACAACCGGTTCAGGAGGACGGCCACCTGGGAAGTACAAAGCGAATAAAAAGGCTTCGAAAGATTACAGCCAGTATTACGAGCAACTCGATGGACGTATGGCAGCTGCGGAGGAATCAAACCAGCAGTACTTGGAAACAAAGGAAGCATCCAGAATAGAGAGAAGAGAGAGAGCAGCGGAAAAACAACGACGACATGAAGAGCTTCAACAAATGAGAATCAACGAATTAGAGTTACGAAGAGAAGAGTTAGCCCGACAACAAAGTGTAGATGATTTTGCACTTATGAGTGTCAAGCTGGACGATCTAAATCCAATTCAAAGGAGGTACATGGAAAATCGACTAGAAGAGTTCGAGAAACGTAACGCACTTTAGGCAGTTTCAGTGATATGTTCTAATGTAAGTGTAGTTGTGTTTAAGTGACTGTTGTTGTTTTAGTATTTGAATTCAGGTCTTGTACTTTAAGTCTATAATTAAGTTGTATTGCCCTTTGAATTGTTATTAGGTGAATGAGATATTAGTTGCAGCAATATTATAAAATGTCATAACAGAACGAGATTACAGAGTAAAGTTGGCAGGGAAGGAAAGCATAGAAGCATTAATTTACAATAAAATAGAAATAATAAGTACGTAAACACACTAAATCGTAGATAATAACGCATTCACTCTAATCATTAAGGCAGCAATTTTCTATTGGTTTCCCGCATGCTCCCAATAGTGTTCAACAAGCTCTTCTCGTAATTCTAGATTAGCTTGTGGATCTTGCACCTCTTCCATTCGCTGCAAGTATTCTGCAAATGTATTTGGGTCCTTATACGGTTTTTTCCTAAATTCCACTGCAATGTCCGGGTAATTTCAAAGCTGGAGTTCATATCCTCCTCGTTCTTCTTCAACAATCATATTATGTAAAATAATGCAACAGTACATGATGTCAGCTATAACAGATTTATCGTGGTAGTGTACTTCGTTTCGCAGTATGTGGAACCTACCTTGAAGTACTCCAAATGCCCTTTCAATATCTTTCCTCAAGCTCTCTTGTTGTTTCGTGAATAAGGCTTCTTTTGCATTGTTCGGTTTTTTGTATGCTTACACTAGTGTCTTCCATTTCGGATATATTCCATCTACAAGATAATAACCAACGGAATGTTCCTTGTCACCAATCTTGTAGTTGCAAGGGGGTGAGAGGTCATTGTACAAATCGTTAAACACATATGATTGTCGTAATACATTAATATCGTTTAGAGATCCAGGAACGCCAAAAAAAGCATGCCATATATAAAGGTCAAACGATGCAACAACTTCTAAAATCATCGTAGCCTTTTTCATATGACCTCTGTATTGTCCTTGCAGTGCCACTGGACAATTTTTCCATGTCCAGTGCATACAATCCAAGCTACCCAACATACCTGGAAATCCACATTGATCCCCCATAATTAATAATCTAGCAGTGTCATGAGCTGTTGGCGATCTAAGATATTCTTCACCGAACTCACGTACAATGGTTTTGCAAAACTGCTTCATGCATTCTACTGTCGTTGACTCACCAATTCTGATTTTGTCGTCCAACGAATCAGCGGAACTTGCATAGGAAAGCATACGTAGTGCAGTTGTAACCTTTTGAAGTGGTGAAATGCCCAGTTCGTTGATGGCATTTCTTCTATGTGTGAAATATACGTTGGTTGCGGAAACTTTGGTAAGTACTCGAGTAAAAATTGTTTTTGACATACAAAATCTTCAGCGGAAATAAACATCTCCGTATACGGGTTTTGCCACGAAGTAATCCTTGACCAGTTGATTGTGTCCAGCGGGATAGTCGCGTCCGTATCGCAAATCTTTTCTACCATCAGTGCTTCCACCTTGGGTTGACGCTGAGCTTTCAGCAGTATCTCGTTCTATCGCATATCTTGTTTCTTTATGAAAAGAGTGTAGTTCTCTTTTACGATGCTCAAAATATTCATCCGACGTTGAGGAGGAAGAAGAGCTAGAAGCACAGCACCATAAATTTTTTAAAGCACTCATAATTTAGCTATGTTGACTTCCAATATGTTTAGGTTGTATGAAATATGAGTAGATGACAACACTTTAAATATAATCGTATATGCACATTGGACATAATGACAAACACAGTGCTTGTCTTGTAGCGGAAGTGACACTATCATTACACGACACTTTTAATTTAAAGATGCAACCAAATAATTGTATCACGGGTATCCAAATATTGTCATAGATGCAACCAAATAAGTGTATCACGGGTATCCAATTAAAAGATGCAACCAAATAATTGTATCACGGGTATCCAATTATTGTCATAGATGCAACCAAATAATTGTATCACGGGTACCCAATTAAAAGATGCAACCAAATTATTGTATCACGGGTATTTAATTAAAGATGTAACCTATTACACGACACATGACTACACATTTTTGTCCTAGATGTTGCTTCCATCAATTATGTATCACTGGTTTCCAAGCTAGCCATGTCTATTAACCAAAGCACATATAAATAAGCCCTTGATTCGATCTCCAAAACCAACAAATCCTGTTTTCGCAGTAACTTTAATTTGCTTCAGTTATGGACAACTTCGAGATAGACGATGCAGTGATGAACGAATGCTACGATGCTTATGAACAAAGAAGGCAAAGTCTACCACAAAACAAGGGCAAGACGGTAGTTGTCGAAGGAAAAGAGGGTAAATCTGGGTCGTCTAAACCTAAAAAAATTCTTTTCAAGCTTCTTTACGTGCAGATGTAGCAAATCAACGCCCTGGAAAACATACCGTATACGAAGGACATGTCATCGAGCCCCTTCACCCAATTGGTCCTACACTATCGGGTGGAAGTTATCCATTTTGCCGTTGTGGAGACAAATCAGTCGTTGTTGTCGCCAAAACCGGAAAAAATGCTGGTCGTCGATTTTTCGGTTGTGCAGAGTATGAGGACCATAGGTTTTACCCTAACGAAGTACATTGTTGTAATTTTATGTAGTGGATAGACCCTCCAATGTGCGAACGTGGCCTTTAATATGCCCTTGAGGCGCAAGCGGAAATAAGACGTTTGAACAAGATCGTTGCCGAAGCAACTAGAGCTGGATTTATCAGAAATCTGTAGTATGTTTATTGTTTTACGTTGTTTGCAATTTGAAGTTCGGTCGTTCGGTTATTCTAGTACGTATGCTCGGATTATGGGATTCGTTGTTGATGTTAGTGTCGTTGTTGTACTCGTCTTATTTGTATAATGCAAAACATTTCGCTTTATGAAAACATGACCACCTTTGTAAATACATTCTTAATGGATTACAACGTTACGACCATACACTATGACATAAGTTTAGCGAACAATAATAATAATAAAACCTAAAAAGTTAATCCGAGCCAAATAGGGTAAGCCAATCATAGCGAAGTTTGTACGCTTTGTGGCCAACAAACTCTTTACCGTATTCGAATAGGTAATGAGAATCGTACGTTGCTTTTGTTGATTTGGATATGTCTCCGTCATCAACTACCTCGATAATGTTACGATATTGATCATAAGCATCTGAAAAACGGAGATTAGCCAGCTGGAGTTCAGTCGACGATCGTCTAGTAGGCCTTGAACGATGGTTGTTGTGTAGCCTCGTGATCATTGCCCATCTTTCTTCATAGGTTAAACCCCCTCCTCATTGCATCAATAACACATCTCTTTTTTCAACCTCAATGTACGCTTTCACGAGGGCCAGGAGATCTTTGGAAGATAGTTCGGGAGTTTCAGGATTGGAGTTCGAAGTTGCTGGAATTTGGGTGCTGAGTGCTGATTGAACTGGATCTTGTGGCTGAGTTGCACAAGCTGATACTTCACGACACTGAACTGGATCTTGTGGCTGAGTTTCACCCTCTTCTACGTCTTCTATTCTCCCCTCGTACTCATCGAAAATTCGGTTCATATTCTCGTCACTAATTTCCCAACCGTCCATGATAGCAACAATTGAAGTTTAAGGATCGAAAATGGGCCATTGGGTATTTATCGTGGATGGATCGTCCCCATCATTGAACCCACTTTATTGAATCGTGATATTAAGTGTCTACAGTTTACCGGACGCGACTACTCAAGAATCGTACCCAGTACAGATTCGTGATATTAAGTGTCTACATTGGACCGGACGCGACTACTCAATAATCGTACCTAGTAAAGATTCGTGATATTAAGTGTCTACATTGGACCGGACGTGACTACCCAATAATCGTACCCAGTATAGATTCGTGATTTTAAGTGTCTATAGTGGACCAGACGCTACTACTCAATAATCGTACCCAGTACAGATTCGTGATATTAAGTGTCTACAGTGGACCGGACGCGACTACTCAATAATCGTGATATGGAAACCACTTTAATTGAAACCATGGGTCGGCCCCATCACTGAACCCACTATAATGAACGTTATATATATTTATATTATTAATTTTAGCCGTTATAAACTTTAGCCATTACAAAATATAGATGACAAACAAAGGTGTTACAAACTATGGGTCGTCTACGTATAAATTTATAATGTTCAATCGCAGTTGGTCATACCCAAGTATGTTGTTCATACCCGCAAGTGGATGACCCATACCCTGTAAATGGGGAATCCGATGTTGAAACAAGAAATTCAGACAAGGGTACACTGCTGCACTGTTCACGTGTGATGCATAAGTCATATCACAGGAAACACTCACAAAGCTGAGTAGTCAAATCTCGGATAAAGGTGTACAGTTGCAAAGTAACATAGCTGTGGGAATCTGGTGCTTTGGAAATAATAGAGTATATGTCGGTAGCTTTCCTGTTTTTGAAAAGGGAATTATTTGACCCATCACTAGAGGATACTAATATACTGTAGCATGGACATGAAGATAGATTCGTTGATGTATTTATATGCCCAGGTATTTTGCTCTTTACGCTCAAAAAAAATTAACTCCACATTTACAAATTGAGCTATGGATAAATGGGAAAATAACAATGGGGGTTACTCTAATCAATGACCTGGAAAAGAAATAGTACTTGAAGGGAAGGTTTCCGAACCACTGCGGACTATTGAAGCCAACCCTATCTGCCTATGTGGTCAAGAATCGGTCGTGGCTGTCGCTGAGACTGAAAAAGATGCTGGTCGTCGGTTTTTTTGTTGTGAAGCATACGAGGGCCACAAGGTTTTTCCGGATGATATTGAATGTTGTTATTTTAAGCAGTGGATTGACCATCCCATGTGCGAACGTGGACGTCAGTATGCATTGGAATCGCAAGCCGAAATAAAACGTTTGAAGAAAGTTGGTGCCGATAAAACTAGAGCTGGACCTTTCCCAAGGCCGTGGTAGGTGTCAGGATTTATGTAATTTGTATTTGATGTTTCCTAAGTCTGGATTTATGTTTTAGTTGGCATGTAGTATCATAATGTGTTGTACCTATATGGTTGTAGTGTTGATTTTTAATATTCGTATTGTATGTTGTAGTGTATCATAACGTGTTGTACCTTTATGGTTGTATTGAAGATTTATAAAATTTTATGTTCTATTTTACCTTAATGGTTGCAACATTTGGGGTTAAAGCAATGTTGAAACAAGCAATTAAGACAAGGATACCCTCGTGCGTTGTTCACGCGTGACGCATAAGTCATATCACGGGAAACACTCACAAAGCTGAGTAGTCAAATCTCAGATAAAGGTGTACAGTTGCAAAGTAACACAGCTGAGGGAATCTGGTGCTTTTGAAATAATAGAGTATATGTCGGTAGATTTCTTGCTTTTGAAAAGGGAATCTGATCACAAGCATCTAAACCATCACTGAACCCACTATAATTGAAACCATGGGTCGTCCCCATCACTGAACCCACTTTATTGAAACCAGTGTCCGTTCACATCATGCCAGTAAGAAAAGCAGTTTCCCTACAGTATAAAGTCAGGCGAAACAGTGAGCAGTAACATCATTAATTATTTTACTGTTTTCTACTCCCCACGGCTATATATGTTACTCAATTTACTCACAGAATAACTCACTCAAACATCTTCGTTCTCATTCTAGTACTTCCTCCTCTTATTATCACTAGCTCAAAATGCCTTCTTGGCCATCAGATACTGACTCTGACGAACAGGCGTGGGAACATATGAGACTTCAGTTGCTCGAAGACGAATTCGATTTTTTAATGCAAATTAGGCCCCAGGAAGTTCAAGTACCACATGTTCAACCATCACATGAACAAGGGCACGTAAATCTTCCACCAGAAGTTCAAGTACCACATGTTCAGCTATTGAACCAACAGGCTCTCGCTCAACCACAACAAGAAGTGGAGTTCTATCGAGTACCACTGCATGAACATGTAGGTGACTCTTATCCTGTACTTTGCTACTGTGGTCATGCGGTCCAAGTTATGGTTCGAGCAGAAGGTGACAATATTGGTCGGCGCATGCAGAAATGTCCATCCTATCCAAATGGATGCAGCTACACGGAATGGATTGACGAACCGTTGTGCCCAAGGGGTATAGTATATGCAAACGAACTCGAACGAGAGATTAGGCATCTCGAAAATCAAGTTCAAGAGTTGCGAATGCACGTAATGCGACTCCCTTGAAATTGAACGTGTTGCTTTGATGTTTGCTTTGATGTTGTAGTAGGTATGTACTACTATTTGTTGTTGTTTCTGTAACGGTCGGTTGTATCTGTATGCTTATTGTTATGCGAAAACCTACTAGTTGTATCTGTAATGGCATTAAAATGATCTTATCTGTATGCTTATTGTTATGAAAACCTACTAGTTGATTCATAACCACTTGTTAAACCGGACTAATTATGATTCTCGTTGCCTATGTGGATGACCCATACCCTGTAAATGGGGAATCCAATGTTGAAACAAGCAATTCATACAAGGATAATCTCGTGCGCTGTTCACGCGTGACGCATAAGTCATATCACGGGAAACACTCAAATATCTGAGTAGTCAAATCTCGGATAAAGGTGTACAGTTGCAATGTAACATAGCTGAGGGAATCTGGTGCTTTTGAAATAATAGAGTATATGTCGGTAGATTTCTTGCTTTTGAAAAGTGAATTATTTGACCCATCACTAGAGGAAACTAATATACTGTAGCAGCGACATGAATACAGATTCGTTGATGTTTCCTAAGTCTGGATTTATGTTTTAGTTTTTGGCTTTGCTTCATTAAAGGTCGACAAGTTCCCTTGATTTCGGCTTTGTTTTATTAAAGCAGTCGTCAACTCATCTTTAATCGGTACGAGTTGTTACGTCATGTTGTTTGTATTCGTTGGACAATCTATAACACGTTACCCTAGTGGTGCAGAGCGTTGTCTTGTCATATGTTTGTATCCTACATCTCAATTAATGATGACATATCTTTACCATAAAGCAACACCCTTGTTTAAATAGTTTACACTTCTTCCCCTCAACCATACCTACAAAATTGTGAGTTCTACATCAACCACGACGATAAGGTGAGAAACTAGTACTCTTTTTCCTTGTCCGTGGTTACGTACTTCTTTGTGTACATAATATGTTTCTTGTGTCAGTGTAGCTTAAATGGACGATTGGGTAATAAGTGATAAACTCGTAGATAGAATGTTTGATGAGTATGAACGGAACAAGGAGGAGGAAAAAGATGGTGGTTTCGTTCCAGATACACGAGTAGAAGAGGCGGAAGAAGCAGTTCAAAATGAAATTGTTCGTGGTACTCAACAAATAGTTGAAGTTCAAAAACCAAAAGGACGTCCACGCAAAAACATAACAAGGGTAGTGGTAAACCGTAATCGTCCCAACCAAAGTGATGCTAGCTCCAGTGGTACTACAACAGAACTCTCTTCTCATGACTTACTTATAATCATGAAATGCTATATTGAAGTTGATAAAAGAGAATTGCTGCTGTTGCAAAATGGAGGATGGCTTACCCATGATGAATTTTGGTCCATGGTAACAACATTACATATCAATCATCGTAACTGCACCACTACACGAACTTCTGCTGAAATTCATATGGCTCATCGGCGTTTAGTTAATACTTGTGAAAGATACCAGAAGATTATACAAACAGTAGAAGATGAAAACATATTTAAAACAAATCTGGCTAGTTATGATTCTCGTTACCTTGCAGAGTACAGGACTGATTTTGTTGGGTATGAAGCCTACAAACTACGTTATAGTTGGATAACCCGAAGACGGGGTTGAATAGGCAAATGATTTTGTTTATTGCTTGTATGTGCATCGTATGTGCATCGTAATTTGTAGTACTTATTTCATTGTTATCTCTGGTAAGCAATATTAAGATTCCTTAAATATTTCAAGCAGTGATTAAAAAAATACCCGAGGATTCGTTTAACAAACACGTACGCACGATCACGCAGATTACATATAACGCACAAACAATCAGATAACATAAAAAAACACAACGGTTACACATAAGGACATACAAGCAGAGTACACTTACAGTGTAACACCCCGCCTCCGCTAGGGTCACTCGCAAAGGAATGCACTAGCTTTAGAGGGGCATTATTGGTAAACATGCACAGAAATATCACAAGACAGAACATATAAAATAGCGGAAGTAAAATCAAACTTTCATAACATGAATAAATAAGGTCTAAAGCCTTTTACATCAGAGTACATCAAAACCTGTCTTGCAATAGTAAAGAAGCATAAAGACATTTTCATAAATTATTCCCCAAGTAAAAACAGTAAAGTAGCCATTAGCCAAGAAAAGTCCAAGCCATCCATGATGACCTTCAAGCAGAAGAAGTCCGAACTAAACAACTGTATTTCCTCCTTGTAACCTGGGAGGGGGGGGGGGAACGGAAGAAAAGAGGCGAAACAAAACGGGTCAGTCAAAAAGACTGAGTAAGCCCTATCTACTATTAGCATAAAAACTAGTAAAGTTAACTGACATGAGAAACTGAGATGAACATAAGAATGATAACAAGATAGATAAGCTAAATCAAAATAACAGGATGAACTACTGAACTCAGATAAACTAAGGTGTCATGATAAATTACGATGTCAAGATAAAACAAGGTATCACATCGTCAGGTTTCTATCAAGTATAATATCCCCAAGATATCTGTCACGTATAACGCCCCGTGATATCTATCCTGTATTTTAGCTCTGCACCTACCGTACTAGTATCCCCACCGTGTCATGTGTTAACCAAGAATGACCCTCACTCAAAAGTCGTGTAATGGTCCATGTCAACCTAATATATCGCATATATAGGTTACTCAACTTGTATGTTTTATTCCATGTAAATGTTCAGTCCCTTGCCGTAGACCATACGGGCTTTCCCATGAGATTCTATATTACTTTAACATAGTTCCATGATCCTTAAGATCGGTTTGGACTGTTACCCTAAACCTAGCTAGGGTCTTCCAACATGAATTATTGTTTGTACAACTAGGACTTATGCTACCTAGGGCTGCTAGGGATTATGCTTACCTATTGCACGTTTTCGTATCTCGGTTTGGGTTCAACCACCTAGGGCCACTAGGGATTACGCTAACCGCCAACCGCGCCCTTTTTCCCACGCATTCATCGTGAATCGCTTTTCCATGACTGTATGCACATGTATCACATCGTGCCATCCGAGTCCTGTCACAGGGCAAATCAAGAAATACAGGACTCGGTCGGGAGCTTTCGATTTATCTGCCGATACAGATGCTAAGGTCTGTTTTTCTTATACGTGGCTATGGTCCCAAGAGACCACTCCCTCAACTAGTGAAAGACAAGACAAGATAAATCCTGTATGAGAACACAACACTGGCTAACCCACATCCAAGCCTTACCGCAACCATAATTAGATAGCAATTATGGTCTTTTGGGTGTTCTCTGCCTTTCCGTACGTACACGCTTGACCAAAGATGGTAGGTAGCCTGACGAAATGCTATCTAGGGTACGACCGTGTATCGTCGACTATCCCCTATCCATCCCCGTCTTTAGGTCGCTCGTATAGCAACCAAGGCATACTCTTGGTTCTTCTAACGCAGACCTTAACCTCTCATGAGCCTAGTATAATCACCTGGCAGCTCATAGAGGGATACCAAGAATATCCTCACGTTCCCCGAAGCCACTGCTTCGTTACCCAGTTCGCTGGAGCCTTTATCTAAATCAGATACTTGCTCCTACTCGTATACTTAAACGATGACTTACCGTATCAGGTTACTCATCTATCTATGAACTGGTCTAAATTTCCTTGACTAAGAATCATTACTTAGTTATTCTTCAACTAAGGTTTACCACTTAGCATTGTTCCCGTTATCCTTGTTAACTACGGTTATCCACCTAATCCTCAGAACTAGGGTTTACATAATGGATTAAGTGTCACTTAAGTTCATGACTTAACCCGTCTACAAATCCTGTCAAAATTGGCTAAGTATCCAAGTTCAAGGCTTAACCCTACAAACCATGCTCAAGTTGGTTAAGTATATTAAGCAATTCACGACTTAACCTCGTCCAATTATCATTCTAGATTAGTTAAGTATATATTAACTTGACCCTATCAATTTACTTAGTCAAATCGGTCAAGTGTATTCAAGCGATTCGTGACTTTGCCTTATCATGTTTTCACGTTATATTGGTTAAGTATTGGTTAACTTAACCACAATAAATTAACGAGTTAGATTGGATAAGTATAGGTCACTTAACCACATCAATTCATCATGTTTAGATTAGTTAAGTGTTTAACTTAACCCCATTAAACTACCAAGTGGGATTAATTAAGTCTAGGCTAACTTAACCCCATCCGATTTCCATGTTTAGACTAGTTGAGTCTAATATTAACCCCATTCGTTAACCGTATTTTTCGGTTAAGCGTCATTAAGAAAACTTACTTAACCTTACCAAGTTATCGCGTTGGATTGATTAAGTGTTGGTTAACTTAACCCTATCCACTAGTCATATAAAAATGGTTAAGTGTCATTAGGCAAATCAAGTTACTTAACCTACCCAACCTTGTCATGTTTTGTTAAGTATCATTAGCCTAATCAAATTACTTAACCCATTTGTCCATGTCATATTTGGTTAAGAGTCATTAATCAAATTAACTTAACCCTATCATGTGGCATTAATTACTTAATGCACCTTCACCTCTCACATTAGACTTTGTTGTGGTTACTAGTTAAGCCGGTCGGTTCCGGGTAGCTTTACACCACAACTTGGTCTAACCTTGGGTTCAAGCACAACATGACCAACTTCTCACATTGGGTCCTATTGTTTGCAACTACTAGTTAGGCCGGTCGGTTCCGGGTAGTTTTACGTTGCAAACTCAACCCAACCTCGAGTTGGCCACACTTATATTATCTAAGTTTCATGTCCATCATGTTTTCCAAAACATGTTACAAGTTTTCAAGCATTTGGGTAGACCTAACTTAATAGGTAAATTCCCAAAGGGTAGACCTAACTTAATAGGTAAATTCCCAAGCTTATGTTTTTATGCATACTTACATGTCAACTTCCATGTTATATTTCAAGTCATGTTTTCAAGTTGTATTTTCATGTCATTAGAAATTACCCATAACATAACCCAACGCTTTTAAACTCGCATATACGTTCGCGACAACGTAATGGATTAAAAGAAGAGACTTGGCAAAGGCATGACAAAAATGGATATTAAGCCACAAGTTAATCATGGTGGCAAATGAGGCACAAATGTGTTCATTAACTTGCATGTTACATTCTTAAGCCTCAAAACATGCATAAACCCAAACTTGGCACATAGGCGAATCATGGTGACAAAAGATATGGAATGATGACTAGTAACTCGCATATATCATCATATAAGGGTTATGACTTCATATGCAAGTTGACATAAAGGTTATGAGGGTTCTCATGTTGCCTAATGCAACATTTCAACATAAAGGTTGTAGCTTTTAGCTCACAAGATCAAGATAATGACTTCATAAACTTGCATGACATGATAGCATGTATCATACTCAATGATCAAACCCAAACTTGCAACATGAACATTTAACTTCATAGTTAATATCTAAGAGTAGGGAAAGGGCTTACATTGCTATGAAGGCACAAAAGATATGACAAAGCCCTTATGCAATCAAATAGACCCAAAATGCAAGCTCTAACATAAAAACCCTTGAGCCAAAATGATCAAAACCCTTGCTTTATGATGCAAAGATAGAAACTTGACTTGAATGCAAGCTAATGACACTCATACAAGCTTGAAAACACTTGTATGCATGGAAAATATCTCATAGAAACCATTTAGAAATTTTATGAAGAGAGTGGAGGCCATGAGAGGTAAAATTTTGCCATAGTTTAGTTGCGTGAATGAATAATGAGGATTTAGGATAGGTTAGGGTCTTATTTATAGATTAGGCAAGTGTTTTAGGCCATAGGATTAAACCTAGATTCAATCCAAGCCATCAAAGCATGTCTTGGGGAAGAAGTCAAGTGTAGGAACCATCTAGGGCCTTTAGATTAAAGATGAACCATGAGAACCATCCAAATGCAAAATCTGCATTTGAGCGAATCGGCCCACGAGTTGACAGCCAAACACCCTGGATTAACCCCTAGTCGACCCAGCAGGCTCGGGTCGACCTCAAAAATCGGCCGTTTCGGTTATTCCCCTCTCCCAATTCGCTGTTTTGAACATTTTTGCATATTTATTTATTTAATTTTCAATTATATATATATATATATATATCAATATATATATATTTCTCTGCGCAACCCATTCACTTAATTAAGTATACTTTAATTTGGGAATTTTTCGTGAAACTTCGCGAGGCCATATCTTGGTCATACGGACTTCGATTTTCGAAAACTCGGACTCTATTTCGCGTATTTTTCCGAGACGAACGCAATGGCATAGCCCGTTTCCCTTGATTCAGATTTTACATTTTAATTCTGCCTCCATTTATGTTATAACAGGTTATTGAAAATACGGGGGGTTGTTACATACAGGCTAATACAAATATGAAACATACGGTTGAATAACCTACTACAAAGGGACAACACAATAAAACAAATATATATGCAAATACAACATGAACGTCTACTAAATAAGATCCAACTAATCATCATCTAGATCCGCATGCACCAACTCCACATCCTCATCAGCGGTCCTCAGCTCGTTCATACGAGCAGTCAACTCATCATACATTACCTGACGCAGACCTAGCGTCATCCGATAAAGATACCGATTAGAAAAAACAGTTGGATCTGGATACTCCATCACTTCTGGCCGTGGCATATCAATATACCTATCAGATCCGTATGTAGTTGGTACTGCAACAATCCAACCGTAGTCTGGCACCTGGGAAGAGCATGGAGGAGGTGGATCCTGTGGAGCATGGTAAACCTGCGTGGACTGTGAAACATCAAGTAGGAAAGGGGGCTCAAGGCCAGTACGGAGTGCAGAAGGCCCAACCAAGTCAACGGATGCAGCATGCACAAAACTCCCGGTCTGAGCTGGGGAGTAATACTGACGCCGGAAAGAAATATAATCCCTACCGGTAAGAATGAAATCACTGGCAGGCCACCACTCGTCTGCGTGCTCCTGTAAAGCACTAGTAGTATAAACCCTGGGAGTAGCTGTATGTGGGTGGGGATCATCAGGAACAACATCCCCATCATATATTTGTCCCCAACAACGTTCCCCTAAGTACCAAAAGCAACCTAAACCATGGGGGGATGATACTAGTGGAAAGCGCCTCAACGATAGATAAAGAGCATGCACCGAGGGGGGTCAGCAAGACCCCGTGAACCATCAAAGGGATGCCAGATAACTGCATCATGCGTCCTCCGCAACTCAATCTAATTGCGAGCTATAGCAAATACATGTCGTGCCTGTCCTCCAGGCACCAGTCTACGGTTACCAACACTCCACGCTCAGACTCTAGGATAGAAAGTGGGTAATGATGGATCCACGGTGGGAAAAGACAAATTGTGGAAGTACTCAAAGTACCAGTACTGTAAAATCTCCCAAAAACCAGTAATCGAACTCCCCCTGGTCTGAACGACACACTGAAGATCCAATGACTTATACAGGTAAGCTAAAATAGGTGTCCCCCAATCATACACAGTCGGACTGCCATCAAATGAAAATGGTTCAACTACCGCCACATGACCACACGACACTGTGTTCGAAGCATTTGAGAAAAATAAATTTCTCATCAGATACAAAACAAATAATCAGGCAATCTCCAAATGATGAACTTTGTGGGGCTTACTCAATAAATTCTGTATTGCTAGTTTAATGCTAGAGCATTTAATATGGAAATTACTAGTGATGGCATCATTTAAATCAAGATGTGGAAATAAATTACGGAGAGTAACGTAGTTCTGGTACACCTCATCATACGGCATGGTAGCCGCTTGGCCTATGGCAAGACCAGTAAGCATAGAAAAGTCCAGTGGAGTGATTCCCATCTCCCCAAAACCAAAGTGGAATGTATGAGTTGTTTTCCACCAACAAGCAGCCAATGCACCACATAATTGAACATCATTATTTAAAAGACGTTCGATACCTATTTAACGAATAATTAGTAAGTTACAACGAATGTAATGAAAACGGAAATAGTAAGTACATACGACGAGAATACGTACTCAAAAAGTCGCCAAAACCAATACTACTCAGAAATGTATGAATAGTAGCCTCTGTATCATACTCACGAATCTGACTATACAGACGAACAACGCCAGCCCATGACCCACGCATTCGCTCGCGTCAAGCCTAATATTACGAATGAGAGTTACTTATTTTATGTCCGACATTACTAAGGTAATATATAATAAATAAAATGTACCGATGTCTCAACTAACGTGCCGACGTGCTCGGCTTTATCCCCCAAATCACGAAAATCGGCCAATTGCTTATCCGGTCTTACATTTGGGTCCCGGTGCGACTCCAAAACGTCGTTTCTCCTAGCAACCCGTCTTCTTATAACGGACGGTGATTCACGGTCTTCTGTACCCTCAGTCGGTACGTTATGTTCTACCGGTTCGTGCTCGTCACTTGGATCTACATTCCGGCTACGGCTTCCGCTACCTCGAAGAGCCCTCATAACATGTTTCATAAATTATTTTTCTTTTGGTATACGCAACAATGGCGGGAAACAAATAATGGCCGAGGAGAGGAGAGGAGAGGAAGGAGGAAGCAATACAGTGGCGGCGAGGTTTTTTTTTATATGAATCTTATCCGGCTTTTAAAAAGCCGGATAAGAGGTGTGGTGTGGATTGATCTCCACACCACACCACGGATTGCAATCAGACGGTTGTCCGATTGCAATCCGGGCATTGCTTTATACGGCTTTCTAAAAGCCGGATAAGGCAATGCAAGCAACTCGCCCATTGGGGTGAGTTGCTTTCCCCAACCGCGTGATGGGATGTTCCCCAACACGCTGTGTTGGGGATGCTCTTATCAAAATTTTATATCGTACTACCTCTTTTATGGTACGTTTACTTTGTTCTAGAGATGTTTGTGAGAATTTAGATCATTGGTTGTTGTGTTTTAACAAAACAATGGATTTTATGAGAACTTCGTTCTTGATGTGCTTTGAGATGAAGTGCAAATTCTAGTTGTTCTTACTTGTACTTAAGTTGGTGTGATGCTGTTTTGTTGAAATGATTTAGAGAGCTATGAAATTTCGAGATGGTCATTTCTGGTCTGAGATGGTTAGTTTAGCGTGAGTGCTACGTAGATGATGAAGCACTTCCTCTGCTAATAAGCGAACTTCAATTATTGTCTGTAAGCATGATTGATAGAGGCTTATATTTTAGCTTAGCTTTTACAGTTACAACTTTGGGTTGAGATTATTAGCAGGGAGTGTTATTTTGGGTTGAGTTTTTGTATTAGTTGCTTTTTAGCTATTGTGGGTGATTTGCATTTTATTCACATATTTGTGGTGTGGTACATGAACAATTAGTGAATGAAACGCAGGGGACGAGGCATTGAAATTCTGGAATGTGATTAAGTAGGATTATGTATGATTCATTAATTTTGTATTTTGAATATAAAATTGTGACTTTTTTGTATAAATGGATCCGATACTTTGAATTTATATCAATTTATTTTCTGTTTATCCAGCTTTTGTTGCACTTGCAAAATGTATTCAATTATAGTTATGGTAAAGTGTGTTATAAACAGAAATATTTGTAACAAATATACTGTCTCAATGATTCTTTACAGTTGTAGTAGAAATTACTACAACTGTGCAAAATAGTTGTAGTATGTATTACTACAACGGTGCAACATAGTTGTAGTATATATTACTACAACGGTGCAACACACAGTTGTAGTAGGTATTATTACAATGGTGCAACACAGTTGTAAAAGATTTTAGTCTATTACAACTTCTTAATATACGACGGTTGCGCCACCATTTTAAAAAGTATTTTACAATTGTTTTCCACTGTTGTAGTATGGTTAATTTGTTGTAGTGCTCATTACTATCTAGTTGTCTTTACTACTGAACTTCTATCCACTTAATACTTCCCTTAGGCAGGCGATTCCCTGAGCCATTCACATGATTGTCGAAACTCTTAGTAGCTCATCCCTAGGTCAACTCTTGCATACCCTAGATAAGAAGTGGAAAACTTCTGGAGAACTACCATTCGTATAAGACCATTTAATGCTCATGATTGTTAGAAAGAGGTGGCCCTAATGACCACTTAAAACCTAATAGGGATGGGTCCCATTACTTCAGTCAGGAACCAATGAGTAAACCTTAGGAGAAAATCTAGTTCTAACCACTTAGTACCCAAACAAGGTAGATCAACCACTTAATACCTTTTCGAGGTAAGTCTACTTCACACACACATATATATATATATATATATATATATATATATATACACACACACACACACACACTAGACGTCATACTCTAAACCAACTACCTGTAGATATTGGATTTTCCTGGAGGTTCCGGGCAGGCTTCTACTATAAGTTGAGCTTAACTTCGCGTCTTCGTGTAACTATTATAATAGCCCATGACTAGAACGACTTGCCTTTTTGACTGCTTCAAATCGGTAATTAAGCCAACTCGAACTATTCAAAACGACACATTGTTACCGCTTATAGGGTTTAAACAGAGTCAGACACAATATTACAGAATATAATTTCTTGCAGCAGAATAACGTTTATAAAAAAAATCAGAGTTGTACAACAAATTTTACACAACGGAAAATCTTTTAAATAAATAAAATTTACAGATTTTTCAAACCAGCATGCACATCATCACGTGTCTCTAACTTCGATAGTTGAAACCTCTAAGCTGCAACACTCGGTCTGACCCGAACGTTTATGCAAAATACAAAAACATTCGAGTCAGGATTAACTTTATTCAAGTAAATCAACTTCAGTAAAACACTAAAATATAATAATTAATTCTAACAATTTACTAAATTTTGAGTATGGCAAACCCATGAGAAATTGCCAACCGAATTTGACAAAATCAAAACGAACCTGAGTAAATTGAGAAGCATGCATGACCATAAAGTGGCTTATGTATTTAATTACAACATAACAAAGTTTATAAGATGCAGCATGCATTTTTCAAAGAAAAACCAGATAAGATGTGAACATGAATGAGGCGCGGAAAGTCTCCCACCGGCACAAAAATTTCAAAATCAGCAAAATGCTTCTACACATAGCATAAATTGTTAACGCAATAAGGTGAATATGTATGAACATCTCGAGTTCAAATCAAGGCAGCTGAGAACACAACTTATGGAAAGGAAACTGGTTTGCAAAGTGTTGTCCAAAGCCACAACATGTAATTTGAAGGTTTTTGTAAATATGTCCTAGATTTAAACAACACAGAGTGGATAGGGTACAAAACAAGGTAGAAAAGTATGCAGGAAAGGCACATGGCAAATATTACCCCATTCTATCACTATATATATAACATCATCGACAATTTAATGTACGAACTACAGTTGTAGCCAAACATGGCCAAGTTTTCGAATGGACCCAACCCAACCAATGTGTGTATTCAAGATTTTACCACCAGGTTTACTGGATAAAATAAGGTATGCATATGTGAACATTGTGAGTTTTAACAGGCAAAATAAATCAAGCATATAAATAGGGTTTACAAGATAAAGTGCCCAGTTTGTATATATTTTCAAGTTCCCAACAATGTGAACAACAAGGCACGAATAACAAGTTAAGCCATATCTAAAAAAAGAGAGACAGGATACTGTAAGTGTAACACCCCGAATTTTAGTTAATACTAAAATTCACTAATTACAGGATAAATAATCACAGATGTGGGAATTGGGGGTAACGGGCTGCGTTATTGCGTTCGTCTCGGAAAAATACGCGAAATAGAGTCCGAGTTTTCGAAAATCGGAGTCCGTATGGCCCGGTTATGGCCCAAGGAAGTTTGCAGAAAAATTAGAGCTAAAAACAGATTTAGGAATTTAAATTTAAATTTAGAACCAGCGGGGCCAGGCGGGAAGATTCCCGCCTAAGCATGTCAACAGGGCTGTCGACAGGCCTGTCGACAGGGGTGTCGACATGCCTGTCGACTTGCCTGTCGACATGGCGTGTCGAACCAGGGTGCTTGGGTGCACCAGATCTGGTTTTCTGGCTAGGGCTGGGCTTGGTTCTAGAGGTTTCCTAAATCTAATGGACCTAAATTAATCTAGGGTTAACCTAAGGGCCTAAAACACTCTCTTAATCTATAAATACACCCTAAACCTACCTTAATCCATACTAAAAATAGAAATGAAGGCCTCATGCCGCCAAATTAAATCCTAGAAGGAGTCTCCATTAATCTAAGAAGGAAGTTTCAAGCTAATCCCTCTCAAATCATTCTCTAATCATCATTATCTTCATAGTTAGCAACTAATTCTACTTCATAAGGTTGCTAATCTTGAGTTTGGTGAGTTTCTATCACTTTAACATCAATTGTTAAAGTAAGTAGATTAGGTGTAATGAGACTTATGGTCTTAAATGCGGATTAGTGAGTTTGAATCATGTATAATGATATGTTACTCTATGTTGTTCTATGTTTATGCATATTTGATAAGTTGGTTTATGCATGCTTAATAAGTTGATTTATGCATGTTTAACAAGTTGATATATGCATGTTTAACAAGTGGATTTATGCATATTTAATGAGTGGAATTATGCATGTTTAATAAAGTAAGTTATGCAAGATAAGTATATGTTTAAATGCAAGTTGAAAGTGATATGCAAGTTATGCATGCTTATGCAAGTGTATGGATGCTTATGCAAGTCATGTATATGTTTAAATGCAAGATTTATGTGATATGCAAGTTATGCATGCTTATGCGAGTATATGAATGCTTATGCAAGATATGTATATGCTTAAATGACATGATATGCAAGTTATGCATGTTTATGCAAGTTATGTATGCTTATGCAAGTATATGAATGCTTATGCAAGTATGTGAATGCTTATGCAAGTTATGTGTATGCTTAAATGCATGTTTAACATGTTATGCAAGTTATGAGAATGACTATATGCAAGTTCAACATGTTATGCAAGATATGTGTATGATGATATGCAAGCTCATATGCAACATGTTATGCAAATCATGTGTATGATAATATGCAAGTTTGGGTTATATGTAGTTGGGTTAATATATGCTCATATATGCAAGTTGACATCCTCTTAACCCATGACAAAGTTATATGCTAAACCCATGATATTTGTGATGGATCTTCCCCTTTATTTTGTCACGACATGAGAACGATTTACGTGGGGAACGATGGGGTTGGTAAATATGTTAATAAATGAATGGTTGGATATGATTAAGCATACCATAAAAAAATAAATTACCATAAGTGGGAATTTACCTATTGAGTTAGGTCTACCCCATGGGAATTTACCTATTGAGTTAGGTCTACCCATGTTATGGAAAACTTGATATTAATTAGGGATAATTAATATGGGGGTGATTAATTAGGTGTAATTAATCGACTAAGACACGAGGTTGGACTCATTTGTAGTGTAAAACTGCCCGGACCCGACCGGCTTAACCAGTTGCTACAAATGTCAGCCCAATGTGAGAGGTCTTAGCCATAAATTAAATACGTGATTAAGGTAAAGACACGAGGTTAGACTCTGTTATGACGTAAGACTGCCCGGATTCTACCGGCTTAACCAGGCGGTCATAACAGCCAGTCTAATGTGGGAGGTCTTTATGGGAGATCACGGTCTTAATTAATTAAGAAACACTTAACCATAGTAGCATGTAATGGGACATGAGGGGTTAAGTGGGTGCCTTGGGTGGCATGAGGAAATTTTGTGGTTGCCTTGGGTGGCATGTGGAATCTAGTGGGTTGCCTTGGGTGGCAATAGAAAATACGATTAGAATACTTAACCAAGAGAAACATGTAATTAAACATGATTAAAGGGTTAAGTGGGATACACTAGATATTTGACAAGCTTAAGTGGGTAGCTTGTGGGGGCCCATTTCAACCAATATCCCAAATGTATCTTTGTGGGCTCGACCCATGTCGAGTGACGGGACACGCATATTGGGCTTGATTATAAGAGGCCGAAACGGGTTAGCGGTGGCAACGCAAGTCCAACGGGTTTCATATGCGTGTGTGGGCCCGGGCTGGTAGATAAGACGTTGTTGCATCGTGTAGATATAAAGCCATGCACCGTAAGTATTGGGTAGCCACTTTAGGGGAGTGATACACCCCACTGTGGGACCAGCACGGGTATCTACGGTAGGGAGCCGATCGCTTGGGGAGTAGTGGGTACACCTAATGAAGATAGGGGCAGACGGCACCTATGTAGGTGAAACACCCCACCTCCGTTAGGGTCACTCTCAAAGGGAATGCCCTAATTTTGGTGGAGGTTTATAAGTACAAGTCACAGATATACAGGACAGATATAAGAACACATATTTGTAAACAGCGGAAGAACAACAAATTTTATTTCATAAAGTCAAATACGTGTTACAACAACATCCTTTCCAAAAACATAACATAACACTTTCAGAATCTGTCTTGAGTACATTATTTTTAAAGAAGCATAAATAAAACATAGATGAACTGCAAAAGCCCCATAGTGGATTGTCCAAAGCCATAGTTCAAAACAGGAAAGTCCAAGCAATACATTTCTCTTCTTCAAGCTGGATGCTAAGGTAGGTCAAGCTGCTGTGTTCCCTCCCTGAGGACCTGGGGGGGGGGGGGGAAACGGAAGAAAGAAGACGAAAGAAAAGTAGAGTCAGACATAAAGCCTGAGTAAGTCCAGTACTATTTTGTCTATGAATAAAGAACTGGGTATGATAAGTATAAACAAGAAGTGGGCATGTACTATAAACTTGGTTAAGTTGTCTAGGGTCGAATATACTATCGTACCCCATATTGATCTCTGAACCCATATAAACTAGTTTCCAATTTGCACCCCATAATCAGGGTGATGTGATCCATTCAATGATGATCGGCTCCTACTCGCATAGTTACATGTGTCTTACGGCCCCCGATGTCTGTAGTTACCTATGCTGGTCCCACCATGGGGTGTATCAAGTCCCATAGTGGCAACCCGACACAACCTTAGAGTGCACAGGTATGCTACTGGTGTCCAGTGCCTTATTTTTCTGCGCCGGAGTGTGTGCACGCCTGCACTCCGTTAGAACCTACACTGCTACACCACCGCCGTCGCTTTGACCTCTTACAATCAGCCCAGTAATCGTGCCCCACCCTGCCTAGTTTCAGGGTATCCTGATACACCTTTTAGGGTTACTGCTGAAAAGGGTCCCCCGTTACTAGGTTTTCTATCTCTAGCCAACATGCTGAGTTGGTTAAGTGTTTCCTACCTAACCCCCACCAGTCCGTTTAGTTTAGCATGTTCCATTTTGATTAAGTCTTTAGTTTACTTAATCCTAACAATCCTGACTCAGCCTTAATTGTCTTATTAAGGCCCTGACCTCTCACATTAGACAGGTATTGTTGTGGCTGCCTGTTGCCGGTTGGTTCCGGGCAGTCTTACGCCACAACTCAGTCTAACCTCGGGTCCTTGCTGGGCTCCATGTTTAACCTCCCACATTGGATAGGTATTGTTGTGACTACTGGACAGCCGGGCGGTTCCGGGCAGGTTTACATCACAACTCAATCCAACCTCGGGTTAAACACATCGTATTTTCTACATTTACATATCTTGTCATTCTTCTTTATTTCTTATATGTAAATATTTGCGGCCCATTATTAAGTTAATGGTGTAAAGGTTACACCAATCATGGGCCCAACCCATACTTGAATTTGGGCCCTTCTATTTCATATTTTCATTCATTAATTAATTTTAACCCAACGTTATTTTCCCCCGTTTTACACGTCCGTTTATATATATTGGGCTTAGCCTTTTAAAGCCCAATTTAGCCATGCGAAAAGGGGAGGCTTAAAGCGTGATTACATACACAAAGAGGGGAAGGTGAGCGCATGAACTTGCATATGACGTTGGAAATACATAATAGAAACTGGTGTACTTGCATAGTGGTAACATAGGTGACATGAATCAAAGCATGTGAACTTGCATAGGTTTAACTACAACATGAACCTATATTCTTATTTAGGCATAATGTCAAACATAAGCATGTCATAAATATTTCTAGCATAAGCATAGCATAATGTCAAACATAAGCATGGCATAAATACTTTTAGCATAAACATGGCATAATGTCAAACATAAGCATGGCATAAGTAAAGTTAAATTTGTTCATGGCATAAACATAAACAAGTCAGGTTCATAAGGTTTCTACATGTTTACAAAGGGGATACTTTGTTACAAAAGCATAGATCAACTTAATTATGGTTTAAGTCTAATCACATAACGATAGTATAAATATACTTATGCATAAATATTCCTAAGCATGGTGTTTGCTTTAAACTTGCAAAAAAGGGATTTTTGAGTCTAACCTAGCCATGTCTCACATATGTCATCATATAATTCTTGCTAACAATATAGAACTAACATGGTCAAATATCAATCATAGCCTAGTCCTTTTCATAAGTTTGCAAAAGCATGAATTATGGTGTCAAAATTCCAACATAGTTTCATATGAACTATAACAACCAAACTTGTTTCAATTGCTTGCAAAATGATTTATGCACAAAAATATACATCATGACGACATAATAACAAAGCCCCAAACTTGCATGAATTTCAATCAACTACATACATGTAGCTTTAACATAGATTACATAATTTGCGCAATATTCCAAACGTATACTTGCATAGAACTACCGCATGTAGTTCTTTATAATGAATAACATAATTTTGCACAAATATGAATTACTTTATTATCCCAATTCAAGCATACAAATCAACACAGTTGTTTATTCATACCAAAGTAATACTCTACTTACAATGGTTGCAGCGAATTCTCTAATTAAGAGATATGATTCCTTTGTCGAATTGATTGGCTTTAGGTTACTTGAATTGCTTTAGGCTTTAGAACTTTCTTTCTAATTCTCTCTCTAGTCGGCGGCTACTCTTAGTCGTTCCTCAGCAACATGGCGGCTATGTTCTTAATTTGAATGAATAGATTAGGGTTTAGTCTAGGGTTGTTTATATAGAGGTTAGGAATTGATTAGGACCATTGATGTTGCTAGGTTAGATCGTAGCCATTCATTAGATAGAGAGACCAATTAGAACCCGCCACCTAGCCCTAATGACAAAGCAGACCACAGAAATTCGACCAAACACAGACCTGGCCAGCCAGGTTGACTGGGCTCGACCAGGTCGACACCCCTGTCGACAGGGCTGTCGACAGCCCTGTCGACATGGGTAGCCCAGGTCGACATCCCAGTCGACCTGGGTGGCCTAGTCGGGTGTTTATCCGCCCTGGCCCACTGGGCCCGATTTTTAATTATTTTATTCTGTTTGAATTTTAAATTTAATTCAAAACTTCCGAAGGCCATATCTTCTTCATACGGACTCCGTTTTTCGAAAACTCGGACTCTATTTCGCGTATTTTTCCGAGACGAACGCAATGGCGTATCCCGTTTCCCTTAGTTCTTTGATTTGAATTTGATTATACTTTAATTTGTTAATTTCACAGTTATAGAATTCTCGGGGTGTTACATTCTCCCCCACTTAAAAGGATTTCGTCCCCGAAATCTTCAAGTTAGGAGGAATGTATATCCTAACATCCCATCATCCATCTACTCATCCATTAAACACGAGCATCCATTGTCCTTAAAAGACTTCTAATGCTTCATGATCATATGCAAAGTGTGTGTGTACATGTACTTATCTAATGCAAAATCAGGCGGTCTACTGATTCAGTTGACCTCCTTAATGCGAATTATGTAAGTGCCATGAATCCATTATGTATGCAAATTTTCCTATTCTTGATTCTACATGAGTGCACAATCATTCAATACAAATGCAGCATCCACATGACAACACATTAAAGTTCAATCACATACGAATGCAAACATATATGCATATGCAATGTGAAGTGACTGAGCCGATCTAAAACCTAGATTGTGTGTGTATATGCAACCACGAGCAACCACTAGCAATCACTTGCAACCACTTGCAACCATCATCCATAACATGTTTCAACTACATGTTTCCATCCAAAAGGATTCTACCTAAAAGATACGGTCGAGGAAATATACCTAAAAAGATAGATAAAAGCGCAACTTAAGGAAAAGAAAGATCAAGGATGTACCCTCGAACAGAAAAGGGTAGACAGTACGGATTCTAGCTTCAGTTTCCCAAGTCGCGTCTCCCTCGGCGTCGCTCCACTGAACTTTGACGAGCTTGACTTCGCGGTTGCGTAGCTTCTTCACTTCCGTTCCTAAGATGCGGGTTGGAACTTTTCTTATGGTTGCTTCGCGTTCCACTTCGGCCTCTTCGAGTATATTTGGCTCTACCACTTCAGCAGACTCATGCAGACATTTTCGGAGGTGTGAAACGTGAAAAACGTTGTGGACTCCAGCCAACTTCTCGGGTAGCTCTAATCTATAGGCCATTTTCCCAATTTTCTCGATGATTGGGAATGGCCCTACGAACTTTGGTGCTAGCTTTCCTGTGGTTCCAAAGCGAACAACGTTTCTTAGCGGTGATACCTTGAGAAAAACTCTGTCTCCAACCTCAAATTCAAGGTCGGTCCTTCTCTTGTCGGCGTAGGACTTTTGTCTGTCTTGGGCCGTCTTCATCCTTCTTCGTATTAAGTCCACTTTCTCTGAAGTCTCTCGGATCATGTCTGGTCCAAGTATGAGCTTATCCGTGGACTCCCACCAACAAGTGGGCGATCGGCACGGTCTTCCATATAAAGCTTCGAAGGGCGCCATTCCGATGGTTGCTTGATAGCTGTTGTTGTAGGCAAATTCCACCAAAGGAAGGTGGTCTTCCCATGTCCCTCCGAAGTCAAGGACGCACAGTCTTAAGAGGTCTTCCAAGACTCTGTTCACTCTCTCTGTTTGGCCGTCGGTTTGGGGATGATAGGCTGTGCTCAAGCATAACTGCGTTCCTACTGCCTCTTGCAGACTCCGCCAAAACTCGCTGGTGAAGATGGGGTCTCGGTCACTAACAATGCTAGATGGTATTCCATGGAGTCGAACGATTTCCTTGAGATAAAGTGATGCTAGGGATGAGGTAGTTCTTTTACTTTTGACAGGTAAAAAGTGGGCGCTTTTAGTAAGCCTATCCACTATTACCCAAATGCTAGTGTTGCCTCTCCTAGACCTAGGCAGCCCATCGATGAAGTCCATTGAGATGTTATCCCACTTCCACTGCGGGACCTCCAGAGGATGTAACAGTCCGCCAGGCTTTTTCTGTTCCGCCTTAACCTGTTGGCACACCATACACTTAGAAACGAATTCTGCCACGTCCTTTTTCATGCCGTTCCAGAAGAAAGTCCTTTTTATGTCTTTGTACATTTTATCTCCGCCTGGGTGTATCGTCATCTTGGAGTGATGTGCTTCCTCGAGAACCTTCTTTATTAGATCTTCTGTCTGTGGGACGCATAGTATCCCGTCTCGCCTCAGCAACCCCTTATCGTCGATGGAGTATCGGTTGAGGTGACTTGAAGTCTCACCCCTAATTAGCCTATCAATTATTTCCACAAGTTGAGGGTCTTCGCGCTGTGCTGTCCCTACTGAATCCACTAAAGTTGGGCGCACTTCGAGAGATGCTAGCAAGCCTGGTACGAAATCGGAGGAAGGCCTAAAGTCGAAGCTGGCTATAAACTCTAGGCTTTGTCTTTCAACAAACAACGGGCTTAGGGTCAATTTCTTTCGGCTCAACGCGTCTGCCACTACGTTGCCTTTGCCCGAAGTATAGGAGATTTCGAAATCGTACGAGGCAAGGAACTCCATCCATCTTTGTTGCCTCAAGTTAAGATCTTTCTGCGAGAAAAGATATTTCAACGATTTATGGTCAGTGTAAAGTTCGAACTTCTCACCTAGGAGATAGTGTCGCCAAGACTTGAGTGCAAAGACGATGGCGGCTAACTCGAGATCGTGGGTTGGGTAGTTCTTTTCGTGCACCTTCAATTGCCTCCCGCCATAAGCTACTACCCTTCCTTCTTGCATTAAGACGGCGCCTAGCCCTGTCCCACATGCATCCGTATAAACAGTGAACATCTTGCTCCCATCTGGCAGCGTTAAAACTGGGGCTGTTGTGAGAGCCCTTTTCAGTCGTTGGAAAGCAAACTCGCAATCCAAATCCTAATTGAACACTAGATTCTTCTTGGTCAACTTCATGAGTGGAGCTGAAATTTTCGCAAAATCCCTTATAAACTTTCGATAGAAACCCGCTAGTCCTAGAAAGCTTCGGACCTCAGTTGCATTCCTTGGTGTCTTCCAATCCTGTACCGCCACTACCTTCGCAGGGTCCACCGCTAACCCTTGTTTGGATACTATGTGCCCAAGGAACCTCACCTCTTCTCTCCAAAAGTGGCATTTGGAGAATTTGGCTTTTAGTTGATGGACTCGCAAAGTTTCCATGATTGCCCTTAAGTGCTGAGCATGTTCCTCTTCACTTTTTGAGAAGATAAGGATATCATCTACGAAGACTACTACGAATTTGTTGAGGAAATCTCTAAATACCCTACTCATTAGGTCCACGAAGTAAGCAGGTGCATTTGTCAAGCCGAAAGGCATGACAAGCCATTCAAAGAAGCCGTCTGGGGTTCTGAACGCCGTTTTATCGATGCTATCTTCAGCCACCCTTAGCTGATGAAAACCGGTTGCCAAATCGAGTTGGGAGAAAACAGACGCTCCTACAAGCTGGTCAAATAAATCGTCAATTCTAGGGAGAGGGTGCCTATTCTTTTTCGTTAGCTTGTTGAGCTCCCTATAGTCAACACATAGACGGAGTGAACCATCCGCCTTTGTAGCGAACACCACTGGAGCGCCCCATTCTGAAATGCTCCTCCTAATGAACCCCTTTTCTAGAAGCTCTTTAATCTGTTTACTGAGCTCTTTCCTTTCCCGTGGAGCCATATGTCTAACGGGCAACGCAACGGGCTTTGCATTATCTACAAGATATATGCGGAAGTCTATTTCCCGCTTCGGAGGCAAGCCCTTCACCTCTTCGAAGACATCCGGATATTCCCGGACCACTCTAACTGATTGCAAATTTTCAACAGAGGCATCTAGCGATTCAAGATAACTAAGCATAACCGCATACGAGGGATTACAAGAAATTTCCAAAGTATTACCGAGCTGGGTTAGGAGCCTAACAACCCTTTTCTCACAATCAAGGATGGCCCCATTACGGGATAGCCAATCCATACCCAAAATCAAACCATACCCCAAAAAGCCCAAAACAAAGGCACTACATAGAAATTCTACGCTTAGAATAGAAATTTTCAATCCCACACAGATCATAGACAAATGAGCTGGGCCCCCAATTGGGTTTGAAACAATTAAGGGGTCCTCTACCATACTAGTTTTTAGGTGCAGAGATTCTACTAAAGCAGACGAGATAAAGGAGTGTGATGCGCCAGAATCAAATAAAGTGCGAACGGGGTGATCATAAAGATAAACTACGCTTTCTACAGAAGTATTTATACCTCGCTGTTGCAGAGGTGGCGCTTCTAACACATGAACCTGTGCCCCTGGGGTGGATCCAGCCCTCTGCCCCTGTCCTCGTTTCTTTGGGCAGTCCTTAGCCATGTGGCCTGTCTCACCGCAAGAAAAGCACCCACCATTCTCCTTGGCCTTCTTTTTCCGGCAGTCCTTTACTAAGTGCCCCACTTTGCCACAGAAATTACACTTCCTCTTCTCTTTGTTGCCTTTCCCGCCCTTCTTAAAGTCGGTCTTCTTGGGTTGAAAACCCTCTTTCTTCCCTTGAGAGCTTTCTGCCTTCGTCTCCTTCTTGCTCTTATCTTCTTCATTCAGCAATGCCATTTGCACCAATCTTTCATACGTGGCTCCCATGGGTATATGGGTCATGGCCAAACTGTGTAATGGCTCATTTAACCCTTTGACAAAACGGAGAGCCTTCTTGTGCGGGGTATTGACTAGGTCAAGCCCAAACCTAGCCAGCTCATCGAACTGATTCACATACTCTCTGACTGTCTTGTCCCCTTGCTTAAGAAATAAGAAATTTTCCAACTGCAAACTTTTTTCCGCATCTGAGAGAAATTTAGTCTCAAACCTAGCCCTAAAGTCCTCCCATGTCTCCACCGGTCTTTCAGCATTAGTGACTTCCCACCAGTAGGAAGCCTCGCCCTTCAATAGCCACACTGTCAACTGTACTTTTTGTCTATCTTCTACCTCAAAGATGATGAATAGGTCCTCCGTTTCTTTCAGCCAATTCCTAGCTGCTACGAAGGACTCAGTTCCATGGAAATCCCTTCCTCCCATAGCTTTAAAATCTTTACATATCTTAGCAAAATTGTTTCCCCGAGGAGGAGGTGGAGGAAGAGGTGCTGCCGCAGCTGGATGATTTCCTTCCGCTGGGGGAGGAGGAATGGTAGGACCTGGCTGAGTGGCTCTTGCTTCTAAGAACCGTCTAAACCAACCAGGTATTGGCACCCCTTCCGGCAAGTTAAGTTCTTGGGACATGCTGAAACAAAAAGGATAGATTCAAAACGAAGGATAAGAGATAGTACCTATGGCTTTGGGGAGTGGACTTTGCCTTTTAAAAATAAAATAATATTTTTCTTTTAAAAATGCTTCTTTAAATTTCCTTTTTGAAAATAATTTTTTTTCAAAACTTTTTATCTTATCTGGTAAACCTATGCTCTGATACCAAGTGAAACACCCCACCTCCGTTAGGGTCACTCTCAAAGGGAATGCCCTAATTTTGGTGGAGGTTTATAAGTACAAGTCACAGATATACTAACAAATATAAGAACACATATTTGTAAACAGCGGAAGAACAACAAATTTTATTTCATAAAGTCAAATACGTGTTACAACAACATCCTTTCCAAAAACATAACATAACACTTTCAGAATCTGTCTTGAGTACATTATTTTTAAAGAAGCATAAATAAAACATAGATGAACTGCAAAAGCCTCATAGTGGATTGTCCAAAGCCATAGTTCAAAACAGGAAAGTCCAAGCAATACATTTCTCTTCTTCAAGCTGGATGCTAAGGTAGGTCAAGCTGCTGTGTTCCCTCCCTGAGGACCTGGGGGGGGGGGGGGAACGGAAGAAAGAAGACGAAAGAAAAGTAAAGTCAGACATAAAGCCTGAGTAAGTCCAGTACTATTTTGTCTATGAATAAAGAACTGGGTATGATAAGTATAAACAAGAAGTGGGCATGTACTATAAACTTGGTTAAGTTGTCTAGGGTCGAATATACTATCGTACCCCATATTGATCTCTGAACCCATATAAACTAGTTTCCAATTTGCACCCCATAATCAGGGTGATGTGATCCATTCAATGATGATCGGCTCCTACTCGCATAGTTACATGTGTCTTACGGCCCCCGATGTCTGTAGTTACCTATGCTGGTCCCACCATGGGGTGTATCAAGTCCCATAGTGGCAACCCGACACAACCTTAGAGTGCACAGGTATGCTACTGGTGTCCAGTGCCTTATTTTTCTGCGCCGGAGTGTGTGCACGCCCGCACTCCGTTAGAACCTACACTGCTACACCACCGCCGTCGCTTTGACCTCTTACAATCAGCCCAGTAATCGTGCCCCACCCTGCCTAGTTTCAGGGTATCCTGATACACCTTTTAGGGTTACTGCTGAAAAGGGTCCCCCGTTACTAGGTTTTCTATCTCTAGCTAACATGCTGAGTTGGTTAAGTGTTTCCTACCTAACCCCCACCAGTCCGTTTAGTTTAGCATGTTCCATTTTGATTAAGTCTTTAGTTTACTTAATCCTAACAATCCTGACTCAGCCTTAATTGTCTTATTAAGGCCCTGACCTCTCACATTAGACAGGTATTGTTGTGGCTGCCTGTTGCCGGTTGGTTCCGGGCAGTCTTACGCCACAACTCAGTCTAACCTCGGGTCCTTGCTGGGGTCCATGTTTAACCTCCCACATTGGATAGGTATTGTTGTGACTACTGGACAGCCGGGCGGTTCCGGGCAGGTTTACATCACAACTCAATCCAACCTCGGGTTAAACACATCGTATTTTCTACATTTACATATCTTGTCATTCTTCTTTATTTCTTATATGTAAATATTTGCGGCCCATTATTAAGTTAATGGTGTAAAGGTTACACCAATCATGGGCCCAACCCATACTTGAATTTGGGCCCTTCTATTTCATATTTTCATTCATTAATTAATTTTAACCCAACGTTATTTTCCCCCGTTTTACACGTCCGTTTATATATATTGGGCTTAGCCTTTTAAAGCCCAATTTAGCCATGCGAAAAGGGGAGGCTTAAAGCGTGATTACATACACAAAGAGGGGAAGGTGAGCGCATGAACTTGCATATGACGTTGGAAATACATAATAGAAACTGGTGTACTTGCATAGTGGTAACATAGGTGACATGAATCAAAGCATGTGAACTTGCATAGGTTTAACTACAACATGAACCTATATTCTTATTTAGGCATAATGTCAAACATAAGCATGTCATAAATATTTCTAGCATAAGCATAGCATAATGACAAACATAAGCATGGCATAAATACTTTTAGCATAAACATGGCATAATGTCAAACATAAGCATGGCATAAGTAAAGTTAAATTTGTTCATGGCATAAACATAAACAAGTCAGGTTCATAAGGTTTCTACATGTTTACAAAGGGGATACTTTGTTACAAAAGCATAGATCAACTTAATTATGGTTTAAGTCTAATCACATAACGATAGTATAAATATACTTATGCATAAATATTCCTAAGCATGGTGTTTGCTTTAAACTTGCAAAAAAGGGATTTTTGAGTCTAACCTAGCCATGTCCCACATATGTCATCATATAATTCTTGCTAACAATATAGAACTAACATGGTCGAATATCAATCATAGCCTAGTCCTTTTCATAAGTTTGCAAAAGCATGAATTATGGTGTCAAAATTCCAACATAGTTTCATATGAACTATAACAACCAAACTTGTTTCAATTGCTTGCAAAATGATTTATGCACAAAAATATACATCATGACGACATAATAACAAAGCCCCAAACTTGCATGAATTTCAATCAACTACATACATGTAGCTTTAACATAGATTACATAATTTGCGCAATATTCCAAACGTATACTTGCATAGAACTACCGCATGTAGTTCTTTATAATGAATAACATAATTTTGCACAAATATGAATTACTTTATTATCCCAATTCAAGCATACAAATCAACACAGTTGTTTATTCATACCAAAGTAATACTCTACTTACAATGGTTGCAGCGAATTCTCTAATTAAGAGATATGATTCCTTTGTCGAATTGATTGGCTTTAGGTTACTTGAATTGCTTTAGGCTTTAGAACTTTCTTTCTAATTCTCTCTCTAGTCGGCGGCTACTCTTAGTCGTTCCTCAGCAACATGGCGGCTATGTTCTTAATTTGAATGAATAGATTAGGGTTTAGTCTAGGGTTGTTTATATAGAGGTTAGGAATTGATTAGGACCATTGATGTTGCTAGGTTAGATCGTAGCAATTCATTAGATAGAGAGACCAATTAGAACCCGCCACCTAGCCCTAATGACAAAGCAGACCACAGAAATTCGACCAAACTAAGACCTGGCCAGCCAGGTTGACTGGGCTCGACCAGGTCGACACCCCTGTCGACAGGGCTGTCGACAGCCCTGTCGACATGGGTAGCCCAGGTCGACAGCCCAGTCGACCTGGGTGGCCTAGGCGGGTGTTTATCCGCCCTGGCCCACTGGGCCCGATTTTTAATTATTTTATTCTGTTTGAATTTTAAATTTAATTCAAAACTTCCGAAGGCCATATCTTCTTCATACGGACTCCGTTTTTCGAAAACTCGGACTCTATTTCGCGTATTTTTCCGAGACGAACGCAATGGCGTATCCCGTTTCCCTTAGTTCTTTGATTTGAATTTGATTATACTTTAATTTGTCAATTTTACAGTTATAGAATTCTCGGGGTGTTACAGTAGGGGTACACGAAACTACTGGGTAAGAATTACTGGGTACACCTAGTGGAGATAGGGGCAGACGGCACCTATGTAGTGGGCTAGGGGTACATGAAACTACTGGGGAAATTTTCTAAGTCCTTGGAAGGGATCAACCTTTAAGTAGGAATGATTGGTGTGGTGCAGTTAGTAATTATCCTTGGGTGGGTAGATGCGTCCTGACGGTTATCTTAGTTTATCCTAAGTCTGCCAAGCTGCTTAGTGTAGCCATTCATCCCCAGATATTACCGTAGGTCAAGTTTATGTCTTCTCTGGTTACTTTAATGATTGTATTGTTAAAGTTATAGGACTCACTCAGACTTATGTCTGACCCCGTTGTTTTTATCTTTTTCCCAACCCTCAGGTCCTACGGTGGATCCTAGCGGTAGTAGAGCTTGATCGGATTGCTGTTCTAGTCTTTGGGAGCTTGGGTAGATGTAAAGCTCCAGTTATCCAGTTATCTTTTCTTTTGTCATGGCTATTGTATGAGAGAGTGGGATTATGTACTTCTTTATTTTGACGGATATTGTACTTGACTTTTACCATGGTTTTATGATGTAACCAGACATGTTTATTTCCGCTGTTATGAGATGATGTTTTAAATTTCAAGTACTATTTATATCTGTCTTGGTGTAATTTTTCTGTTCTATATTCACTAAAATACTCCACCGATGCTATGGCATTCCCTTAGTGAGTGACCATAGCGGGTGTGGGGTGTTACACGTGGTATCAGAGCAAAGGTTACCGGAACAGATAAAATTTTTAGAAAACTATTTTTCTAAAACATTTTTGGAAAAGATATTTTCAAAAACATGTCTTTTAAGAGAAAAGTTTTTGAAAGAAAAGCATAATCCCCAATAGCCATATCTATATCCTTCGAATTCTCCGTTTTGAATCTTTCCTTTTTCGTTCCAGCATGGCCGAGAATCCTAATCTTCCGGAGGGTGTGACGGTACCAGTATGGTATAGGAGATTGATGGAGGCTAGGGCCACCACTGCGGGTCCAGCAAATGTTCCTCCACCAACCGTAGCACCCGATCTTCCTCCTCCCCCTCCTCCTCGCACTGATACTTTTGCTAAGACTTGCAAGGAATTTAAAGCTATGGGAGGGAAACCTTTTCAAGGATCTGAAACCTTTGTGGAGGCTAGAGATTGGCTTAAAGAGGTGGAAGAGTTGATAGATATCTTTGAGATGGAAGAAGGGAAGAAAGTCAAGTTGGCTGCTTGGTTAATGAAGGGAGAGGCCTCATTCTGGTGGGAGGTCACTAATGGAGAACGCCCCGTTGACTCTTGGGCGGATTTTAGGCAAAGATTTGTGGCAAAGTTTCTCTCAAGGGCGGAGGAAAACTTGTATATGGAAAGATTCTTGACTCTAAAGCAAGGAAATCTTTCGGTGAAGGAATATGTTAACAAGTTTAATCAATTGGCAAGGTTTGGCCTAGATATGGTGAATACACCGGAGAAGAAGGCTTTGCGGTTCGTGAAAGGCTTGAATGAACCTATGCATGGGTTGGCTATGACTCATATCCCTATGGGGGCCACCTTTGAGAAGCTAGTTGACATGGCACTCATGTATGAGGAAGAGAAGGGTCCTAATGCTAACAAGGCACCCGAGAAGAAGGGAGATCAAAAGAGACCTCAACAACAGCAAAGAAAAGGTGGGAAAGGCAACGGTGGCAAGGGCAAGAAGAAGAAGTGTTTCAATTGTGGGACACCTGGCCACTTAAGCAAGGATTGTCGCAAGAAGAAGAAGACTGGCTGCTTCCACTGTGGAGAAGCAGGGCATTTAGTGAAGGATTGCCCTAAGAAAGGGCAAAGGATGGGATCTACCTCAGGAGGACAGGTGCAAGCTCTTATGGCACCGAGTCAAGCTAGGGGGAAAGTACAGGCTCTCGCGGTTCCACCGATTCAGGAGAGAGGTAGAACTATTTCCGTTGAAAGTCTGGTTTTTCTATTTGACCATCCTGTCCGTACATTGTTTGATTCAGGCGCATCGCATTCGTTTATTTCATCATCATTAGTTGAGTTACTGCACCTAGACACCAGTCTGGTAGATGATCCCTTGGTTGTTTCAAACCCAATTGGGGGCTCCACTTATTTGTCCATGATATGTTTGGGTTTGAAGATTTCTATACTTAGCATTGAGTTTAGATGTGATGCTTTTGTGTTGGGCTTCACGGGCTATGGGTTGATTTTGGGCATGGACTGGTTATCCAGTAATGGTGCCGTTCTTGATTGCGAAAGGAGAGTTGTTAGGCTCATGACCCGTTTGGGTAACACTCTCGAGATTTCTTGTAATCCCATGGACTCTGTTATGCTAAGTTATCTTGAATCGCTTGACGCTTCGGTCGAGAGTTTGCAATCTATGAGAGTGGTCCGGGAATATCCGGATGTGTTTGAGGAGGTGAAGGGCTTACCTCCGAAGCGGGAGATTGACTTCCAAATATATTTGGTGGATAATGCTAAACCGGTATCTTTACCAGTGCGCCACATGGCTCCTCGTGAGAGGAGGGAACTCCATAAGCAAGTAGGGGAGTTGCTTGAGAAGGGGTTCATAAGACGGAGCATATCGGAGTGGGGTGCTCCAGTAGTATTTGCTACGAAGGCGGATGGGTCCCTCAGACTTTGTGTAGATTATAGAGAACTCAACAAGCTCACAAAGAAGAATAGATGATCTTTTCGATCAGTTGGTTGGCGCTTCAGTATTTTCTCAGTTGGACTTGGCCACGGGGTTTCATCAGTTGAGGGTGGCTGAGGATAGCATAGACAAGACTGCCTTTAGAACTCCGGATGGTTTCTATGAGTGGCTGGTGATGCCATTTGGGTTGACGAACGCCCCTGCATACTTTGTTGATTTGATGAGTAGGGTGTTCAGGGAGTTCCTTAATAAATTCGTGGTGGTCTTTGTGGATGATATCTTAGTATTTTCTAAGAGTGAAGAAGAGCATGCCCTACATCTTGGGGAAGTGTTGAAGACTCTTCGAGCACATAGTCTTAAGGCTAAATTCTCTAAATGTCACTTCTGGAGGAAGGAAGTACGATTCTTGGGGCACGTGGTCTCCAAGGAAGGGATAACTGTGGATCCCGCGAAGGTAGTATCAATTCAGGATTGGAAGGTTCCGAAGAATGCTACCGAAGTAAGAAGTTTCTTGGGGTTGGCGGGTTATTATAGGAAGTTTATTAAAGACTTCGCGAAGATATCAGCCCCATCAACCCTCTTAACAAAGAAGAATCTTGTTTTCACATGGGACGTAGATTGTGATGATGCGTTCCGACGGTTAAAGAGAGCTTTAACCACGGCTCCAGTTTTAGTGTTGCCAGATGGGAGCAAGCCATTTGTTGTCTATACCGATGCCTATGGGACAGGACTTGGCGCAGTCTTAATGCAAGAGGGAAGGGTAATAGCCTATGGTGGAAGGCAGTTGAGGGCACATGAGAAAAATTACCCTATCCATGATCTAGAGCTGGCCGCTATTGTTTTTGCGCATAAGATTTGGCGCCATTATCTTCTTGGTGAGAGATTCGAGTTGTTCACTGACCATAAATCTTTGAAGTACTTGTTCTCTCAGAAAGATCTAAACCTAAGACAGCAAAGGTGGATGGAGTTTTTAGCATCCTATGATTTCGAGATAGCGTATACCCCTGGCAAGGGTAACGTGGTGGCGGACGCCTTGAGCAGGAAGAGGTTGTCCTTGAGTCCATTGTTCGTGGAACGACAAAGCTTGGAATTTATCTCGATGTTTGATTTCAGACCTTCCGTTGACTATGTACCCGGTTTGCTAGCTTCTTTGGAAGTTAGACCTACTCTTTTGGGGCGGATTGGAGAAGCACAGAGGGGCGACCCACAGTTGGTTGAGTTAGTAGAGAAGCTCATAAGGGGGGAGTCGTCCAGCCATTTGAGTAGGTACACCCTAGACGATAGGGGGTGCTTGCGTAGAGACGGTAGACTTTGCGTACCGCAAGACGAGGGTTTGAGGAAGGCTATTCTTGATGACGCACACCGTTCTAGGATGACCATTCATCCCGGTGGGGATAAGATGTACCAAGACATGAAGAGGGTTTTCTTCTAGGCCGGTATGAAGAAAGATGTGGCCGAGTATGTCGCTCGATGTTTGGTGTGCCAGCAAGTGAAGGCGGAGCAAAGGAAACCAGGTGGGTTGCTTCACCCATTGGAGGTTCCGCAATGGAAGTGGGATAGCGTCTCGATGGATTTTATTGACGGGTTACCCAGATCGAGGAAGGGTAATACAGGAATTTGGGTGGTGGTAGACAGACTTACTAAGAGCGCCCATTTCATACCTGTGAAGAGTAAGAGGACTGCTCCATGGCTAGCTTCAGTATATCTTCGAGAGATAGTTCGATTACATGGGGTACCCTCTAGCATAGAAAGTGATCGAGATCCTATCTTCACTAGCGAGTTCTGGAGAAGTTTACAAGAAGCAGTGGGGACTCAATTGTGTCTGAGCACCGCATATCATCCTCAGACGGACGGCCAGACTGAGAGGGTGAATCGGGTTCTAGAAGACCTTTTGAGGCTTTGTATCCTAGATTTTGGAGGTACATGGGAAGAGCATCTTCCATTGGTGGAGTTCGCATATAATAACAGCTTTCAGTCCAGTATTGGTATGGCTCCTTTTGAAGCTCTCTATGGAAGGCCTTGTCGATCACCTACATGTTGGTGGGAATCTACGGATAAGATCTTGCTTGGGCCCGATATGGTTAGGGAGACTTCTGAGAAGATTGACTTGATTCGAAGAAGGATGAAAGCAGCACAGGATAGGCAAAAATCTTATGCGGACAAGAGAAGGACGGATCTTGAGTTTGAGGTTGGGGATATGGTTTTTGTTAAGGTATCTCCGTTGAGAAATGTTGTTCGCTTCGGATCCGTTGGGAAGTTAGCACCAAGGTTTGTCGGGCCATTTCCTATCAAGGAAAGGATTGGACGGATGGCATATAGGGTGGAGTTGCCCGACAGACTTAGTGGTGTTCATGATGTATTCCATGTATCACATCTGAGGAAGTGCTTACATGAGACCGCAGAGGTGGTAGAGCCGAGTTTGCTTAGAGATGTAGAGGTTGAGCGTGATGCGACGATTCGACGAGCTCCTACTCGCATCCTTGGGTCAGAGACTAGGAAATTGAGGAATCGAGAGGTTCATCTAGTCAAAGTGCAATGGGGAGAAGATGAGAGCAACGCGACTTGGGAAACGGAAGCGAAGATGCGTTCATTGTACCCATTTCTTTTTGAGGGTATGTCCTTACTTTCTCCTTTATCGCTTGCCTAGTACTTATCTTATCTTTGGTATGTCCTCTCGTTAATACCTTTGACCTTTAGATAGGGTAAACCTATGGTTGAAACATGTGTTTGAGACATGTTATGGTTGATGGATGCAAGTGGATGCAAGTGTTTGCTAGTGGTTGCTCGTGGATGCATATACACACACTCTAGGCACTAGATCGGCTCAGTCACTTCATATTGCATATTGTATAAAATTGTGTGTAGGAAAATATATTTATGGATGCATAATGGTTGTGTTATCACATGGATGATGCATTTTGGTGAATGATTGAGCACTCATGTAGATATTGTATGTGTCGATAGGGTTTTCTCGCATACATAATGGATGCATGGCACTATCATGGTTTGCATATGTTCATACATTAGATAGGGAACATATACACACACCGTTTGCATATGCTCATACATCATTAGAAACTGTTTAAGGACAATGGATGCCCGTGGTTGATGGTTTGAGTAGATGGTTGTTTGGATGGTAGGATATGCATTCTCCTTAGCTTAGAGATTTCGGGGACGAAATCCTTTAAGGAGGGGAGAATGTAACACCCCGAATTTTAGTTAATACTAAAATTCACTAATTACAGGATAAATAATCTCAGATGTGGGAATTGGGGGTAACGGGCTGCGTTATTGCGTTCGTCTCGGAAAAATACGCGAAATAGAGTCCGAGTTTTCGAAAATCGGAGTCCGTATGGCCCGGTTATGGCCCAAGGAAGTTTGCAGAAAAATTAGAGCTAAAAACAGATTTAGGAATTTAAATTTAAATTTAGAACCAGCGGGGCCAGGCGGGAAGATTCCCGCCTAAGCATGTCGACAGGGCTGTCGACAGGCCTGTCGACAGGGGTGTCGACATGCCTGTCGACTTGCCTGTCGACATGGCGTGTCGAACCAGGGTGCTTGGGTGCACCAGATCTGGTTTTCTGGCTAGGGCTGGGCTTGGTTCTAGAGGTTTCCTAAATCTAATGGACCTAAATTAATCTAGGGTTAATCTAAGGGCCTAAAACACTCTCTTAATCTATAAATACACCCTAAACCTACCTTAATCCATACTAAAAATAGAAATGAAGGTCTCATGCCGCCAAATTAAATCCTAGAAGGAGTCTCCATTAATCTAAGAAGGAAGTTTCAAGCTAATCCCTCTCAAATCATTCTCTAATCATCATTATCTTCATAGTTAGCAACTAATTCTACTTCATAAGGTTGCTAATCTTGAGTTTGGTGAGTTTCTATCACTTTAACATCAATTGTTAAAGTAAGTAGATTAGGTGTAATGAGACTTATGGTCTTAAATGCGGATTAGTGAGTTTGAATCATGTATAATGATATGTTACTCTATGTTGTTCTATGTTTATGCATATTTGATAAGTTGGTTTATGCATGCTTAATAAGTTGATTTATGCATGTTTAACAAGTTGATATATGCATGTTTAACAAGTGGATTTATGCATATTTAATGAGTGGAATTATGCATGTTTAATAAAGTAAGTTATGCAAGATAAGTATATGTTTAAATGCAAGTTGAAAGTGATATGCCAGTTATGCATGCTTATGCAAGTGTATGGATGCTTATGCAAGTCATGTATATGTTTAAATGCAAGATTTATGTGATATGCAAGTTATGCATGCTTATGCGAGTATATGAATGCTTATGCAAGATATGTATATGCTTAAATGACATGATATGCAAGTTATGCATGTTTATGCAAGTTATGTATGCTTATGCAAGTATATGAATGCTTATGCAAGTATGTGAATGCTTATGCAAGTTATGTGTATGCTTAAATGCATGTTTAACATGTTATGCAAGTTATGAGAATGACTATATGCAAGTTCAACATGTTATGCAAGATATGTGTATGATGATATGCAAGCTCATATGCAACATGTTATGCAAATCATGTGTATGATAATATGCAAGTTTGGGTTATATGTAGTTGGGTTAATATATGCTCATATATGCAAGTTGACATCCTCTTAACCCATGACAAAGTTATATGCTAAACCCATGATATTTGTGATGGATCTTCCCCTTTATTTTGTCATGACATGAGAACGATTTACGTGGGGAACGATGGGGTTGGTAAATATGTTAATAAATGAATGGTTGGGTATGATTAAGCATACCATAAAAAAATAAATTACCATAAGTGGGAATTTACCTATTGAGTTAGGTCTACCCCATGGGAATTTACCTATTGAGTTAGGTCTACCCATGTTATGGAAAACTTGATATTAATTAGGGATAATTAATATGGGGGTGATTAATTAGGTGTAATTAATCGACTAAGACACGAGGTTGGACTCATTTGTAGTGTAAAACTGCCCGGACCCGACCGGCTTAACCAGTTGCTACAAATGTCAGCCCAATGTGAGAGGTCTTAGCCATAAATTAAATACGTGATTAAGGTAAAGACACGAGGTTAGACTCTGTTATGACGTAAGACTGCCCGGATTCTACCGGCTTAACCAGGCGGTCATAACAGCCAGTCTAATGTGGGAGGTCTTTATGGGAGATCACGGTCTTAATTAATTAAGAAACACTTAACCATAGTAGCATGTAATGGGACATGAGGGGTTAAGTGGGTGCCTTGGGTGGCATGAGGAAATTTTGTGGTTGCCTTGGGTGGCATGTGGAATCTAGTGGGTTGCCTTGGGTGGCAATAGAAAATACGATTAGAATACTTAACCAAGAGAAACATGTAATTAAACATGATTAAAGGGTTAAGTGGGATACACTAGATATTTGACAAGCTTAAGTGGGTAGCTTGTGGGGGCCCATTTCAACCAATATCCCAAATGTATCTTTGTGGGCTCGACCCATGTCGAGTGACGGGACACGCATATTGGGCTTGATTATAAGAGGCCAAAACGGGTTAGCGGTGGCAACGCAAGTCCAACGGGTTTCATATGCGTGTGTGGGCCCGGGCTGGTAGATAAGCCGTTGTTGCATCGTGTAGATATAAAGCCGTGCACCGTAAGTATTGGGTAGCCACTTTAGGGGAGTGATACACCCCACTGTGGGACCAGCACGGGTATCTACGGTAGGGAGCCGATCGCTTGGGGGAGTAGTGGGTACACCTAATGAAGATAGGGGCAGACGGCACCTATGTAGGGGTACACGAAACTACTGGGTAAGAATTACTGGGTACACCTAGTGGAGATAGGGGCAGACGGCACCTATGTAGTGGGCTAGGGGTACATGAAACTACTGGGGAAATTTTCTAAGTCCTTGGAAGGGATCAACCTTTAAGTAGGAATGACTGGTGTGGTGCAGTTAGTAATTATCCTTGGGTGGGTAGATGCGTCCTGACGGTTATCTTAGTTTATCCTAAGTCTGCCAAGCTGCTTAGTGTAGCCATTCATCCCCAGATATTACCGTAGGTCAAGTTTATGTCTTCTCTGGTTACTTTAATGATTGTATTGTTAAAGTTATAGGACTCACTCAGACTTATGTCTGACCCCGTTGTTTTTATCTTTTTCCCAACCCTTAGGTCCTACGGTGGATCCTAGCGGTAGTAGAGCTTGATCGGATTGCTGTTCCAGTCTTTGGGAGCTTGGGTAGATGTAAAGCTCCAGTTATCCAGTTATCTTTTCTTTTGTCATGGCTATTGTATGAGAGAGTGGGATTATGTACTTCTTTATTTTGACGGATATTGTACTTGACTTTTACCATGGTTTTATGATGTAACCAGACATGTTTATTTCCGCTGTTATGAGATGATGTTTTAAATTTCAAGTACTATTTATATCTGTCTTGGTGTAATTTTTCTGTTCTATATTCACTAAAATACTCCACCGATGCTATGGCATTCCCTTAGTAAGTGACCATAGCGGGTGTGGGGTGTTACAGTAAGAAATCAGAGTGCGTTTTGTAATATTTCTTTTTGAGTGAAAATGTGTGGAAGAGAATTTTCTTATACATCGAATGAACAGAAATTAATTACAATACACGGTGTACGGGCTGTAATATATAGAGCAACAATGAGTATGGGCTGTGAACAATAATATAGCCCATTGAAAATGGGTACAAGCCCAAAGATCATTTTGTATTAGTATATATGACGAGATACTTGCAACTTTAACACCCCCCGTCAAAATGAGCTAGAGTTTCACTTAGCTATTCTCAGCGTCGCCACTAAAAACCTTCAACTCTTTCCTCAATCTTTCAAAATTAGGTCTCGATAATGCCTTCGTTAAGATGTCCGCCTTTTGATAGTATGCTGGAAGGTGTTTAATCTCTAGTTCACCAGCCTCGGTCTTCTCTCTCACGAAATAAAGGTCAATTTCAATGTGTTTTGTTCTGGAGTGTTGAATGGGGTTAATAGAGAGTGAGACGGTGCTTTTATTATCACACTAGAGCTTCGGCTTTGCTGAAGATTGTAACCCTAATTCCTTGGTTAAGGCTTCTACCCAAACAATTTCTGCAGTGGTTGATGCTATGGCCCTGTATTCTTGTTCAGTACCGGATCGAGAAACCGTTGCCTGCTTCTTCGTGCACCAAGAAATCGGATTGGGTCCCATGAATAAACAGTATCCAGACGTGGATCGACGGTCATCTGGATCATTTGCCCAGTCAGCGTCACTATAAGCATTTAAATTGATGTTTTTTCCTGCTTGTATAGTGATGCCGTAGTCTAGGGTCCCTTTTAGGTATCGTAGAATGCGTTTGACAGCTGTCCAGTGTTTAGTTAGGGGATTAGCCATAAACTGACACACCTTGTTGACGCTATAGCAAATTTCAGGTCTGGTTATGGTTAGATACTGTAGGGAACCCACAATACTACGATATTGCCTATAATTTTCCATGGCTTCTCCATCATGTTTAGATAACCTTAAGTTGCTTATCATAGGAGTACTGGTTGCATTTGATTTGTCCATGTTTGCCCTTGCTAAAATCTCTAATGCATATTTCTTTTGCAAGAGAAATATCTCTGACTTTGATTTCCTTTGAATATGTATGCCAAGAAATAGTTCACTTCTCCCATATCCTTAATGGCAAAGGTTTGGTTTAACTGAGTCACAACCTTATTGATCTCTGATTTTCATTCCCTGTCATTAATATGTCATCTACATACACTAGGATATAGGTGGTACTTTGATTGATGATTCTAGTGTATAAAGAGATGTCTGAAATAGTTGCCTTGTAACCCATGTTTGTGAGAGTGTCCTTCAGTCTCATGTACCATGCTCTAGAGGCTTGCTTTAGTCCATATATGGCCTTATGTAATTTACACACATAATTCTCTTTGCCTTGGCATATGTAACCTATTGGCTGTTGCATGTACACATTTTTATTTAGATCTCCATTTAAGAAAGCATTGCACACATCCAATTGTCTTATATTCCAACCATTGTAGAGTGCCACAGTCAAAATTATTCTTATAGTTGTGGGTTTAACCACTGGTGAGAAGGTTTCTTTGAAGTCAAAACCATATTGTTGAGAAAATCCTCTAGCCACAAGTCTGGCCTTATGTTTGCACACATTTCCATTAACATCCTTCTTTAGTTTGTTGGTCCACTTGCACCCCCACAATGTTTCTGTTTTTGGGTGCAGTAACTAAGGTCCAGGTCTTATTTTTGATTAATGCTTGGTATTCTTCATCCATGGCGTCACACCATTTTACTTGTGTTTTGTTGCCTGATCATATGTGACTGGTTCAATTGTCTGTTTGATGTCATTCCTGTCTTTGATGGCTGCATTATAGATCTTAGGTTTGAAAATGCCACTTTTAGCTCTAGTGATCATGTGATGTCTGACTTGTGGTTGTGGCCCTTCATTGTCACTGCTGCTAGCATCAGAAGCCGTGGTGTCATATCCATGGTTTTCTTGATTGTTCATGTCATCATCTTGTGGTTGATCGTCATCTATCATGTGATCACTTGAGCTGTATCCTGACCTGGTGCTGGATACAGTTGGTGTGTCACATGCTAGTTTAGATGTTTCGTGTTCTTCTGTGTGTGTTGTGTATTCTGATAATGTTGGTATGGTTCCCATCATCATTTTTGACTGATCATTAGCTTGCTTACTTGTGTTTTCCTTTTCTGCAAAAGGAAACACACTTTCATTAAACACAACATGTCTAGAAACTATGATCTTTCCTTTATTATCAATGCATTTGTAACCTTTTTGATTGTTGCCATAACCAATGAAGGTACACTCGCATGATCTTAAGGACAGTTTATGAGTATTGTAAGGTCTGAGGCATGGGAAACATAAACAACCAAATGTTCTCATGACATTATAATCAGGTTCTCTTTCGTATAACATTTCATGAGGACATTTGTATTGTAAAACATTGGTGGGCATTTTGTTTATTAAGTATACAGCAGTTTCGAATGCCTCACTCCAATACTTTAATGGCATCGAAGCTTTTGATAGTAAAGTTAGAACAGTTTCAGTTATATGCCTGTGTTTTCTTTCAACTATGCCGTTTTGTTCAGATGTGTAGGGGCAAGTGATTCTATGTATGATACCTTTAGTGTTAAAATAACCTTTTAAAGGAAAGAACTCACTCCCCCCATCTGTTTGTATGATTTTTATGTTGCAGTTCATTTGTCTTTCAGCATAATTAATGAATTGCAGCATAGCATCATGTGTATCTGACTTGGCTTTTAGAAAGAAAATCCATGTGTATCGACTGAATGCATCTACAATAGATAAATAGTACCTGTGGCCTTGTCTTGAGGAAATTGGTGCAGGACCCCATAGGTCTGCAGTTAGCAGTTCAAGTGGTTTGTTGTACACAGTGTGTGATCTGCTAAAAGATAACTTATGGCTTTTGCCAATTTGACAATGTGTGCAAGTTCTTGAAACAGGTATGTGATTATAAGGAATGTTATTATCATTTAAAACTCTTGTCACAATATCATAACTAGGATGTTCAAGCTTGCAGTGCCAAATATCAAGATCATTACTAACACTGTTATTTTTAGAATTATCATTACTATCAGCAGTACACTTAGAACTATCAGTTTCGGTTACATTGTTGATACTAGAGAATTGAGTGCTAGCATTGCAACACCAATTATCATCGACATTTTCCAGTTTTGATTGCAAGTTGCAGAACTTGTATAGGCCATTATCCATTTTACCCTGTAATAATATGTTCTTGTTTAGAGAGTCTCTAACAAGGCAATAGTTAGGGTGAAACCCAAAATATACCTTGTTATCATTTGTGAATTGTGACACACTGATTAGATTTTTCTTAACATTTGGTACCCTAAATAGATTGTTAAGGAAGAGTTTTCTCTTTCCCTTAACAAACCCTGTTCCAGTGTGAGATATATTCATGGTTTCACCATTGCATGTTTGAATAACTTGCGTACCTGAGTAATTTCTGTTGCCAAGATTCAGGTTTTGCAAGTTGTTAGTGATGTGGTTGGTTGCACCTGAATCTGGGAACCAATCTTCACTGTTGACATCTTCAACCTTGCTTGAATCATCAATATTGCTTGCATTGGTTGAGGTTTCTCCATTAGATCTGACTTGGTTTGCCTGAGCTAAGTTTGCATTAGCATTTCTTTGATTAAATTGAGGCTGTTGAGCATTGTTGACATCAGTATTGAATCTAAAATAACATCTATTTGCTCCATGTCCAGGTTTATCACATATTTGGCATTTGATTCTTGGCGCATTGTTGGATCTGCCTCTTCCTCTCCCTCTCTGATTTGGGTTTCCTCTCTGTCCCTGGTTGTTACCTCTGCCAAGACCAGGTATGTTTCTTGATTGATTAGGGTTTCTTGAAGTTGAGGCAAGGTTTATGCTGAAATCATTTTGGGTAGCTTTTCTTTGTTCTACTCTGCCTTCATGAGCTAATAGAGCTGAGTACACAGTTTGAATGTCTGGTAGAACTGATTGAGTGGCGATAAAGGTAACAAGTGATTCATACTCCTCGTCTAACCCATTTGTTAATGTGAGAATTTGCTCATTGTCTGAAATTTGGTGTCCCACTGCCTTAAGTTTATCACATAGAGTTTTAACCTTAGATATATACTCTCTCATGGACATGTCACCCTTTCTTGAATTTTGAAACTCTCTTCTGTAGTGCATAATTCGTGCATACGATTGCGAATTAAAGATTTGTTGTATAGTAGTCCATATCTCATGAGAAGTATTGCAACCTATGACTTGTGATAGTAGATTTGTGATAATTGACGACAGTAACCAAGATGATAGAAGATTATCTTGTTTTTGATGATGGATATACGCTGGATTACCGGTCATAACCCCATCTTTGTTGACTGTCATGGCAGGTGGTATGGGTCTGGTTCCATTGACATAATCTTGAAGGTCATACCCCTTCAAGGCTGTTTCAATCTGGAATTTCCATAGAAGAAAATTCTCTTCATCAAGAGGGACAGTGATAACCTGACTCTTTGGCTTAACAAGAATGAGGGAAGGAGGGGTGGTTTCAGCACCGCCTACGCCAGAGTTGGTTGTTGATTGATCGTTGCTGGATCCTGTCATGGCTGAAAGAAAATGACCAGAGGCGTATGGTGAGGCTACCTGAATGAATGGGTAGCAACCTATGCAAGAACGAGATGAGAAACGGGATCAGGGGTGGTTCTTGCTTTCTTTTGAATGCAAGAATCAATACACCTGTGTCTGAAGATCAAATGACGAGATATCAGTCTCTGATGATCAGCAACCGATTGTTGTAGCCGTCGTGAATGCAAATTCCGGCTTGGCACGCACAATCTTGATAAGAACAGCTGCTGTGCGATCGGAAAGGTAGCACTCCGATGATGAAAACTAAACTGAGGAGACGACAAGCTACTTCTCCCTTTCAATCAGCAGTAAAGCACTTCAATGATGGCTGTTGGGCACGAGAAGCTCTGATACCATGTAAGAAATCAGAGTGCGTTTTGTAATATTTTGTAATATTTCTTTCTGAGTGAAAATGTGTGGAAGAGAATTTTCTTGTACACTGAATGAACAGAAATTAATTACAATACACGGTGTACAGGCTGTAATATATAGAGCAACAATGAGTATGGGCTGTGAACAATAATATAGCCCATTGAAAATGGGTACAAGCCCAAAGATAATTTTGTATTAGTATGTATGACGAGATACTTGCAACTTTAACAGATACATATATATATATATATATATACATATATAAATATGCATATACCAATGCAAATATGGATTAATGCCAAGCAAGAATTCATCTAAATCAAGTCAGGTGTACATATTCCATATTTTCAATAGTGCGATTAGCAAGGTACGAAATGAAACAGGTTGCAAGTTGGCTACAGTCAAGAATATAGAAGGAAGCAGGGTTCACATAGTTACCAACCGCACACATATATACACATATAAATATGCATATTCATATGCAGATTAACAAAATAGATTTATGCCTAAGTTTCCTTTATTAATCAGGTATTAGTTTTACGAAGGAGTACACATAAAGCCAAGGAAGCGCGGGTATGTTTATATATATGTATGTTAACGATATGCATATACACATATATGTGTCAGCCACCACATATATAAAAAATCAAGTTTTCAACCCTGAAAAAACAAGTGATAATGGCATGCAACAAAGAATAACCAACAACAACTCAAAGTAGCTATTATAATTTGGTTTCTATCGAAGTTAAAATACCTGAAATAAGATAATCATAAGATGAACTCACCTTTGACAGCGGTGGTTGTAGGTGCAGGCGATGGTGTTCATTGCCGAGGAACGACGAAGACAATCAAGGAAGAATGAGGCCGCTTGTAGTGGTCGTTAGTCTCGATTTGTGATGCACCGAGGGGCTGGTGACGACCTAAGGGTCTATGGTGGCTTGGTGGTCAGTGGCACAGTGAAGGAGGAGATAGGCGGTCGACTGATTATGGTGGAGGCGAGCACAGAAGGCAGCCAAGGTTCGTGCTTCTCGGTGGCGATTTGGTGGTAACGACGTTGGGGAGGAAGCCAACTTAATTTGAGGAGGATCAAAATTTTCTTTTTTTGAAAAAGAAAACTTCAACTGATTTAAAACGTAGAAGAGAGGAAGTGTTGTGGAGAATGGAAGGGGTGCTCCCTTTTTATAATATAAAAGAGAGGAACCAGAAACACGGGAAAACATAACGTGGTAAACAATTCAGATGGAAACAGACAAGTGTTTGTCTCACAACAAAGTTTAGACAAGTGGCAAAAGTTTCAGCTCATAGTTTACAAGTGTCAAAATTTTCAACCAAGTTTGAAAAAAATGTTAAAACCAAATCTTTGAATAAAAAATGTGTTGACTATGGTTCATACGAGATTTTAATGTGCATCGGATTTATATTCAAAGTTGGTAAAATGAACTTAATGAAAACAACTTACAAATTCAAATAAGTGTTTTTAAATTAAACCATGTTTAAAATAAATGAAATAAATTCGATTTTAAATTCTTAGGTTAAATTTCAAATGTATTTTCAAAATAAAATTTCAACAATTTACTAAACGGTTTAGACTAAATAAACGCGAATGAAATAAACATGTGTATTTTATCATGCAATCATTTTTTATTTTATCATGTCAGACATATCTCAAATAATGAAATTTCGAAATCAATTTATACTTGACAATTTAAAAAAAAACAATTCCAAAATTAGTTCTTTTGATAAAATTTCAAATTTATATTTTGAAATCAAGTTTCAAATACTCAAATTTATTTTTTATCAAACGTTTGATTTTTAACCAAACCATTCATATTTAAAGATCGAAATTCAATTCATTTTCAAAAGAATTTTATTCAAAATAATTCAAAAATAGTTTAGATTTCATATTCTTAAATTGAATTCCAAATATAAACATTTACTTTTAACATTAAATCTTAATAAAATTTATATCTTAAACGTTTGAAATTATGGGTCATTGGATGCTTCTCTGTAGCTTATACCATATGAAATGCGATATCCAACTCAAGATTTAGAGTTAGCTGCAGTGGCCTTCGCATTGAAAGCATGGAGACAATACCTTCTGGAAGAGGGATTTGGGTTATTTATGGATGAAAAGAATAATTTTAAATTTCAGATATTGATTGCATTTCATCTCGGGGATTTCAATCTCATATTGGAAGAAATCCCAGATGAAATAAGTGTAAGTTAGGTGTTTGTCTCGGAGTTTCATCTCAGGTCTCTAAGCTCACATCCGAACTAACTTAGAGTATTCGATATGTTAAGAATTGATATTCTTACATAATAATTTTTATGAATAGTACTACAAAAACTTAACTTAAACTTGAATTTCAAAATCGCTCCATTGTTAATAATCTACAAAAAAACATTCGTATTCATAAATAATAATGTGTTTAGACTAAAATATAACATGATACAAATAAATTATATATCTTATGATTTATGATCCATGAACAAAAACTATTGTTAGACACTCACAATTAAAAAAAATCCAAAACATCAAATAGTTACACATAAATAAAATATAAAATGCATAGTTTCATAAGTAATATAAATGGAAAAACTGCAAATATGAAAATCACAAAGATTGTAGAACATATATGGATATATGATATAGAAATATAACATAAAAATATACATAACGAATTAAATATTAAACATGATTCTTTTCGACTCTTCTATTTACATACAAGCAAAATCATCATGTTAAGCTAAAATAAAATCTAGTTATTAACAAGACAAATAGAAAAAGCTCCATCAATATATCTTAAAAAGTTATTCCTCAAGTGACTTGAGATGTAACTCAGATCCCACGCATGATGTTGATAAATTTAAAGAAAAAATTAGGATTAATTATAGCAATTAAAAGACATGCGTTCGCTAATAAAATAGCAAAAGAGTATAAAAGTTAGATTTAAGCTTTTATAATTATTGTTTTAAGTCAAGCACGACTTTAAATTTAAGCCTACAAAAAACCAAAATCTTGGCCAATCTTTCAAAATTTCATCTCGATGGATATATCTCACAAGATTGCCATATCTTAAGGGATATATACAAAGTGTGATTTATAGCATGATTTGTTGTTTCATTTCGAAAGGAAATCAAAGTGAGATCCTAGATGAGATACGAGGCTATATTTTTGAGATTTGCAACATTGATCACACGTTATTAATGCTTATCTTCCTAGATAAAACTAACCATGATACAATGAAGATAGTTGGAGTTTTTATCCTCATACAATTTTGGTACTGAATATATTATAGGATAGGTAAACTGAGCGGTTGATGCTCCTAGTAGGGTACATCAGAATATGGTGTTAGCCATGCTTGCAGATTGGAAGCATTGACTATTTAAGATGAGTAGTTAAGATCGATAGCTAGTTCGATTGAAGGGAGGATCACATTGTCATTTTATAAGTTCAACCGATATCATCGACATACTCACTTCTAAGTAGTTGGATGACCTATTACTAACCGATAGGATCAAGAGTCCCCAAAATGTGACTGTGATTGATCATTTAAAGGATTTTAATGTTAATCGAAATGGATGGCCGAGGAAGAAGGGACTATTGTTGTTCGAGATCAAAGTTTGCAATACATTTTAAGCAAGATGTACCAAGAGATAAAGATAAATTTCTTATCGAAGCATATGAAGAGGGTTGTTGGCCAATGGGTAAAGCAATACTTAAATTGCCAACAAGTTAAATCCAAGCATTAGAAACCGAGTAGAATGCATCAGCCTCCAAATTTCCCAGTATGGAAGCAGGATTGAACATCAATATATTTCATTAGAGCGTTTCCAAGGTCAAACAATGGAATGAACGTATAAAGGTTATGGTAGATAGGGTAAGTAAGAGTACTTATTTCATTCCTATTAGGTCAAAAACATAGTTAGACTATATGAGATTTCCAACAGTACAGTCATTGATAATGATTCTTTGTTCATTAGTGAATCTAGAGGAGTCTATATGAAGTGTTAGGTATCGAGCATAAGATGAGTATCACTTATCACCGTCAAATAAATAAGGGGACAAAGATAGCAAACAAGTTACTCAAAGATTTTGATGGTTCCATGAAAGACCATTTTTTCTGATGGAGTTTTCATATGACAATGGTTATCGGTACAGTAAGGGATGTTTCATTTTGAAGCTCGGTATGGAAGGCGGTGAAAGTCACTAGCTTGTTGGTATGGACATATGCAGATTAATTCTTGGTCTAGATTTGCGAGGGAAGCTGTTGAGTTAATCCATGCTAGGACGAAAGAAGCCCAATAAAGTTTGAAGAATTACTCAAATAAGAGCATAAAAATCTAGAGCTCTCAGTTGTAGATGGAATGTTTATCAAAGTATCACTAATGAAGGATGTGGTACTGTTAATGATATTTTTCAGCAATACCAAAAATAAGGGTACGGATGGGAACCTAAGGAAACCTAGGGATTATTTAGCTCCCACAAGCTTGAGTTAGTTCACCATTTCCTAGATACCAAGGTCTTAAGCCTGAAGATTAGTTACTCTTCCCTTAAGGGGTGAGTATCACGCTTGCGAGACTCAACAACCAGAAGTTACAATGGGATAAGGGATCCCTAAGCACAACAAAAGTAAGGAAGCTAAACGGCTTGTAGAAGGGTAATTTGGTAATATAACATAACACAATCATAATCATAGTAAAGTACAATATAATATGCAGAAATATTAAGAACACACAATTTATAGTGGTTCAGTTCAGATTGAACCTACGTCCACTTTATGGGCTTTGATGATTTTATTCATGGAGGAGGTTACATAAGAAATCCCCAAATTGATTTACAAATTAAGGTTAGCTCTCTTAGAAATGAGAGCAAGATTGGGATGAGAAAAGTCCTCCTTAAAATGAGACCCCTGGGGTCTTATTTATAGGCAAACCGGGCCCCCTTTTGCTGTTAGCTTAGTAGGATTCTCTTTCAGAAGTGGTAGTAGGCCTTCAGCCTCTTTGCACCTTTCGATCCCAGAAAATGTATTTCGGCCGCTTTTCTTTCCACTTGGAGTTGTTATCGGTTTTATCCTATTGTCAATCTTTAACGATAGGCTTTCGGTTTCGGGACCACTGGGTTCAGTCTACTTTCGCACTTCTTGGTTTCGGTGCCGAAGCTTTGTATATGCTTGCCAGTTTGATTATCTCTATCCCTATGCTTCCGGCTTTCGAAGCATGAAATGAGATGACCCTGTTGTCGGTATATGTTTTGTATTGCTTTACCTGCCTTTGTTCCTTTATATATATGTGTGTGTCTTTATCTTTGATTACTATTGTCTTCTGCTACTTGATTATCCCTTCGATGCTTGTTCTAGTGCAGATCTTTCTTATTGGTACTAGCATCAGAACTATTGATACCGATAGCTGTTTTAACCTCTTTCGTTTACTTCTTGTCCTTTTCTTTCTTTCTGTTGCTCTAGCGTTATCACTACCGCTGCTTCTTAATCTTTCGTTGTCAGCGTCGGATCAACACCTTTGTGCTTTGGTATCAGACTCGGGGATCTCGGGTCTTCCTTGGTAGTACTTGATGTTGACGCTCGGTTGCCATTCGAACCTCTCAGCTGTCGGTATTGGCTTTCAGATCTTGCTCTTGATAACACTGTAGCCTCTTTCAAGGCCCCTTCGTTCATGGTTCCGGTTTCTCTATTCGAAAACTTTTGCTCTTCTTGTCCTCTACTATCAGCGTCGGACCGACACCCTTGAACTTCCGGTATTGGCCTTGATTCCCTGAACCTTTTGCTGCCAGTATCCACTTTCTAATTTCTTACTCTTGGTGTCGGTTCCGTAACTTTTGAAGCATGCTTTCAGAGCTCTACCCATTTGGTTGCGGCTTCACCTCCTGAAATCCTTTTTCTTATTCTTCTGCTTCTTTATACCTTGCTAGTGAAAATTTTGGTGTTAACAGTTAGCCTTTCTAGTATAAAGAAGCTTTTGTTCTTTAGGACAAAATCTTGTTGTCTCTGTATAGCTTATCTATAACTTAAAAATTGTTAAGCAAATTTTGGCATTAGTTTCATATAACCCAAAATAGCGATGTAAGTGGAATCACAAACTTTCTTTATGAATAGAGCTTGGATACAAACACTCAACCATGTATTATTACAATCCTAATTGTGAATAATGTGCAAGATCAACTATGTATTTGGATATTTGTAAATAGAAAAACAAGAGTTTATTTTTGACAAACATAATGTATTAGTAGAAGTAATATGACTTACACTATGTTTGATATTTTACATATAAGGTGTAAAACACTATCTTGACTAAACTTTCCGAGTAATGAATGTTAGGGTAAACATGCCGTGAGTTTAGGGAACTTCCCTGTGTAAAGTGCTAAAGTCTCACAAACCCTATATGGAAAACTTTGAACTAGAGACCTGAAGCAGCAACCTGGCCGCTAATTCAAACACCCTTATTTTGAAACATAGTGACATATCTGAACTCTGTATGCAAATATAACAAAAGGAATTTAATCATTCTTTATGGAAATGAGCATAGGAAATTCATAGTTAGGCTTGACCTTTTTTAGGGTAATGCAGATATATAGGTTATTTTCTGAAAGTATTTGTAGGTTTAAAAGTACTCTATATGAATTGCAAGGAAAAAGGTTCGTAGCTTAAACTTGAACTTATACCATAAAAATCCGAAAACTTAAATATTGAAAGAATTCCGAGACTCATACTCGGATAAATAGAAATCAGAAATCATATAGAAATCCCGGGACTCACATTCGGGTAAGTAGAAATCAAAAATCATGTAGAAACCTAGAGACTCACACTCGGGTAAGTGGAAACCAGAAATCATATAGAAACTCCGAGACTCACACTCGGGTAAGAGGGAACCAAAAATCATATAGAAACCCCGAGACTCACATTCGGGTAAGTGGGAACTAGAAATCATATAGGAACCCCGAGACTCACACTCGGGTAAGTGGGAACCAAAAATCATATAGAAACCCCGAGACTCACACTCTAGTAAGTGGAAACCAGAAATCATATAGAAACCCCGAGACTCACACTCGGGTAAGTAGCAACCAGAAATCATATAGAAACCTTGAGACTCAAACCCGGGTAAGTAGCAACCAGAAATCATATAGAAACCCCAAGACTCACATTCGGGTAAGTAGCAACCACAAATCATATAGAAACACTGAGACTCACAATCGGGTAAGTGGAAACCAAAAATCATATAGAAACCCCGAGATTCATACTCTGGTAAGTGGAAACCTGAAATTATTGGAAAATGCTATAAGTAAAATGCCTCAGCATGAGCATAAAACAATTATCTAAAGCTCACTCAAAGATCATTCAATAAGAACATCACAAATCATCCAAGGATTATCCATACAAGCAATTGTAAACATCTCATACATCATTGGAAGTAACCAAAAACCATAAATCATCTTGGGTTCTGCGGAAGTTTACTCAGAGAAACCATACGAGCGAAAGGTTCATAAATATACTGAGGAATAATTTCTCGGACGCATATGTAGAGGACGACTTTCAAAATAAATTAATCCTATCCTAAACCAAATAGTCATTCAACAGTTGTTCCATTCAGTTTCTAACCATTTGACCCTTCAGAAGTAGTTCCAATTAATTACTTCATCATTTATCCATTCAGTAGGTAGTTCCGTTCAATCATCCAAATTTTAAATTGTTTGATCATTCAGCAGGTAGTTCCGCTTGGCTATCTGAATCCATAATCGTTCAGCGAGAAGTTCCGTTAGGTCATCTGGCTATCAACCATTCAATGAGAAGTTCCATTTGATTATTTGATTGTTGGGTATCTAACGTCTAGTCTTATTCCTAACCCCACGATATGCAAATGAATGAATGCTCTAAAAGAGATCGACATTGGTCCCTTTATGGGCAGATGCATAACTAGCCCCGCTTAGTGGGCGACTCCACTAGCTGGAGATGCAAGTTTTTAGGCCCACTTGTAGGGCACTCCATTGCTAGAGATGCATGTTTTTAGGCCCACTTGTAGGGCACTCCATTTCTAGAGATGCAAGTATTGTAGCCCTACTTGAAAAGGCACTCCCTCGTTGGAGATGTTGCTTCTCTTCTTGGAAGCTTTGCTACTCCTCTCCTAGAGGCTTTTGTTTATCGCTCCTCTTCTGGGAGGTTGTATTGTTGCTTCTCTCTTTAGAAGTTTTGTTTGATGTCTTCTCTCTCTGGAAGCTTTGTCTGATGGCTTCTCTCTCCGAAAGCTTTGTTGATGTTGCTTCTCTCCTGGAAGCTTTGTTTGTTGTGCCTCTCTCCCCAGAAGCTTTGTTGATGTTGCTTCTCTCCCTCAAAGCTTTGTTGATGTGCCTTTTCCTCCAAAGGATCCATTGGTAGAATGTTTCACACCTTTCATAGAAGCATTCGCACATGTCAGTATGACATGTTTGATGAAGGTAGTTACGAAACTTTAAGATAAACGAGATAAGGTTTTGAGCAATCTCATTTAAGCCGGGCAATGATTGGCATTTAATCATTCCTTTGTCGCATATTCCTTTAGGCGACTCCCATCAAATCTTTCCAATGATTGATAACTTTGGTGTGCATTTAGTTGGACGTTGTGTTCTTTGAATGCTCCCATTTGAGCTTTCGTTCCCTTCAGTGAGACAAGATATATGCAGAACGTGATGCCTTTGAGCCTTTGTTGCATGCACAAGCTTGAATAGGTTTTGGTTTTTACCTTCAATGACACTTGAATTTGTATTAATATTTGTTTGACTACAAGTAAGATAAAAAGTAAAATGACTAAAGAAAGCAAGTATTTGAAATAGAAAACTTGTTATTCGGTTCCAATCCTTTGTTGGAGTGTTTTCAAACATTTCTTTCGTTTGTCATCTTTCAATCTTTCTGGATAGGTCCCTTTTACCTTTTGGTTTGGATCTTCTTTTATCAAAACAAGACACTAACCGGTTTGATGCCCTTTTGCTTTATGATAGGAGCAATAACCTTTTTCTTTGTCTAACTCTGAAGCGCCTTCTGTAAAAGAATTGGAACCGAACTCTCCTGCCTCCTGACTTTGTTACAAGATTTTCTCTATGTTAATAATTTCTTCCATGTGAATGAATTTGTCAGCCTTAGAATAAAATTCATTCAAGCTTTCACATTCGTTTAGCACAAGCTCCTTCCAGAAAGGTGTTGGTGCAAGCAACCCTGAATGCACAACTATCAGCTTCTCTCTCTCTCTCTGTCTGTTGCTCCTTTTACTTTGAGCAACTCTGTATGAAATCTCTTCAGATAGGTGTCAAATGATTCTTCTGATCCCTGTATAATAGTGGCTAGATAATAGATGCTGATTGTTGGGTCCTTCCACACATGAAATTGTGTGATAAACGCAGTGGATAATTATTTCCGAGTTGTGAAGAATTGGCCGCGATAATATCTACACCATTTGCTAGCTTCCTTATGAAGAGTTGTCAAGCAGATCTTACATCGAAACGCCTCGAGAGTGTTATACGAATCCATGTAACTTTCGAAAAAGGAGAGATGCTGTTCAGGGTTTGTATTCCAATCATATACAAGCCGAGGTATTTTCATATTGAAGGGAACTTCAGCTAATATTATCTCATTAGAGAAGGACAGTCATTGTGAATCTTCATTTTCCGACGACATTGGGCTTTCGTTTTCTTCCGAATTGACCATCGCACTTAAGGTATGACTGCTTCTTTGCAAAACTGGCTATCTTGCAAACTCAGTATTTTCCTAATTTGACTATCAATTTCATAAGTTTCTATTGTTCTTGATCCTACTTCATATGGTTTTTCTCCAAAAGCCCTTTCGACCATGTCTTCTTTAATAGCCATGCAATACTTCCAACTCATCGTCTGTTTCTTTCCTTAAGCTTGAAGGTCCCCAGTTTGCAGATTCGCTAAGTTGAAGTCGAAAGTATACAATCTTCTAGGGTGGATGATGTGCTAAAATCTTGCTCATGATTCTTTCTCGGTCTAACCATCTTTAACGGATATTGGGAATATCTTTTTTACGATAGAAAGGAAGGCGAGGAAGGGGGCTTCATATAGGGTTGTAAACACTCATGTTCCCTAGCTAGGTTTGAAAGGAAAGAAGAACTGCAGCTCGATTTGAGATGAAATCTTGCAATAGCTCTAGGGTGCACCTGATAAGAGAGTTGGGATTGCGCCTTTACTAAAGACCTATTATTGTCAATTCCCAGTCTTAAGACAATTATCCCTAATTCACTAAGGATGCAGATGGATACAAATAGTTTTGTATCTGAGTCCTTATTCAAAAATAAAAATATTTATCTGTATCCGATATCCGTGGACACCCGTTTAAGAATATACGTATCAGTATCCATGGATATTTTCGGATATCCGAAAATATCTGTATTCTCCTTAGCGAATAATGATATCCGAAAAATAAAAACATAAACGTATTCGAAACTTAAAAATGTACATTGGATGCGATTATCCAAAAATATCCGAAAACAAAACAATAAGGTATACAAACACATCACTCACATGCAAATTTGGTTCATTAAATATTTTATGAAAGATGAATACATATAATTAAAAATTACAAGTAAGACATCGATCAAATAAATGTCAATAATAAATATTTTAAGAGATAAAGTGCCTAAGATATGAAACAAACCACCTTAAGACTAAAATAAAACAAAATATAAAACATCGAAGCATATACACAATTATGTCTTAATTATAACCATACTACAAAAATAAAATGAGTACATAATTTAAAATGTTGCATAATACCAAATACAACGTTCTTTTATAATCCTATACTTGAGATTAATTTAGCTATTTTAAGGCAATTTATATATTAATTTAAGCTTAGTTGTAAATTAAAATTTATATATGTAATACACACACACATACACACACATCAGAAAATCGGTGGATATTTTTCGGATAGGGATACCACTATAACCATATCCGTATCCGGAAGGATTTTGGGATATCGAATATCCATATCCGCATTCCGAGTAACATATACATTCCTTATTTTCGGATACGAATGCAGACGAATATCGATATTTTCGGGTACTCATTGACAACCCTAGTTTCATGATGAAAAGGGAGAGCAAGGATGTAAGGTTTATGGTAAAGACGAAAGTAAGAGAAATATGGGTTAACTACAAGGATGGAGGTGGGATAGTAAGGTCAAAGGTTTACGGTACACTATTCTTCCGATAATCCTTGGATCAATGGTGTTGAAGTAGCCACTAGTATCTGAAAGCTCTCTGTTGAAAGTTTCAATCAATAATCTTGCTTCTTAAAAGCTTAGTCCAATCCAGGATGGAACATCTCAGGGATGTGGCTGTTAACCACAAGGTCGGAGGTTCAAGCCCTCCATCTAGCACCAAAATGTTAACGATGTTTCTCGTCAACACCGGAAATATGGGTATGGATGTGAACCTAAGAAAAATTAGGGAATATTTAGTTCCCACAAGCTTGAGTTAGTACACCGTTTCCTATATATCAAGATCTCAAGCCTAAAGATTAGTTACTCTTCCCTAAAAGGGTGAGTATCATGCTTGCGAGACTCAACAACCAATAGTTACCTTCGGATAAGGGCTCCCCAAGCACAACAAAAGTTAGGAAGCTAAACGGTTGTAGAAGGGTATATTGATAATGTAGCATAACACAATCATAAGCATAGTAAAGTACAATATAATATACGGAAATATTAAGAACACACAATTTATAGTGGTTCAGTTCAAATTGAACCTACGTCTACTTTAAGTGCTTTGATGATTTTATTCATGGACGAGGTTACATAAGAAATCCTCAAATTGATTTACAAATTAGGGTTAGATCCCTTAAAAATGAGAGTAACATTGTGGGATGGGAAAAGTCCTCACCAAAATGAGACCCCTGGGGTCTTATTTATAAGAAAATTGGGCTCCCTTTTGCTGTTAGCTTAGTAGGAGTCTCTTTTGAAAGCGGCAATAGGCCTTCAGCCGCTTTGCACCTTTCGGTCCCAGAAAATGTGTTTCAGCCGCTTTACTTTCCCCTTGGAGTTATTATCGGTTTTATCCTGTTGTCGGTGTTCAACGATAAACTTTTGGCTTCAGGACCACTGGGTTCGGTCTGCTTCCGCACATCTTGGTTTCAGTGCCGAAGCTTTGTATGTGCTTGCCGGTTTGATTATCTCTATCCCTATGCTTCCAGCTTTCGAAGTTTGAAACGAGATGGCTTTTTATCGGTATATGTTTTTTTATTTCTTTACCCGCCTTTGTTCCTTTATATATGAATGTATTTATCTTTGATTACTATTGTCTTCCTCTACTTGATTATCCCTTCGATGCCTGTTCTAGTGCAGATCTTGCCTATTAATACTAGCATCAGAACTATTGATACCGATAGCACTTTTTATCCTCTTTCGTTTGCTTCTTGCCCTTTGCTTTTTTTTTGTTGCTTTAGTGTTATCTATACTTCTTCTTAATCTTCCGTTGTCAATGTTGGATCTACACCCTTGTGCTTTGGTGTTGGATTTGGGAATCTCGAGTCTTCCCCGGCAGTACTTGATGCTAACACCCGACTGCCACTCGAACCTCTCTGCTATCAGTATTGGCTTACGAATCTCGCTCTTGATAATGCTTTAGCCTCTTTCAAGGCCCCTTTCCTTCATGGTTCTGGTTTCTCTATCTAAAAACCTATTGCTCTTCTTACCCTCTACTATCGGTGTCAGACCGATACCCTTGAACTTCCGGTATTGGCCTTGATTACCTGAACCATTTGCTACCAGCATCCACTTTCTAATTTCTTGCTCTCGGTGTCAGATCTGTAACTTTCAGAGCTTGCTTCCATAGCTCTACCCACTTGGTTGCCGCTTCACGACCCAAAACCCTTTTCTTTAGATTTTTTATATTTTGCTAATGCAAATTTCGGTGTTAACAGGTACATTTTGGGAAGTCAGGGTAACTAAAATCAAGATTTGCTGGATCGTTCCCGATCGTAAAAACAATTGCGAAACTCGCATATCGAGTAGAGTTACCGAGCAGGTTAGCTAAAGTCCATAATGCTTTTTAATGTTGCTGGTCTTTAGAAATATGTTTATGATTTAGAGATTACTCTCGCTTTGACAACATTGGACGATTTAGTTTGGAACCATTTAACTTTTTGAGACAATAGGTTTCAGTTGCGGCCTGAGATGAAAATATACTAAGCAATAAGATAGTTAAACTAATGAATGTTCAGGAGAGCGATAACGCGGAAGATGGTAATTCAGAAAGAATTGATAGGTTTATGGATACTTATCCGAGCTGTTATGATGGTATTTCCTATGTTGTTATATAGGTAGATAGCGATATGATATACCAGCATTTTTTGCATGTTTGATATGCTTGATTTGTAGTCCTTACTGAATTTCGAGGATGAAATCCTTTAAGAAGGGGAGCCTATAACACCCTAAATTTTTAGTTTAATATTATTCAAGAAATTTAATTGAATAAATTAAATATATTAACAAAGTGTAATTAGAAGATGATTTTGATAATTATTATGGTCAGGCCTTATTTAGTTAATCCTTACGACTGTTTAAAGCTCAACATAAGAGAGAACATATGAGAAGGGTAAAATATGAATATTCCTTCGCTCTTCAATTCATTCTCATATTTAACTCATAAGCAATCAAACATAAGAAGAAGGCGGTCATTAACTAAGCTAGGAAGAGGAAACTTAGAAAAAAATAGATAGCAAAAGCTTAAGGAAACTAAAGCAATATCAAATATGACTTCTATCGTCCATTTAAGGTGAAAAATATTCAAAATAATCTCTTTATTCTTTTATATGGATTCAGCCATAGGTAGTGACTGATTTATTATTGTTATAGCTTCGTTGTGACCGTTTAATAATTATTTAGATAGAGTTATGACTTGTGGAATTTATTTTAAATTCATTTTTGTAGGTTTTAGATAGAAATTCTAAATTTAAGTCTCCAAATGCTTTGTAATTTTGATAGGTCATAAATAACACCAATTTGAAGATGGGTTTCAAATTTCATAATTTTTCAGGATATTATATATATGTCTAACAAATTTCCTATAGTAGAAAATAGGTTATTGTTAGGTTTTAATTATTTAAAATTATTAGATAGCAATTTTGGGCCTAAAAAATTTATATGATAAAGAGGATGGAGAACCTGAATTTCTATGATTTTTTGGGATTTCTCCCATGGAAATATGAATTTTCATGAATTATTTACATTGGATAAGCATATGAATGGTTTGTTAATTAAGGATATTAATTAACTACGATTGTAAAATATCTTGTGAAAAAGTGATTTTATTGGCTTATAAGAAGACTAAGTTTTGTTTCCAACCAATCATTGATTGCCAAATAATTGTGGTTAGTTAAAAGTATTAGCTAGATGAAAAGAGAATAGGCTCTAAGAATAATAACAACCACGTCATTGAGAGGTGGCACCCCCATATCGCCCTCAAGCCATATCGCCTCATTGAAGGAACCAACCTAAATTCAAACCGACTTTAATAATGTGTGTGATATTAAAACAACTAAATATAAGACACATTAGTTCACTTGTCGCTAGAGTCTATAAAGGGGTATCACATCTCAAGATAACGATGGTTAATAGAGGATGCCTCCTCTATTCAATTATGTATGTTTGTTTTATGGAGCAGAAAGATAATATAGCAGTTTGTTACTCTTTACTTCCACATTGGTTTTATAAATATGTTTTGTGCTCCAACCAATCATGGATCAACACTAATAGGGTCGACATTATATTTTTGTTTTATTTTAGATACTAGATGATAACGTCTTTCTTTTGAGTTGACACAAAACTAGATAAACAGTGTTGTCTCACTATTCTAAGTTTAAAATAAGTCATGTTTTGAATAAAGGGTGGTAAGCTCATATTACATAAAGGTCGACAGGGGCCGAAAGCGACATAGATGTCATTCTATAGCCATATCGTATCATGTTTTGACTTAGACAGAGGTCGATAGAGGTCGAAAGGGGGCCATATTACATCCAGAGTCATTTTTATATAGAGGTGGATAACTTTATCGTATCATGTTTTACTTAGATAAAGAAGCGACATTTGTTATCTTTGTTATAGTGATAGTTCAATTGCTTCACTATGACGACTTTGGGGATGCTAAAGCCTTAAAAAAATTGAACATGGATAATTATACCAACTATCATTTGGGGACACCGATGTTTTGTATATTGACACATGCATGGTTATATATTATTGACACTACTAATTAGGACATCATCGAGTAGTAATTTGATATACATTAAATTTAAAAGGGTAACAATCTAAATTGGGGATACCAATAAAAGTAGGCTGAATTTTGAAGGTACAAGATGGAATCATAAAATTGATGAAAATGATGGTTTAGAGTTATAATAGGAAAAATATAGTTATTTAACCAATCTTTCTAACTATTAGAAGAATTCTCCCTACCTTTAGATCTCTTGTTCTATCCCTCGATCAAAGAGAGAGGCCCGTACTAAACCGAGATGCAAACCCACCGACTGTAACATCCTGAGTTTTGCAACAATTTGAAATATTAATTTTAATGTGATTTTGAACAATGTTGGTTTAAATATTAAAATTGACGTTTCTGTCATAGATTGTTAAAATATGAACTTAACTTGATTTATTGAGAATTGATTCTCAATGGCTATATATGATAATGAAAGTGTTTGATAATCTATTTATAATAGAATTTGAAATTTATATTGAATTAACAATAAAAAATGATTAACTAATTTTGAGATTTTATTTTATATTGATAATTATAATTTATGGAATATGGAAATAATACATATCCATTTGATCGTACAATGAAATTTCAACTAATGCATTTATTGTAAATATAGTTATAATTTGGTTGTATTGAAATTTATGAGAACTGAAATTTAATATTGAATTATTTGAATTAGAATTGAGTTAATAAATTTATGGTTAAACTTTAATGATCTGATCGTGGAAAATTGTATGGGGAAAATTCAAGTAAATTGTTTAAGAAATTTAATGCAACTTATTTTGATTGGTAGTGACTTATATTGATTGCAAATGAACTTGTGATTTGTTTATATTGATTAACAATGAAAGTTGGAATTTAATATGAATATATTTAATGAGATTGATTGGTGCAATTAATAATTGAAAAAAAAATCTGAATTTGTAAATAATGAAATTTGAATTCACAATAAACGAAATTTTATTTTTGATTTGGATAGAATTTATAAATTTTTGAATTTAATTTAAAAGTAAATAAATGAAAATTGAAGATTTTAATATATTATGAACCTGTTAAATTAGCTATTTTGTAAACAATTTCGGAATTCGATGAAATTAGTTCATTGGATCCGGAATTGTAAATTATTGTAAGATCTAAAATTTCGTAGCCATCAGAGTTATCGTTTGATTGTAAAAATTCAAAACGTGTACAAATGTATTTGTATAATTTAATTAAAATGATCGAATTTTAAGTTTAACTATTGTAGACTTCCGAATTGGGCTTCGCCACTAGTCCCATTGCATTCAGAAGGCCTTATAACCTATTGGTAGGCTGTAAGCAAGCCTGATTTGGACACAGCTCCATTTTTGGCTTAAACACACATAAAACGATAAATATATTATTAAAATAATATCTCAAAACCCTAATTTCAATGGCATCCGCCACTGTATTTCGATGTCCATAAGTATTTGAAACTTCATGGCTTAATATATTCTAATCCGCTCAACAAAATCGAATACTTCCAACTACGAAGTTGAAGATCTTCGCGAGATCTTTCCATCCATACAGTTGATCGTGGGTTTATGTTTCTCGAATCACTAGGATTTAGACATAAAGGCGGTGTGGTGTTCGATGAATTGGTGGCCGATGGTCTGTAGGTAGAACGTGGTTGAAAGGGAGTTAACGATATTGGGTTACAGTGGTTTAGCATAGTGTGATGGGCTGGAAGGAGGGCTGTGGATGATGACGTGGAAGATAGCTATTGGATGAGGAGAGTTTTTTTTATATAATTTAAATTCAAACGCGTATAACTTGCTCATACAAATTCACATTTGAAAGCGGTTGCATCCGTTGGAATCATATCGAAATTCTGGACAACATGAAGCTGCCATGGACTGATTCTGAAACTGTTGATTTTTGGGCCTACAATTGAATTTCAAAAGCATTTGAAATCAAAGGTGAGTGATTAAACCCACTCACACCTAACTAGAATATTTGATTGTTATTTAAATTAAATTCATGTTATGATATGATTGTATTTTTTGCTGTTTGATTGTTTATTTGTGTTAATCTTCAAAGATAGTATAATTTTATTTAACTATTAATATAGATTGTACAGTTAGAATTTAATTACTAGTTTAAAAACCTCATACCTGATGACTAGTAAACTGATGTTATCTTGAACTGTTTGAATGTACTTATTTTGATGGATGCCTTGGATTTATATATCGAATGTATTGATGGGTAATTCATCTTGTTATTCACCTTGTTTATATATGACCATTGTTTATGTTGATTAATCCCAATCATTTACCTTAGATGTTACGGGGATCAAATAAACCCGGCATTAATCATTAAAATGAATTAAGAATGCAGGTTGAAATGATAAATACCTATGACCCTTATTTGGATTGAAATGATATATATCCTTTCCCAAAATTCTAAAATTAAAATTTTAAGTATCGTTTGGCCATAAGATAGAAAATTATATACGAGCACCAATTAGTTAAATAAAATTTGTTTTAACCTTGAATCTTGAAATATTGTTTTTAAGAAACAATGTTTTATAAATTGATTTTCTTTGAACTTGAACTTTGAATTTTTTAAATATATAAAAGCTAAAGGAAATAATTTGATGTTGCAAAACTGAAGTTAAAAATGATGAATATATTGAAATCGAATTGTTTTATCCGTCTTTGAAATCTACTTTAAATCAACTTGATTTATTAGTGATATTTGAATTTTGAACTTCAGATTATTATAAATTGAATAAATTCAAATGAATATTCAAATTGGAATCTTCGGATATTTGAATTAAACCTTTGAATTGAATTTAAAATAAATTGAAGGTTGAATTGAAATATCGAAGTTGAATCGATCTGATTTGAAATTGAAACATGACTTCAAGTTATTCGAAAGGAACAATTTCGATTCGGATTATAATACTTTAAACCATTCTGTAACATATTTTATTTAATATTTATTTTATTTTATAAACTATACTATTCAACTTATATATATTATACTATCTTTGTAAACTATTTTTTTTACTTATATATATTTACTATTTAACTAATTATCTATTTTACAAACTACTTTATATTTTACTACATATATGTATATTTTACTAAATTCTGATAAACACTATTTTAATATTTAAACTATTTATCTAGAATTTTATTATCTAACTATTTATTTCCAAACTATTTTAAGTATATATCTAAATTATTTTAACATACTTTTCAACTATTTTCAATATTCAAATTTTTGGAATTGGAATTATTTCGAGATTCTAAGTTCAGTTTAAATGGAGACTTTAATATGAAAATATTCTATCTATATTATTGGAATGAGTTTAAAGAAAAATCTGATATTTTGATATGAAATATGTACCATTTTGAAATGTAAATACCAATTGATGTGAAAATTGTAAACGTTGAGTTGTTAAAGAGAACGGGATCGGATATTGTCATATTTTCTGCCAATACCGAAAACCACTTTAACAACTGTGTACGTGGTGGAAAATCCAGAATGATGTAGGTTGGTTTGGCGAACGCTACTAGAATGAAGCAAGAGAATGATGATGGATGTCATCGACCTTCGAGTCATAATTAATATAACTAAAACAGGGCTATACCGGACTAAGTGGGGTTAGCTACCCCCATCGGAAACACTTCTTCTTTTATTACTAAGTCCCTTGGTTGATTTAATTTGAAAGATGTGTATCCTTAATTGGGAGAGTTGTCCGAGGTGGGCAGTAGTCACGACTATGCGTTACCATCAGTCCGGGAATGTAACTAGTATATTCCTACTCTGGGCATTCCTCATGTGCCTTGTCATATTATCTTGATCGTGACCGCTATGACTTTGATTTTTACCGTACCTATGGAGTGCCCTCTAATAGCCACTGGTTTATTGTGGACTTTACGGTATCTATATAGACTACGACATTATAAACAGTGTAAGGGTAATAATGGTAATCCCACTTACGCTATTTTAATATTTTATATTTAACCATATATACTATTATAATAGTGTATTGTATTATATATTATCTAGTTTGACGGATCCTTAGGAGATGGAAATTCTCGTAACATCTCATAAGTTATTTCACTCATATTATCACATGAATTTGATTTAACTGATCTGAGAATATTTTAGTTCTGATCCAAGTGTTTTAGTCTTTTCATTTGTGCTCAGGTCAGCCTGAGTTTTTCAGTTATCGAAGACATTGTTACAAAGATGGAGATGGAGCTTGACAGATGTATTATTATTATTTCCGCTGCAGATATTGGTATGTTTTATGATAGTTAACTATGATAAATTCATGTAATGTAAAATCAAATGTATGTTTTAACAGCTTCATGAACTATTATTTATTTATTACATTTTGTCCTTCCGCTGCGAGATTCTGTGATTGTTTTCTTCTTTTCTTATATTAATAACAATAACTGTTTGTATTTTTGATTTGTTTAAGTCGACATTTAAGGACCATTGTCAATTTGAACGGTCAAAATTCAGGTCGTTGCATAATCAGACTTCCTTTATATGGGTATAGGATCGAAAGAGAAAGGGGTCTCTAGATTGAACCGTGATGATTTATTATACTTATTGATTTCATGGAAGAAACATTGACTCTATACTAACTACTTTTCTGATCCTGAATTTCAATAAAAATTGAAACTCACACTCATCCAAGCATGGATCATGTAAATTTGGTACATGCAAATAATGAGCATGAGCATTATCAGAGTACAATAAAATTAACTCTGTGATGATCTGTATTCTACGTATCGAAGCATCATAGAATATTTATATAATTTGCATATGAGGTTATATGGTCATATAACTTTGGGAAATGACTATTAGGGTCATTTCTTATCTTCACTGTTTTTATCGAATTTTAATGTGACCAATTTACCCTCAGAGAATCTTGTTTCATCCATAACTTTTGATTGGTAAGAAATCAAGATTTAAAACCACTTCCATTGGGTTCAGATGATGATTTCCCATTATGTATAGTGGTCACATTAAGAAAACAGACTTATCGTTCAAGAGAAATGGCTGAAATAAGGTTTGAAGAGGATTAAATAGCTTAAATGAGCTCAAATGGGTCATTAGTTAGTGGGCCCCATATCCATTTTGGGATTAGTATGTTATGGGGACGGAATGATAAGAGAAAATTCTCCCACTCATTTCACAACTTCCAAAATGGATACCAACATCGATTAATGGCTTCCATCCTCTAAAACCACCTTAATCCTTACTTCATTTAGCCAAAACACCTTATTATGTGAAGATTAAGCCAAATCAACATCAAATTAAGTTAAGAGTTGCTGCAACACCTAGGGATTCGAGCCAAACATTATTCATCTTGAATCTAACTCTTCTTGGGTAATTAATATGAGTGACTAGTATTCTTGCTCACTAATTAGGGTACATTATCATGTAAATCATCTTAAAAATATGAAAAAATGCTCATAAATCATCATTGATCATATAATGACATATATGTAAGTTTGGGTTTATTTAGGTAAGATTTGTGAAACCAGGAATTCAAGGAAGGGTTGGGTATTGGCATATAAATATGGGTTTTGGGTGGTTTATTGTGCTTTATTGATCTGATAGTTACTAGAGTATGTTTTTCATGTTAGTGTATTGCATAGCAATGCTATAATGGATGTGAATGTCGATGAATGGAGAAATAAGATGGGAAAACTTGTAGCAGATTCCAGTTCGGCCAAGACTGGTTTGAACATCAAGCCGGATCGACATGGACTCAGATCGGCACAATATTTTGTATGGGCAACAAGGAAGGCCCCAAGAAGTCATAAGCAAAATTTCAAGTCATTTGGAGTTCCAGAGACCAAGCTATGGCACCTTCAAGTTCGGTTATACATAAAGAAAGAACTCCAGTTCGGTTGGGAAGAGGAGCAGGATTTGGCTAAGAAATGGAGGGGAAGGAGCCTCCGGTTCAACATGCCGAACCGAATCTGGATCGGCATGACTGATCCAATTCCGGATCGGAATGAACCAATCCGAATATGGATTGGTATACGAATCGGATCCTGGTTTGGTTTTCGAACCAGATCTCGGTTAGACCAACACCCCTATCTGGATTAGCTAGGCCGACCAAGAGTTAGTGATGACATAGAGGTTGGTTTGGGTGGCGACTTCAAGTAGTGGAGCAAGCATGGTGTGGTGTTCCTTCTTGGCCACAACTTTAGTCTTCTTGATTTAATTTTTTATAATACTAAAAGAAATTCTAAAATGGCTACCATCTTTCGTTTCGCTAAAAACAGATGTCTATATCTCTAAATCTACATTTTTCGCTATAAAAACATGTATACAAATAGTCTATTTTTGTGTATCCTTGACTTGCATTATCTCTAGCGCATTTATGTTTGGGTTTGAATTTTAAAAGGATTAATAGAATTAGATGGGTGCTAACACACTATTGAGTCGGCACATCAAAACCTTCATGTTTTAAAGATTCTTTTTGAGAGATTATATATGTCTTTGCTCATTCTTCCTCCAGCTTGGTTTTTTTCTTCCTTCTCTAGCTTGCTGCTTGTAAGTCTTCTCCAAGACATAACTCTAGATCTGAAATGTTATATTTTTTCCTTTTTCAAAAAAAAAAAGGAATTTTTAAAACAAAGATCTATATTGTTTCATCTCTCTCCGTCCCTGTTTAGCTCCACCTGCACCCTTGACCTCCGACTACAAGCCTGAACCGTCACCACAAAAAGCACTACTACAAATCATACATGTTGCTTCGCCTTATTTGCACTTGTTATGTCAACAACCAAGAAAATACTATTTTCTGCTCTCTTTCTAAGATTACAACAAGTGTAATTGGTACAGAAAAAACAATAGGATAAGAGGAAAAAAATAAGTTGCTTCGGTTATAATTGAAAACCAGTGCAAATAAGGAGAAGCAAATAACTACATTTGCACTGGTTATATGTGAAATCAGTGCAAATATTATGTTTGTATCGGTTTTTTCACTCGCTTTCCACCAACCGGTGCAATTTGTAATTATTTTAAAATAAATGGCATTTCACCATTAGAATTAACAATTTATTTCTTATACCAAAAACAGGAACTAATCCCCTTACTGTATAAACTATAATCAACTATTTTAAAACCCTCGACCTATGCATCTCCGTTTTCCTTTCTCCCAAATCCTAGTAGCAACCGTTGGACTACACGAAGAATAAACCGAACACGATTTCCTCCCAAGATCTACAGCTTAACTTTCTCCTCCTTCCTCAAAAATTCGATGAATTTCACCAGAACACTATTTCCAATAGTAGGCATCCGCGGCTTTGTTGTTTACTAAATGCTCAAATCTCCTGGAAGTTTGAAAACCATAAAACTCAAGGTGATTTCCAAAACCCACAATTTTCCCGATTATGTTCTTACTTCCTCGACACCAACGATGTTAGGTATTTTTAACTCACACATGTATATTTTATATAAATCAGTCAGCAAATATTCATTTTACTTATTTCAATTTGTTTGGACGTACCTAAACGTATAAGTTACTACATAGGATTGACCTATATTTTTTATTCCGCTACATTTACTTCCCAATTACTGATTTGATTTTTGTAATAACCCGAAAATTTGGCAAAATAGATTAATTATTAGAATTTCAAAAAAAGGAATTCTACAAACAGTGGAATTTGACCATGAAACTTTAAGTAGTTTGAGTTTTTTGGTATGCGTTGCGAACGCTTTCATTTCTTTTTAGCGTCTCATCTTCATTAGAGAAGCTAAAACCGAATGGATAGAGCAGATGGTCCAAGTACAGAACTTCTTCTTTTTCATTACTTCCATGGTCGTGCCGATGTGTTTGTCTCGGAATTCTGGTCAACTTTCATGCCTGGAGTTTCGCGAACGGAGTCCGTATGAAAATGTTACGGACGAAATACGAAAATGGACGGAAAATAAATAAATCAAAATTCATATATATTATACTTTATTTGACAAGCCCGACCGGGCTTTTGACGCCCAGGAAATCGACTATAGCGGTCGACTTACTGGGCGTCAAAACGCCCTGTGACAGCTAGATTTTTAAGGTTAGATTATAATATAATTTCAGATGAATGGACGAATGTTATGAAAATAGATCCAATGTTCAAGGCCAATTCCATCCCTATAAATAAAGGGGTAAGGCCTCATTCTTTTCCATTCAAATCTGTAATAGCAGTGGAGGTATGCCGTTTTCCTCCTTCTCCAAACCTAATTTCTTAAGTAAAAATACATTCTTATGTAACAAATCAAATCCAAATCATGTGAAATTGAGAGGATTAATAGATCTAATGGAAAATAATGCAAATTGACGTTCCAAATTAGATTCTCCCCTCTCTTCTTATTTTCTTATATCTCTAGAGATCTGAAATTTTCCCCTTTTCAGATAGATTGTAAATTTTTAAGAATTTGGGAATGGTAGGCCTAAAGGTTCAAACTTTGAATTTGGATGCTTGCAGGTTAGCGGGAAATTTATACATACATTTATAATAATGTATTTATATCGTTTGTAATAGACCTCAATTTTTATGCCTATTTCTATCAGATCTGATAAATAAATTATTGTAATTAGACTGACACCCATAGATCTAGTTATAAAAAGTGTTAAAACTTGTGAATTGTATATTGTGGTTGTGCATAATATGAATTATAGTATTTCTTAAACTTGTTTACACATATTCCTACAAATATGTTGAAAAATATATTGCAATTGTTGTAAAACACTATAGATCTGGAAACTAGTCCCATTAAACAACATATAGATGTAGTTATAATCCAGATATCTAGTTTAGTGTTGAATATTAAATTATGTGAATTTGGGTGAAAAGATATGATTGGTAAATTATGTGATTGTAATATTAAAAGAAATATGCTTGTTTATATTCAATATTATTTGGTTTTGCTTAATTATTGTAGATATGACGTTTCCTCCTATCTCATAAAAATGCATTGTTTTGAAATCACAAGAGGTGTGATAAAAAGATCAAAAGGGGAAAAGCGGTGCAAATGTATGTATAAATATAAATACACATATTTGTGTGTAATTTGCATTAACTAATCCAAATTACATATTTTCATATATTTCTTGCAATTTTGAAATATGTCAGTTCCACTAATTAGTATATTTTACAATGATTATGGCCAAAAATCTTTTTGGTAAGATTATAACCCTTTGGCAATATTAAATGCAAAAATGAATATTTGGTTATTTACTTAACCAAATCATTGATTTTAAAATAATAATAAAAATAAAAATAATAATTATGTTGACCGCACGAAAATATAAATATTTACGTGTTATCCGTCCAAATCAGCGTAAAAAGGTAAAATATACATTGAGTGGAATGTTTGAATATTTGGATAAGGTTCAAATATGGAATTGTATGTAAATATAATCCATATTGAATTTATATATTTGTGGTGACCATTTGTAGCAATCAATATAATTAATTGTTATAAATAGGGCCGCAAATCAATAAATGACAATTGTAGCCAATGTTGATTGGGGAAAGTAAAAATAACAGGATAAGGGTTACAATTCCTAAATTAATTAGGATTAATGTTGTGCACCCCAATTAGGAAATTTGAATTGTAATCGCATTTAAACACGAGGTTAAGCTCAACTTAAGGTATAAGCCAGCCCAGAACCACCCGACAAATCTAGCAATTACAAGTAGTCAGCTTAATGTGATGGGTCAAATGCGTAAATGTAAATGTACTAAGGCACGAGATTAAGTTCAACTTGTGGTAGAAGTCTCCCCGGAATCGACCGGCAAATCCAGCATCCACAAGGAGTCAACTTAATGTGAGAAGCCTGGTACCTACATATACATGTGTGTGTGTATATAACAGTCAACCAATAAATAAATGAACAAATGAATAAGAATAGTAATTGTCTATTGGGGTACAACAAATAGATACCTTGGGACTGATAAATAGTTGCCTTAAGAAAATATGACCATTATGATCATAAAGGGCAATAAAAAGGAAATAAAAGAAAATGAGTGCCAAAAACGGGATTTATGGATATTGATTGTCTTTTAAATACTAAGTCCAAATTAGGGAAGAAACAAAATATATATCCTAGGGTAAAAGAGGATATATATAACCTTCCTAATTTATATTAATGAATATAGAACTTATAATTAAAAATGGATTTGGACTTTACAGGTTAACAATGTAAAATATTATTAACCATATGAACCCGTGACGATATTGAATTGTGTATTTATAGTATTTCTGTGTAGAGGGACTAATAGCCCACTTTATTCCAATAGGGAAAGGTTCTAAAGGCTAATGGGATACGAACCTAATAACCTTCGCGTGTAGTCTGCTTGCTGTGTTTTAAGCGGCTAGGGTTGAAGAGTCTACCTGAGAATAGGTCTTTCACGTTAGGGGTCTTAAATGGCAGGTGTGTGTGGGCCTACCCAAACTTGGAAAATAAAAACGTCAGATATGGCTACCTATCCTACGGGATGTAATAAGCGACTAATGGGGTTTTCTATAATAAGGTCAGCTATAAGGTATAACGAGCGATAAAATACCATCTCTCACCTTATAAGGGGCAAAGGTACGTGCGTGAATGATAGAAGCCTTAACTAGTACGGCCCATAGCTAGTGCCCTCTAGTTCATGTTAAACTTAAATAAATTATCGAGAAATAATATGTAACACCCCACATCCGTTAAGGTCACTCACAAAGGAAATGCCTTAACTTCAGTGGAGCATTATGGGTACTGGAACAGAAATATTACAAGACAGACATATATAAAACAACGGAAAGTAAAGTGGAAGTACTTCAAATCATTTATTAAATATAATTGTTTACAATAAAAGCCCATCAACTTCCAATACCCAATTACATAGCTAAAATATTTGTCTTGCTCAAAAACAAAGAAACACAAAAATAAATTGTGATATTCCCCAATAAAGTAAAGCAAGCCATAGCCAAGGGAAATCCAAGCCGTACATGAAAGAGCCTTGGAGCTTGGTAAGATCCGAACTAAGCTGTATTCCCACCCTGCGAACCTGGGGGGGGGGGGGGACGGAAGAAAAAGAGGCGAAACTAAACGGTTCAGTCATAAAGACTGAGTAAGTCCTAGTGACTTTCAGCATAAAAATAGGTAAAGATAACATGGCATGGATAAACTGAAAATAAACATAAGCATGATGACAAGATAAGCTACAGACACGATAACTAAGAATAACATCATATGACTTTTGTCATGTATAACATTGCGAGGTTCCCATTCAAGATGGACTAAGTATAATTTCGCAAGATCGCAAGATTTCTCTGCTTCGCCGTTAAAATATTTCTATAATATCTATTTGCTCTGCACCACCCGTACTAGTATCCCACCCCGTGTCATGTGTTGACTATAAAATGATCCCTTGCCCAATGTCATGAAATGACCCATTACTTGGTCCCACGAAACGATCTATTAATCAATCGGCTCCTTACAAGTCCTATCTCGTTCATGTGTCTGTGTCATACGACCCTATCACGAATGTACTTACCTATATTGGGTCCACCATAGGGTGTACCAAGCCCTAGGGTGCTAACCCCCGACACGAATCAAGCACGCACAATGTAAACCTACTGATGCCCAATGCCTGATTTTTCAACTCCGGACTACGTGCACGACCATAGTCCGCCTGAACCTACACTGGCGCACCAACTCAGCCGTCGTTTTGGTCGCTTACAATCAGCCCAGTAATCGTGCCCCACCCTGCCTAGTCCCAGGGTATCGTGATACATCTAAGTGGGTTACTGCTGAAATGGACCGCATAACTAGGATTTCGTCTAATAGGTTAAGTGTTGTCATTTAAATTCGTGACTTAACCCTTATCAGTCCAGCATGTCAAGTTGGTTAAGTGTTGTCATTCAAGTTCGTTACTAACCCACCTACGTGTCATGTCAAATTGGCTACGTGTTGTCGTTCAAGTTCATGACTTAGCCCTACGAATCATGTGTCAAGTTGGTCAAGTATATTCAAGCGGTTCATGACTTAACCCTAACAAATCATCGTGTCAAATTGGTTAAGTATATTCAAGTGGTTCATGACATAACCCTACCAAATCATCGTGTCAAATTGGTTAAGTATACATTGACTTAGCCCACCTGCTTATCATGTTGTGACGGTTGAGTGTTACCCTCGGTTGTTACTTAACCTTACCACGCATCACGTTATATTGGTTAAGTGCGTGTTAACTTAACCCCATCCACTAGTCATATTATAATGGTTAAGTGTTACCCTCGTGTGTTTACTTAACCCTACCACGCATCAGATTATACCGATTGGGTGTTATCAACCCATTCAAGTTAAACCAACCCATCCGCTAGTCATGTTATAATGGTTAAGTGTCATTAGCCAAGCCATATTACTTAACCCACCCATTCATGTCATATCGATTAAATATCATTAGCCTAGCCATATTACTTAACCCACCCATTCATGTCATATTGGTTAAGTGTCATTAGTCTAGTCATATTACTTAACCCACCCCCTGGTTAACATGCTATGCTGGTTAAGCGTTCTTAGTCTACTTAACCCTATCAATCCTAACTTAGCTTTAACTTACTCATTAAAGCACTGACCGCTCACATTAGATAGCTATTGTTGTGGTTACTGGACAGCCGGTCGGTTCCGGGAAGGTTTACACCGCAACTCAGTCTAACCTCGGGTCCTTATTGGGCTCAATGCCTTAACCTCCCACATTGGATAGGTATTCTTGTAATTACTGGACAGCCGGGCGGGTCCGGGCAGGTTTACATCACAACTCAATCCAACCTCGGGTTAAGCATTTCGTATTTTGTAAATTTACATATTTGCTCTTTATATGTAAGTGTGCTAACGATTTAATGTTATGGCCCATTTTCCAAGTTCATAATTCACGTTTCTGCCCCAAAACGTATTCCCAAATTATTATCATAATTCACTATGAAGTTATGCCAAGTTATAGCCTTTTATTTACAATACAAGCCAACTACCCAAAACCCAACTTAGGTGCGTTCATATTAAACTTTCTCCAAGTCATAAATTATCATATATGTTTCTACTCCAAATTTTACATAATTAACGTATGCCCAAGTTCTAGATTACATCTCAATTTTACATATGCCCAGTTCATACCAAATTTACATATGTTCAATTCATGCCGTTTTACATGTATGCCAATTTTATGCCAATTTACCCATATACCAAATTTCATGATTTACATGTTTACAAAGCTATGCTCAATTTACATAGATCAAGTTTTATACCCAAAATTACATGTATACCATGTTTATACTAATTTACCCATAACAAGTTCTTGCCAAATTACATATATCAAGATCCATGTCAAACTACATATATCAAGATCCATGTCAAATTATATACGCCAATCCCCAATCTTGCGATTACCATTATAATGACAATACCCAAATATTCAATTTCATGTTAATGGTAGTAATACCCAAATATCCAATTTTTATGTTATGCCATCAATTACACCAAACACATATATCCAAATAGGCAGTATCCCAATATTTCCCCGTATTCAATCGCACGTATATCGTAGTTTAGGCCTAGGTCCGAAATTGACCAAGGTTCATCAAAAGAAAATAAATAGGGAAAGGTAGAATTTGTATAACAATAAGTACATAGAGAAAACTGGCATAAAAACATCGTCTCAGGCATAAAAGATAGATCTTGATAATAATAAAAACATGAATCAAGAAAAACTGATGTACAACAAGCTGAATATATCATAAGATTGACATGAGAATGAGAATAGAAAAGTCCCAAAACTCAAGATCCAAGAAGCAACAGAAATAGATCTGAATCGATAAACATACTTAAATCCAATTCCACTTTATTTCATGTCCCTATTATAATTAAATATTTAGATCTAAAAATAACTAGAACTTACAGATCTTGGCTTATGAATTAAGAACTGAATTTGTTGTAGAAATGTTGCGGCGTTGTTGATTTATTGTCTTGAATCATTGTAGAAGTCTTAATCTTTGAATTGGATTGTTTATGAAAGCTTAGGAAATTTATTAGAGGCGGCGGCCATGATCAAGAGGGATATAAACAGCATTTTTATGTAAGAATGATTTGTTATGAATTAGGTTAGGCCTTAGGGTGTATTTATAAGTGTAGGAACCATTTAGGGCCTTTAGATCAACCCTAGAGTCAATCCGGACCATCAAAATACGTACCGGGCTTCAAAAATGGGTTCTGGACCAAAACAGGCCGACCAGGTCGACCTGTAAGGGGGGAGGTCGACCACATGGTCGACCTGGGGGGGGGGGGGGAAGTTAGGTCGACCACCTGGTCGACCTGACCCCCAGGTCGACCTGCCTGGTTCTGTGCTGCCAAAAATCTGCTGAATCTTCTGTAGGCCATAACTTCTTCATCCGGACTCCGATTTTCGAAAACTCGGACTCTATTTCATGTAGAATTCCGAGACGAACGAAATGGCACAACCCGTTTCCCTTGATTATCATTTTAAAAATTAATTATACCTTGATTTCTTGTTTTAACATGATATTTAAATTCTGGTTGTTACATTCTCCCCTCCTTAAAGGATTTCGTCACCGAAATATTCAGGTTAAGAAGAATGTGTCCTACCATCCAATCATCCATCTACTCAATCATCAATCACAAGCATCCATCATCCTTAAGAGATTTCTAATGCTGTATGAACATATGCAGAAAGTGTGTGTATATGTTCCTTATCTAATGCAAATGATCAGGCCTGATTGATCTTCCTAATGCAAAATATGTTTAGTGCCATGAGTTCAACATGTATGCAAATAGTCCTAGTCACATAAACACTATATGTGTGCACAAACATCCATCCATATGCAACATCCACATGATAATACATTCAAATTCATCCATAAACAAGTATAAACACTCATGCATATGCAATATGAAAGGTGACTGAGCCGATCTAGTGTTTAATGTGCGTGTATATGCATCCACGAGCAACCACTAACAACCGCTTGCAACCACTTGCAACCATCAATCATAACATGTCTCATACACATGTTTACACCCAATTGTTCCTACCTAAAGATATAGCCGAATGATAGAAGCAAGTAAAAACTTTGTGCCCATTAGGCAATGTCAAAACTGGAATTCTACGTCACATATATACTGAATAGGAGAAGAACTCCCTAAGCACCAGCCCCGAAGACCGAAATCAACATCAGGCTGACACTCAAAGAATTACTCATCCCAACCAATATATATGATTCTAGGAAACTAAGCATGATGGACTCCTTTTAGGTCACAAGTTATTCCCTTCCTAAAACTAATTCGTATCCTATAAAACCCAAAAAGTTTCGCCAACCCAACGGACACCCTCAAGCCCCAACATGTATTACTAACAGATAAGTCATACTCCCTATGGGGTTTGCAATAGAAATAGGATTGAGAATAGGACCGAGAGGATATACTTAAAAGATAGCATGCAAGTAAGCTCTATAGGAAAAGAGGGATCAAGGATATACTCTTATAAAGAGATATAATGTGCGTATCTAGCCTTCAATCTTCTAAGCCGCATTTCCTTGAGCTTAACTCCATTGTGCTTTGGCTGTTTTTAATTTCACAATTTCATAGCTTCTTAATTCTTGTTTCTAAAAGATGAGTTAGAACTCATTTCACTATCGCCTCTCGTTCCACTTTCATTTATTCTTTTTCAAGTATACTCAGCTCAAACATAACTGCGTACTCATGGTTTCATGCAAGCTCTCCAAAATTCACTAGTGAATCCTGGATCTCGTTTACTTATTATAAGGTATTCTATGCAGAAGAACTATCTCTTGAAAACAAACAAATACCAACCATGTTGCCAAATGTACTTACTAAGGTGATTTTCTATGACTCATGCATAAGCGAAATGAACCATTCGCCTTAGTGGCGAACACTACTCGAACGGATCAATAAATGTATCAAGAGATTCTAGGTAACTAAGCATGGCAGAACCCTAAGGCTTACACTAGACTTCGAGGGCATTACCAAGGCAAGTCAAGAATCTAACTACCCTCTTTTCATACTCAAGAATGGCACCATTACTGGATAACCACTCCATCCCTAGAATCAACCCATAGCCCAAAATAAACATAAGCATTACTTCTAAACTCAACACTTAGCATAGACATTCCCAAATCCAAACAAGTCATGAATAAATGAGCCGATTCCCTAACAGGATTTGAGAATAAAATGGGATCCTCTACTACGCTAGTACTAAGGTGCAGAGACTCAACTATCGAAGCAGAATTAAAAGGATGCGATGTACAAAAACAAAGTTCTAACCGGATGATAGAAAAGAAAAGCTAAGCCTTTAACAGAAACGTTACCACCTCTCTTAGGTACGCTAGTAGTGAGAGCATACAATTGCCCTCTCGACGATCTTGTTCTTTGCCCTTGTCCTTGTCCTATAATACTTAATTACATGTCCCTTTTTACCATACTAAAGATATTCTCTCTTGTCATGGGTTTTTATTATTCTTTCACTTGGCCTCTTTCCTTTCACCTTTTTCCTCTTCGTGGATTAAGCCATATCAAAAAGTTTCTCATCCTTAGACTTGTGTTCTTTATCCTCGTTCGTACTATCCTTGTATAGCTTGTTGAAAAGTTTCTAGAAAGCTACTTCCATCGCATGGCAACCCTACAAAGCTTGAAATAAGATTAGTCGCAAGTAAAACTACTACGGCTACAGATGGAGGTTGGACACTACTTTGCCCTCCAACAAGTGTCGCATGCCGACAAACAATGGTGAAAAAGAAAGAGAGAAGAGACTCAAGGAGAGAATCAAAAGATAGTGCATATGGCTTTGGGGAATATGCCTTTCGTAAAACAAAACTTTTCTTTAGAAAAATGATTCTTTGTAAACGTTTTGAAAATAATTTCAGAAGGTTTTTAAAAGCTTTTTCCCAGTCTGGTAACCTTCTGCTCTGATACCAAATGTAACACCCCACATCCGTTAAGGTCACTCACAAAGGGAATGACTTAACTTCAGTGGAGCATTATGGGTACTGGAACAGAAATATTACAAGACAGACATATATAAAACAACGGAAAGTAAAGTGGAAGTACTTCAAATCATTTATTAAATATAATTGTTTACAATAAAAGCCCATCAACTTCCAATACCCAATTACATAGCTAAAATATCTGTCTTGCTCAAAAACAAAGAAGCATAAAAATAAATTGTGATATTCCCCAATAAAGCAAAGCAAGCCATAGCCAAGGGAAATCCAAGCCGTACATGAAAGAGCCTTGGAGCTTGGTAAGATCCGAACTAAGCTGTATTCCCACCCTGCGAACCTAGGGGGGAGGGGGAACGGAAGAAAAAGATGCGAAACTAAACGGGTCAGTCATAAAGACTGAGTAAGTCCTAGTGACTTTCAGCATAAAAATAGGTAAAGATAACATGGCATGAATAAACTGAAAATAAACATAAGCATGATGACAAGATAAGCTACAGGCACGATAACTAAGAATAACATCATATGACTTTTGTCATGTATAACATAGCGAGGTTCCCATTCAAGATGAACTAAGTATAATTTCGCAAGATCGCAAGATTTCTCTGCTTCACCGTTAAAATATTTCTATGATATCTATTTGCTCTGCACCACCCGTGCTAGTATCCCAACCCGTGTCATGTGTTGACTATAAAATGATCCCTTGCCCAATGTCATGAAATGAGCCATTACTTGGTCCCACGAAACGATCTATTAATCGATCGGCTCCTTACAAGTCCTATCTCGTTCATGTGTCTGTGTCATACGACCCTATCACGAATGTAGTTACTTGTGCTGGGTCCACCATAGGGTGTATCAAGCCCTAGGGTGCCAACCCCTGACATGAATCAAGCACACACAATGTAAACCTACTGATGCCCAATGCCTGCTTTTTCAACTCCGGACTACGTGCACGACCGTAGTCCGCCTGAACCTACACTGGCGCACCAACTCAGCCGTCGTTTTGGTCGCTTACAATTAGCCCAGTAATCGTGCCCCACCCTGCCAAGTCCCTGGGTATCGTGATACATCTGAGTGGGTTACTACTGAAATGGACCGCGTAACTAGGGTTTCCGTCTAATAGGTTAAGTGTTGTCATTTAAATTCGTGACTTAACCTTTATCAGTCCAGCATGTCAAGTTGGTTAAGTGTTGTCATTCAAGTTCGTGACTTAACCCGCCTACGTGTCATGTCAAATTGGCTAAGTGTTGTCGTTCAAGTTCATGACTTAGCCCTACGAATCATGTGTCAAGTTGGTCAAGTATATTCAAGCGGTTCATGACTTAACCCTAATAAATCATCATGTCAAATTGGTTAAGTATATTCAAGTGGTTCATGACTTAACCCTACCAAATCATCGTGTCAAATTGGTTAAGTATACATTGACTTAGCCCACCTGCTTATCATGTTGTGACGGTTGAATGTTACCTTTGGTTGTTACTTAAACTTACCACGCATCACGTTATATTGGTTAAGTGTGTGTTAACTTAACCCCATCCACTAGTCATATTATAATGGTTAAGTGTTACCCTCATGTGTTCACTTAACCCTACCACACATCAGATTATACCAATTGGGTGTTATCAACCCATTCAAGTTAAACCAACCCATCCGCTAGTCATGTTATAACGGTTAAGTGTCATTAGCCTAGCCATATTACTTAACCCACCCATTCATGTCATATCGGTTAAATATACTTAGCCTAGCCATATTACTTAATCCACCCATTCATGTCATATTGGTTAAGTGTCATTAGTCTAGTCATATTACTTAACCCACCCCCTGGTTAACATGTTATGCTGGTTAAGCGTTCTTAGTTTACTTAACCCTATCAATCCTGACTTAGCTTTAACTTATTCATTAAAGCACCAACCGCTCACATTAGACAGGTATTGTTGCGGTTACTGGACAACCGGTCGGTTTCGGGCAAGTTTACACCGCAACTCAGTCTAACCTCGGGTCCTTATTGAGCTCAATGCCTTAACCTTCCACATTGGATAGGTATTGTTGTGATTACTGGACAGTCGGGCGGGTCTGGGCAGGTTTACATCACAACTCAATCCAACCTCGGGTTAAGCATTTCGTATTTTCTAAATTTACATGTTTGCTCTTTATATGTAAGTGTGCTAACGATTTAATGTTATGGCCCATTTTCCAAGTTCATAGTTCACGTTTTTGCCCCAAAACGTATTCCCAAATTATTATCATAATTCACTATGAAGTTATGCCAAGTTATAGCCTTTTATTTAAAATATAAGCCAACTACCCAAAACCCAACTTAGGCGCGTTCATATTAAACTTTCTCCAAGTCATAAATTATCATATATGTTTCTACTCCAAATTTTACATAATTAACATATGCCCAAGTTCTAGATTACATGTCAATTTTACATATGCCTAATTCATACCAAATTTACATATGTTCAATTCATGTCGTTTTACATGTATGCCAATTTTATGCCAATTTATCCATATACCAAGTTTCATGATTTACATGTTTACAAAGCTGTGCTCAATTTACATAGATCACGTTTTATACCCAAAATTACATGTATACCACGTTTATACTAATTTACCCATAACAAGTTCTAGCCAAATACATATATCAAGATCCATGTCAAATTACATATATCAAGATCCATGTCAAATTATATACGCCAATCCCCATTCTTGCAATTACCATTATAATGACAATACCTAAATATTCAATTTCATGTTAATGGTAGTAATACCCAAATATCCAATTTTTATGTTATGCCATCAATTACACCAAACACATATATCCAAATAGGCAATATCCCAATATTTCCTCGCATTCAATCACATGTATATTGTAGTTTAGGCCTAGGTCCGAAATTGACCAAGGTTCATCAAAAGAAAATTAACAGGGAAAGGTAGAATTTGTATAACAATAAGTACATAGAGAAAACTGGCATAAAAACATCGTCTCGGGCATAAAAGATAGATCTTGATAATAATATCAACATGAATCAAGAAAAACTGATTTACAACAAGCTGAATAGATCATAAGTTTGACATGAGAATGAGAATGAGAATAGAAAAGTCCCAACACTCAAGATCCAAGAAGCAACAGAAATAGATCTGAATCGATAAACATACTTAAATCCAATTTCACTTTATTTCATGTCCCTATTATAATTAAATATTTAGATCTGGAAATAACTAGAACTTACAGATCTTGGCTAATGAATTAAGAACTGAATTCGTTGTAGAAATGATGCGGCGTTATTGATTTATTGTCTTGAATCGTTGTTGAAGTCTTAATCTTTGAATTGGATTGTGTATGAAAGCTTAGGAAATTTATTAGAGGCGGCGGCCATGATCAAGAGGGATTTAAACAGCATTTTGATGTAAGAATGATTTGTTATGAATTAGGTTAGGCCTTAGGGTGTATTTATAGGTGTAGGAACCATTTAGGGCCTTTAGATCAAACCTAGAGTCAATCCGGACCATCAAAACACATACCAGGCTTCAAAAATGGGTTCTGGACCAAAACGGGCCGACCAAGTAGACCTTTAAGGGGGGAGGTCGACCACATGGTCGACCTGGGGGGGGGGTGTCGGTCGACCCCCTGGTCGACCTGATCCCCAGGTCGACCTGCCTTGTTCTGTGTTGCCAGAAATCTGCTGAATCTTCTGTAGGCCATAACTTCTTCTTCCGGACTCCGATTTTCGAAAACTCAGACTCTATTTCATGTAGAATTCCAAGACGAACACAATGGAGCAACCCGTTTCCCTTGATTATCATTTTAAAAATTAATTATACCTTGATTTCTTGTTTTAATATGATATTAAAATTCGGGTTGTTACATAATAAGTGACCAATAGGTCCGCCTAGGGTCTTAAGCGATAAGGGAGAATCCACCCTATCGATTATTGATAGTGACACAATAAATGATCAAGGATGAGTGAATGAAAGAGAGTGCATGTGTGTATATATATAGAAACTCTACGACTAGGGGTCTAATCTCGATTAAATAACTAGCCATGCTCTGGTACAAAAGCTTCACAAATATATGCGTAAACGTCCTATCTCAGTATTATACTTCGAGTACTGCTTTGGGAAGAGTACTAGGGTCGTGTGTAAACATTTACAAGGTTAGGCTAGATTCACTAACCTTGGTAGGCATACATCTTGGGTTGAACCAAACCGGATACATCTGTGTATTATAATCTGTGTTGTACATTTACTGTTCACTAGAATTTTATTGTTCTGACCCCCTCCTCATTACAACCAACTAGGTTTTTTAGAGAAGGTCGGGATCTCATAGGTGTTTAAGTTTGGCTTTTGGTTCTTGTTCTCTCTCATGCTCGAGCAAAAGTGACTTACTTTGAAAAAAGTAGTTGCTTGAGGTAATACTAGTTTATCCTATTTTGTTTCCGCTGTGAGTTATCATATCGTACTCTAATTATGATCATGCTCATTTATTGCAGGTACCGGATATACACGCTCCATGCTTGGATGTGTTCAAGTTTTTATTTTTGTCGAAATTTGGGTACATAAAAGTGTGTGGTGTTACATTTTTCATCGATTCACTGAGTATTTGGATGATTCTTTTACTAAATTTGCATACAAATTGATGCATTTTGTTGTTATTTATAACTTGCAAATTTCTATCAGAAATTTTACTTTATTTCTTTCTATTACAGTGTTATTAGCATGTTCATTGATCTATTCATTCTGTTTCTATGTTAATTGCATAATTTACTTTATGAGGTCAACCTCAATTATCCTACTCCGGTGTATAGATGTTTGCACAATACCTAATCTTTAGTTATGACATTTCCAAAAATTGTGCACACATTACATGCTGTAATTTGTGCTTGAATGGTTATATGATAAAACTGAATTTGGTCTTCAGAGGTTTTCCCTTTTACGTAATAATGGTTTGATACTAATTTTTTTAGCACATTATTTGCGTATTTTGATACATACTAAAGGTGGCTTTTGAAATTTCTATAATAACACAACTGGGCATATAAGAGAGATCTTCAAAAAATATGTTCTTCCAGTAGTTCATAGAAATTTGGTTTTATTATGCCATAATTTGCAATATCAAAAGTTCAGAAATCTAATTATAAGGGATGGATCATATCTACAACAATTTAGGCGTTATAACGGTACTGTATTTTATAGCTTTTAACCTTAGCTGGTACCAAATTTAATTATGCTCGTTTTGGTTATGTTTGAATGAATTGGCATAAGAGAATTCAGTTGTATTCTCATTTCCCAACCAGTTTGAAAAATGTTATTTGGTCTAAATCTAAAAACCGATTATAGTTTCTCTGAAACCTACACAGAAATTATGTTTTTTGTTCCTTATGATTTGCTAACGGTTATTTTCCACTCGGTAGATGTTAATTTGAGTAGTTATGAATTTTTTTTGAATAATCATTGCTAATTAGTTTAGTATTTGTTTTTTTTTGAATTACTTGTAATTTCTTAAGTTGCCCAATGTAAGAATTGTAGTTTCTTTGTTCCTGTAATTCATGCGCGATCAACATTTCAATTTTGATAATTTTATTTTGTTTTCTACATTTGGTTTCCTAATTAGCTATTTTGTACATTTATATTACTCTAACAAGCATATATGCCTGGAGTTTGTCATGTTAGTCCTATAAGATGATCTTCTTTACGACAAAGCTTTAGTTGAACTTAAATTCTTTCCTTTCCTCCCGTACTTGGTTGATTCCTCTCTGTCTAATGTCTCAAAAAACAGATTCTATTTTCCCGACCTCCATTTTGTGATCTTTTTAAAATCCGGGTTGTAAATTGCTTACAGTTTAATCAGATCATTTATACATATGGAACAAGTTCTATTTATGCATGTTGAATGTTTCAGTTCCTGTTGGTGAATATATGCATGTCAATACGCATATGCATGTTTCAGTGTGTTTGTTTTCTACGACCTATTATTCTCATTTTTATTCTAGGTTTTTCGTTTCATGTATACTTTTAATTAGTTTTCTTAGTAGCATAAATGCATGTCCAATCCTTATTACTTGATTGGATTTGCACTTTCATTTTTTTTAATGCTATGCATATATATATATATATATATATGTAACTTTTTTTGCAAAAAATCGTACATGTAAAAGAAGCAACTGTGTTAGAATAATCAATATATGGTATTTATGTTAATAATATATTACATAAATACCATATATTAATGGTATAAGATTTATGTAGTTGCTTATACTACAGTTTGTGCTCTAACAAACTGTCTTAGATTACAAGCTAATGCAACAGAATCACATTCATGCCACATTTATGTAGGCGATTAGTTTGTCAATAGAAGATTTGTGCATATGCAAGCCATAAGATAGTGTACTCTGAATATAGCGCAAGATGCGCTTGAGAGAAGTCATGTGCTCAACTTTCGGATCATGCATATGAAGGCACAACTGCTGTACCGCATAAGAAATATCAGGCCATGTGAAGTTAAGATACTGAAGAGCACCAGCAAGGCGACGATTCTTAATAGGATCCTCACACGGGGCATCCTTAGTAGCACTAAGTTTAGACTTGGTGTCTACAGGGGTAGGGCAAGGTCTACAGTTAGACATTCCAGCTCTGTCAATGATATCTGCAGCATACTTTTTCTGATATAGAAATAAGCCATTTGCATGATGAGTAACAACAATAACCAAAAAAAAAACTTAACTGATCAAGATCCTTCATAGAAAATTCCGAACTCAAAAGAGTAATGAAAGAATTGCGCAAATGATTTGAAGAAGAAGAATTATGTCGTCAGCATACAACAGTATATATGTCATATCCGAACCTTGTCTATAAAGGAACAAAGAGTGATCAGATTTACTATGAGTAAATCCAATGGATGCAACAAAGTCTGCAAATCGCTGATACCAAGCCCGAGGAGCTTGTTTTAAACAATATAGATATTTTTTTTAGTAAACACACATGATCTGGATGTCTCTTGTCTCGAAACCCCATGGGTTGATGCATATAGACAATCTCATTAAGATGACCATGTAAAAAGGCATTCTTAACATCCAGTTGATGAATGTGCCAAGATTTTGAAAGAGAGATACTAAGAATTGCTTGTATTGTTGCTGGTTTAACCATTGGGCTAAACGTTTCTTCACAATCAATACCATGTTGCTGAGTTTTACCATCACCTACAAGACGAGCTTTATGTCACTCAAACAAACCATCATATTTGTACTTGTGATATAAAATCCACATAGACCGAATTACATTCACATTAGGTGGCCTTGGCACTAAATCCCAACTCTTATTATCAATTAAAGCACTAAATTCATCCAACATTGCACTATTCCAGTTTTGGTCATGAAAATCACTAATAGGGTCCTTAGGTATGGGAGATATGTTTGTGGTGGATGTGTGTAAATTGGTAGTGTATTTGGGATTTGGTTTAAAAATGCCATCCATTCATCAGGTTGTCATACGATATAATATTGGGTTGTTAGGCTGAGGAGAGCTTTATGGGCTTTGGGTTTGGTTCGTTGAGAAGTTGAAATGGAGGTATTTGGGGAAAGAGATGCTGCTAACTTAGAGTTGTAAGATTGGGCAGCAGATGTGGGTTGTTTTTCTGGACTGAAAAGAAGAGGAGTGGGTTGTGGGCTTAACAGAGTTTGTCGACCAACCTGAGTGTTGACAACACATGGAGAGAATTGCTGGGGAACTAAGCTTGTGGGAGGTAGTGGCGCAACATAAGAGGATGCAACTGGGTCCGTATGAGGCCGTGGACCAGTAAGGAAAGGCTGATTTAATGGGCTAGAATGAGGCGTGGACTCAATTATGTTTGGAGGCTTCGAAGTAGAATGCGAATAATTTTAATAAAGAATTAGAACTATTGAAAATTAAAAAAATCATACGTTTCATTTATGGTTTTGTGAATTTGTGCGAATGAGAATTCGGTCTCAATGAATTTCACAAGACGACAAATAGTGATTTTGCCACTTGCCATATCGTAACACTTTGAGCCGCTATGGTTGAGAGCGGGACCAAGATAAGCAATGGAGTGGATCAAGCTTGCAATTTATGGATAGAAGTGGTTGGAAACAAAGGGAAACAAAGAGAAACATAGGAAACCAAATACACGCAATGTCGAACATTTGGGATCACATTGGTATAGAATTTTGATTGGGGACCGAAATCCTTAGACTTTGTTGGAAGTATGTTAAGAAGACATGTGACCATTTTTAAAGCATGATGCCAAAAAGAAGGTGGCATAGAGACTTTAGCAAGCAAGGTACAAATGATGTTGTTTATTGATTTAATGTATCGTTCGGGTTTGCCATTTTAAGGAGAGGTGTGGGGACAAGAAAGGCGGAATAACATCTCATTATGATCAAAGAATTGTTTAAAGGTGTCATTGATGTATTCTATACCATCGTCACATTGGAATATTTTAATGTTTCGTTCAAATTGAGTTTTGATTAGAGCATGAAAAGATTGGAATAAATGTTTGACTTGTGACTTTTTGACAATAGGGAAAGTCCGCAAAAATTTGTTATAATCATCAAGAGAAAGAACATAATAACAGTGGCCAAGAGAACTAACAATAGGCGATGTCCAAAGATAACTGTGAATAATATCAAAATGTAGCAAAGTTTATGATAGAGAATCAAAAAATGGTAATTTAGAATGTTTTCCAAGAGGACAAGAAGAAGAATAAGTTTTACGAGACTTATTACAATTAATGAGGCTTTTATGATTTAATGATCTGAGCGCAACAGTGCCAGGATGTCCTAAGCGGTTATGCCAAAGATCTGAAGAGAGAGCAGTAAAGGCTGACTGATTCATAAAGGGGGTGGTCGGAGAAGAGAGGATAAAGATGATTCATAAAGGGAGTGGTTTGGTTATTGGAGAAGAAAGGATAAAGATCCCCAGTGTTGTCACATCTCATTAGTTTGGTTCCCGTATGTAAATCATTAATAGAGATTCCAAACAGATCAAATTCAACGGAAATCATATCATCAGTGGTGAATTTACGAACGGATATCAAGTTTCTAATAAGTTTAGGAGCATGCAAAACATTATTTAGGATAAATGGAGGGTATGGTAAAGGTAAATTAGTGTTACCGTGACCAACAATTGGAATTAGAAGACCATTGCCAACAACAATATTATGATAATTATTGTTGGAATTGAAATAAGAAGAAAGTACACTTTGATCCGCTGTCATGTGAGATGTGGCGCTGGTATCCATGTAAAAAATTCATCGGCATGCATAGCGACTATTGGTGGTAATTTAACAGGAAAGAGATGGTCGAAGAAGAAGAAAGAGAGGAGGATGGGAGAGCAAAGGTTTAGATATTCGAAATCTACACTGATACCATGATAGAATTCAATTTCTTGCCATGATTTCATTATTCTCAACTCCTTTATATAGTAATTCAATATTTACAGTAATTATTGCAAATAGATAAACATCAACATAAATCATATATATATATATATATATATATATTACCATATGTAATATATATTAACATAAATAATACACATCTAATCTTCTGTCATTAATATATATTAACATAAATACAATATATTAATTATTCTAACACTTGATCACATCATGTAACAGTTCAAGAGGAAAACTGGACCATTTACCATTTTGGGTTACAGGAAGTTCAACTTGAAGCTCATATATTTGTAGTTGTTACATCAAAGGTCCTTCTAGATAAACTACCAGATCCATCTCTAACATCTCGTGGAATACTCCGAAATGACATGCTACTTGCGTAAGAGTTTAGCTTTTGCTGCAACTTTTGTAAAACAGAAGGACTCACAAAGATGATGAATTTTGACTTGACACTGAAAGTAAAGAGATTTTATCGCATGATTTCTCCTTTTATCTTTTTGAAAACAATAAAAATGGAAGGAAAATGAAAAGAACGGATGTGAAAGGGTCATTAAATTTAGGTACCGTTTGATTTTTCGACTGAGCAGCTTACGCTCGCGTCTGCGTCAGACGTGTCGAACGTTTCTAACGCTTCAACAGTGGGACCCACGCAATTGCCCTTCAAGACGAACGGCTGAAAAGTTAGCTTTCGCGTCCGACGCGACAGATATTTTTTTCCCCTCCTCTCTTCCCTCTTCCTATATAACACTACATCACCATACCGACTTTTCATTTTCCTCTAGTTCTTCATTTCTGTAGTATTCTAGATCAAATATAATGGCAGATAGTGATGAATCTAATTTTGAAGATTTGCTAGATATTCAATAAATTATGGCAATTCAAACACGAAAAAGGAGAAGAATACATAATTTTGTAAGTTCCGGCCTTGCTTGGGTTCATGAAATACTAAAGTATTTCGGTAGGCTATAAATAATCCGAATCTTAATTTCCCTCATCCTCCTGCCGGTAGTATTATTTAGTGGATTCAGGATATCCACTAGTGGAAGGATACATAACTCCTTACCTATCCGTGAGATATCATGTACCAGAGATATCATATTCAGGAAACAGAGATCGAGAACTCGTTCAAAGAACCAGAGCAACATCCACCATGACGGTTGTACGAAACAATATACGAAACAAACTAGTTGCCGCGGGAATGCATTAAAAAGTTTCATTGTATTTTGTATTTTATATTAGCATTTTAAATTCTGCAATTGTATTTCGCAGTTATGTAATTTTAATTCTGCAATTTGTATTCTGCATTCAACTATTCTGTTCAACAAAAAACACACACAAATACAAGCAATTGAAAATGATATATACAAAAACAACAAAATAATACCTCTGCCCCTTCCAAAATTCCTCTTTCGTAAAAAAAACACATTTCCCGTTTGCAACAATTCCCCTTCAAATACCCCTTTAAAATAATTTTTCCAAATACCCCTTTCTGTTCAAAATCAAACGGACCCTTAGAAAGGTTTCGGATGATATATATATATATATATATATATATATCAGTAATATGTTATCTTACAATTAAAGATTTGCATCAGTTGGACAATCCTTCTGTTTCCAGTACATGTTTAGTTAGACCTCATTTTGACATACCACCAAATTCCACTTGTTTCAACTTCAACTACTATATGTTTTAGTTGGTGTTTGAACTACTGTACTAACCCAATGTTGCAAGTTAATGAATTTTCCTTTACAAAATAGCAAGTAGAAATTCACTGCAAAGAGCCGCACAATGTACTATAACCTTTCGATATATTTCTGATGAATTTCTTGTTCTTAGAACTCTAGCTTCTTTTGAGTAATAGTACAATAATGAATATCCTAATCTACTTTTGAATGCAAGGGTATATAAAAGGGGTTACGAATAGGTATCAAATTCATAAGCACGTTGTGTAACATCCCACCTCCATTAAAGTCACTCACAAAGGGAATACCTTAACTTTGGTGGAGCGTTTTAGTAGACAAAACAAAAATTTACAAGACAGATAAACAATACTAAAGAAATTATAACTTTATTACAGCGGAAAACAGAAATCAGTTTGGTTACATCTTTACCAAAAACTCAAGTACATAAATATCAGTCTTGTTCAGAAAATCATCAGAGTACAAAACTGTAAAATCATAATCCCCACAGAAGCTACCATAAGGAGTCAACCCATACTTTAATCACTCTAAGTACTTCAAGCAGAAGAAATCCGGATCAAGCTAAAGTATTCCCTCCTTGGAAAACCTAGGGGGGGGGGGGGGACGGAAGAAAAAGGGGCGAAAACAAGCAAGGTCAGACATAAAGTCTGGCAAGTCCAGTGACTTTCAGCATATGAACAGATAATAATAATTATGACATGAAAATAAGCTGGATAAGAGATAACAGTAACAGGAGCAGCAGATGTACTTAGGTTAAACAGAAGAAACAGAATAATATTACTTTCCATTTCTCTGCACTAATACTAGTATAACAGGATTAGGTGTCACCCTAATATCTAAACGGAAAAAGAAAGGGGAACAGAATAATTTCCACAGAAGAGAATGCTAGTAATAGGCCTTTACCACCCCAACAGAAACAGACAGAAACAGAATGCTAATAATGGGCTTTTACCACCCGAACAGAAACAGACAGAAACAGAAACAGATTAATCCCTACGGAAACAGAATGTAGAGTTAGGTGTACACTAGTAAATAAGCCTTTACCACCCGAACAGACGGTACAACGCAGAAACAGATAGGTGTTGCCACCCAACAGAAACAGACGGTACCAACAGAAACAGACAGAACTAAGTGTACCCTAAAACCCTACCCCAAGCGATCGGCTCCCTATTACATAAATACCCTGTGTCGGCCCCACAGTAGGGTGTATCACTCCCTAAAGTGACAACCAATTGGCACAGACGTATTTACAGATGTCACGGCGTCTTACATCCTCAGAGGCAGACCGGGATCCATGTACGCACATGACCCGGTAGGAACGCACCATCAACACCCCTCGCCGTTATCAGAATGAACCGCTTATAATTAGTTCAGTAAGCGTGCCCGGACCCTACCTACTGTTGGGTCAAAGTTTTGATACCAGAAAGGGTTACTGACTAATATGGGTCCCAAACAACAGATGACACAAGTAATTTCCCTCCTATCCTTGTGTCCCCAGACTAACAGATTTCAGATTAACTTGTTTACAAGTTCATACATACATAGTTCATATCAACTAGTTCACAGATCAGACAAGTTTCAGACTAACGGATCAGATATACGGATTTAACAGATTTACAGATTTGTCTAACTTTGTAATTGGGCCTACAGATTCACGAAACGGGTTTGTTAAATTCATTAGTCAAGTTGGTTTAACCCTACCCACCTAACACGTTTTAGACGTCATATTTATCTCAGATTTGTATCAATTAAAAGTTAACGCATAGACCTCTCACATTAGACTGACAGTTTGCGGCCACTTGTTAGGCCGGTTGGTTCCGGGCAGGTTTCTGCCGCAAACTAAGTCTAACCTCGGGTTTCAAGCACGTTATGACTAACTTCTCACATTAGAACCTATTGTTTGCGGCCACTGGATGTGCCGGGCGGTTCCGGGCAGGATTACGCCGCAAACTCATTCTAACCTCGAGTTATCTATGTTTCATGTTTAGCCAATGCATTCATTCACAGACTATACTAATATCAGACTAATCATGCTAATTTGACAAATTAACTTCTGTACAAGTTACAACAGATTATTCGAGGTTCTATTAACAAGTTTTGCTCAATTTTAAATCGAGCCTACAGATTTACATACTTCAGATTTCAACATTTCAGTTCCAACAGATTACGCCATTCAACAGATTAAACAGATAACAAATTTTGCAGATTAGGCGATTTACATATCTAGCATATAAGGCAATTTAACATAATTAGCAGATTAGGCAATTCAATCTAATTAGCAGTTTAGGCAATACAACAGAACTAGCAGATTAGGCAATATAACAGATTTAATCATTCCTTAAAGTTTCATTGACATATCTTGCCTAATTATAAATTTAGCCTAAACTTACATGCCCAAATCAAGGTCATAATTCATAATACAAATATATGCCCCAAATTTTAGCCTTAATATTCCCATTTACAGTTCATGTCAAAACTAGATTTAATATTCTAGTTTACCATTTATGTCCAGGACTAATACACATGTAAATCATTCTCTATTATAGCCAACTCAGATTATGCCAACATATTTGCTATGCCAGATTTACTTAATTAAGCTACGCCCAATCCCCATATAACATGTTTCCACAAGTTCTCTAAATACTCATGAAATGGCCCTATAGGCTCGATGTACATAACAGTGAATGGGAATAAACTAGCAAAGTTACACACTAAATATGAGATCTAACATCATTAAGGGAATAGGCATAAGAAACTAACTACAATAGTTATAGGCAACTAAACACAATAGTCATGGGCGACTAATCACAATAGTTTCTTATTCAATGTCATAGGCAATAGTCTCATAGTCAATGAATCATAGTCATAGGCAATAGTCTCATAGGCAACAGTTTCATGTCCAATTATGCATTATTATTTATCCCAAATTTTAGAGCTCGTGCGTTAATCTCTTATGAGATGTGGCGCAGGCTCGTGGTAGCCTGGCTATAGAACAGAACGAAGAAAGAGATACAGAGTAAAATATATCAGAACAGAACGTACACAACTTCAAATTCAGATTTATGATTTTGTCACAATTAGAGTTACAGTTTATAGCGGAAAATAACTGTACTTGCCTTTCGTGGTTTTAAGAAAGGACAATAAACTGTTGTTGATGCAGAAATGTTGAATTAATCCTCTTTAATTGTTGTAGTAGCTCTAAACTTTGATTTGTGATTTGATTTAGCTTTTAATTCTATTTAGGTTGGAAGAAGATGCATCAGTCCAAGTTTTGATTCCAGCAGAGTAGCGACGCCATTTTTATTTTTAATTAGAAAAGAGGCAGAATATAGAGAGAATGAAATTATGTAGAGAAAATGAGGCTAGGGGGCTGTTTATATAGGATTAGGTGGAGGAATCTAGACAGAAAACGAGACCAGATACATAAGAATGAATCAGGTTCAAAAACTGGGTTTCGGGAGCAGGTCGACCCCCAGGTCGACTCCCCAGTCGACCTGGTCATGGGGAGGTCGACAACCCAGTCGACTCCCCAGTCGACCTGGTTGGGGAGAGGGGGTCGACTCCCCAGTCGACCTGGGTATATGGGCGGGAATTTTCCCGCCAGCCTTCTCTGGGTCTGAATTTCGAATTCCTGGCTTTATTTTCGAGTTGTTTTATTTTATTTAAATTCCTGAAACTTCTGAGGGTCATAACTTGGTCATACGAACTCCGATTTTCGAAAACTTGGACTCGATTTCATGCAGCATTCCGAGACGAACGCAATGGCGCAACTCGTTTCCCTTGATTCTTATTTTAAAATTAATTATTCTCTGATTTGTTACTTATACGTTCACAGAAAATGCGGGGTGTTACATTCTCCCCTCCTTAAAGGATTTCGTCCCCGAAATCTTCAAGTTAAGAAGAATGTGTCCTACCATCCAGTCATCCATCTACTCAACCATCATCCACAAGCATCCATTGTCCTTAGAAAACTTCTAATGTTGTATGAACATATGAAAAAGTGTGTGTATATGTTCTTTATCTAATGCAAAGATCAGGCGGTCCACTGATTCAGTTGACCTCCTTAATGCGAACTATGTCAGTGTCATGAGTCCAACATGTATGCAATTTTCCTATTTGATACATATTATTCTTATATGAGTGACAACCATTCATTCATATGCAACATCCATGTGATGAGTCAATCATTTTGCATCCACAGAAATTGAAAATGCTCACACATCCATATGCAGTATGAGAGTGTTTTCGAGCCGATCTAGTGCCTAGTGTGTGTATATGGATCCACGAGCAACCACTAGCAACCACTTGCATCCACTTGCAACCATCAAACAAAACATGTCTCAAACACATGTTTACATCCATAGGATTCCTATCTATAGGTTGAAGACTCGATCGATAGGATACAGTCTAGTGATGGGAGCGAGTGCAGACAAAAACTTGGTTTCCATTAGACCTTGGTTGAGAGACAAATTCCCCTAAGTATCAACCCCGAAGACCGAAATCAATATCAGATTGACACCCAGAGGATTACCCTCTTTAGACAATGTCAAAACTGGAAATCTCAACCTTATCAGAAATATTCAGATATTTACAGATTACCGGTACAGATCAGATTACTAAATGATTCTTAGGAAACTAAGCATGATAAAAACCCAGAATGTATGCGTCATAGTCAACTTAACGCTTAACACAGATACCCAACTTACCACGCTTAGATGAGTCATAACCCTTATGAGTCTGAGTCTACAGCGGAATCAGAAACAATACTAGTATTCAAGTGCAGATGCCAGAACCAGAAAAGAGTTTTAACTCAAAAATCAGATAAAGAAATTGAACCTCCTACAGAAAGTTTTCCTATTTCTATCCTATCCACTAGCCTCGAGAGTGTTCGCCTGCCTTCCAGAAGTTGGTCCTGCCCTCTGCCCTTGCCCTCGTTTCTTCGGACAGTCCCTAGTGAAGTGTACCATCTCACCATAGTTGAAGCAAGTGCCATTTCTTTTTCTGCAATCCTTGTTCATATGAGTCGAGCTTCCACAAGTAAAGCACTTTTTCTCCTTCTTATCATCAGACTTTTCACCCTTCTTTTGTGTTTCCTTTTTGGGCCATGCTTTCTTGTTCTGTGGTTCTTCCTTCTTTGCCTCTTTCTCGCTGTTGTCTTCCTCGTGCAGTAGAGCCATATCCACTAATCTCTCGTAAGTCGCTCCCATGGGTACATGGGTCATGGCTAGGCTGTGCAATGGCTCGTTCAATCCTTTAACAAAGCGGAGAGCCTTTTTATGCTGGGTGTTGACTAAATCTAGTCCGAACCTAGCCAGTTGGTTGAACTGGTTGACGTATTCCTTGACCGTCATACTTCCTTGCTTAAGAGATAAGAACTTTTCCAATTGTAGACTTCGTTCAGCTTGCGAGAGGAATTTCGTCTCAAACCTTGTTCTGAAATCCATCCATGTTTCAACCGACCTCTCGGCGTTAGTGACTTCCCACCAATAGGAAGCTTCGTCCTTGAGCAACCATACCGCCAATTGTACCTTCTGCCTATCGTCCACCTCAATAATAATGAACAGATCCTCAGTTTCTTTGAGCCAGTTCCTCGATTCTACGAATGATTCAGTTCCCTTGAAATCCTTTCCACCCATAGCCCTAAAATCTTTACAGATCTTTGAAAAAGCAATTGCACAAAGAGGGGGCGGAGGAGGAATCGCTGCAGCTGGAGGAGGAATATCTGCTGGGCCTGCATCGTTGGCCCTAGCCTCTAAGTACCTCCTAAACCAGCAAGGTATTGGCACGCCTTTTGGAAAGTTAAGACTCCCAGACATGCTGGAATGAAAGAAAAAGATTTAAAACGGAGAACTGAAAAGATAGATATATGGCTTTTTGGGGATTATGTTTTTCAAAAATAAGCTTTACTTTTGAAAATACTTCCTTTTTAAAACCTTTTTGAAAATAGTTTTCAAAACTTTTTATCAAATCTGGTAACCTTCAGCTCTGATACCAAGTGTAACACCCCACCTCCATTAAGGTCACTCACAAAGAGAATGCCTTAACTTTGGTGGAGCGTTTTAGTAGACAGAACAGAAATTTACAAGACAGATAAACAATACTAAAGAAATTATAACTTTGTTACAGCGGAAAATAGAAATCAGTTTGGTTACATCTTTACCAAAAACTCAAGTACATAAATATCAGTCTTGTTCAGAAAATCATCAGAGTACAAAACTATAAAATCATAATCCCCACAGAAGCTACCATAAGGAGTCAAGCCATACTTTAATCACTCTAAGTACTTCAAGCAGAAGAAATCCGGATCAAGTTAAAGTATTCCCTCCTTGGAAAACCTGGGGGGGGGGGGGGGGGGACGGAGGAAAAAGGGGCGAAAACAAGAAAGGTCAGACATAAAGTCTGGCAAGTCCAGTGACTTTCAGCATATGAACAGATAATAATAATTATGACATGAAAATAAGCTGGATAAGAAATAACAGTAACAGGAGCAGCACATGTACTTAGGTTAAACAGAAGAATATTACTTTTCATTTCTCTGCACTAATACTAGTATAACAGGATTAGGTGTCACCCTAATATCTAAACAGAAAACGAAAGGGGAACAGAATAATTTCCACAGAAGAGAATGCTAGTAATGGGCCTTTACCACCCCAACAGAAACAGACAGAAACAGAATGCTAATAATGGGCTTTTACCACCCGAACAGAAACAGACAGAAACAGAAATATATTAATCCCTACGGAAACAGAATGTAGAGTTAGGTGTACACTAGTAAATATGCCTTTACCACCCGAACAGACGGTACTACGCAGAAACAGACAGGTGTTGCCACCTAACAGAAACAGACGGTACCAACAGAAACAGACAGAACTAAGTGTACCCTAAAACCCTACCCCAAGCGATCGGCTCCCTAATACATAAATACCCTGTGTCGGCCCCACAGTAGGGTGTATCACTCCCTAAAGTGACATCCAATTGGCACAGACCTATTTACAGATGTCACGGCGTCTTACATCCTCAGAGGCATACCGGGATCCATGTACGCACATGACCCGGTTGGAACGCACCATCAACACCCCTCGCCATTATCAGAATGAACCGCTTATCATTAGTTCAGTAAGCATGACCGGACCCTACCTACTGTTGGGTCAAAGTTTTGATACCAGAAAGGGTTACTGATTAATATGGGTCCCAAACAACAGATGACACAAGTAATTTCCCTCCTATCCTTGTGTCCCCAGACTAACAGATTTCAGATTAACTTGTTTACAAGTTCAGACATACATAGTTCAGATCAACTAGTTCACAGATCAGACAAGTTTTAGACTAACGGATCAGATATACGGATTTAACAGATTTACAGATTTGTCTAACTTTGTAATTGGGCCTACAGATTCATGAAACGGGTTTGTTAAATTCATTCGTCAAATTGGTTTAACCCTACCCACCCAACACGTTTTAGACATCATATATATCTCAGATTTGTATCAATTAAAAATTAACGCCCAGACCTCTCACATTAGACTGACAGTTTGCGGCCTCTGGTTAGGCCGGTTGGTTCCGAGCAGGTTTTTGCCACAAACTAAGTCTAACCTCGGGTTTCAAGCACGTTATGACTAACTTCTCACATTAGAACCTATTGTTTGCGGCCACTGGATGTGCCGGGCGGTTTCGTGCAGGATTACGCCACAAACTCATTCGAACCTCGAGTTAGCCATGTTTCATGTTTAGCCAATGCATTCATTCACAGACTATACTAATATCAGACTAATCATGCTAATTTAACAAATTAACTTCTGTACAAGTTACAGCAGATTATTCGAGGTTCTATTAACAAGTTTTGCTCAATTTTAAATCGAGCCTACAGATTTACATACTTTAGATTTCAGCATTTCAGTTCCAACAGATTACGCCATTCAACAGATTAAACAGATAACAGATCTTGCAGATTAGGCGATTTGGCAGATCTAGCAGATAAGGCAATTTAACATAATTAGCAGATTAGGCAATTCAATCTAATTAGCAGTTTAGGAAATATAACAGAACTAGCAGATTAGGCAATATAACAGATTTAATCATTCCTTAAAGTTTCATTGACATATCTTGCCTAATTATAAATTTAGCCTAAACTTACATGCCCAAATCAAGGTCATAATTCATAATACAAATACATGCCCTAAATTTTAGCCTTAATATTCCCATTTACAATTCATGTCAAAACTAGATTTAATATTCTAGTTTACCATTTATGTCCAGGATTAATACACATGTAAATCATTCTCTATTATAGCCATCTCAGATTATGCCAACATATTTGCTATGCTAGATTTACTTAATTAAGCTACGCCCAATCCCCATAACATGTTTCCACAAGTTCTCTAAATACTCATGAAATGACCCTATAGGCTCGATGTACATAACAGTGAATGGGAATAAACTAGCAAAGTTACATACTAAATATGAGATCTAACATGATTAAGGGAATAGGCATAAGAAACTAACTACAATAGTTATAGGAAACTAACCACAATAGTCATGGGCGACTAATCACAATAGTTTCTTATTCAATGTCATAGGAAATAGTCTCATAATCAATGAATCATAGTCATAGGCAATAGTCTCATAGGTAACAGTTTCATGTCCAATTATGCATTATTATTTGTCCCAAATTTTAGCGTTCGTGCATTAATCTCTTATGAGATGTGGCGCAGGCTCGTGGTTGCCTGGCTATAGAACAGAACGAAGAAAGAGATACAGAGTAAAATATATCAGAACAGAACGTACACAACTTCAAATTCAGATTTATGATTTTGTCACAATTAGAGTTACAGTTTATAGCGGAAAATAACTGTACTTGCCTTTCGTGGTTTTAAGAAAGGACAATAAACTGTTGTTGATGCAGAAATGTTGAATTAATCCTCTTTAATTGTTGTAGTAGCTCTAAACTTTGATTTGTGATTTGATTTAGCTTTTAATTCTATTTAGGTTGGAAGAAGATGCATCAGTCCAAGTTTTGATTCCAGCAGAGTAGCGACGCCATTTTTATTTTTAATTAGAAAAGAGGCAGAATATAGAGAGAATGAAATTATGTAGAGAAAATGAGGCTAGGGGGCTGTTTATATAGGATTAGGTGGAGGAATCTAGACAGAAAACGAGACCAGATACATCAGAATGAATCAGGTTCAAAAACTGGGTTTCGGGAGCAGGTCGACCCCCAGGTCGACTCCCCAGTCGACCTGGTCATGGGGAGGTCGACAACCCAGTCGACTCCCCAGTCGACCTGGTTGGGGGGGTCGACTCCCCAGTCGACCTGGGTATATGGGCGGGAATTTTCCCGCCAGCCTTCTCTGGGTGTGAATTTCGAATTCCTGGCTTTATTTTCGAGTTGTTTTATTTTATTTAAATTCCTGAAACTTCTGAGGGTCATAACTTGGTCATACTAACTCCAATTTTCGAAAACTCAGACTTGATTTCATGCAGAATTCTGAGACGAACGCAGTGGCGCAACCCGTTTCCCTTGATTCTTATTTTAAAAATTAATTATTCTCTGATTTGTTACTTATACGTTCACAGAAAATACGGGGTGTTACACGTTGTTTTTTCCTTCATATATTATCGTTATGGCATCAGATTAGTTCACATAAAATATTTGTTTAAACTTACCTACTTTGAATCACATAACCGAGATTTATGAATTTTATGAACGTTGGTATCAATTTTTCTCATCACCTTACGTGCATATGCTTTGATGATCCAGATCGGATATCATGGCTGTGTTATGCAACTCATGCACCAACCTTTAAACTAACATCAAATTTGATCTTTATTTTAGCATACACGCACATTTTTTAGCACGCAATTGTTGCCATGTTGCCATATCACACAGATTATCAATTTGGTAAAGTTTGCTCAAAACTAAACCACAATCATGGCAGTTGCCCTGTGCTAATTGTAAATACTGTGAGTTAAATAAAATTTGATCCGACCCCTTAGCTACATACAATAGCTTGACCCTTTTTAACTTTCTTGATCAAAGGGTTAACTCATTACAACTCTTATAACCCTAATACACGTGCTGCTGTTTGGAAGTGTACTATATTTTTATGTGTAATTGCATATTTACAGTGATTCTAGTCAACTTCTGTCTTAATTATTAAACAGGCGTGGCAGCTGAGAAGTACATCAAATGACATGAAACAACACCAAATATTTCTTTAAACTAGAAACAATACATGCTACAACACCTAAAAAACATGAGAAGTACATCAAATAACTTGACACAACACCATTTTTTTTAAAACTACAGTAAAAAAATATATTACAACACCAAATATTTTTTTAAAACTGCCCAGAAGTCTCAAAGCATGCAAATAAAACATATTACAGGCTCAAAAATGTGCTGCATCTTCTCTATCGCTAGCTATCGTGGTTCATTTTCATAATTTGCATGAAGTCATAAGTGAAAATACTAATGTCAATAATACATACAGATTTGAAATTGTAATCTGCACTTGGTTACCCGATACTATATCCAAATTTGAAAATGCTAATGCATGAAGTCATAATCTGCACTTTCGTTATCCAATACTATATTCAAATTGAAACAGTAATCTACTGAGCTATACACCATATTGTTTTCTAACGCCCTTGTTTAGTAAACTACAAATAAATTTCAACTAAAGTAGAAAATTAAAGTAGGATGAACCTGCAAATATACTGCATTTTTTATCAGTTGTAAAGCTAACATTTTTATATTAACCTGCAAATAACAGTAATCTGCATGAATCAAAGTTTGTTATTAAATAACAGGAACAATATCTTATTGATTTGATGATCTTCTAGATTTGATATTGTTATGATTTTTGTGCGCAGCGGAAGCTTGACAAAAGACCACAAAAAAATTGGATCTTTATCACCCAATCACTTGAAGATGAATTTGATTGAAAAACAAAAAAAAAACAACACAAATAATATCGGAAATATGAGCACACGATATTCCACCCAACCACCCTCTTTATTGATTCACTAATAAAAATTGTTTACAAACGATCTCAACTATCGTTACAAACAATTACAACTTGAACCAATAACCTTATTGTGAAATAGGTAGAGAATATCTAATGGCTAAATAATTTGAAGGAGAACACTCAATTTGGAATAGCTAGAATGATCACTCTTGGTGGCTCTCACCACCACTCTTGGTGGCTCTCACCCACTCTTGGTGGCTCTCACCCATCACTCTTGGTGGCTCTCACCCGCCACCTAATGAAGATGATAGCTGACCCTTTTTATAGAGAGAATGCTTCATGCCCAAGAAAACTTGGCATCCAAATTATCTTCATATATGTTATAAAACTATTTGGATAAGCACCAAATATCCTTGCAATAAATGTCCATAAATATAGCAATCAATATCTCTCCATAAAATCTAGCATCAAATCTCTTCATCAAATCTAGCACAAATCTCTTCACCAAGTCTAGCACCAAATCTAGCAACAAATCTCTTTACAAAATATGTAAGATTATTTGTTGTCCAAAATTGTGATTTGCGTATCACCAATTTCAACAGATATAGCTCCTGTATTATCTTATAGCAAATAACAATAATCGCGTAAAAAGATAGAAAACGTTAAAGTAAGAAGAAGTGCAGCAGAAATATTACATGATGATCTTCTAGATTTGATATTCTTTGGTCGCCTAAGGATATTTTTGATGAAAATCTCTACAAGCATAAGGTTGATACTTTATTCACTTATACTGCAACCTAAATTCAAATTAGAAATAGACTAATGCAAGGCATTTTTAATGTTTTAAATGAATTTTTCCTAAATACAAACTGTAGAACCATTGACTAAGTTAGGTGTATCCCTCAATCAAAAGCAGAGACAGACATTAGTGGGACTTGTTAGAGACAGAGTCGGCCCAAGGGTAACAAATGCCCTAGACGAACTATTTATTCTTCCATTTTTGTTGCCCCATTAAAAAAAACAATCAAACACATTTTTCATAATAAAATTTAAATAGATCACAAAAAAAAATTATCTTCACATACAAAATTTTCTCTAAACAAAATTAGCATAAGCATGATTTATGCAATCACTATGTTTTTTTTTGAAAGGCAAATGAAACTTTTATTCACATTTTAACAATTACAAGTGTTTACAGACATCAACACCACCTGAACAGAGCTGGAATATTTCACTTCTTACATGACAATACAGAACTGAGAAGAAAAAAATTGATGAAATACAAAAGAATCCAAAAAAAACCTAGAACTGCTCATCATTTTCACTTCTATCATTAACAACCAGTAGCACAAACCGAAATAACAACTACAAAACAAATCGAGTCATCAATCTATCAACAACAAAAGCTTCATTAATGTCAAATCCCTCTAATAGGAAACCAAAAATGTCCTCTAGAATCCAAAATGCCACAAGTGATAAAATTTATTACCAAAAACCAAAACTGATACAAGCCCAAGGCTCCATCAAAAGAGAATACACTACAAGAAAACACTGATTTAACGTCAAATTTTTAGAAGCGGAAATTTTCGTCGCTAATTTGCGACGGATTTCCAAGTGATCGGTAAGGGATAGTTTTTTGTTTTTTCAACATTTTTTTATTTTATTTATTACCGTCGTCTTCTGTCATCTCTCACTAATCCGTCGCAAATTGCATCAAATTACCGACAGAAAATTTCTGCTGCTATTTTCCGTTGCAAATCCAGGCAGAATACCAACGAATATTTGTTGAAGCAATTTTGTAGCAGAATTCCAACAGATTTGCAAGAGATGTCTATATTATTTTTCTAAGATATACTTTAGTGTTATTTTTTTAATAATTATTAACATGTTCAATAATTAATAATTAATGTATTCTAATTAATGATTTATAAGTAATATAAATAATAATTTACGTTTTATAATAAATAACTTATAATAATTGCTTATCTAGAATTAGCAAAATATTCTTTGCTTATAACCAATGTAACTACTAAATTCTTAATTAAGTCCTCTGCTTTCACCATAAATTTCAGTCAGTATACTAGTATATTTTATGCTAAATCCCAAAAAAAATAATTGTTCTTTTTTAATTATTCGCCTAAATAATGAAAATATCAGTTTATTATAATAATTATTTAATAGTTAATAATAAAATTTAATACTTATGAAATGATATCTAGCATTCAATAATTAATTTTAAATAATTGTATTTAATAATTATAGTTGATACTTATATTTTATATTTTAGAACGTCAAGTAATATCATATAATGTTTCAAAACTGATCTCCAATCTTATAATTCTGGCTTTCATACTCATATTGGTGTGAATATAACTCAAGCATTGCTCTGTATTGGTAGACATCTTATACATTAATGAAATTAAGAAGACTTACCATTATAAATTAATGAAATTCTTAATGAAACCTGGTCATTATAAAGAGAGACCAACCTCTTAGATGATTTGTTCAAAATTTGTCAGATCGTAGAATCCTAAAATTTCGGTGTTTTAGTTAAAAATCCTTTAGTTACCCATTAATTAATAATTGGAAAGTAATACTATTATATGCAACTATATATTTTCTTTCCAGATGTCTTGGTTTAATCAGTTATACAAAAAATTACTTTCTATAGTCATTTACTTTGTTTTTATTTACAAAAACGGTGAATATTAAATGAAATAACTGCACATACTTACAAAAAATTACAGTTATTTACTTTGTTTTTATTTTTTGAAATTACGTAGTTGTGCATTAAACAAGGTGTTTTTATCATTTACTTTATTTTTACCTCCATCAAAAAACCGCAAATTTTCCAAAAAGGAATTTTTAGCCTTTTATTACCTTCTACTTTTACTCGGATGAAGTCATGCTTTAATGTTCTATTATTATTATTACTATTATTATTGTATTAAAATAATATTGTGCTTAAGTAAAATATATAAAAAAGCGGAAAAGTAATAATTTGCATATACATAAAAGTTGTAGATTGGAATTGTGGACGTAATGTAATATGCCAAACTTGTATTGATAATCAATAATCAATATTTACATTTATTATTAATTAAACATGTACTTATTAATTGATAATTACATTTAATACTAATTAATAATTTAATAATTAATAGCAATTAATTAATAATCTATTTAATCTGTAATTTTTAACAATTAAACAAATAATATTTAGTAGCCAAGAAGAAGCAAGATTTAATAATTAATTTTTAAAAAATGTTGTTAATAATTAAATTTTAAGAAAAATTTAATATTCATTCTTTTTTCCACTGAAATTTCATCATTTACATTACATATTAAAACAATCCTATTAAATATCCCACTAATTTTTTCCATATTTTGCTAAAAAGTTTCCAAATAATTTCGGTTATCCTCCCGTTAATTTAATAATAATACAGTTCAAATGTTGAAACGGCACATGGAAATGTCATATATGTTAATTTAATAATATTCTGTAGTCCGTCCACGTTTTCCCTCCACTCATTAAATTAATAAACATAGTAACTGTAATTAATTAAGGATAATTATAATTATTATTTTAATTTAAAAACTGCACTGTTCAACGTTACCCGAAATGACAATACCCGCACCACACCAGCAGAAAACCCTTGATCTCACGAAATTTAACCGGAAGCCATTTATTATCGCTTTCAAATTAAAAATAAAATCACGCAGCTGTTCATTTGAAGAAAAACCTAAATCCACGAAGTTTCAAAGCCGCCGCCTTCCACCAGGTCAGATCGCCGCCTCCCGAATCAGTCGTCGCCTTGTAGTAAGCCATCGCAACGCCATCTGCTCCTCCTTGACTTCCGCCTCACAGTAAGTCACATCTTTTAGAATTCGGATCTCTTAATTACGTTCTGAAATTAAGTAGATATGTTCAATGATCATGTATTGCATTCTTCTTCTAATTGGCGCAAATTAGTCTAAGAAGCACGTCAAACCTGCTAGTGTATTTACCTGTTAGTCAGCATTGGAATCCCTACAATTTTGCTCTTTCAGCTATAATGAGAAAAGAATTCAATTCAACAAGCATAATTTTAGGTCAGTTAGTCAACTAAAAAATAAATATTTGGTTTCTCCTTGGTTTTGAAATCAAAGCCAGAAAGATAATTTCTTTTTTGTTGAATCCTCTTGATTGGTTCATAAATTTCATTCGGTAATTGATTAAGTGCACTTATTTCATTGGATAGTGAATTAATTGATAAAAATTCTGAAACCACAGTTGGATTTTTTTGGAGTTTATGCATTCTGAATACAACTTGCTGAAACATTAGCTCCAATACTTGAACATATATAACTGTATGAAGTGTGAATACCTAGAGCTGCTGGAATTAAGTAGTAAAACTGGGAGGATAATAGCATAACATGGGATTGAACTGAAACTATAATGAATACATAAGTGCAATAAGTTATTAAAAATTAGATACTTTGAATTGTGAACAAGAAGTAATTTCGTTTGAATTTTTAAAAATTGAATGTACTTTTTTCTTTCTATGTTACATTAGAAAATCACATTTGCTTTTAGTTGATTCTAACACATGCAAATGTTAGGGGACATACACCTTCGACTATTGGATTGAGACTGTTTACAAAGCTCCATGGAAGTGGCTTTCCTCTTATTATATTCTCATGGAAGCATTCAAGATATTGAAGCAAAACAGTGAATGGTTTCATCTCTGCAGGTTATGGTGGATGGACTTCCTTAATCATGAGGTGCTTATGCTTTTTTATCTGTAATTTATTTTCTATCTTCTGGTCATTTCTTTTTTTATTCTACTTTGATACTAGAAAGAGAATTAAATATCAATGGCACCCGAATTCTTCATTGTTCTAACAATAACTTCCAGAGTTGGCTTGGTTAGCGTTAGGCCATTTAGTTTAATGCATATTTTGATGCTGAAATACATATTTTGTACATCCATGAACATAATTTGGTGTTGGTAGCTAGTAATATACAAATTCATAGGAACAGTGAGAAAATATGCATTTACATGGAGCCATTTCGCTCTTATAACCCTCTTCCACAAACCATATGTTCATTAATAAACCAAATGTGCATCATGACAACCTTTTGTTCTTATAACCTTCTTTCTTGAATTTGCATTGAAGGAGAACACAACCTTAATTATTAGTCTGATTTTGTATTGTTTATTTAAGAATTTAGGAATAACTATGCTAAACATGTAGTGGGTTCTTCATGTTTTTATAGACATTCCATACACTACTAAAATTTACAATAGTAAAGGCGCCTGTAACTGCCTTTAAAAAACCAAATAGGGGCTGAAAATTTAACAAACGAGTCCCTAAAGAGAAGAGAGGCGGAATAAGATCTGCCTGGAAAAATGGCGTCCCTACAAAATTTTAAAGGCGGAAGCAAACATAAAAGCGCCTCTACTACCGATCCTCATAGGTCAGCATGTGAAAGTGACATGGGGCACTTATTAATGCCCCTAATAAATTGACACCAATTGCCGCCAAAAAGCGCCAAATATAATTCAATACAGACATTCACAAATGTACCAAATTTATTATACAGGGTGCGTGCTTCAATACACAGAAAATTATATGTACTTGCTCACACAAATACAGAAACTGAGTACAATTATATATTCATACGAAACAGCTGTAATATAATAAAAACAAAGACGTTTAATTTTTTTGATCTAAGCAACATACATCAATATTTTTGAAGTAAAAAATTTAAGTAAACTAAGTGTATGTACAGGTAATGCTAAAACCAAAATAACCATCTTGCTATTCTCCAACTACAGACTTTGAGCTAACTAAACATTGTACAGGGAATGCTAAAAACAAAATAGCTCCATCTTGCTGTAAGAAACACATGCACGCACAGGTAAAGTGAAACTTGGCCAAGTTTGCATCATCTAGCATTGCTCATCTCATATGTCAGAACTATGAATTGTATGGTGTTTTATAGAATCGATTGCAGAGTATCTTCCAACCAGACAAGTGACCGTTTTTCTGCAAAAAAATTAGTAACATTATAAAGTCGCAACTCAATTTTCTACAAAGTACATCAAATATCGCTAAATAAACTATTACAATCAAATCATGGTTACTTATGCCACGTAATTCACTGTCTAAAACTGATAAAAACACAAATAATAATACTCTTCTTAGCAAATGACATGCAATATGATCAAGCCTATGGAAAAAGATTTTGTGTCCATAATCTTCCAAGCTTGGTGCATAAATTTCAATTCTTTCGCCTTGGCTTCGGCATTTGAACAGCAAGTTGCATGCATAGTAACTAAATCTCTTAAATCACTTGTAGGCTGATAAAAATCACTAGAGTAACATGTGTTTAAGAGTCTAACTACCACTTTCATTTGCCTAAAAATACAATCAATTTCCATTTTGCTTAGTTTGTCTTTTGCGTTCATGCCATCAGAATTATTTCTAGAAGCATACCATGTATCAAGCAACTTCACCGTTGTAGTTTGAGAGTACATACTACATAGTGGAAGACTTAAAGAGTCAGTTGAAGTACACCATGTTATCAACCTATATTAGGTTGCAATAAAAGTAAATGGAAAAAACCCACAAGTAATTATATTCATTTCATCATTATATAATTGAGTTAAATCATCTTGTAATTATCAAGTTTTGCACACGTCATCAGTCTTGCTTCCAAATATTATATGAAGTTCAGCTCCGATACATTGACTTATAAGTAGTTCGAATGCTTAGATAGGTTCTTATTGGATGTGGTGGTTCAAACTCAGTTGGCAATTAAATTGTAAAAAAAAAAGAATTAGAAAAGCTGGTAACAACAATGTTATATACTATGGAAATCTATAAGAAACCTAAGAAGCGGCTCACAAGGCACACATAAGAAGAAGTGAAATATTTTGTCCAACGCTAGTAACTTTACACTTATAGAAAAGTGGAGAAAAGAACAGACAAAATTACTAACAAAAATTGTCAGTGTTAAAATCATTGGTCACTTCAATTCTTCAAAGTGATCAGCAACCAACCATTTATAGTCCACAACAATAATGAATTGAATGCAATTTTAACATGTTTGTCTAAAAATATATCAAATAGAGGCAATATTCAATATTAGGTTAAAGTATTTTGTTTCGCATAGATAAGATAATTATATATTAATACACAAGAATACGTTTTCATATTTTTATGTATTGTGGTGGTGGGATATTTTTGTTGTTGATTGGTTCTGTTATATAAAAACACACATAGTTAGCTAACAACATTGATAGTAAACAACTTGATAAAAGCAGATCACTTGAAATTCTACATTTCCATCACATATAACACATAACATTAGTGTAGACTTTTATATTGTTTTATGATTAACTGAGAATGAAACATCATAACAAGAATAACAATAGATTCATTCATATTTTTTGAACACCAATGTACCATATGGATTTCCATTGTATTCAAGCTTTTGAGAATTCATCTATCTATAGCACCATAAATAACCTTCTCATTTTATGTTATGTGGAAAATTGTAGGCCATTTCTTAATTTCTAAAAAAAGAAATTTTCACATATTATGTTGAGTCTTGAAGGATTTTCAAGTAAAACAAGAAAATGTACATACCAACTCTCATCGGCTTGATTATGATGTATATACACTGTCTGTTAATGGCAGTGTGAAGGCAATGCCTTTACATTTTTAGGGACCGATGTACCTATGAAGTTACACACACACACCCCATACATGTGTTGATGCTACTACACTCACAAACACTCAAAAACTCAACACATTAATACTTGCAGGCTCTGTCAAATAAGGCAACACGCACACACTTTCATACACAAGCACATACATACTCGCACACTGGCACAACAGCCCCACAAATGCGCACTACCCATGCACACACTACACAGCAACATATGCTTTTGAAGCTCGTTTACATAACAGGTGTTTTGACATAGAAAACGAGTTTATGGGAGGCGACAACATAAATTTAACACCACTTAGACCTCTCTTTTTAAATACTCATAAACTAAAATATATAAATATACGAGCAATGCATATTTTTTCTAAATGCAAAGTGAATGGCGTATATATCTAGCTTTGGCGCAAGTAGTGATTGGTTTGCATTTAAAGAGTGGATAAAAATGAATGGGAAGAAGAAAAAACTTCATAGCCACTTTTTTCTATTAATATATTCACATCACTAATGACAATTGAAGTATATGGAGAATAAACATATGTGCACTTTTCAGCTGGTTTTGACTTCTTTATAATACAAGGTTAAGTAGTTTTCTATAATATTTTTTGTTGAAACAGTTATTTTTGAATCAGACCACTGAAACATTATAAAAACCCCTCACTCAGTTCAAGGTTTACATGAATTATAAGAGGATTCGTTATTGACCGTTTTCCTGTAATCCTATTTTGTGAAGAAAGGCCCACTATTGTATAGACAGAGCATTTCTTCATATTATATCTCCAACAAACATGGAGCACTTAAGTTTATTCGAAGTTTCAAACTGATATGCAATATATTACTGCATACTTTGCACTAAAGTTTGTGAGGACTTATTTGTAGTACACCACTATGTGCGCTTTTAATAAGTTAATCGATATGGTCAGTATAGAAACATTTTTCTTTTCTAACAGTCATGCGGATACATTACATAGTTATGACGTCAGAAAATTATTGACATGTAAAAAAATTAATATAAATGCGGTTTCAAATCTAGTAATAACGGTGTAATTTCATATGGAGATTAGAAATCAAAGCTTTAATTGTTGGATAATGCACTATCTCAATTTTAATTGTATACTTTATAGTGTGAACAACCAAAATTCAATTAGGCATCAGATTACTTGTATCATATTGTCTGATTTACTATGACTTGTTGTATATGATTTTATTTATTAATTAGCGATTGATTTAACAAGTAATGTTCTATTCAGTTAATCACTGTGAAGTGTGAACTTTTGATAAATAATTTTATTAGTGGTTTAAGACTTTAGTTGTAGTATGGCGGATTCAAGCAAACTCAAGCATGGGAAAACGAGAATAAGATGAACCTTCAAAATAAATTAGACAGTAAATTAACACACTAAAATGCACTGGCCTATATAACGTATTGTGTTTTAATTTTGTGTAAAGCCCAATATTACTCTTTGTTGATTGTTTATTGCAGCACATAATACTTGTTAGTGGTAAAAATAAGCTTATAGTCTTATAAACATTTATGCAAACAACTTCAATGCATAGATTAAAATTCAGTAACATCTAAAAAAATTAATGAACCTTAATATTTACTGATGGGTCAGAGGCATAAAAGGAAAAAATAAAATTCATTTGAAGAAGTGCAGTCATGTGGTATAAGCAAATGTATCTCTGATCATTTTGTGTTATAAACTTTCAGAGAAACCGCCAACTTGCGGTCCATCTTTTGAGATCGATTTTGCAGTTCTAGATTAAACTTTTATCAGAATATGGACTTGGAATTGAAGTTCAACGAAAAATTGGATCATTAGAATAAATTAAATTGAAATATACCTGGATGCTTGCAAATTTCCAAACTGAAATACTGAAGCTGAATCTAATTGGTTTGAAGGAATTAATAAACGAGATTCTATTTTTAGGTCCGAGAAGAAGTGGAGAACTGGGTAATTCTCGGTTTCTCAAATTTTTGATGGCTGGAATTTTTTTTGGGGACGAACAGGGGCATTTCGTTTTTCCCTAACGAACGAAAAATAGGGCTAATGTTAACTCCGCCTTTATTTAAGTGTAGGGGCGAATCTTTTGGCATCCTGTTTCCAGTAACAGAGGCTGGCTTATATTTTGTCCCTAATTAATTACAATTAAAGGCTAAAGAATTATTAACCCCTGATTAGGCGCCCCTACTAGTTCATAATTTGGTAGTGATATGCACTTCTTTTTGTATCTTCCTGAAATGCATTTTTGTGTTTATATAATTTGTATGTATTTGAGGTATTCTTGGTGTTTAATTTGATGTATGTCTGCATTTTATCTAAAGGCAAAATTCTTATTTATAAATTGACATGACTCTTACTTGTATATTGCAGGGAGCACTGAAAGCATGCATTGATTTTAATTCTCCATTACTTTATCGGTCCACCTTTCATGTTCCATTCTCTATGCCGAAAGTCTGCTATGACTTTAGATGGTAAGACATTATTAGCTATTTGACTACTAATTTTTTAAATGATACCACTTCAAGAGAATTCAAGAAACCTAATCTGGAGTAACACTTCTAACGTGTTTTCTTGCCAAGCTGCTCCCTAAAGTATGACAGTGCATCTTTATTAATGCTTTCCCCTTTTTTGGTAACAGGAGACTTTCTTGGCACAAGTCATATATGGGAATAGTTTTTACAAAAAATAGGCCTTATCAACCAGGTGAGCAGGTAACATATTTCTACTCTGTTTAATTTTGAGTAGCTGTGGAGAACTTTAGTTATTTGCCAACAATATTAACAATTGCGGTTACAGAATATCAAATATGCCCAAAACATGTAAAGTTGCAGGCGCATGTTCAGATATTAGAAAAAGGCAGTTTATATTTTGTAAATGTACTGGATTTAGTGTAGAAGGCAGACACATGTATACAACTATGCTAATGTATATTATTTCGGTTTCATGTTCTAGGACATTACAGATGCAAATGGAAAATGATCAAGAATGTCTAGGAATGAAAAATATCACCAACTGTGTGAGGAGATGTACAATGGCAATCCTGTGTTTTAGGACATTTTCTGCCTATGGAGCCACATCAACTTACCAGCTGCAAAATAAACATTTCCCTGTTTAGGGAGTTGTATATTAACTTCATATCTTGCCGAGTGGTAATGTCTACAACTTTAGGTTAAAAATATTATTTTCCTTATTTGATGTGAAATGAAGTTATTGTTTCAAGTGAAATGGAAGTGACAGTGTAGGCATTGTGGGATCATTATTTAAATATTATATGTAAAATGAACATAATATAGTATATGAAATGTTATTGTTTGAATCAATGAATTTATGTATTTGAGGCGATGAATTTTGTGTATTTCAGCAATTTTATGACATTATTTGGGATAAAACTGTAAAGTTTAATGACGTATTTGCCGATGAAAAATGTTTTGACTAAAAATTAATCACCGTCGGTATTCTCTTGCTAATTAGCAAGGGTTTACCGACGGTTATTTATAAAAAATAATTTCTAAAATATATGTATCCGTCGCTAATCCCTTGCTAATTAGCAAGGGTTTACCGACGGTTATTTATAAATAATAATTTCTAAAATATATGTATCCATCGCTAATTCCTTGCTAATTAGCAAGTGTTTATCGACGACTATTTATAAATAATAATTTCTAAAAAATATGTATCCGTCGCTAAAACATCGGTAAATAAATTTTAATTAGTTCAAAAATAAATTTTTTTTGAGAGAATTGACAGAAAATGGTCGGAGAACTCACGCTAAAATCCGTCGCAAAATTTTGACACAAATACCGTCTTGAAATTTACCGACCGCCATGATCCGTCGGTAATCCGTTGCTATGCCCTGTATAGCGACGGATTACCAACGAATTATGCCGCTGCAAAATCAGTTTTTTCTTGTAGTGACAGAGCATCTTCAAAAATAATATCAACCTGATTCATACCGAAATCAAAAACTGCAAAATTAAAAATTCTGTACATTATCTAAAATTAGGGCTATACCTGAATTTGTGAATTGGTGAATCTCTGAATCCGAGAATCGTCTCTGATTGGATTGAGAGAATTAGATGGCGAGATGGGGAGGAGCCGGAGAGCACTGGCCGCGAGAGGGTCGGGCACTGACGGGCGACGGCGACCGCAAGGCGAGGAGAGGGCGACGAGAGAATCTGAGCGACAAGAGAAATTTGATCGTGAGATGATAAGAAGCGATAAAATTTTGATGCCCTTCGGTGTCTGATGCCCTAGACAAATGTCTAGGTTGCTTGGGCTTCAGGCCGCCTCTGGTTAGAGAACACATTGCACTGCTTTAGTATATGATAACAAAGTATCATGTAATAACAGTATCATTTCTCAAATACAAACTGTAGAACCATTGACTAAGTTAGCTCTACCTAGAATTTTCCCCTCATAGATTCCTATGACTTAAAATTTCATGTGCAACATTTGATATGTGAGGTGTAATATTAGGCATTCACAGTCTAACCATGCATATGCCTATCATTCATTAATATGCATACTAATGATGAAGAATAAGAAGAACTCAACTAATGACGCAACAACGAACAAACATTTTATGTAAAATATAAATTTGACCTCTGTTTCAACAACAGACAACATTTTAAAGATGTAGTTACTAAAATTTGACCAAACTATTAAACTGAACCAAATTGTGATATGTAAAAGCTTACCCAGCATTAAATATTATCGGTGGCAACAAATAGATGAACAAATCTTCACTAAACACCAAAACATGCACGAACTTTTCCCTTTCGTTGTAAGCAAAATCAAAACACAAGTACACAACCCGTGCAATTTTATGTGAAATCCAGATAAAAGAACAAATATTCGAAAATGCTCTTAAATTGGTAATTTAGCCAAAATAATTAGGACCCGTATCATGAAAACTTACAATTACTAATGTTGGAATATTTCGACAATTGGGTCACATATGTAAAATAAAATGTGTTATGCTATCTTGGTGTAAAGCCTAATAAAAGTGATCTAATTTTAGATTAGAATTAATAGGCTTAAAGTTTAAGTTATCATGGGCCTAATGCGTAGATACCGGGGAATTTTATAATTTGTTGAAGGGCCGAATTACAAGATGCCAACTCTATAAATAAGGGGTTATGGTCCCCGAATTACACAAGCCTTAGCAACTCTCTAACCTCTTCTACGGAGAACTGATTTCAGATCTAGGGTTTGTGTCAATTTGGAAGACCAAACCTAATTCATCTTCTCGTTTAACAACCGACTACGGATTCAGGTATTGCACTGATTAAATACAGATTCAGGTACGCTTCCGCTAATCAAGTTATTTATTTTCTGATTTGTTCTCAATTAAATCAATATGGTTACATATTTGGATCTAGGGTTTCACGATTGGATATTGTTAAAGTATATTGAAATCCTAATAAGTGATATCAGAGCCATCCATAATTGATTTTATTGAGGGAAATAAATAAAAAATGATTTTTTTTGTAAGATCCGAATTTTACTTTGCTTCTCAATCCATTCGGTCATGTGTTAGGGTATTCAAAATGAATGCTTTGTAGTCTTTCTGTATACAGTTGATGATAGGAATGTTTTGTCATGCTATATTATTGAATCCGTAAAATCATTCAGCATCAACTTTTGCACAGCTCTTGGGTACCTTCGTGTTTTTTGTGATTCTCCTATTCTATCACAAATCGTACAAAGTTGAACCATTCGCAATTCTTCAGATACTATTATTAATAATATATATATTCCACTGTAATTACAGATTCAGATGATCTTTTGCTTTATTATTATTACTAGTATGTTCTTCGCTTAGTTTGCTGGATTGAGATGGAGGCGCTATTGGGCGCTTCTGATATGTGTTCTTCGCTTATGCTTTATTATTATTATGTTCTTCACTTATGCTAGTCTTACATGCATCATAATCCATGTATCATAGTGTCAGGAGTTGTGGAAATTAAATATTAATTCTTATGTTGGCTGCATGATGTATTCTGTAGCATTAGCTTATAAAAATGAATTCAGACGTAAAAGATGATAAGCTGACTTTGGCCTTTGAAGTATTGAATTGGTCCTCATATTACTTATGTGCTGATGTATTGTGTTACTTTATTATAAGTTTTTTTTTTGATTTATTTAGATTGATCATTACATAAGTCCTGATTAAACCTTAAAAAAAAAAGCCAAGAAAGGCCTTCAGATGTGGTTTTAAACTGTGCTAATTTTCTAATCTAATATGTTGCTACTTATTAATATTATGTGGATTGTTTGTAAAAAGTGCTGTCCGTTGTTGTAATGCTTGTAAAATTAAAGCAGTTGTATGCTTACGTGTTGGTTTTTCTCAGCTTAGCCTGAGATTACCTCTTATGGTGCACTTGGTTACATGGGACACAACTAGAGCATAAATTAAAGATAAAGTGACATATTAGTATACTGTGTAGCTATGTATCATGGTTTGGATATACGGTATAGCTACTTTGTTCATTCATATTATTTAGTAAGACATCCATTATGTTATTTATATGTATTTTTTTTTTATACGGCGCTCAATTCTGACGTTCATTTTATGACATTGGTTAAGTGTTTTTATTTATGATACATAGTATCATATTTATCTAAGGAAATGTCATGAATGTAACTACATACCTAAAGCAACAGATTATGACAACTATGACTAAAACTCGTTATGCTATTATTATAATTTTGAGTTTTTCAGATGTCATATAAACCTAAAGCATTGAGAGTGTTTTATAACACTCAAAATATATTGTACATATATTAAGGATAAATTCAAATATAATTTTGGCGTCTCTTTACAGCTGTAAATATTTTACATTAGTAGTGAATTAACTTTAAAATAATATGTCACCAAAGTGACATCTATATTTTGGTGGTTCATGAAAATATTTAATATTTGTGTGTAGTTATTCATGCGAATATTAGTCGGCCCAAAGAAAGGCTAATGTTTGGACGAATCACTTACACATGTGTGATGATAAATACGTGACAATTATAAAGTTTTTCGAGTGAATAATTAATCGGCCCAAAGGAAGGTTGTTATTTGACTTGAATTTATTGTCAGTGTTTGATCATTACAACAAGAGTACCACTTACAGTTAATATTACTGTCCAAAGACTTGATATTAATGTGTACTAGGTATCTTGAGAAGAGACTTACCAATTATTTGAATTTACTATGGTTGATATTTGGCTATAAGCATATACGGTCAATCTTCATTTTATTTTTTGTTCATTTTCAGCTAATTTAACTGAATTATCTGTCAATTTAAAGAATATTTCCATCTTGTTTTGGGATAAATATAAGGATTTGTATGAGAGCATGTTATTTGTTCTTGACTTTATAGATTTAACTCTTGTAACTAAGAGGGTTACAACCAACCCTACTACGGTTAAATATTCTTATAATGTTATGAAGAATATTGAAAGGTGATAGAATTCAAAGGCAAGAGTTAAATGATCATCAAGTAAATACTTCAGAAGTTTTCAAGGATGTGCTATAGGTAACGATAACTAACTTTGTATAAGTTATCTACTGAGAATGGAAATAGTTTTTTGTGAAAACAATAAGGGAAATCAAGCACTCTTTGTGGTGCTTGATTACATAAAGTCAAAGTAAAAGAAATATAAATGAGTACTATACGAAAAAGATACTGCTTCAAAAGCTAAAGACGCTCAAGTTATTGTTATTTTTGGTGCTATCTTCAGTATATTCATTTAAAGATTAAAATTATTTTAAGAATAATATGTTATCTTATTGGGCTAATTTAGCGCTTTGGTAATTAAAATAGAGATTGAAGTTTTTATGATTGAAAAGTACTCATTTGATATACATTATAAATAAATGTATGAATAAGGATTAAGAAGTTGCTAAGGATCTCAAAGAAAAGAAATAACATATGGATATTTTTTATAGTTGTTTCTTTAATGAGATATACAGACATATAAAGTAAAATATACTTGATATTTTAAAGTTATTATTGAGATTTAAGTCAATTTTTTTGGATTTATTTGATATATTTTTTATCTTGTCAAGTAGATAGATTTCGGTTTTACATTTCTAATGTGAACATATTAGGTTATTATTGTTCATCAAGAAATAGTAATGTTAATTTATGAATAAATTCAAAATCTTATGTAATTGAAGCTCATATAAGTTATGGCTACTTATGCTAAATAGCTTGTAATGATATCTCAAATCTTGTTTTGGTGATTTATATAATTATTTGTTTCAGTTTACTAAGGAGTTATAGATTGAGATATCATAAAGATAGAAAATAGTTTATTGATATTCTAAGCGATTTAAAGTTTATAATTTTTTATGAACCCACACTAAGGAAAAATTTTAAAGCGGGAAATGCAATAGTTTTTTGAGGATGTTGAGTTTGGGGGGAGAAATAAAGTAATATCATTGTCTTTAAAGAGAATCATTATCTTTGATTCAACTGCGGTTGCTTCTTCGCTTAAAGTTTAAGATTTGTTTTCTTTTATTAAGAAGAAGTAAATTAAGAACCATAATAAGACGACGTTGAAGATAATTTTTCTTTAAGCTAAGGAAACTGCTTCAAGAAAACAAACTCAACAACCTCAAAGATGCAAGATCACTAAGGAAATCCACCTAAATGAGAAGAAATGCTATTTCAGATTATTATGTAGTATTTCTTCATAAAGATAAATAATGGATTGATAAAAATGATGCGCTATGGACTTACATCAATCCATGTAAGGTACTAATTTAAAATGTGGATTTAAGAAATGAACATATAGCATAAATCTATATGGATAATAAAGTTTGAAATCTCCCTCTAACTTAAGTAATAAGATTATTGGTTATGAATAACTATTCAAAGCCAAAAGGGATCAAGTGGGTAATATTGAATTTTATAAGGCACTTTTATTGAAATCACTATTATTAAAAGGAAATTTTATTTTCTTTAAAGAATGTTTCATTTTGGACTTAGTAAACGATTCTTTAGAATCGATCGCTTTGGAGCTTACTACATTTTGTACTTTTGAGCATTATCTGATGAAGATTAAAGTTATGTTTCTCAATGGAGACGTTGGTGAAACCACTTAAGAAACTCATTTATGGATTAGTCTTTTGTATTTGGAATTCAAATACATCATTATTGTTCATGGAGTGATATTTGGATTATTACAAAAGAATTAGGAAGATAAATGCTTAAAAGATTTGGTATGTAAACTGCGATTCAGTTGTTTTTCTTTTACCAAACAGTTAAATGCTATCATCCTTAAAATTAAAGAAATGCAAAAGATTTCTCATGCATTTGCAGTGTGAATTCTAATGCATACTAATGTATATACACATATGGATATGCGTGTATTATTTGGCAGATACTTTACTGATATTAAAAGTGGATGAATGATTTAGTAGTCAAAATGGTTATGATATATATGATATATCTTTAAAAGACAAAATAAAAGATTGTATGCTCATAGACAAAAGATCGGATCGGGTGGAGATCATAAAGAATTACGATCCGGATATTTTGGATGTCATTACTGTAAAAGATCCACTTCTAGCAATGATAATATATTTTATGGGTGAAACTATATAAGGGAAAAGTGTCATTTAGGCACTTATAGTTTTCGCCATTTTGAAAATATCGTCTTTGGTTAATTATAAGACATCCAAATATGGAAAATAATAATGAAATTTTGTCACAAGACTTCAGTTATAGATAAAGAATCGAAAGACCAAGTAATATTATGACAGTAAAGAATATATTGTTTTCCAATAAGGGAAGAGTGCAAAATATATTGTAATTCATAGAGCACACTTAGACAAACTCCATTATGGCGGATCCGCTTACCAAAAGGTTATCAACTAAGGTCTTTCATGAGCATGTAGCTCAGTTGGTGTAACTTTTATGTAAGGATATTTTGGTTCAGGGGGAGTTTGTATTTGGTATTGTCATATGACTCATTGCTCTATACTTCAGTTACAGATATATGCATATCAAGTTCTTTTTCTGATCAGAAATAAAGTAATGAATTTTTCTTTGCACTCAGGTTGTTTAAATATTAAACATTTGATCTCACTAAAGAAGGACCAGTTGGAAATAGATATGTATAGATCACATTTCATGTAATTTCCATGCTACACATCCATGATTGATCTATGTCGTTTGATTGTATTGATATATGTGACCATTGATGGGTTTAGTTACGATAAATGTAACGAATGCCGTTTTGATCCTTTGTCAACCCAATTAATGGACGAGATTGTTTCAGATACACCATATGTTATAAATAGCAAATTTTGGAGCTCATAAAGTTAAACACATTTTAAGGTTATTTCATATGTAGCCCAGGGGGAGATTGTTGGAATATTTCGACAATTGGGTCACACATGTAAAATAAAATGTGTTGTGCTATTTTGGTGTAAAGCATAATAAAAGTGATCTAATTTTAGATTAGAATTAATAGGCTTAAAGTTTAAGTTATCATGGGCCTAATGCGTAGATACCGGGGCATTTTATAATTTGTTGAAGGGCCGAATTACAAGATGCCAACTCTATAAATAAGGGGTTATGATCCCCGAATTACACAAGCCTTAACAACTCTCTAACCTCTTCTATGGAGAACTGATTTCAGATCTAGGGTTTGTGTCAATTTGGAAGACCAAATCTAATTCATCTTCTCGTTTAACAACCGACTACGGATTCAGGTATTACACTGATTAAATACAGATTCAGGTACGCTTCCGCTAATCAAGTTATTTATTTTCTGATTTGTTCTCAATTAAATCAATATGGTTACATATTTGGATCTAGGGTTTCACGATTGGATATTGTTAAGTATATTGAAATCCTAACAACTAAAGCAGTAATAGATTCATTCAACCATCTATTCCTTTCAAGCAAATGCCCAACATGAAATCAAGATGTATAACCATGAAGAAACGCATGCACACTCATGCACACACGCATGCACTTAACACACATGCATACATATGAAAAGCAGCTGATGTTATTTAGATCCAGTGACTAGTCTGGTCTGTATTGCCATAATGACATGATGAGTGAAGAAGGATATCAGACGAGAAGGCAACCCATAACATAGCACCGCAGAAAGGAAACAAAGAAACAAAACGCATGTCTTTTGTCAGAAGCGCCCATGTTTTGCTTTGTGTGAATTTTTTTACCATTTGCATAAACCATGTATCATAATGTTTCGCATGAGTAGACCGCATGTTGTTCGCTCAATAGTATCATACCATGTATCATAACAGTATCATAAAACATGAATTGCGCCTCAATAGTAGGAGGTGGAACCCCACCTTTTTCTCTATATTTCGCATGAGTAGACCACATGTTGTTCGCTCTATCTAGCATTACTCTAATAACACAGCTGCACTATTCTTTATAGAGATCCATATCTATTAAACATATAGAATAATATCAATGGGAGGAAAACAAAACACGGGTTATATTACTCCGAATTATGCCTATTTTGATTATCAGTGAATTATGTCAGAGCTCTAAGCTACATGTTCCCCTTACCCAGATGGTTAAAGAACTGGTAGAGGATTCATTTTCCTTCACTTTTGAATTAATTTTTATAAGAAATAACCATTTGACATGAATTATGATGCAATATCTTTAATAACAACGTGCTATGAGACATCTATCTACGCTTATAACAGAACCAAACAAAACTGGTAGTTTGGATTAATTATTGGTATCCACTTTATACCCACATTAGTCATATATTGCTATTTTTCTTACACTGCATGCTGTATAGGTGTTTATATGGTGCCATCTATTGCATGACCTACAGTCTATTTCTCTCAAGTTTATCTTCAAATCTTCTGTTTCACTTGCATTTTTTTAATACTGTAATTTCAGTTTCATATTGAGGTTTTTCCTATGTTGATTTAGGGATTTAAGCTGTACATGGTTGGACAAATAACAAATCACACAAAACAATACAAATTGGATTACCAGGTGTGTATTGAATTTGTGGAACATTTGCAGTTTTGTTTAACTTGCCATGAGTATGAGACCTTCTGATTGGCAACTGAACATGTATATTTTTTCAGAAAAAGACTGTATGACCATTTAGGTTCTTCCTGACTGTTAAAAAGTGGTTACACAAAGATAAATATCCTTAATAGCTAGAGACTACCATGAGTTATAGAATACTATTATTTTATTTGTATTGATTACTGAAAAATGAAATTGTTTTACTAGAGCACGCAATTAAGCTTGAAAAGTAAAATTGTAACAGGAAATTAGTGTGAATGACAAATACACAAAAAATTGTTTCATAAGGAAAAGATGCTAAAATTTTATCAAATTTTAGTATAAAGGAATTATAACGGACCCTTAAATTCCTCCTTTACACTAAAATTTGTTCTTATGGATAAAATTTTAGCTTCTTTTCTTTATGGAACAATTTTTTATTCGTTTTATAAATTCCATACTCATGGGCCAATGGCAAATATTATTTTTTTGTCTTTGTCTACAAGCAGCCAATGATAGAACTGAACGTCCATTGTACGTGTGTGTAGCACACAACTGAGATTATTTATTAAGTTCATAGATTTATGTAGTCGTCATCAGTGTTCAACAAAATATGGATTTAGAAAGGTATAATATTATAAATTATTGATTGCAATCACATCAGCTAACAAAGTAAACTCAGCTTCAATAATCCTAGCATCAATAATTTTCTTTACCCACTATATGCTGTTTCAAAACTGTAAACTTGTGTTATTTTAACTTACCGTTCTATGTTAGTACATATGAGATTTTCTATTGATAGAAAATTAAAAAAAATGTTTTTAAGTTAGTGTGGACTATAAGCTCAGGTAAAATGGAGTGAAAAATGCTAATCAGATGAAACCTTCAAGTGGCACTAAAAGGCGAGGGCATCCTGTCAAATGGCAAGTAATACAACGAAGTAAACACTGCTGATAATGGCTAAGTAGACGTTGCTCAGGATATCAATCCAAACAAAAAGGAGGCTCCAAATCCTATCGATCAGGTAAATGCTGCAGCTTCCGTAGAGTAAGTTGGAACAACAGCTGTAGCTTAGAAGCCAACAGTTACGGGTTCGGGTTATACTTCGAAGAGCTCATTGTTACAAGCACCTTCTTGAAAATGAGAATTATATTACTAAAATGAATATATGAATTGACGAACTCTCTAATTGAATTATATATATTTGGTTTAATGTTATGCTTGATTGGTTTGTCATTCAGTTTTATTTTAAATGATCCTAAAAATGAAGTATATGTATAATTGTATTAATAGCGTGTTTCAAAATTTTGACAATTAATGTGGGTTTTTCTGCAAAACATCATCATTTTGCATCGGTTTCTTTTAACAAACAACAACCGGTGCAACATTTCCATATCTTGCACTAGTTGTAGAAAAAAACCAATACAAAAAGTAAGCATTTTTCTCACCGATTTTGGGTAAAAGCCGGTGCAAAAAACTCATCTTTTGCACCGGTTATTACTGACAACCAGTGCAAAGAAAAAGTCTTTTTGCATTATCCGCATTTGCACCTGTTATAGAACAAAAGCAACATGGGGTAAACAACCGATGTAAATGACCTATTTTGTAGTAGTGAAGCTGTAACGACCCGACGGATTTCGACGCCTGAATTTTGACAATTAAACATAAAGTGTATTACTTGCCAAAACCCAAGTATCGAAATCTGTCGGGTCATTACAAAAGCCAAGGCCACCAGCCCCTAAAAATCCTAGATCTAATGCCAAACACCAAAAAAACACGAGAACCCTTGTCCTTGAAAATAAAACCTAACCTTAATCACCTTATTCGCTACCTACAATCACCATCACCACCCGCCGCCAGCTCCTCTAGCCGCCACCAGACTTGCCCCACCTCCACAGCATTGGCCAGAGCACTCCAGCCTAAAACCTAAACCTAAAACCAAACCCTAATCCTAGCAAAATCCATGCTTTATCCCTTTTTCTACATATTTGCCTCTACTTTCCATGGTCATAACTCTCTCTAAAATGCTTCAAATCAACTTTTTCTTTTTCTCAAATCAGTATAATTGAATGAATACATTTTTTATTCTAATTGACCATTTTTCAAATTTTGAGTTTTACTATGTCAAAAATGAAATCCATTCAGATTCATTTTGGGTCTAGGTTTTTAGATCTGAAGATGCTATGTACTGTTTAATCTATATCTTTCTCAAAAATAACCAAAATCCAGGGTTTTTAATAGTAAAGAAAAGAATTTGCAAGAACTATGCTTTAGATCGGTTTTCCAAATTGGATGGTTAACATATCCTAAAATCAGTTCTAAAATGACAAATTTTGTTTTTATTTTGGTAAATTTTATGAAAATTTAAGCCACCTAATCTGACCAAACCCAACTTGATTTCCCTCTTCTCTTCTTATTTATTTAAAAAAAATGTATTTTCAAATCAAGTTTGAGTTTGAATCTAGCTGACCTATTATTGATCAGATCTGGTGTGACAGAGTTTTTCTATGTTGTCTACTTGTGTCATACATTTTTTCAAACCCACGGAAGGCGAGAAATCGCGCATGATTAACAAACTTATGTTAAATAAATTTGACACAATTAAAATGTTTGTTAGTGAACGGATTTTCTTAGATGTTATTTTATGATTCAGTTATGTTAAATTATTTAGTTGTGACACATAGATATGATTTGGTTTATATGTTGTGTGACCTATAAATAATTGTTTGCGTTATTTATTTATTGTTCTCATGTTGCAAGTTCCCTGGTATATTGGTGGTAAAATCACTATGCCTTGAAATGGTATATACCCAAATGATTATATAGACTTAGGAAACAAAAATTAAATTGACTTGGGGTACAGGTTGAAATGATACATACCCAAAAATAATTAATTAATTTGAGTTGAAATCATACATACTTTGTAACACCCCGTAATTCTGTAACACTAAGATTCACAAATCAAGGCAGAATTAAATTTTAAAATCAAAATCAAGGGAAACGAGCTGCGTCATTGCATTCGTCTCGGAATTCTGCATGAAAATGAGTCCGAGTTTGCGAGAATCGCAGTCCGTATGAAGGAGATATGACCTCTGGAAGATTCAGCGAAGTTTAAATTTCAAAACAGTTCAGAAAAGCGAATTCAAATTCAAAATCGGACCCAGATTGGGATGGGCGGGAATTTTCCCGCCCAAGGCACCCAGGTCGACTGGGTAGTCGACCTGGGGGTCGACCCCCCTCCCTGCTTTTCCCAGGTTTCTGAACCTGGTTCGTTCTGATGTATTTGGTCCCGTTTTCTGCCTAGGTTCGTCCGCCTAACCCTATATAAACAGCCTTAGTCTCCTTCTCTATTCACAATTCTTTTCTATCCTTATGCTGCCTCTGAGAAAATAAATAAATAAGATATAAAATAAATCAAGACGAGGAGATGCTGCTCAAGACTTTCAAGAAGGGGTCCAAGTCAAGCTAGGATTGCAAGTGAAGATTCAAACGACTGCAACGACTGTTTTTCTACGAATCTAATCTAATTTCTGTAAGTCAGTTACTTCTCAGATTTGAACATTTCTCTTTTCGTGACATGAAATTAAAGGAATAAAAGAGTATGCCAATTCTTTCTATTCGAATCAGTTCCTATTTCCTTGGACCTAATTAAGAACTGTCATGATTCAAGGACAAATAAGACCGTGACTATGAAACTATGGACCTTAGAACCATATGCCTCTTTGACTATGAACATTGCCTATGACTATGAACATTGCCTATGACTATGAACATTGCCTATGACTGTGACTGTGACTATGAGAATTATTTCCTAGACTATGAACACAAGCTTATGCCTTTGATTAGAAAACATAAACTATTGCCTATGACATAACAAGGACAATTGTGGCTAAACACATATGATTCATGACTAGGAAAGTGTTGCTTAAGTTTTGTGACTGTGAAATTGGGTCTAAACCTGATTTTCTATTCTGTCTGTTCTTGGTATTCTTTGGTTTTAGACCTTGGGAATTTACCTATTAAGTTAGGTCTACCCATGTTCTGGAACCTACGTCTCTATTCTATCTATTCTTGGTTTCTTTGGTTTTAGACCTTGGGAATTTACCTATTAAGTTAGGTCTACCCATGTTCTTGAATCTATAATATTCAACCCTTTTCATGTCATCTTATGCCAGTTGTAATGTCCGTTCTTTCATGGCATTTTGGTTCATTCCCTTTTATCGACGAATCTAGCTTTATTTATGATCTAGGTTGAATCACGATTAAACGAACGACGGGAATACGTTTTGGGGAAAAACATGAAATTGACTAGACTTGGAAATTGGCATAGTTTGGGAACATGCATTATAGCATGACTATTAAGATGAAAATTAGAATAACAAGCCTAGTTTTGACATGAACTGAAATTAGAATATTAAATCAGAATTGGGTGGCTAAATTAAGCATGATAAGTATATTAGCATAATTTACATACATTGGGCGTAAATGGTAAATGGTTAAATGGGCCACAAAATAGGTAGTTGGTATGCAAATTAAGTTTTGGGCACAAACTGTAAACTAGAATATAAAATCTAGTTTTGGCATGAACTGTAAATGGGGGTGTTGGATCTAAATTGCTTTAAACTGTAAGATAGGCAAATCAAGATTTGGACCTAGAATACAAGTCCATTAGTAGGCATGGCAAATGTGTAGGGTATAGGCCAAATTTATTTCAAAAAGGGAAAATGGACTTTGAGGATAAGTGGTTAAACTTTGAGGATAAATTGTTAACATTTTATTTATATACAAAAGAAAGGTTCATTAATGACATCTCTTTTAATAATACATACACCAGAAAGTTCTAGGGTGACAGAGAGGATAGTGTCTAGGCTTGGGTTTGGAAAATACAAGTTTCCTGCTCTCCTTGGCTATCCCTAACTAATCCGACGGACGGGATGGTTACTTTCAAAACCTGATTTGAAAATTAATCAAAACCCTTTGAACTTAAAAAACACGAATATGCCTAACCCGAGGTTAGACTGAGTTGCGATGTAATCCTACCCAAAACCAACCGGCACATCCAGTAATCGCAACAATATCTGTTTAATGTGAGTGGTAGCGGCTTTAATTTATTTAGTTAAAGCTAGAACAAGAATGGTAGGGTTAAGTCAACTAAGACACTTAACCAATTCAACATGATAACCAAACCGATGGGTGGGGTTAGGTTCATACAGACACTTAACATAGTTAAGCTAGAATGGGAGGGCTAAGTCCATATGGACACTTAACCAACTTAAGATGGTAACAAGACAAGATTTGTAAGGGTTAATTAACTAAGAAAACACTTAGCCAAATTAACATGTTAACTAGACTAGAAGGTGGGGTTAAGTAAAGTTAATACACTTAGCCAAATTAACATGTTAACCAGACTAGAGGTTGGGGTTAAGTAAATTCTAATACACTTAGCCAATTTGATATGTTAGCTGGGCTAGACCGTAGGATTAAGTAAACTTGAACACTTAACCATCAGATTGTGATAAAGGAATAGGGTTAAGTCTAAAACATGAAGGGATGATACTTAACCACTAATAACATGGTAGTTAAAACAGACGGGCAAGGTTAAGTTAAAAAGGAACACTTAACCAATACAGGGTGAATGGGTAGGGTTAAGTGATAAGAAATACTTAACCAATATAACTTGGTTTGTGGAAGGGTTAAGTCAACATGAATTACTGATAACACTTAACCAGTTTAACAGGATAAATGAAGAGGGTTAAGTTGACTAATGACACTTAACCAATCCGAATTGACGAGAATGAGAACTAAGTAGTAAACCTTAGTTAAAAGGATCTAAGTAGTAATTCTTAGTATAACACGTGAAGGAGCGAATGTCCGTCTGAGTAAAAAGAAGGCTCCAACGAATTGGGTTACGAAGCCCGAGGCTTCGAGGGGACGTGAGGGTACTCTTGGTATCCCTCTATGAGGCTGCAGATGATCCTCCTGGGCTCACAGAGGTTAAGGTGTATGTAGAAGAACCAGGGGTATGCCTTGGTTGCAATATATGGCAACCTAAAGACTAGGATGGACTGGCGTGATTCGGCGAGAAAACGGTAGGCCTGTGATAGCAACTCGTCATCTACCATCCATCTTGAGTCAATCGAGACACGTGAAGCGGAAAGGCGGAGAACTCCAAAAGACCATACACTTGCTATTTAGTTATGGGTGAGGATGGCCATAAGATAGTGGGGCACTGGGGGCCTGCGTATAGTTCTCATTTTTCAAGGTGTGTCTTTCATTAGTTGAGGGAGATGTCAGTTGGGACCATAGCCACTAGAACAAAAACATACCTTAGCATCTGCATCGGCAAATATCTGAAAGCTCCCGACCGAGTTCTGTATTCCTTGATTTGCCCTGTCACAGGACTCGGGTCGCACATTACAGGACATGTGCATCTAGACAAGCGATAACGATTCGCGATACATGCATGGGGAAGTATAGGAACACATACCACTCTAGGTAATGTGTCCTAGACTTGGGGGCATCGTTCGACAGGTAGCATAATCCCTAGTTGGACTAAGTGGCATAAACCCTGAATCCGAAAAGCGTTCAGCAGATAGCGTAAACTCTAGTTGAATATAGAAAGCACTTGATAGAAAACCCTAGATTAGATCTAGATAATAAATAATAAATGTATGCCTGAAGGCAATGGAAAATACAGGGATTGGGATCACGTTATCGTTACTAGTTGGGACACTAGTTAGGTGGTGCAGAGATATAGAAACCAATATAATAAGGAAATAGCGAAGCGGCGAAAGTATTAGAGCATATCCAGTTTATCTTATCTTAGCATATCTTGTGATTATCTTGTCTAATCTTGGCAACCCTATCATCATGGTGTTATCTTGTATTCAGTTAATTCATGTCATTTTGTTTCTCCATGTTCATATGCTAGAAGTTACTGAACTTACTCAGGCTTTATGTCTGACTCTGTTTTTCTTTCGTCTTCTTTTCTTCCGTTCTCCCCCCCAGGTAGTAAAGGAGGGAATAGTATAGCTCAGGTTAAGTTGGATTGTCACTCTTTCCCAGCTTGAAGATTTGTCGAAGTTTTGCTTGGATTCTCTTTTCAGATGTTATGGCTGGTTCTTGCTACATTGGGGAATTTAAATGTATTTTTATGCTTCTTTATTTTGTAAGACAGATGATACTCTGATATTGTAAAGAAATCATTGTACAAACTATTTTATCAATAAAGCAAAGTTTTATTTTCCGCTGCTTAATTTATATCTGTCTTGTAATTTATCTGCATCTTTTACCCAAAAATACTCCATAGAACTTAGTGCATTCCCTTTGTGAGTGACACTAACGGATGTGGGGTGTTACACGTGGTATCAGAGCTGAAGGTTACCGGATCAAATAAAAGATTTGAAAAATTATTTTCAGAACAGTATTAAAAGAAGCATTTTCAAAAGAAAAGATTTGTTTTAAAGACATATTCCCCAAAGCCATACGCACTATCTTCACTTCCTCTGTTTGAATTATTCTTTCTTGAGTCTCTGGGGCTCTTGGCTTTCTGGGAGGTAACCTCATCGATGGGTGAAGTAGTGCCCCGGCTTCCATCCATAGCTGTAGTTGTTTTACCTACGGCCAGTTTTCTTTCAAGCTTATAGGGTTTTCCGTACGATGGAGGCATCTTTCGAGAGATTTGTCAACATGACTACACACGGAAGAGGATGAGGAATTCATGGATGTAGATTTAGCTCACAAAGAAGGAAGGAATTATAAAACTTAAGACAAGAGGAAGTATCTTTACTAAGGTATAATAGGGCATGTAATTAAGGGTAAGGACGAGATTTTCAGAAGGGCAAGTACATACTTTCGCCACCAAGCATACCTAGGAGAAAGGTAGTAAAGTTCTATTGGAAGAGTCTAGTTTTGCTCTTTCCTTTGGTTTTAGCACTTCGCATTTGTTCATATCCACTTCCATAGTTGAGTCTCTACGCCATAGTACTTGTATAGTAGAAAGATCCTACTAGAGTCTCAAATCCAATTGGTGGTCCGACCAGTTTATTTTTGGATTAGTAGGGATTTATGGATAGCTATCGAGTTTGCTTATATCATCTCACGTAGATCGTATAAATTCGGAGGAGATATTCCTTGGGTGCTTGTCTGATATTGGTTTAGGCCTTTGGGGCTTACACTTGAGGAATGTCGAGTTCGACTAGGATGGTTTGCGTGAGGGATGAATAGTTGTGCCAGGCACTCTAAAAAGTGCATAGTGACCTTTTACCCTCATAGTTATGGCGTGATGGATACGCTGAGAGGAGAGACCTCAAACCATTTTGGTATGTAACTTGGTATCATAGTTGACATCTGTTTAATTTGGAAATGGAGATCAGGGACTTCACAATCGTGAAGTTAAATTAGTTAAGATACAGTGGAGTAAAGCTCAAGAAGGCTAGATACTAGCATCATACCCTTTTCCTTAAGGGTGCATCATTGATTTCTTTGTTTAGGAGCTTTACGCATAATTGTTTCTCTCTTTCCAAAGTATATCCTCTAGGTCGTATCTTCTATCCTTAGGTAGAAGCCAATGGATGTAAACATGTATTTGAAACATGTTATGGTTGGTGGTTGCAAGTGGTTGCTAATGGTTGCTTGTGGATGCATATGCATACGTATTAGGCACTAGATCAGTTCGGACGCTTTCATGTATTCGTTTGTAAGTTGAACTTGATATGTTATCATATGAGTGTTGCATATGGACGAATGGCTGTGCATGCATGTAGTATTTACATAACTAGGGTTGCTTGCATACATTATTGGACGCATGGCACTGACATAATTCGCATTAAGGAGGTCAACTGAATCAGTAGACCGCCTGATTTTGCATTAGATAAAGACATGTACACACACTATGCATATGAACATGAAAGCATTAGAAATCTTTTAAGGACAATGAATTCCTGTGATTGAATGGTTGAGTAGATGGGTGATTGGATGGTAGGACACATTCTTCCTAACTTGAAGATTTCAGGGATGAAATCCTTTTAAGTGGGGGAGGATGTAACACCCCATAATTATGTAACACTAAGATTCACGAATCAAGGCAGAATTAAATTTAAAAATCAAAATCAAGGGAAACGGGCTGCGCCATTGCATTCATCTCGGAATTCTGCATGAAAACGAGTCCGAGTTTGCGAGAATCGAAGTCCGTATGAAGGAGATATGACCTCCGGAAGATTCAGCGAAGTTTAAATTTCAAAACAGTTCAGAAAAGCGAATTCAAATTCAAAATCGGACCCAGATTGGGCTGGGCGGAAATTTTCCGCCCAAGGCACCCAGGTCGACTGTTTAGTCGACCTGGGGCACCCAGGTCGACTGGGTAGTTGACCTGGGGGTCGACCCCCCCCCCCCCCGCTTTTTCCAGGTTTCTGAACCTGGTTCGTTCTGATGTATTTGGTCATGTTTTCTGCCTAGGTTCGTCCACCTAACCCTATATAAACAGCCTTAGTCTCCTTCTCTATTCATAATTCTTTTCTATCCTTATGCTGCCTCTGAGAAAATATATAAATAAATAATATATAAAATAAATCAAGACGAGTAGATGTTGCTCAAGACTTTCAAGAAGGGGTCCAAGTCAAGCTAGGATTGCAAGTGAAGATTCAAATGACTGTTTTTCTACGAATCTAATCTAATTTCTGTAAGTCAGTTACTTCTCAGATTTGAACATTTCTCTTTTCGTGACATGAAATTAAAGGAATAAAAGAGTATGCCAATTCTTTCTATTCGAATCAGTGCCTATTTCCTTGGACCTAATTAAGAACTGTCATGATTCAAGGACAAATAAGACCGTGACTATGAAACTATGGACCTTAGAACCATATGCCTCTTTGACTATGAACATTGCCTATGACTATGAACATTGCCTATGACTGTGACTGTGACTATGAGAATTATTTCCTAGACTATGAACACAAGCTTATGCCTTTGATTAGAAAACATAAACTATTGCCTATGACATAACAGGGACAATTGTGACTAAACACCTATGATTAATGACTAGGAAAGTGTTGCTTAAGTTTTGTGACTGTGAAATTGGGTCTAATCCTGATTTTCTATTCTGTCTGTTCTTGGTTTTCTTTGGTTTTAGACCTTGGGAATTTACCTATTAAGTTAGGTCTACCCATGTTCTGGAACCTACGTCTCTATTCTGTCCATTCTTGGTTTCTTTGGTTTTAGACCTTGGGAATTTACCTATTAAGTTAGGTCTACCCATGTTCTTGAATCTATACTATTCAACCCTTTTCATGTCTTCTTAAGCCAGTTGTTATGTCCGTTCTTTCATGGCATTTTGGTTCATTCCCTTTTATCGACGAATCTAGCTTTATTTATGATCTAGGATGAATCACGATTATACGAACGACGGGAATACGTTTTGGGGAAAAACATGAAATTGACTAGACTTAGAAATTGGCATAGTTTGGGAACATGCATTATAGCATGACTATTAAGATGAAAATTAGAATAACAAGCCTAGTTTTGACATGAACTGAAATTAGAATATTAAATCAGAATTGGGTGGCTAAATTAAGCATGATAAGTATATTAGCATAATTTACATACGTTGGGCGTAAATGGTAAATGGTAAAATGGGCCACAAAATAGGTAGTTGGTATGCAAATTAAGTTTTGGGCACAAACTGTAAACTAGAATATAAAATCTAGTTTTGGCATGAACTGTAAATGGGGGTGTTGGATCTAAATTGCTTTAAACTGTAAGATAGGCAAATCAAGATTTGGACCTAGAATACAAGTCCATTAGTAGGCATGGCAAATGTATAGGGTATAGGCCAAATTTATTTCAAAAAGGGAAAATGGACTTTGAGGATAAGTGGTTAAACTTTGAGGATAAATTGTTAATATTTTATTTATATACAAAAGAAAGGTTCATTAATGACATCTCTTTTAATAATACATACACCAGAAAGTTCTAGGGTGACAGAGAGGATAGTGTCTAGGCTTGGGTTTGGAAAATAAAAGTTTCCTGCTCTCCCTGGCTATCCCTAACTGATCCGACGGACGGGATGGTTACTTTCAAAACCTGATTTGAAAATTAATCAAAACCCTTTGAACTTAGAAAACACGAATATGCCTAACCCGAGGTTAGACAGAGTTGCGATGTAATCCTGCCCAAAACCAACCGGCACATCCAGTAATCGCAACAATATCTGTCTAATGTGAGTGGTAGCGGCTTTAATTTATTTAGTTAAAGCTAGAACAAGAATGGTAGGGTTAAGTTAACTAAGACACTTAACCAATTCAACATGATAACCAAACCGATGGGTGGGGTTAGGTTCATACAGACACTTAACATAGTTAAGCTACAATGGGAGGGCTAAGTCCATAGGGACACTTAACCAACTTAAGATGGTAACAAGACAAGATTTGTAACGGTTAAGTAACTAAGAAAACACTTAGACAAATTAACATGTTAACTAGACTAGAAGGTGGGGTTAAGTAAAGTTAATACACTTAGCCAAATTAACATGTTAACCAGACTAGAGGTTGGGGTTAAGTAAATTCTAATACACTTAGCCAATTTGATATGTTAGCTGGGCTAGACCGTAGGATTAAGTAAACTTGAACACTTAACCATCAGATTGTGATAAAGGAATAGGGTTAAGTCTAAAACATGAAGGGATGATACTTAACCACTAATAACATGGTATTTAAAACAGACGGGCAAGGTTAAGTTAAAAAGGAACACTTAACCAATACAGGGTGAATGGGTAGGGTTAAGAAATACTTAACCAATATAACTTGGTTTGTGGAAGGGTTAAGTCAACATGAATTACTGATAACACTTAACCAGTTTAACAGGATAAATGAAGAGGGTTAAGTTGACTAATGACACTTAACCAATCCGAATTGACGAGAAAGAGAACTAAGTAGTAAACCTTAGTTAAAAGGATCTAAGTAGTAATTCTTAGTATAACACGTGAAGGAGCGAATGTCCGTCTGAGTAAAAAGAAGGCTCCAACGAATTGGGTTACGAAGCCCGAGGCTTCGAGAGGACGTGAGGGTACTCTTGGTATCCCTCTGTGAGGCTGCAGATGATCCTCCTGGGCTCACAGAGGTTAAGGTGTATGTAGAAGAACCAGGGGTATGCCTTGGTTGCAATATATGGCAACCTAAAGACTAGGATGGACCGGCGTGATTCGGCGAGAAAACGGTAGGCCTGTGATAGCAACTCGTCGTCTACCATCCATCTTGAGTCAATCGAGACACGTGAAGCGGAAAGGCGGAGAACTCCAAAAGACCATACACTTGCTATTTAGTTATGGGTGAGGATGGCCATAAGATAGTGGGGCACTGGGGGCCTGCGTATAGTTCTCATTTTTCAAGGTATGCCTTTCATTAGTTGAGGGAGATGTCAGTTGGGACCATAGCCACTAGAACAAAAACATACCTTAGCATCTGCATCGGCAAATATCTGAAAGCTCCCGACCAAGTTCTGTATTCCTTGATTTGCCCTGTCACAGGACTCGGGTCGCACATTACAGGACATGTGCATCTAGACAAGCGATAACGATTCGCGATACATGCATGGGGAAGTATAGGAACACATACCACTCTAGGTAATGTGTCCTAGACTTGGGGGCATCGTTCGACAGGTAGCATAATCCCTAGTTGGACTAAGTGGCATAAACCCTGAATCCGAAAAGCGTTCAGCAGATAGCGTAAACTCTAGTTGAATATAGAAAGCACTTGATAGAAAACCCTAGATTAGATCTAGATAATAAATAATAAATGTATGCCTGAAGGCAATGGAAAATACAGGGATTGGGATCACGTTATCGTTACTAGTTGGGACACTAGTTAGGTGGTGCAGAGATATAGAAACCAGTATAATAAGGAAATAGCGAAGCGACGAAAGTATTAAAGCATATCCAGTTTAACTTATCTTAGCATATTTTGTGATTATCTTGTCTAATCTTGCCAACCCTATCATCATGGTGTTATCTTGTATTCAGTTAATTCATGTCATTTTGTTTCTCCATGTTCATATGCTAGAAGTTACTGAACTTACTCAGGCTTTATGTCTGACTCTGTTTTTCTTTCGTCTTCTTTTTTTCCGTTCCCCCTCCCCCCCAGGTAGTAAAGGAGGGAATAGTATAGCTCAGGTTAAGTTGGATTGTCACTCTTTCCCAGCTTGAAGATTTGTCGAAGTTTTGCTTGGATTCTCTTTTCAGATGTTATGGCTGGTTCTTGCTACATTGGGGAATATAAATGTATTTTTATGCTTCTTTATTTTGTAAGACAGATGATACTCTGATATTGTAAAGAAATCATTGTACAAACTATTTTATCAATAAAGCAAAGTTTTATTTTCTGCTGCTTAATTTATGTCTGTCTTGTAATTTATCTGCATCTTTTACCCAAAAATACTCCATAGAACATAGTGCATTCCCTTTGTGAGTGACACTAACGGATGTGGGGTGTTACACGTGGTATCAGAGCTGAAGGTTACCGGATCAGATAAAAGATTTGAAAAATTATTTTCAAAACAGTTTTAAAAGAAGCATTTTCAAAAGAAAAGATTTGTTTTAAAGGCATATTCCCAAAGCCATACGCACTATCTTCACTTCCTCTGTTTGAATTCTTCTTTCTTGAGTCTCTGGGGCTCCTGGCTTTCTGGGAGGTAACCTCATCGATGGGTGAAGTAGTGCCACGGCTTCCATCCATAGCTGTAGTTGTTTTACCTACGGCCAGTTTTCTTTCAAGATTATAGGGTTTTCCGTACGATGGAGGCAGCTTTCGATAGATTTGTCAACATGACTACACACGGAAGAGGATGAGGAATTCATGGATGTAGATTTAGCTCACAAAGAAGGAAGGAATTATAAAACTTAAGACAAGAGGAAGTATCTTTACTAAGGTATAATAGGGCATGTAATTAAGGGCAAGGACGAGATTTTCAGAAGGGCAAGTTCATACTTTCGCCACCAAGCATACCTAGGAGAAAGGTAGTAAAGTTCTATTGGAAGAGTCTAGTTTTGCTCTTTCCTTTGGTTTTAGCACTTCGCATTTGTTCATATCCACTTCCATAGTTGAGTCTCTACACCATAGTACTTGTATAGTAGAAAGATCCCACTAGAGTCTCAAATCCAATTGGTGGTCCGACCAGTTTATTTTTGGATTAGTAGGGATTTGAGGATAGCTATCGAGTTTGCTTATATCATCTCACGTAGATCGTATAATTTCGGAGGAGATATTCCTTGGGAGCTTGTTTGATATTGGTTTAGGCCTTTGGGGCTTACACTTGAGGAATGTCGAGTTCGACTAGGATGGTTTGCGTGAGGGATGAATAGTTGTGCCAGGCACTCTAAAAAGTGCATAGTGACCTTTTACCCTCATAGTTATGGCGTGATGGATACGCTGAGAGGAGAGACCTCAAACCATCTTGGTATGTACACTTGGTATCATAGTTGACATCTATTTAATTTGGAAATGGAGATCAGGAACTTCACAATCGTGAAGTTAAATTAGTTAAGATACAGTGGAGTAAAGCTCAACAAGGCTAGATACTAGCATCATACCCTTTTCCTTAAGGGTGCATCATTGATTTCTTTGTTTAGGAGCTTTACGCATAATTGTTTCTCTCTTTCCAAAGTATATCCTTTAGGTCGTATCTTCGATCCTTAGGTAGAAGCCAATGGATGTAAACATGTATTTGAAACATGTTATGGTTGGTGGTTGCAAGTGGTTGCTAATGGTTGCTTGTGGATGCATATGCATACGTATTAGGCACTAGATCAGTTCAGACGCTTTCATGTATTCGTTTGTAAGTTGAACTTGATATGTTATCATATGAGTGTTGCATATGGACGAATGGATATGCACGCATGTAGTATTTACATAACTAGGGTTGCTTGCATACATGATTGGACGCATGGCACTGACATAATTCGCATTAAGGAGGTCAATTGAATCAGTAGACCGCCTGATTTTGCATTAGATAAAGACATGTACACACACTATGCATATGAACATGAAAGCATTAGAAATCTTTTAAGGACAATGAATGCCTGTGATTGAATGGTTGAGTAGATGGGTGATTGGATGGTAGGACACATTCTTCCTAACTTGAAGATTTCGGGGATGAAATCCTTTTAAGTGGGGGAGGATGTAACACCCCATAATTATGTAACACTAAGATTCACGAATCAAGGCAGAATTAAATTTAAAAAACAAAATCAAGGGAAACGGGCTGCGCCATTGCGTTCATCTCGGAATTCTGCATGAAAACGAGTCCGAGTATGCGAGAATCGGGGTCCGTATGAAGGAGATATGACCTCCGGAAGATTCAGCGAAGTTTAAATTTCAAAACAGTTCAGAAAAGCGAATTCAAATTCAAAATCGGACCCAGATTGGGCTGGGCGGGAATTTTCCCGCCCAAGGCACCCAGGTCGACTGGGTAGTCGACCTGGGGCACCCAGGTCGATTGGATAGTCGACCTGGGGCACCCAGGTCGACTGGGTAGTCGACCCCCCCCCCCCCCCCCGCTTTTTTCAGGTTTCTGAACCTGATTCGTTCTGATGTATTTGGTCACGTTTTCTGCCTAGGTTCGTCCGCCTAACCCTATATAAACAGCCTTAGTCTCCTTCTCTATTCACAATTCTTTTCTATCCTTATGCTGTCTCTGAGAAAATATATAAATAAATAATATATAAAATAAATCAAGACGAGGAGATGCTGCTCAAGACTTTCAAGAAGGGGTCCAAGTCAAGCTAGGATTGCAATTGAAGATTCAAACGACTGCAACGACTATTTTTCTACGAATCTAATCTAATTTCTGTAAGTCAGTTACTTCTCAGATTTGAACGTTTCTCTTTTCGTGACATGAAATTAAAGGAATAAAAGAGTATGCCAATTCTTTCTATTCGAATCAGTGCCTATTTCCTTGGACCTAATTAAGAACTGTCATGATTCAAGGACAAATAAGACCGTGACTATGAAACTATGGACCTTAGAACCATATGCCTCTTTGACTATGAACATTGCCTATGACTATGAACATTGCCTATGACTATGAACATTGCCTATGACTGTGACTGTGACTATGAGAATTATTTCCTAGACTATGAACACAAGCCTATGCCTTTGATTAGAAAACATAAACTATTGCCTATGACATAACAAAGACAATTGTGACTAAACACCTATGATTCATGACTAGGAAAGTGTTGCTTAAGTTTTGTGACTGTGAAATTGGGTCTAAACCTGATTTTCTATTCTGTCTGTTCTTGGTTTTCTTTGGTTTTAGACCTTGGGAATTTACCTATTAAGTTAGGTCTACCCATGGTCTGGTACCTACGTCTCTATTCTGTCTATTCTTGGTTTCTTTGGTTTTAGACCTTGGGAATTTACCTATTAAGTTAGGTCAACCCATGTTCTTGAATCTATACTATTCAACCCTTTTCATGTCATCTTATGCCAGTTGTTATGTCCGTTCTTTCATGGCATTTTGGTTCATTCCCTTTTATCGACGAATCTAGCTTTATTTATGATTTAGGTTGAATCACGATTATACGAACGACGGGAATACGTTTTGGGGAAAAACATGAAATTGACTAGACTTGGAAATTGGCATAGTTTGGGAACATGCATTATAGCATGACTATTAAGATGAAAATTAGAATAACAAGCCTAGTTTTGACATGAACTGAAATTAGAATATTAAATCAGAATTGGGTGGCTAAATTAAGCATGATAAGTATATTAGCATAATTTACATACGTTGGGCGTAAATGGTAAATGGTTAAATGGGCCACAAAATAGGTAGTTGGTATGCAAATCAAGTTTTGGGCACAAACTGTAAACTAGAATATAAAATCTAGTTTTGGCATGAACTGTAAATGGGGGCATTGGATCTAAATTGCTATAAACTGTAAGATAGGCAAATCAAGATTTGGACCTAGAATACAAGTCCATTAGTAGGCATGGAAAATGTATAGGGTATAGGCCAAATTTATTTCAAAAAGGGAAAATGGACTTTGAGGATAAGTGGTTAAACTTTGAGGATAAATTGTTAATAATTTATTTATATACAAAAGAAAGGTTCATTAATGACATCTATTTTAATAATACATACACCATAAAGTTCTAGGGTGACAGAGAGGATAGTGTTTCGGCTTGGGTTTGGAAAATACAAGTTTCTTGCTCTCCCTGGCTATCCCTAACTAATCCGACGGACGAGATGGTTACTTTCAAAACCTGATTTGAAAATTAATCAAAACCCTTTGAACTTAGAAAACACGAATATGCCTAACCCGAGGTTAGACTGAGTTGCGATGTAATCCTGCCCGGAACCAACCGGCACATCCAGTAATCGCAACAATATCTGTCTAATGTGAGTGGTAGCGGCTTTAATTTATTTAGTTAAAGCTAGAACAAGAATGGTAGGGTTAAGTTATCTAAGACACTTAACCAATTCAACATGATAACCAAACCGATGTGTGGGGTTAGGTTCATACAGACACTTAACACAGTTAAGCTAGAATGGGAGGCTAAGTCCATAGGGACACTTAACCAACTTAAGATGGTAACAAGACAAGATTTGTAAGAGTTAATTAACTAAGAAAACACTTAGCCAAATTAACATGTTAACTAGACTAGAAGGTGGGGTTAAGTAAAGTTAATACACTTAGCCAAATTAACATGTTAACCAGACTAGAGGTTGGGGTTAAGTAAAATCTAATACACTTAGCCAATTTGATATGTTAGCTGGGCTAGACCGTAGGATTAAGTAAACTTGAACACTTAACCATCATATTGTGATAAAGGAATAGGGTTAAGTCTAAAACATGAAGGGATGATACTTAGCCACTAATAACATGGTAGTTAAAACAGACGGGCAAGGTTAAGTTAAATAGGAACACTTAACCAATACAGGGTGAAGGGGTAGGGTTAAGTGATAAGAAGTACTTAACCAATATAACTTTGTTTATGGAAGGGTTAAGTCAACATGAATTACTGATAACACTTAACCAGTTTAACAGGATAAATGAAGAGGGTTAAGTTGACTAATGACACTTAACCAATCCGAATTGACGAGAAAGAGAACTAAGTAGTAAACCTTAGTTAAAAGGATCTAAGTAGTAATTCTTAGTATAACACGTGAAGGAGCGAATGTCTGTCTGAGTAAAAAGAAGGCTCCAACGAATTGGGTTATGAAGCCCGAAGCTTCAAGGGGACGTGAGCGTACTCTTGGTATCCCTCTGTGAGGCTGCAGATGATCCTCCTGGGCTCACAGAGGTTAAGGTCTGCGTAGAAGAACCAGGGGTATGCCTTGGTTGCAATATATGGCAACCTAAAGACTAGGATGGGCCGGCGTGATTCGGCGAGAAAACGGTAGCCCTGTGATAGCAACTCGTCGTCTACCATCCATCTTGAGTCAATCGAGACACGTGAGGCGGAAAGGCGGAGAACTCCAAAAGACCATACACTTGCTATCTAGTTATGGGTGAGGATGGCCATAGGATAGTGGGGCACCTGGGGCCTGCGTATAGTTCTCATTTTTCAAGGTGTGCCTTTCATTAGTTGAGGGAGATGTCAGTTGGGACCATAGCCACTGGAACAAAAATAGACCTTAGCATCTGCATCAGCTGATATCTGAAAGCTCCCGACCGAGTTCTATATTCCTTGATTTGCCCTGTCACAGGACTCGGGTCACACATTACAGGACATGTGCATCTAGACAAGCTATAACGATTCGCGATACATGCGTGGGGAAGTATAGGAATACATACCACTCTAGGTAATGTGTCCTAGACATGGGGGCATCGTTCGACAGGTAGCATAATCCCTAGTTGGACTAAGTGGCATAAACCCTGAATCCGAAAAGCGTTCAGCAGATAGCGTAAACTCTAGTTGAATCTAGAAAGCACTTGATAGAAAACCCTAGATTAGATCTAGATAATAAATAATAAATGTATGCCTGAAGGCAATGGAAAATACAGGGATTGGGATCACGTTATCGTTACAAGTTAGGACACTAGTTAGGTGGTGCAGAGATATAGAAACCAATATAATAAGGAAATAGCGAAGTGGCGAAAGTATTAGAGCATATCCAGTTTATCTTATCTTAGCATATCTTGTGATTATCTTGTCTAATCTTGCCAACCCTATCATCATGGTGTTATCTTGTATTCAGTTAATTCATGTCATTTTGTTTCTCCATGTTCATATGCTAGAAGTTACTGAACTTACCCAGGCTTTATGTCTGACTCTGTTTTTCTTTCGTCCTCTTTTCTTCCGTTTCGCCCCCCAGGTAGTAAAGGAGGGAATAGTATAGCTCAGGTTAAGTTGGATTGTCACTCTTTCCTAGCTTGAAGATTTGTCGAAGTTTTGCTTGGATTCTCTTTTCAGATGCTATGGCTGGTTCTTGCTACATTGGGGAATATAAATGTATTTTTATGCTTCTTTATTTTGTAAGACACATGATACTCTGATATTGTAAAGAAATCATTGTACAAACTATTTTATCAATAAAGCAAAGTTTTATTTTCTGCTGCTTAATTTATGTCTGTCTTGTAATTTATCTGCATCTTTTACCCAAAAATACTCCATAGAACTTAGTGCATTCCCTTTGTGAGTGCCACTAACGGATGTGGGGTGTTACATACTTGAATTACTTAACAATAAGGTAGAAAATTATATACGGACACCACTGGTCAATTTGAAATGTTTTGATAAATAAATTTGATTTCTAAAGAATTAAGCTTAAAATATATTTTATTAAGTAAAAAGTTAATTTTTTTAAATTTAAGATTTAATTTGGTTTTAAACTATATTTAAAGTAATTTAACTCGATATAACATAATTACTTAATAAATAAAATAATCTAGTTTTTCGCTTTGCCAAAAAATCAGTTTCAAAATTAATTAAAATGAGGTTTTAAAATTTATTTCAAAATTTTAATATAATATAAAGACTTGTTTTATAATTTTAATAAATATAATTTAAAAAGATAATGCTGTAAAAATTTAAAATTTTATTAAATTTTGTTCAATTAACTATCAACGTTATGATTTTGAAATTTAATAATTTGGTTTGAATAATAATACTTAATAATCCAACTTTTGTTACTACAAATAAATTGAATTGATTAAGATTTCAAAATGAAGTATATTTTAAGAAATTATTTTGAAATTGATTCAAACGATAATTTAAGACTTTATATTAAGTATGTTTTTAAAAAAATGACGTTGGTGTGAAATAAGCAATTGGTTGTTAAAGAGACCAGAGTTGGATTTGGCATACTCTCTATCAATTCTGGTATCACTTTGACAACATGTATGTGGTGGAGAATCTAGAGCGGAGTATGATGGATTGACGAACAATTACTGAATTGAACAAAGAGAAATATGATGGATAACCTTGACTTTCGAGTCATAATTAAAATGACTAAAATAAATGCTATACCAGGACCAGGTGAGGTCTCATCCCTGATCAGACGCACTTCTTCATATAGTATATCATTTCTTTTGGCTGACTGGTGATCAGCTTTGATTATGGCAGTGTTGTCTCAAGATGGGCAGTAGCTGCGACTATGTGTTACCATCAATCCAGGAGTGCAAATAATAGAATCCTATCATGGGTATTGCCTCGCATTCCATGTCATAGTTATCCTGATCGAGCCTACTATGACTTTGTTTATTATTGTACCTATGAAGTGCCCTCTGACGCCACTAGGTTTACAGTACTATATAGACTATAATGCTTACATAAAATGTGTTAAGGATAAAAAATAATTCCTTAAAACTATTTTCAATGCTATATTTTACTGATAGACATATATAATAGTGTATTCTATTATATGTATATAGTTTAATAGATTCTTAAAGGAAGGAATCCCAAACATTCTTTAAGTTATTTGTGCATTTACTCAAACATTTCACTTGTGTTGATTTATTTACATAAGATTGTTAATCCTAACTCAAGTGTTTTGTTTTACTTTATTCTCGGGTCAGCTTGAGTCTTTTAACTCGTAGATATTCCTCTTTGTAGAAGGACACTACGAGGAGTAGCTCATTTATTTATTTATTTTTCAACTATTGCTATTCTTAGTTACTTTATACTAGATATGTATTTCAATATGTATTGGGAATGTTATTTTTTATGAATTTCTATGATTTTGATGTTGAGATTTTGTAGTTTGGCATTGAATTTTTTTCTTTACCTAGTAGCACTATGAACTACTATGCTCTATTTTATTTCGCTGCAATATTCTATGTCTGTGATTCTATGATGTGATTTTTTATTTACCCTAAATTATATTAACAATCTGTTGTTTTGAAGTATTTGAGTCAGTTTTATTACTGGCTTCGATGGTTCGAAATGATGCGTCATTACATTTGTTGAAGTTGACATTTGTGTCCATGCCTCCAAACATATGATGATCTAATGCATATGTCAAGTCTGAATCCATACATAATCGACTACATAGTGATATTTGAATGAATCTACCTAATCGCAGCTTTGTATTCTTATCCGTACTTGAGTTCCGAGTCAACCGATCACCTCTTCAGGTTTTCCACCTTGATGATTAAGAGGTATATATATTCAAATCAATGTGTAATGGTTTTGCAAAATGGCAGGTTAGACTACCTTCCAAAGCATTCTTTACAATATAAAGGTGTACTTTGAATCAATCCAATCCTGTATCCACACAAGAGTAAGATTATAAGCCAATACTTGACTGCATTTGTGACTACTCCAAGCCAATAACCAAGTTCTGCATTCTTTTGTGGATTTCAATCCAAATCCATAGTGCTTTAGGGATCAACCAAATCCGTGACCTCTCCAAGTTTGTATCTATATTTTCTACCTCTTTGGATCGTTATTTAAATTTATGGTTCCTTCGGACTATTATCCAAATCTCGACTTCTCCAGAATGTTATCAAAATCCAAGACCTCTCTGGGTTGTTGTCCTGCTCCATCGCTGTCGAAGGTTAGTACTAAATCCTACGATCTCTCTGAACCAATATCTATATTCGTGACCTCTTTGAGTCGATCATCGATCAACCTCAATCCTTACTAAGCCCAATTACATCACTTTTCAATGAAGGGGACATAACGATAGTAATTTTTTCCTATCCTTATCTAGCAACGCATCATACTTTATACGTTCTGATCCCACTTTCTAGAACAAATAAGGATGGCATAGCTCTTCTGAATCATTCTGGCCACTTCGTTTCCTAGATGAACCTATTTTAGTCACCCTTCGATGAAAGGGGTTCAATGATAAGCAAATATATTTTGTCACTCTCTGGAAAAGTGGCGTTTTCCCCTATACTTTGGTCCTAAGACCTTATGCATATAGTGATGCCATATCTCTCCTAAGTCGTTGCGACCTTTTCATACTGTAATTGGACCTTAAATACGTTCTCTCTCTAATGATGGGGGTGCAGCGTTTAAGTAAATCGATCATGTCACTCTCCAACGAAGCGAACTTACTCTCCAACGAAGCGAATTTACTAGCGTTTTGGTCCCAATTCTCCGGTCAAGCACAAACACAAGTAATTAATGGTGTACTGACTTCCCTTCTCTGACTTTTCGGTCGAGGATTTTATCCAAGCGGCGCTAGTTGGTTTTGTTTCTCTTCGATGAAATGACTTGCATTAATTCCCTGGCTTCATCTCTCCGACCGAGGACTTGTGGTTATCTATGGTCGGAGATTCCAGCCAATTGCTTTTCGATAAAAAGATTTGAACCTTGCTGCAATAGCTCTATCTCTTCGGATGAAGCAACCGTAGCCTGTTTTATTTATCGCTTAATGTAGAATTAAATATTTACATGACTTATTAATGTCTAAAAAAAATCAATAAACTAGCTATAGCCTTTTCGGGATTGACCTATTATCTTAGAGCATGCTAAGTGAACAAGTCCTGACTTTGTTCATGTATAAATGACTTGGCTATTATATTTAGACAATAGTTATTTATTTAGTTTCATGTCATCTCCATCAAGGGATGATGATCTGGTTCCTCAAACGTAATCCTCTCGGATTCGGTGCACATGACGGTTGTCCATGCTTTTTCAATACATCTATGTTCCTTACATATTATGGGAGTCATCCACTCCTCGTTTACTCTTTTACTAAGTCCTTGAAATATATACCCTCATTCGATATATGCACATCCAATTCATTAAATAGGCATAACTTTCCTGATCTTCACACTCTTTCAGTCGGCACTCTCAATGTCGGACTCTGATAGAAGACTTGTCCATAGCATCCAGGTAAATCCTTTCCAATGAATTAGTAAAATCGATGTGTGAAGAAACTTCATCTGTCTTTAATTCATTCTAAAGTTTTCATGCCCATCATCTGCCTTTTATTTCCTTTACCTCTCCTCGGTCCATCTCATGATGATCCTTCATTCTTAGTTTCACCCACTTCATCTTCTTTATCCGCTCAAGTAATCTCTTAACGCAGGTATCTATTTGTCTCATGATCAAACTCACCGAGATCCCTTTGGGATCCCATTCCAGTGATGCTTTGAACTCTATATCTTCCAATACTCCAGAAATAGCGATCATCAATATCATCGAAAGGTTTTTGCCTAACCAATGAAGAAGTTGTCGCATTAAACCTCTCAAAAAATTCTTAAAGGACTTTCCTTTCTTTTGTTGATCATTTTCAATGTCATCACATTCTTGGTTCTCAAGATGTGGACCTTGAAGTGCCTCGCAAACCAATCAACTTTCCCATCCATATTTTGATTGAACTATTCTCCAGCTACTTCAACCAAAGCCCAGCTAAATCTGTCAAATATAAGGGAAAACACTTTGCAATCACTTCCTCGGATTCCTCAATTATTTCATATGCCTAATATATCTCATTGAAAACATCACAAAATTGGTCCTTCCATCGTACGTTTCCAGTAAGTATAATTAGAACTTTGGTGTGGATTCCTTGCAATTCTGGTATTAGGAATGAATGAACTCCTGACAGCTTCCTTCATACTTCGATTTAAAAATATGACTCTCATCACATGCTTTGATTATCTATGCCAATCTATTGATTTCATCGACTAGCATCCTTTGATTCACATTTGTAGCCTGTCCTGACTTCAAAAGAGTATTCCTATATGTATCGTTCATGCTGTAGATTATTATTTACCTGTCCGGTTCCTACTACTGGTCATGCATTATTCTTATCTCGAGCATCCAGAGTTGTGCTATTAATCCTCAGTGGTTCGCTATTGATATGAGGATAACATTCAGTTCTGGTTACTGCCTCTTAAATAGCTCTTGTCACCCTAATCTAATCCTTTTCCTACTCATTCCAATTTAAGTTGCCAATCCAAGTCCAATTAATGTTCTTTCGCGTTGAATCAGAGTTAGGACCCTTGTGAGATATAGGTTGGTGTTGATCCCTATTTAGGGAACTGTATCGGTCCGATATGGCGGCATGGGGGTCGATTCCTGTGACGACCCAACTTCCAATCACCTAGAGTCGATGTTTAAACCAACTCCAGGTGTTTGAAAATAAGATTTGCCTGGGTAGTACACATTAGAACAAAATAAAATAAACTTTTGTTACTCAACATTTGATTACAACAGAGTTTAAACTATTAGAGTTACAATAAAATACATAGCGGAAAAGAAACTATAGCGGAAGAAAACAATACGACATAACGAAAGAACTCCAACTCTAACTCGAAGCTCCAACCCAAAAGCGCCCCAAATCTTGCTCCAATGATCTATAACTGTAAAACTAAAACACTAGCTGCCCGTGTGATAAATTTTGGGCACCCAGAGTTTAGGAATGAACAATAAACTCCAGATCAGTCATAGGATTAGTGTGAGAACATAAAATTGTTGTATATAACGGTGTTGTATACACAATTATATGATTTTTGTTTGATGATAACAATCAAATATATATTATTTTAAATGTGTTTGTTATTGTACTGTTACATCACATCACAGACAGAAATATAATATTTACATTTAAATGAAATACTACTGTACAAGAATTAAAATATTGAATCGCTATTTTATTTAAATGTAATATTTTATATCAACATTCCAAATAGTACAAATTTATAACTCCAACTATTTGTAAAATTTCACTGGTATACATTTTCATACACATTTTGTTTCATATACAGCTCCTCACTACAAATACACTCAGTCACTCAGTTTACATACATTTTCATTTATACTTTCTCAGACACATTGACACATTCACTGACACAACACTGTCTTTTGTTTTCTGTCAGTCCAGCTGTCTTCTGCTTACCTGTCATATACAGAAACACACATACACAATATCTAGAGCAGAAATAATATTTTAAATTCTAGCGAATATAATTTTTATTTTAAAATTTTTATTTGCCTCAGTTTTCTAATGTGTTTTCTCATCATTTTTCATGACTCGATCTGATTTATTGAATATATCCGACTGTATCCAGATAGCTTGTGATATTCACAGTGATTCACTGTAAATAACACAAGGCAGTCAGTGTATATACAAAATATTTCTGTGTAGGGACAAGAATATTTTTCTGAATGGTTGCATATATACACGTGTCTATATACACATGTGTGCACTGCTTCGCCAATCCAGTGCGCAACTGAGGATTAGCCACGTGGACCATCTCGACTCAGTGCAGCATGGTCAACATAGTCAACTCATGTCAAATTGGTCAAGGGAGTTTCTATTTTTTCAGAATGGTCGAGCACAAGTGGCAATAGTTTCAAGTGCATGGAGCATGAAGCATGTGTTCAAATATGTGGACACACCACATGGAGCAAAGCAGATTGATCATTGAAACAGCCCAAACAGTTTACAGGGCACAACAACATGAAGTTGGTATAGTCAAGCAGGCCAACAAGTAAAGCAGCATATGATCAAGAGCCATTCCAAAATATGGACACGGTTTGCTTTAGTTAAGACATCAAGGAAAAACATACAAGCAGCAGCATGAGTCTAACATGATAGGTTAATCTTAATGTATATTGCTCAAGTCAGGTCAGCAAAGTTTTGTGATGAGGATCAGGTCAATAATACAAGAAATGCATGTATATCATCTTAACAATTCAAGTGCAACAACATGAACAACAAAGCAAAGCAAAGTGAACAAGGATTTCATGTATACATGACTAGATGGTCGAGCCATGAACAAGCAAGTGCAAGTATCAATAGAAACAACAACAATAAGGGTGTGCACCATACAATACCGTTGCATGAGACATGCAACCAAGTCACCAATTGTGATTCAGCAACAACTCTATACAACAAACAAAGTGTCCAGTTTGAAATGAATGAGCATGCTTCATGGAAGAAAGACACATACACACAGAGGTCAAGACAAATGACATACATGGTGTACACAACATGTACATGAATGGAGTGAGCTTATGTCAATTCATACACAACTAAGCATGAATGGACATGGATGCAAAAAGGAGTCCGCAAAAACATGGTAATCAATTCCAACATTGCTCAGGTCAAACTAGAATGGGTAAAACATGGTAATCAATTCCAACATTGCTCAGGTCAAACCAGAATGGGTAAATTTACTTTTGGAAATACACAAGTGACAAGCTTTAATTTTGGCAAATCAAGTTTACAATTTAAGCCTTTCCAGTTTTCTTTGAAGGATTTGTTTTGGAAAGAAATGTTTCCAGAAATTATGCAAAAAATCTTTGCAAACTGTTTTGGATGGGAACAGGTTAAAAAGATGGCAAGAAATTGAAATCACATCTTTTAGAAATTCAGTTTTCTATAGATATATGGCAAGGCAAGAAATCAGTACTGATTTCCAGAAATTTAGTAAATGCATATCTGGCATTAATGTTTCATTATCAGAAATCAGGCTTCCTCATTTGTACAAGAATATTTTGGCAAGGTTTCAATGCACATATTTTTCTCCAGAAAATAAGAGAGATCATATCATATTTGGCTAGTGTTAAAATGTGGAAATTCGAATGCAATTCAAAGACATGGAAACAGGATGTTTAAAATCATTTTTGGCAAGGGGAAACTAAATTGTTTCTAGTAATTCTAAAAAAAAAATTGGGGCAGAAAATCACATCGCAAGGGGCAAAGAATTTCCAAAGATCACTTAGCATTCCCGGCATAATTTTAGTCAAGGGGCCACAAATTAATTCACAAGAGGCAACATTTTTTACGTAAGAAATCAATCAAAGCGTACACGATTAATCAACCAAGCCATTTAGAGAAATCAGAGATGTTTAAGGATTTTAAATCTAATATGAACAACACCATTCATCATAGGCTAAGGTATCGAAACAACAAAACAATTCGACTGATTCAAGGACATATAATTCAGAAAACTCATAGTTTCGATCAAGATCGAGCAAATTCCAAATCAAAACATCAGTAAGCAACAACGAGTTCGAGCATCAGAGAAAATCATTCATCAAGCATCAAATCGATTTGGAGAGCTCAGAGAAAACCATAGTTCGATTTTTCAGATCGACGCCGCCATTTCTAATTTCCACGAAGAAAGTAAAGTGGACAGGGTAAAATGGAGAAGGGTAGAACCATTCTAATAATGGTCGGCCAAGTCATGTTTTAAAAGGGAGGCTATTTTTTTAACTAGGGTTTTTACGGTTTTGTTTATTGTTTTTGTATTTTGGTTTTGTATTTGAAAATCAAACAAACAATTTCTAGAGTCTGTAAAATTCTAGGGAAAACCAGTTAGGGTGTTAATTGGCAGTTTATTAGAGTTTGTAAAATCTAGGGGTTACTGGTTACAGTGTTGTAATCAGGAGAAATCTGATCTAGGGATTAGATCAGTCTAGGGTTTTGACCGTAGGATTAGAAAAGGAGCAAGAGGTTCGCGAGTTTACATGGTCTTGTAAGCGGGATCTGTTCTATTACCTAGTAGAAACCTTAGGAATGCAGCAGTAGGCATGATTTTGACGAAGCTGGGTATATCCGTATGTCATTTACTTTTTGTATTTTTATTTCAGCTGCATTCTGTGATCTGATAATTTTAAATATCCTGCTAAAATTCAATAAACTCTATTCACCTCCCCTCTAGGGTTAATCTAGATCCGACAAGTGGTATCAGAGCAGGTATTTTTGTTTAACTCTAGAGTAATGGGTAATCCTTGTTGTCCGATCATTGAGAGTTAGTCCAGTCACATCCCAAACATTTTTAATGGTACAGATTTTTTGAATTGGAAATTAGAAATGATTTCCTATTTAAAATATGTTAATATTAAATGTTGGGATGTTGTTAATAGTGGAGGTGATATAATAGATAGGAATATTAATGCTCGTGCTATGCATATTCTCTATTCTCATCTTAGTAATAATCAATTTATTTTTATCTCCTATTGTTTGACTGCGCAGGAAATTTGGAAAACTCTCAGTATGAAGTATGGACAAATTGACAACAACTGCTCAAAACCCCTGAATGTCAACTCAACTTCAAATCTATGCTTGACAGTTTTTATAGAAGATAACTCAGATGGATCAGCTGATGGAGACTCAACAGACAGTGAAATAGGAAATTTCTCTTGTGAAGACCTAGTTTATTTTTATGTTGATTTAACTAAATTTGTTGATAAACTCCAGCTGAAAAATAAATCTTTGAAATCTAAGAATCTTAAGTTGACTAGCAAAAATCAGTGTTTGTAATTAAAATGGGAAAATGTCATGAAATTTGAAAATTATGATTGTAAAAATTGTTTGAAATTAAAAACTGATCTCGCTCATCTCAATAATAACATTCAAAGGCTTGAAGAAGAAATTCTAATTTTAAAAGATAATGAGATTGAGCTGAAAGATGCAAATAATTGTTTACAAAAGGAATTTATAAATTTTAAGGCTACCAAAAATTCCAAACATAAAATTGCTGAAAATAAAAGTTTGTTGAAAACAGATTTGATTTTGAAAGAACTTGAAGATGAGATTGAAAATTTGAAGAAACTTGAATCTGAAACGCAAAATCATTTTGAACTTGAAATTTCCAAATCCCACCAAAATTAAATTACATGAAAATGAGAATTTGGTTTTGAAACTGTCCAATGCTGAACAGAAGATCACTATAAATCATTGCTCAAATTTGATAAAAGAAAGTGGTGATCTTAAATCCAAAATTCAACGATTAGAATCAACTTCGGATAAATTTTCTAATGGTGAAAAATCGTTGAATATGTTGTTGCAAAATCAAGTTTCTATTGGAAATAAATATTTTATTGGCTTTGGGAAAAATAATGTTTTTGAAAATGTCAAGTCAAATGGTTTTAAAAATCCTTCAAGTTGCTTCAAGATGGATAGTTTTGAAAAGTTTAACTCTGGAAATTTCAAAAATTTTTGAATCGCAAACGTGATAATAAATTGTTTGATAAAAGTCTATCTAATCCATTTTGGACCCCAAAAAGAATTAAAGCGAATTCATATAAATTCAAACAGATTTGGGTCCCTAAGGTACTTTGGTAAATTCTGATGGATTGTTATACAAACAGATTTTGGTACCAAAACATATGAATACAACTGTGAGTGGTTTTACTAATTTTGTTAGACCACTCAATTCCTTGAACTATTAGGTACCCATGGAGGCCGAGGAACTACTTTGCGAATGAGAAACTGAATTCAAATTGCTTCATATCATCAAATTATTCACAGTTCCTTAAGCGAAGTATGTTGAGTCGGAGATTCTGGTTTACATAAATTTCAGGTATAATCTCTGAACTCATCTTTGTAAATATTCTCTGTTTTTATTTTCTTTGTTTACTCCTCCTTCTACCCCTTCTATTTTTTGTTTTTGTTTTTAAGTTGTCACTACTATATATTTTTTTGTTCTTCTCTGAGCTTCATTAACTTCAAATTGCAGAATTCAATTTTTTTTGGAAATTTGCTTCATTTAAATAGAACTCTGATGTTTTAATCTTTTCCAGATCTTGAATTTAAATTTGTAAATATATGCAATTGTTTTGAAGTTTGCTTTCTGATTCTCTGAATTCATAACAGTGTTGATGTATTCTTGTCATATCTTGAACACATTAATTTGAATTATAATATTTTTTGAAGATCTGAAAGTTTAATGGAATTTCACACATTTCTGCTGTTTTGAGTTTCTTCTAATTCATTTTAGAAAAGCTTGAAATATTATACTCATTACAGCACTCTGCTACTTCTCAGTTGTGATAATTTCATTATTTTTCAGATTAGCTTGGATATTTTGAATTATCTTGAATCAGTGATACATCTTGAAATTCATATTTATTCATGATCATTTTGTTTGGAATTTGTTTGTTTGAAATCATCTGAAATTCTTGATATTTTGAATAACACACACCTCTTAAATTTGAAATTATCAATCTTGTGTGACTGATTCATTATATCTCAAAACTTGACATTGGTTCAAGTGATTTCAAAAAAATTATTTTTAATTTCTGGATAATGAATATCTCTTAAACCTGATGTAAATGATCTGAGATTTTTCTTATGCTTATCAGAGAAAATTGTAAAAAATTCTTTCGAAATACAGGTCTTGAAACTTACTGTCATTTCATGGTTATTTGATTTAAATATTTGTTTGTTTAAAATCATTTGAAATTATTGATTTATTGAATCTCACACATTTTGAATCTGAAACATAATCTGGTGTGATTGATTCATTAAATCTTGATATTTTCACATTTCTTCAAATGATTTAAAATATACTAAATTTTATCATCTTGGATCATGGAATATATTTTGTGACCATCAGAAACATTTTCTGACAAGTCTGTTGTGCTATTAGCTTCTGTGCTGCTCTGATACTGCTTTTGAAAATGATCTTAGATATCTGCTTGTTTTGATCTAGCTACTGCTTTGATAATTGTGCCAAATTTATTGTTTTGTCTGCTTGGACATTGGGCTTAAATTTTTTTCTGTCTGAAATATCCTGGTTTGTCTCCTGTTTCTTATTACAATTCTCATTAGTAGAGACAACATGTGGTATGGATTCTGATTCTCATTTTGCATATATATTTTTTAAATCTCTGTCGTGTATAAATCTTTTTATTCCCTCTTGTAATTGATTTTCAATTTGAAAATTATTTATTGATTATTCATTTAGAAATTGAAATCAATAACCAAACCGAATTGTATTTATAATTCATCAAAATTATTATTAGATTTTGAATTTGTGATGAATTGTGACTGCAGTATATTTCACAACAAGAGGAGATCCTGCTTGGGCTTTCATGATGGTTGAACATTTATTATAATATCTTTGAATTGGCAATTATTTCACAACCATCTTCTTTATTTAACGTTATTTTGTCATCCATCATGTTTTTTATATAAATGTGGAGAGTCAAATATTTTTTAAAATCATCTGAAATAAATAGTGGAAAAATTTGTGATAGAAATTAGACTATGTTATTATTCAAAATTAGTGATAATCGAAAATTTTCAATGATCCCGGTATAGTCGAGCATATTTCATGATATAATTATTTAGAAATTTATTTCACAAACCATTTCTGTACCTACCACATTTCTATCATCTATATTGTTTTTTTATATACTGAGGAGTTTTTCCTTTTGGAGCTGAAAATTATAAATATACAATATTCATAAGTGTGTCTCTAACCTCGTTTAAAAATCCAAGCTTTGGTTATGCATGGTTAAGAGATTACTTATATTTAAGCTGTAACTGATCTCATTTAAAAATCCAAGATCTGGTTCTGCGTAGTCGGTGTGCTCTTAAATTAAAAGAAAAGAAAACAATTCGCAATAAATAATTTTTTATATGAAATTATCCTTAGTGTGTAAAAACCAGCCTATCATTCCATTTTCTAATTTGTGAAATGTGTTAAAATCTTATGAAATATTATGATTTGTTGATTGATAGCTATTGAGATTTGAGATTATATGATTGCGTCACTTAACTTGAATATATAATTATAGTCCAAATCCGTCACTGTTTTTGTACTTCATTTTTAAAAATTCTTTTGAAAATAATTGGAAATTATATTTTTTTAACTCTCTTCATTTATGTAAATTTCATCGTGAATCCATCATTATCTAGAATGTGAAATATGCCACTAGTTCTCAGTGTATTATGATTTTTTTGACTGATTGAGATTTATGATGACCGTTCTTTCTCTTAAGCTGAAATTATATTTTTAGTCATTTTTTATCTATATTTTAATTTCTGAATCCTTTTGATGATAACAAAAGGGGGGAGAATGGATTGACAATTTGATTTATGAGTGAATATTTTATAAATATTTTAATTTTGACAATTCCAATTCAATTTTCATTCTTTTCACTCGTGCACAGTTATAGAGGGAGTTTTTGTTGTATGGGGAGCTTTCAAATAGGGAGGGTTCAGTTCTTCACTGTCAAACACATCTATTGGATTCAAAATCTTAATATTTGTCTGTCGTCATCAAAAGGGGGAGATTATTGTATACAACGGTGTTGTATACACAATTATATGATTTTTGTTTGATGATAACAGTCAAATATATATTATTTTAAATGAGTTTGTTATTGTACTATTACATCACATCATAGACAGGAATATAATATTTACATTTAAATGAAATACTACTATACAAGAATTAAAATATTGAATCAGTATTTTATTTAAATGTAATATTTTATTTCAACATTCCAAACAGTACAAATTTATAACTCCAACTATTTGTAAAATTTCACTGATATACATTTTCATACACATTCTGTTTCATACACAGCTCCTCACTACAAATACACTCAGTCACTCAGTTTACATACATTTTCATTTATACTTTCTCAGACACATTGACACATTCACTAACACAACATTGTCTTTTGTTTTCTGTCAGTCCAGTCATATGCTTTCTTGTCATATACAGAAACACACACACACACACACACACACACACTCTGTAATGACCTGAACTACCCCGTAAAGGAAAGCCCGGATCGAGTTGAGAACAAGCCACATCAGGACGCAAACAGAAGAATATTTCATTGTTTATTACAACAATTTACATCAAAGTACAAGAATATACAGAGTACGAACAAATATTATACATCAGTGAAATATTAGAGATTCAAATTACAATGCAGCGGAAAATAATACATAAAAACAATTGAAAGAGATAAACGGATACAGAGCTTTCTGAATATCGTTCCAGCTGTAAACCAGGATCCTGTAAATATAAATCTGCAAAACCAAAACTACTAGCTGCCTGTGTGGAAAATAAGAGCACTCAGAGTTTAGGTTAAAACAATAAACTCCAGGTCAGTCATGTGACTGGCGTAGGAACTAAAACAGTTATTAATCTTTATTTTTAAAGTTAGGTAAATCAAGAGACCACGTCGTATAACACGGAACGGGTTTTCTCCCAAGAATACCAGTGCATAAAACAAATAGTGCAATGCTAAATAAAGAACAATGAAGCTATTATAAGACCCAGGTCCCATCACACAATGCAACGCAAGACAAAGGATAGGGTTTTACCTTATAATAGCCAAACAATGCTTGATATGCGAAATTTAGTCTTTTATTATTACTATAAGTGAAGAAATCAACTTCAAATATAAATGTATCAATCATAGGCGGCATGAGCGCTCCATCCCACTATGTCACCATATATAGAATTACAACTAAAACCCGAAATGTCACGTATTGGAAATTGGATTTCTGTCATGAGTCGAGGCAAGGGATGCACTCCTTGTCGGCTTCGAGACACTCTAGCAAATGCCTCGGGATCTCCCACAGAAGACCCTTGGATCCTCCAAGCCGGTTCACACTTACGTTAGTGGATTGGCAATTCCTGAACACACGTTTCCTGGTCCTATAGTACCTATATCCATCGGCTCCAAAGAGACCGATATATCCGAGGCGCCTCACATTCCAACAACCACATAGGTAAAGATATAACAACGATGTCAGGGCTAGTAAAACGCTGACACCACCCATAGCTAGAAAGAAACGTCATGTTCTCCTTGGCTTCCCTTATCCCATTTTTGACTCATACCGAGGTGTGAGGCCCGTGAATTAACGCTATACACAAAGCTATGTTGTATTAAAGCCGTGCTTTGATCATCAACCACAAGACTCTGCTTTTCAACAAAACCCTTGATCATTTGCATCTCGGCATGCCACACAGGCAATTCACGCCATGCGACTGATATCTATCGATATATAACCTCTGAGCTCGTACGTCTCAGAAAAGGGCGTTAAGCAAGAGAATAAATTCTCCGCCGCCAAACAAATATATATTTAATAGAAATCAATCAACACAAAATAAAATCCAATGTCAGACACACATCCATTTACGAGTTCGTTCTGGGTCTGAACAAAACCGGAGGCACCTTATTCCCCTTCCCATATGTCCAATACAGGAGAGAGGCCCTCGCAAATCCGTCGATCTCCAAGTACGTCTGGACGATCACCACTTATTACCTCATCTTGGGTATACATCCCAATCAAGACATCAGTAATCATCCAAACGATGTGAAGACCTCCGATCTTCAACCACCGTCTTCATCGTCAAATCAGTTATTTAGAATGGGTATAAACCCGGCCTTTCCGAATAACTCGTGTATATAATAAACAAGTGCTATAAAAACACAACATACGCCTCATTCCAATTCTGAATATTCTTTTATTTAAATATTCACATTCTTTGGGAAAGGTTCCCATTTATTTTATAAAAGATATACTCTTTAAATTTATTTTTTAATCTTCCTTTGGATATCATTTCAAACCATGTTAAGGTTTTCCAAACTAGTCGGGATTAGCGAATAACACCGAAGTAATCATTTATATTATTTTCCAATCCCAACCTATTCATCCCATGGAGCAAAACTGGTAATACTCCATATCTAACACCACGATGTTATCAGTAAATATTAATTACAATTTCACGTTCAATCTAATTAAAGATTTACTATCGCTTGGAGCAAAACTGGTGATACTCCACTCTCGATCATTTCCCAAATTTAACAATTTAAATTATCAATTCCCATTTTAATCTAATTAAAGATTCATTAAAACTCCACTTAGTTTTAATCTTCCCAAAAATGAATATTAATGATTATTTAACTTTGGAAACACAAAGATGTCGCATCGACAATCTACACCGTACTATTGATTTCTGACGATATATAACCTCTAAGCTCGTACGTCTTAGAGAAGGGTGTTAACCAAGAGAAAAAATTCTCCGCCACCAAACAGATATATATTTAGCAAAGATCAACCATACAGTTCGGAATACAATGACAGAAATGTAATCCTGTCTTTAACTGGGATAAAGAACTAATGTCATTTAAAACATAGTTCAAGATAAACCCAAATCACATTCCATTAATTATGGAATCTTCACGGAAAAACAAATTAATATATAATCGGTATCAATTTCCGTATCCGACTAATAATATAAATGGAATAACGGCAAAGCCTTTAAATTTCCATATGTATTAACAGTCTTCCTCCACAGAAGTTCACTTCCATTATTATCAAATCGAATTCCATTCAATTCCAATTTAATATGTTTAAATTGGAAAACTTTACTTTGGAAAATTCCCGTTAAATCCTAATAAAAAGATTTATAAATTCCAAATCACATTTCACTGTAAATCGATTTAAAGAATGGACGTCGTTAAAAACACAGTTCACAATAAACCTAATTCACATTCTTTTTTCAGTTCCAATTAAATGTTAATTAATTGGTAATCCTTCTTTATTCTTAATTAAAAGATCTATTCTTTTCACACAGGGTTTAAGAACAGGGCCATTTAAAACACAGTTCACGACAAACCCAAAATCCCATCCGTCTCTAACCGTAAATTAGTAAAGAACAATTCCCTAAGTATTAACCCCGAAGGCCGAAACCAACATCAGATCAATACCTAGGAAACCATTCAACTTAGCTAATCTCCAGTAAGATTCTAATTTTCTTAACTCCATAGGGTTTAAGAACAGTATTATTAAAGATACCATTCACGAAAAACCCAAAATCCAATTTGATATTAAATACTAGGCTTTGAATAGAAAATATATCTGCTTATATCCAATATCAAATTCTGAAACCAACAAATATCGTATTGGAATCACGATATATATATCTTCCAAATTCCTCCATAATATCCGTATAATCACGGAACCCAATATCGAAATATTCCGAAGATAATTTCAATTCAAATCCATTCCAATTTATATATTGGAAATTCTGATTATTTTTAAAACCATTTCAATCCAATTTAATTATTTAAAAACATTGGATTTTAATTCTAGTTCATAACTAGTTCGTTTCGATAAAATATATTTTTATATTTTCAAATATAGAATTTTTCATCCCAATTTTGTCCAAATCATTTATTATGATTTTACACAAATTATTGATATTTTTAATAATTTTAGCAAGGCCCGTACAGTCGATTTCCATAAACGACCATCAAACTGCACTTATAGCGACATTTTCCAAATTTGATTTGGACATAATTCCAAATTCAACCGTTAGATTTCAAATCCCTTATATTCATCGGAAAGCTCTTTTCGATACGAACCCAACGGTTCATGTTTTAGGAGAATCCGATGGCCGAATCTCCCATAATGTCCGTTCGAAGTCAATGGTTGAAATTCACGAACTGCAGCGGCGCGACACGTTCTATTCAGGCCATTATATATAATATATATTTCATTGATTTCCATTTAAAACGTATTTTATAAATCGTTTTTAAATTCGGTTTCAAAACGATTTCAACTTCATATTCAATTTCTAATCAAAATTGAATATTCCATATCATCGATATATATAAATGATAGTATTTTCAAAACATTAGATTTTGAGATCAATTCCTTTTCAATATTCATTATAAAAATGAATAAAATCGATATAAATACCATTCACATCAAAATGGCGTTAATCTAATCAACACGGCTTTATATATTTAAATATTTTCGTGTTCATCCCAAATCGGACATCAAAATCAAATTTTAATCTTTTACTGAATATTATTTTAAAATATTCCTTATTTTAAAATATTCATTATTTTAAAATATTCATTCTTTCTGAATTGGAATAAGACACAATCAAATTTGATTTATATGGATTTCATACAAAACATGTACACAACAACAATCAAACGCAGTCAACCATCATCCACAGTGCATTCTACACTGCATAAGCATGAAATATAAATATTTAACGCTTATAACAGTTTGTCAACCAATCGATTGACATACAACTAAATATTGGGATTAGTGTATGTCCAATATCATCCCAATACCCGTGTGGGGTTTCAATCAACAAAAAATGAGTTTTATTTGTGCAGTTGGGCGATATGTAAAATTTATTGTCCCAATCAATATCAGTCAAATGTATGTACATAAACAAATCGTCCGATTTGTTTATGAATATTTATTTAATTCATATACACGTTGAAAATTATATTTTTGACTATAAAATATTTTATTCCATTCCACTTCACACAATCAATTTTCACAGCACAATCAAACAAACAAACAAGTCGTTCATGGTCTGTGGACGATGGATGTCGGGTGCTGCTAAGCACCGTCTGCATCCTAGTATATATTTCTAACTAGAAAATGATTTAAAGTGAGACGTTCTCACCTTTGGGATCCACTCCTCCATTCACTATTTCTGAACCGTTCGGGTTTCGTTTTGATTTCAGTCGATACCATTGCTATCCTTTCCCGCTGTTCATAGTAAAAATCACATTTTTAATATGATGTTTGTATTAAAAAAATCACGTTTTTATATTGCTACTTCCTGTGTAAAATAATATTTTTTATAACGATGTTTATATAAAAATTATATTTTTACAACGTTACTTTCCATATAAAAATTATATTTTTATATCGCTTATATATATAAAAGATCACATTTTTATTTAACCATTCAAACAATAAAAATTGTATTTTTACTTCACTAACTTCATAATAAAAATCGTATTTTTATTTACCTTTCATTCATATAAAAATCCTATTTTTACTTCGCTTCCTAGATAATAAAAATCATATTTTTATATCTTCTACATAATAAAAATTATTTTTTATTCAAATAAAAAGAATCTTATCTTTATTTAAAATAAAAATCTCGTCTTTAATCTTCAATATTGCATATAAAAATCTAAAAATTTTCATGTACAAAATCCAATCTTCATGTTAATAAAAATCAAACTTTTATCATAAAAAAATTCAAATTCTTTATTTAAAAATAATATAAAATTCCTATTTTTGTTTCTAATAAACTAATTGCCTACTTTTTATATAAAAATAACAACAATAAAAAAAAGAGAAAAATAAAAATAAAAAGAGAACTTACAGTATACGGAGAGGAGGGGGGTCTTCATGCGAGCGCCGGAGTCGGGGATGGCTGCGGCGGAGGTGGAAGGCCAAGGGGGTGGGTATGATGCCGTTATGGTGGTTTGGTTTTTTTTTGAAGTGGCGGTTTCAAATTGAGGAGGAGAGAAGAGAGAGCGTCGGAGGAGGGGGGATCGAAGGTGGAGGCGCGACCGGGGGGGGGGGGGGGGGGGGGGGTGGAGTGGACGGGAGGTCGGAGGTGAGGCAACGAAGTCTAGGCGAGGTGATTTAGGGTTCCATCGTGTTTTTTTTAAATATTTCTCGTGTTTACTGAATGGAAGAGAGGGAGCAGAGAGGAATTAATATATATTATTTTATTATTATTTTAATTCAAAAAGGTGAATTTCTATCCGAACTCCAATTCACATCCAACGATCATCGCCCCGAGCTATTTACCCCCATTTCGAACACAATGGGATGTGCACCGCAACCCAGTTCGGCTGTTTCGATCAGTTTTCTTTTAAATTACAATATAAATCAATATATATTTAATTTGAACGCACGTTTCAATTTACCGGGGCTACATACGGACCCCAAAAATTCTAGAAAAATAAATCTGGCTATGTTTTGACGATACGGTCCTAACAAAACTAATTTCGTCGAATTTGGAGACTGTTTGAAAAATGGCCATTTTCTGGTCGATCCAAATTGACTGAAACTATTAAACACGTTTTCTTTTGCCACGCTCACATATTGATTCCAAAAATTATGAATTTTGGAATCTAGCAATAAATTGACATTCCGGATCCAACAAAAGTGGTTTCGTCGAAAACAGAGGTCGTTTGCAAAATGGCTATTTTTAAGGGCTATATTTTCCATAGCGACCATTCTGAATTTTCAACTGGGCATAACTTTTATACCCGCAATGATATTTCAATTTTTCAGATTCATTAGAAAGATATTTTCAAATAGATTCTAATATTTTTGGTTTTGCAAAAATACGGTTTATTTTGAATCCTATACATTCATTTGAAATTTGGAATCGAATTTTCAAACTACCGCGTCATTTTCAATTCCTTTTATAGTTAAAATAAATATTTATATTCTAACTTCGATTTATATAAATATATACATTTTAATTCTATTCAAAATAAATTTCTCATCGTTATTATTTAAAATAAATCATTTTAAATATTCAAAATTCATTAAAATTACCAAAATAAAAATTATAAATTGGTTCTGATTTTCCGGGTTGTTACAATTTCCCTCACTTAAAATCTTTTCGTCCTCGAAAAGGAACGGAGCTGAAAGTTGTTTAACTAACCAACTCAACTTTCAGTTTGGCTTTCATTCTTCAACTTTTCAGTTTCTAAGAATTTTCCAATTCTTCAAAAACTTGGCTAACATCCTAAATTTTCGAGAATTTTCGCCATAACCTCCTTTGTACGGGAGCACCGGGAAAATCTCCAAACCGCCACACAGGCCCTCTCATCTCAAAAAGAAAAAGAAAAAGCCAACCGGCTCATAAAATCATCCAAACCCAATAAATTCGTAAACATGTACCTATTTGTCGGGCATACAATTTTATTCCTCTTCTCTGGCCTCCTTGCTATGACCTAGTCAATGTATATACATGTATATGCATGCAATCTCAAACAATTTTCAAGTCAGTTCAATATTTGATACAATTTGGTTATATGTACCGTTCTTTCACATAATGGCCTGTTTTATTAGATAACAAATAATTGTACAACACAACCATCAATCAATTAGTGAATTAACGTTTCAAATTCATAATTTTGACACATATACAGAAAATCATGTTTTTGACGCCAATTCACAACAATAAACCTTATCTAGTTTTAGTTCTCAGACCAGTCAATTGGAAATATACAGATATCCCACTTTCGAAACTCGAATATAAATATTTATGATGCACGTGCTATCATCAGTATCATCTCCAGGCGACTAGAGTATGATTCTATATCTATCCAGTATATTAAAACTTCGAATACACGTTTGCAAGGCGTATATGCAAAATCTTTATATATTGGATTGTCCAAATTTAATAGAAATAAATATTCAAATGCGTTGAATAAGGTTTAAATTTTCAAAACAAATTTTGTCTTCATTTTTATTTGAAAAATATACTCTCCACACCCGTTCTAGGATACTACTGATCCCATCTCCAACGAGTCATTCCCATTGAATATTACTAATCCAATCTCTGATGAATTCTTTCATTCGGTTCTAATATGCCTTGTTCTCGAGCTCTGTAAACCAAAGCTCTGATACCAAATATAATGACCCGAACTTCCCCGTAAAGGAAATCCTGGATCGAGTTGAGAACAAGCCACATCGGGACACAAACAGAAGAACATTTCATTGTTTATTACAACAATTTACATCAAAGTACAAGAATATACATAGTATGAACAAATATTATACATCAGAGAAATATCAGAGATTTAAATTACAATGCAGCGGAAAATAATACATAAACACAGCTGAAAGAGAAACGGATACAGAGCTTTCCGAATATCGTTCCAGCTGTAAACCAGGATCCTGTGAATATAAATATGCAAAACAAAACTACTAGCTGCCCGTGTGGGAAATAAGGGCACACATAGTTTAGGTTAAAACAATAAACTTTAAGTCAGTCATGTGACTGGTGTGAGAACTAAAACAGTTATTAATCTTTATTTTTAATGTTAGGTAAATCAAGGGACCACGCCGTATAACACGGAATGGGTTTCCTCCGAAGAATAACAGTGCATAAAACAAACAGTGCAATGCTAAATAAAGAACAATGAAGCTATTGTAAGACCCAGTCCCATCACACAATGCAATGCAAGCCAGAGGATAGGGTTTTACCTTATAATAGCCAATAATGCTTGATACACGAAATTTAGTCTTTTATTATTACTATAAGTGAAAAAATCAACTTCAAATATAAATGTATCAATCATAGGCGGCATGAGCACCCGATCCGACTATGTCGCCATATATAGGATTACAACTAAAACCCGAAATGTCACGTATTGTAAATTGGATTTCTGTCATGAGTCAGGCAAGGGATGTAGTCCTCGCCGGCTTCGAGATACGCTAGAAAATTCCTCAGGATCTCCCGTAGAAGACCCTTGGATCCTCCAAGGCCGATCCACACTTACGTTATTGGATTGGCAATTCGTGAACGCACGTTTCCCGGTCCTATAGGACCTATATCCATCGGCTCCGAAGAGACCGATATATCCGAGGCGCCTCACATTCCAACAACCACATAGTTAAAAATATAACAACGATGTCAGGGCTAGTAAAACGCTGACACCACCCGTAGCTAGAAAGAAACATCATGTTCTCCTTGGGCTCCCTTATCCCTTTTTGACTCATACCGAGGTGCGAGGCCCGCGAATTAACGCTATACACAAAGCAATGCTGTATTTAAGTCATGCTTTGATCATCAACCACAAGACTCTGCTTTTCAACAGAAGCCTTGATCATTTTCATCTCAGCATGCCACACAGGCAATTCACGTCATGCGACTGATATCTATCGATATATAACCTCTGAGCTCATACGTCTCAGAGAAGGGCATTAAGCAAGAGAATAAATTCTCCGCCGCCAAACAAATATATATTTAATAGAAATCAATCAACACAGAATAAAATCCAATGTCAGACACACATCCATTTACAAGTTCATTCTGGGTCTGAACAAAACTGGAGGCATCTTATTCCTCGTCCCATATGTCCAATACAGGAGAGAGGCCCTCGCAAATCCGTCTATCTCCAAGTACGTCTGGACGATCACCGCTTATTACCTCGTCTTGGGTGTACAGCCCAATCAAAACATCAGTAATCATCCAAACGATGTGAAGACCTCCGGCCTTCAACCACCGTCTTCATCGTCAACTTACCGTCGAATCAGTTATTCAGAATGGGTATAAGCCCGACCTTTCCGAATAGCTCGCGTATATAATAAACAAGTGCTATAAAAACACAACATATGCCTCATTCCAACTTTGAATATTCTTTTATACAAATATTCATATTCTTTGGGAAATGTTCCCATTAATTTTATCAAAGATAAATTCTTTTAATTTATTCTTTAATCTTCCTTTGGATATCATTTCAAGCAATGTTAAGGTTTTCCAAACTAGTCGGGATTAGCGAATCACACCAAAGTAATCATTTGTTTTATTTCCCAATCCTAACCTATTCATCCCATGGAGAAAAACTGGTAATACTCCATATCTACCACCACGGTGTTATCGGTAAATATTAATTACCATTTCCCATTCAAATCTAATTAAAGATATACTATCGCTTGGAGCAAAACTAGTGATACTCCACTCTCGATCATTCCCCAAAATTGATAATTTAAATTATCAATTCACATTTCAATCTAATTAAAGATTCATTAAAACTCTACTTAGTTTTAATCTTCCCAACAATGAATATTAATGATTATTTAACTTTGGAAACATAAACATGTCACATCGACAATCTACACCATACTATTGATTTCTGCCGATATATATCCTCTAAGCTTGTACGTCTTAGAAAAGGGTGCTAAGCAAGAGAATAAATTCCCTGCCACCAAAAAGATATATATTTAGCAGAGATCAACCATACAGTTCGAAATACAATGACAGACATGTAATCCTGTCTTTAACTGGGTTAAAGAACTAATGTCATTTAAAACACACTTCATGATAAACCCAAATCACATTCCATTAATTATGGAATCTCCACGGAAAAACAAATCAATATACAATCGATATCAATTTCTGTATCCGACTAATAATATAAATGGAATAACGACAAAGCCTTTTAAATTTCATATGTATTAACAGTCTTCCTCCACAGAAGTTCACTTCGATTATTATCAAATCGAAATCCATTCATTTCCAATTTAATATATTAAGTTGGAAAACTTTACTTTGGAAAATTCCCCTTAAATCTTAATAAAAAGATTTATAAATTCCAAATCACATTTCACTGTAAATTGGGTTAAAGAACGAATGTTGTTAAAAACACAGTTCACAATAAACCCAATTCACATTCTATTTTCAGTTCCAGTTAAATGTTAATTAATTGGTAATCCTTCTTTAAATCTTAATTAAAAGATTTATTCTTTTCACACTGGATTTAAGAACAGTGCCATTTAAAACACAATTCACGACAAGCCCAAAATCCCATCAGTCTCAAACCGTAAATTAGTAAGAGAACAATTCCCTAAGTATTAACCCCGAAGGCTGAAACCAACATCATATCAATACCCAGGAAACCATTCAACTTAGCTAATCTCCAGTCAGATTCTAATTTTCTTAACTCTATTGGGTTTAAGAAAAATATTATTAAAGATACCGTTCACGACAAACCCAAAATTCAATTTGATATTAAATACAAGGCTCTCAATAGAAAATATATTGGCTTATATTCAATATCATATTCTGAAACCAACAAATATTGTATTGGAATAACGATATATATCTTCCAAATTCCTCCACAATATCCGTATAATCACGGAACCCAATATCGAAATATTCCAAACATTATTTCAATTCAAATGCATTCCAATTCATATATTGGAAAGTCTGGTTATTTTTAAAACCATTTCAAATCCAATTTAATTATTTAAAAATATTGGATTTTAATTCTAGTTCATAACTAATTCATTTCGATAAAATATATTTTTATCTTTTAAAATATAAAAAATTTCATCCCAATTCTTTCCAAATCATTTATTATGATTTTACATAAATTATTGATATTTTTAATAATTTTATCAAGGCCCGTACAGTCGATTTCCATAAACGGCCATCGTACCGCACTTACTACGACCTTTTCCAAATTTGATTTGGAAATAATTACAAATCCAACCATTAGATTTCAAATCCCTTATATTCGTCAGAAAGCTTTTTTCGATACGAACCCAACGGTTCTGGTTTTAGGAGAATCCGACAGTTGGATCTCCCGTAATGTCCGTTCAAATTTAATGGTCGAAATTCGCGAACCGCCGCGGCACGGCGCGTTCTATTCAGGCTATTATATATAATATATATATATATATATATATATATATTATAAATAATATATATATATTATATTTCATCTATTTCCATTTAAAATGTATTTTATAAATCGTTTATAAATTTGGTTTCAAAACAATTTCAACTTCATATTCAATTTCTATTCAAAATTGAATATATCCAGATCATCGATATATAAATGATAGTACTTTCAAAACATTAGATTTTGAAATCAATTCCATTTCGATATTCATTATAAAAATGAATAAAATCGATATAAATATCGTTCATGTCAAAATGGCGTTAATATAATCAACACGGCTTTATATATTTAAATATTTTCGTGTCCATCCCAAATCGGACATCAAAATCAAATTTTGATCTTTTACTGAATATTATTTTAAAATATTCCTTATTTTAAAATATTCGTTATTTTAAAATATTCATTCTTTCTAAACTGGAATCAGACATAGTCAACTACCATATAATTTGATTTATATGGATTTCATACAACACATGTACACAACAACAATCAAACGCAGTCAACCATCATCCAGAGTGCATTCTACACTGCATAAGCATCAAATATAAATATTTAATGCTTATAACAGTCTATCAATTAATCGATTGACATACAACTAAAAATTGGGATTAGTGTATGTCCAATATCATCCTAATACCCGTTTGGGGTTTCAATCAACAAACAATGAATTTTATTTGTGCAGTTGGGCGATGTGTAAAATTTATCGTCCCAATCAATATCAGTCAAATGTGTGTATATGAACAAATCGTCCAATTTGTTTATGAATATTTGTTTTATTCATATACACGTTAAAAATTATATTTTTAACTATAAAATATTTTATTCCATTCCACTTCACACAATCAATTTTCATAACACAATCAAACAAATAAATAAGTCGTCCATGGTCTGTGGGCGACGGGTGTCGGGTGCTGCTAAGAACCGTCTGCATCCTAGTATATATTTCTATTTAGAAAATGATTTAAAGTGAGAAGTTCTCACCTTTGGGATCCACTCCTCCATTCTCTATTTCTGAACGGTTCGGGTTTCGTTTTGATTTCACTCGATACCTTCGCTAACCTTTCCCGCTGTTCATAGTAAAAATCACATTTTTAATATGATGTTCGTATTAAAAAATCATGTTTTTTTATCGCTACTTCCTACGTAAAAATCATATTTTTTATAACGATGTTTATATAAAAATTATATTTTTACAACGCTACTTTCCATATAAAAATTATATTTTTATATCGCTATATATATATATATATATATATATATATATATATATATATATATATATATATATATATATATAAGATCACATTTTTATTTAACCTTTCAAATAATAAAAATCGTATTTTTACTTCGTTAACTTCATAATAAAAATCGTATTTTTATTTATCTTTCATACACATAAAAATCCTATTTTTACTTCGCTTCCTAGATAATAAAAATCATATTTTTATATCTTCTACATAATAAAAATTATATTTTTATTTCAAATAAGAAAATCTTATCTTTATTTAAAATAAAAATCTCGTCTTTAACTGATGAGATTGCATATAAAAATCTAAACTTTTTCATGTATAAAATCCAATCTTCGTGTTAATAAAAATCAAACTTTTATCATAAAAAAATTAAATCTTTTATTTAAAAATAATGTAAAAATCCTATTTTGGTTTCTAATAAACTAATTACCTACTTTTTATATAAAAATAATAACAATAAAAAAAAGAAAAATTAAAATAAATAAAAATAAAAACAGAATTTACAGTATACGGAGAGGGGGGGTCTTCATGCGAGCGCCGGAGTCGAGGATGGCCGCGGCGGAGGTGGAAGGCCAAGGAGGTGGGTGCGATGCCGTTATGGTGGTTTTGGTTTTTTTGAAGTGGCGGTTTCAAATCGAGGAGGAGAGAAGAGAGAGTGTTGGGGAGGGGTGATCAAAGGTGGAGGCGCACAGGGGGGGGCAGAGGTCGGCGGTGGGGCGACGAAGTCTGGGCGAGGCGATTTAGGGTTCCATCGCGTTTGGTTTTTTTATTTTTCTCGTGTTAACTGAATGGAAAAGAGAGAGGGGAGAGGAATTAATATATATTATATTATTTTAATTCAAAAAGGTGAATTTCTGTCCGAACTCCAATTCACATCCAACGGCCGTCGCCCCGAGTTAATTACCCCCATTTCGAACACAATGGGATATGTATCGCAAGCCAGTTCGACTGTTTCGATCAGTTTTCGTTTGAATTACAATATAAATCAATATATATTTAATTTGAATGCACATTTCAATTTACCGGGGCCACATACGGACCCCAAAAATTCCAGAAAAATAAATCTGGCTACGTTTTGATGATACGGTCCTAACAAAACTAATTTCGTCGAATTTGGAGACCGTTTGAAAAATGACCATTTTTTGGTCGATCCAAATTGACTAAAACTGTTAAAACACATTTTCTTTTGCCACACTCACATATTGATTCCAAAAATTATGAATTTTGGAATCTAGAAATAACTTAACATCCCAGATCCAACAAAAGTGGTTTATTCGAAAACGGAGGTTGTTTGCAAAATGGCTATTTTTAAGGGTTATATTTTCCATAGCGACTATTCTGAATTTTAAACTGGGAATAACTTTTTATTCCCGCTATGATATTTCAATTTTTCAGATTCATTGGAAATATATTTTCAAATAGACTCTAATAGTTTTGGTTTCGCCAAAATCCGGTTTATTTTGAATCCTGTACATTCATTTAAAATTTGAAATCGAATTTTAAAACTACCGCGCCATTTTCAATTGCTTTTATAATTAAAATAAATATTTATACTCTAACTTTGATTTATATAAATACATACGTTCTAATTCTATTCAAAATAAATTTCTTGTCGTTATTATTTAAAATAAATCATTTTAAATATTCAATATTAATTAAAATTGCCAAAATAAAATTTTTAAATTGGTTCTGATTTCCTGGGTTGTTACACACACAGTATCTAGAACAGAAATAATAATTTAAATTCTAGCAAATATAATTTTTTTTTAAAAAAAAATTATTTGCCTAAGTTTTCTGGTGTGTTTTCTCATCATTTCTCATGACTCGATCTGATTTATTGAATATATCTGATTGTGTCCTGATAGCTTGTGATATTCACAGTGATTCACTGTAAATAACACAAGGCAGTCAGTGTATATACAAAATATTTCTGTGCAGGGACAAGAATATTTTTCTGAATGGCTGCATATACACATGTGTATATATACACACGTGTGCACTGCTTCTCGAATCCAGTGCGCAACTGAGGAGTAGCCATTTGGACCATCTCGACTCAGTGCAACATGGTCAACATAGTCAAATCATGTCAAATTGGTCAAGGGAGTTTCTGTTTTTTTAGAATGGTCGAGCACAAGTGTCAATAGTTTCAAGTGCATGGAGCATGAAGCATGTGTTCAAATATGCAGATACACTACATGGAGCAAAGAAGATTGATCATGGAAACAGCCCAAACAGTTTACAGGGCACAACAACATAAAGTTGGTATAGTCAAGCAGGCCAACAAGTAAAGCAGCATATGGTCAAGAGCCATGCCATTATATGGACACAACATGCTTTAGTTAAAACATCAAGGAAAAACATACATGCAGCAACATGAGGCTAACAAGATACGTTAATCTTAATGTATATTGCTCAAGTCAGGTCAGCAAACTTTTGTGATGAGGATCAAGTCAGTAATACAAGAAATGCATGTATATCATCTTAACAATTCAAGCAAAACAACATGAACAACAAAGCAAAGAAAAGTGAATAAGGATTTTATGTATACATGACTAGATCGTCGAGCCATGAACAAGCAAGTGCAAGTATCAATACAAACAACAACAACAAGGGTGCACCATACAATACTGTTGCCTGAGACATGCGACCAAGTCAGCAATTATGATTTAGCAACAACTATACACAGCAAACAAAGTGTCCAGTTTGAAATGAGCGAGCATGCTTCAAGGCAAAACGACACATAAACACAGAGGTCAAGCCAAATGACATACACAGTGTACACAACATGTACATGAATGGAGTGAGATTATGTCGATGCATACACAACTAAGCATAAATGGACAAGGATGCAAAAAGGAGTCCGCAAATACATGGTATTCAATTCCGACATTGCTTAGGTCAAACCAGAATGGGTAAATTTGCTTTTGGATATACACAAGTGACAAGTTTAATTTTGGCAAATCAGGTTTACAAATTAAGCCTTTCCAGTTATCTTTGAAGGATTTATTTTGGAAGCAAATGTTTCTAGAAATTATGCAAAAAATCTTTGCAAACTGTTTTGGATAGGAACAGGTTAAAAAGATGACAAGAAATTGAAATCACATCTTTTGGAAATTCAGTTTTCTATACATATATGGCAAGGCAAGAAATCAATACTGATTTCCAGAAATTTTGCAAATGCAAATCTGGCATCAATGTTTCATTATCAGAAATCAGGCTTCCTGATTTGTACAAGAATATTTTGGCAAGGATTCAATGCACATATTTTTCTCTAGAAAATCAGAGAGATCATAACATATTTGGCAAGTGCTTAAATATGGAAATTCGAATGCAATTCAAAGACATGGAAACAGGATGTTTAAAATCATTTTTGGCAAGGGGAAAATAAATTGTTTCCAGTAATACTAAAAAAAATTTGGGGTAGAAAATCACATCGTAAGGGGCCAAGAATTTCCAAGGATCACTCAGCATTCACAGCATGATTTTAGTCAAGGGGCCACAAATTAATTCACAAGCGGCACCATTTTTTTTATGCAAGAAATCAATCAAAGCATACATGATTAATCAGCCAAGCCATATAGAGAAATCAGAGATGTTTATGGATTTTAAATCTTATATGAACAACACCATTCATCATAGGCTAAGGTATCGAAACAATTCGAGAGATTCAAAGACATATAATTCAGAAAACTCACAGTTTCGATCGAGATCGAGAAAATTCCAAATCAAAACATCAGTAAGCAACAACGAGTTCGAGCATCAGAGAAACATCATTCCATCAAGCATCAAATTGATTTTGAGAGCTCAGAGAAAACCCTAGTTCAATTTTTCAGATCGACGCCACCATTTCTAATTTCCACGAAGAAAGTCAAGTGGATGGGGTAAAATGGAGAAAGGTGGAACCATTCTAATGATGGTCGGCCAAGTCATGTTTTAAAAGGGAGGCTATTTTTTTAACAAGGGTTTTTAAGTTTTTGTTTATTGTTTTTGTATTTTGGTTTTGTATTTGAAAATCAAACAAACAGTTTCTAGGGTCTGTTGGATTTTAGCGTAGCATATATCGTTGGAAAGATTTTTCCAAGACGGTCCTAACGGTTTCAGTTTTGGGAAAATCCGACGGTCGGATCTTCCGGTATATTCGTTTAAAAGTTCGATTTCAAAACGCGAACTACTGCGTTCGATTCGTTATATTTTAACTATATATATATATATATATATATATATATATATATAAATATATATAAATAATTCGTTTAACTTATCGTCCTTACATACAACTTACATTTCTCTTATCTCCCACTTTTCTACTTACATGATAATGTAGTTTAGGATTAGACGATAATTCTTCTTTTATTTCATTATTGCTTATATTTTATATTTTATAATTTACATTTGAAAAATGTAAATTATAACATACCATTCCATTCATCTCTTTATATATTTCTTCATGAACAATTTCATTATGAATAATGAACACTTTCTTATGGAGTAAATTCCCTTTTATTATGCATAAAAAAAAATGAATATGTTCTTACAATGCAAATTCTCTTTTTATTTTACATTATAAATAATGCATAAACTTCCTACGGTCAAGTTCTTTAAATCTTAACGTTATAAAATAGTGTAACTATCATACGGTGAAATTTTCCTTTTATTTAACATTGTGAATGATGTTAAATTTACATACACTTCATTTTCCTTTTTATAACATTGAAAATATATTATTAGAAAATATAGATTTCCCAATATCATTTCTTTATCTTTTACATTAAAAAAAAAATGTTAATTCTTGCATATAGTTTCATTTCTTTTGTTTAACATAAAATAAATGTTAATTCTTCCTACGGGGTGAATTCTCTTTTTATTTACATTATAAATAATGCTTATTATCTTACAATGCAAATTCTCTTTTAATAAACAAAATAAATAATGTATATTTACATGACATGCATTTTCTATATTGTTGACATGACAAAATATTATTTTTCATACAATGCATGTCTTATTTTAACATAACAAAAATATTCTTTTACCTACAATGCATTTATTATTTTCTAACGTAACAAAATAATAGTTTCATACAATGCATTTCTATTTCTCTAACAGGACAAAATATTATTTTATGCAATGCATTTCTATTTTTCTAACATGACGAAATAGTATTTTATGCAATGCATTTCTATATAACGTTCTAACTTGACAAAATATTATTTGCATACAATGTATTTTCTATTTTTCTAACTTGACAAAAATAGCATGCATACAATGTATTTTTTTATTTTTCTAACTTGACAAAAATAATATGCATACAATGTATTTTTTTATCTTTCTAACCTGACAAAAATAATATGCATACAATGTATTTTCTATTTTTCTAACTTGACAAAAATAGCATGCTATGCACACAATGCATTATTTTTTTCTATTTTAACAAAAATAATATGCAATACATACAATGTACTATATTTTTTATTTGACAAAAATAATATGCAATACATAAAATGCATTATATTTTCTATTTTGACAAAAATAATATGCAATACATACAATGCATTATATTTTCTATTTTGACAAAAATAATATGCAATACATAAAATGCATTATATTTTCTATTTGATAACATGACAAATATGCTATTTTTATATAGTGCCATCTTCTATTTATATATAATGGACAAAATATAGTTCATTAACATACTATGCTATTTTTATTTTTAATAATGAACAAAATATAGTTCATTAACATACGATGCTTTCTTCTTTTGATAATGAACAAAATACATTCATTCAACATACGGTGCTTGCTTATTGTTACTAATGAACAAAATATATTCATTCAACATACGGTGCTTGCTTATTGTTACTAATGAACAAAATATTAGTTCATTACATATAGCGACTAATTCTATTTTTATTAACGAACAAAAAATGGTTCGTTTCACATAGCGACAAATTTTATTTTGAATAATGACACAAAATATAATTTTTTACCATAGCGACAAATTCTATTTTGTAAATGACACAAAATATAATTCTTTAACATATAGTGCTTTCTTATTTTATAAATGAACAAAATATAATCATTCACATATAACGACCAATTCTATTTTATAAATACACAAATTTGTTCATTCAACATACGGTGCTTGTATTCTATTATAACACAAATTTGTTCATTCAACATACGGTGCTAATTTTCTTATTTTGATATTAACAAAAGTGTCAATTTACATACGGTGTTCATTTTCTTATTTTGATATTGACAAAAGTGTCAATTTACATACGGTGTTCATTTTCTTATTTTGATATTGACAAAAGTGTCAATTTACATACGGTGTTCATTTGCTTATTTTGATATTGGCAAAAGTGCCAATTTACATACGGTGTTCATTTGCTTATTTTGATATTGACAAAAGTGTCAATTTACATACGGTGTTCATTTTCTTATTTTGATATTGACAAAAGTGTCAATTTACATACGGTGTTCATTTTCTTATTTTGATATTGACAAAAGTGTCAATTTACATACGGTGTTCATTTTCTTATTTTGATATTGACAAAAGTGTCAATTTACATACGGTGTTCATTTTCTTATTTTGATATTGACAAAAGTGTCAATTTACATACGGTGTTCATTTGCTTATTTAGATATATTAAATTTTAACATATAAACATGTCACACAACATACATGAACGATTTTAATTTATTTAATTTTGACATATCAACATGTCACACAACATACATGAACGATTTTAATATATTTAATTTTTATTTTGTAACATCTCAACATACAGTGGGTTTTGTCCTAGCATACGCATACAGATTAAGTCATAGCAGATTCACATACAGTTTATATCATAGCAGATTCACATACATATATGATTATGAATGCGAACATCCATAATTAAAACATAATTACTTAAATAAAATAAATAGGATTCTCACCTCAATTAGATTAGAGTTTGTTCCCAATTGCTCTGTATTAAAGTGGTATTCGAAGTCACGGTTCCACCGGATCTGAAATTTTCAGAATCGGTGTTTATATGAAAAAGTTATTGATGTTTTAAATCAAACAGACTTTTAACAACTGTTTCTGCCACACTTAAAAGCGTTACAAAATCTGAAGCATACCTCAATTTCAGAATTTGTTCAAAACTTCAAATCCCGATAACTTTTGATTTACTGAACGGTTTTGGGTGCCGTTTTTTGGAGAATGACCGCCTTGGAGAGATCTTTGCACGGCCAGAAGAGGGTGGAGTTCGATCGAGCGTGGTGGGCCCGGCGTGGCTGCGACCGGCGGACCTTCTCGGGCTCGGGGCGGGCGGCACAGGCGACGGAAAGGGACGGGACTTGTCGGAGATCGAAGAGCTCGGCGAGAGCTTCGAAACGTGTACTCACACGCTAATTTTCGTTGAGAAATGAAAGAGTTATGAGGGTTTGAAGTTTTCAGCCATGATGGGTTTGTGCGGCTCAGCAAAGAGGAAGAAGATGGACGTGAATAGTGTTTTTATATTAAAATATTAGGTTAAATTAATCATTATTTAATTGGCCCGCTTAAGCCCGTTTTGGCCCGAACTCCGATTCAAGCCTGCTTACTGTCGTTCATACCATTTAGCCCCCGTTCCGAACTCATCTGGATATGTTTCTTCAGCCCACGAGATCGTCTTGGCCTTCGTTTTTCAGTTTTAAATATAAATCATTATTTTAAATTCAAACGTACGTAGAAATTCACCCAGGTCACCAATTAACTTCAAAAATCCTCGAAAAATATATTTAGCTATGTTTTGATGCTGTGGACCTATGAAAATTAATTTCGTTCAATTCTGGGCCCGTTTGAATTTTTTAATGAATTTTAAAGTCAAAAATTGTCCGTTTACACTGAAAAATCAATTATAATTATATATTAATTCTAAAAATTACCAAAAAATCATTTTAAGCTTTTTTTTGATGATACGAACCCAACAAAATTTATTTCGTTCGATTCTGAGACTTTTTGAAAAATGGCTATTTTCAAGGCGAATATTTTTAATATTAAAAATACATTTTTAAACAAATATTTTCTGAAACTCGAAACATATAAGTGTTTACTGTTTTTCAATGCAGAAACGTCATTCTGAAACCAATGGAAGTGGTTTCGAGTTCAAATTCCTAAATATGTGAAAAGTAGCATTTTTGTCCTATGCAAATTACCCACCGACCTTTCTAAAAATTGAATTAGCCATAACTTTTGATTTCCGCTATGAAATTTCGATTTTTCAGATTCGTTGGAAAGATATTTTTAAATAGATTCTAACATTTTTGGTTTTACTAAAATCCGTTAAATTTTGCATCTTGTATGGTTAGTCAAAGTTCAAGTTTGACTTTTCAAACTACCGCGCCATTTCTAGCTCTTTTTATATTTAAAATTAATTTATTCATTCTAACTTCGATTTGAACCAAATTTGTGATCCTTATTATTTAAAATAGATTATTTTAAATATCAAAACTCATTTAAAATCACTTAAAATAAATTTAACTTGGCCCCAAAATTCAGGGTCGTTACAATTTTGCAGTAAAAATAAATTTCAATCATTTTAAAATCATATTATCGCCTTAAAATTTTATTCAAAAATAATTTAAACCTTCCAAAATTTATTTAAAAATCATATTAAATTCAAATTTAATTGCAAAAATCCTTGGTCATTATATTCTCCCCCCTTAAGGCAATTTCGTCCTAGAAATTGGAACGAAATTTTGCGAAGAACATAAGTTTTCGTAATTAATATTATTTCTCCATTGATTTTTCCAAAAATCCATTTCAAATTTGAATTAGGGTTTAAATTCTAATATCTCGTTGAACAAATTGAATTAATGAGAAAATAAACCAAAAATAATATTATACAAAAATTTCGATTAACACAAACATCTGTACATTCATTCTTGACTCATATACATTAGTTTCTTCATCCAATATACAGTCACTTCTTAGCCTTATACCTTCTAGAGCCAACCCTATGGATTGAAAAACTTTCTTCTTTGTACTTTGCTCGATGTAGACGGTGCTTCTCTAGCTAGCATATCTCCTTTCTTAAGCAGACAATCTCGAACTACATGGCCTTTCTTCGTACATCGATGACACTTGTTCTCCGTTGCGTGTTCATTGGGTTTTTCTTTGATCTTTGGACACTTATCCACAAAATGCCCTATTCCGTTGCACTTGAAACAACGTATATCCTTATGAACTACTTTCTTCTTCTTTTTAGATTTGTTTGGGCAGAAAGCTGCACAATGATCCATTTTAAGACATCTATAACACTGGATATCCTTAACTTTCCCAAACCTTAATTCCTCTTCTTTTTTCTTTTGAGTCTGTGCTCTTTTTGCCTGCTTCGGAGTCATCCAAAATTTCCAGCTTGACATCCCAAATTCCATTTTGTTTCAAGTGACGATCTACAATATTTATCAAAAGGGTTATACTAGAATTTTTTTTCATTCACATAATTTATCTAACTAGCTTATTCATATTAAACAATTTAATGTTGAATATAACCTAAACCTATCTACACCATTTATCTATTAGGTATTAAAGTTTTTATTATTTATCTAATCATATCCAGGATTTTCGATTTTAAGGTCATTCGAACTCTAAAATATTTCAAGCTATTTTATTTCGCTATATTTCATTTCAAATCTCCTACTGTTTTGTTATATTTCCAAATTTCAAAGCTATAACCTTTCCATATTACCATATTCCATAAAATCAAATTATTAATTCATTTCATTTTCCAAACTCACTCTCACATATTTCATTTTCTTAACTCATTTCAAGTGATAACTAATCCCTATCGTTTTCAAAATATTTCCACTCTATTATTTATCAAAGCCTATCGACTGTTCAAAATCGACAATAAATTCTAACTCGATTTTCTAAATTTAAATTCTTCTTAATTTAAGTCTACTGAATTTTCTAGATTCATAACTATTTCCAACTCATCTTTATTCATTTGCAAAATCCGACTACATTCTACAAACAATGAAAACATAACTTATTTAAAATTTTCTTATTTATTATAATTCATATCAAAACATTTTATTTGAATAAATCCAAACAATTTCAATTATTTATGTAAATGGTTTTAAGTATTTTCGACGTTTTGATTAGACTAACACAGTCATCCCATTTCCAAAACTCAAAAATAAATTTTGATGATGATGCATCAATTATCAGAATCATCCTCGAGCGACTAAAATGTGATTCTGTATCTATCTAGTACATGTTGGATTTCGTATATACGTTAGCTAGGCGTATATTCAAAATCCGTACATACTTGACCGTCCAATCTTGACGTCAAATAAATTTCACAAAAATCTTATCGTAAGTTATATTTCAAAACAGTTATACTTCAAAAATGTCTATTAAATTTCAAAATCATCCTTAATATCATTATATATCCCTCACTAAATTCTTCAAGATCTGGTTTAATTCTCTCTACCAAATTCTTTAATCTTCATCTATTCTTTTCTGGACTATTCAAACTATTCTTTGGATTATTTATCTTATTCTTGACATCCAAAATCAAGTTATCCAATTTTAACCATTCCAAATGCAAATTTCTTTATATTCAAAATATATTCTTTTAGGTTTATTTTTAACTTTCAAAAAGCCGTTCTCACATACGAAACACTCTTAACTCATTCTAGGGTTTCAATTACCCTATCTCTAGTGAGTTTCTTACTCCGTTATTCTGATACTAATGAGTATACCCCTTGAGCTGAATTCAAACCTGGCTCTGATACCACATGTGATGACCCAACTTCCAACCACCTAAAGTCGATGTTTAAACCAACTCCAGATGTTTGAAAATAGGATTCGCCGGGGTAGTACACATTAGAATAAAATAAAATAAACTTTTATTACTCAACATTTGATTACAACATAGTTTAAACTATCAAAGTTACAATAAAATACACAACGAAAAAGAAACTATAGCAGAAGAAAACAATACGACAAAGCGGAAGAACTCTAACTCGAAGCTCCAACCCAAAAGCGCCCCAAATATTGCTCCAACGATCTATAACTGTAAAACTAAACCACTAGCTGCCCGTGTGATAAATTTTGGGCACCCAAAGTTTAGGAATAAACAATAAACTCCAAGTCAATCATGAGACTAGCGTGAGAACATAAAATTGTTTACTTTATATTATGGTAAATCACAGGACCGTGCCGTATAATTAGGAATGGGTTTGCTCCCATGATTACAAGTGCATAAGTCGTACATGAGTTGCGAAAAACGAGACTATTATAAGGCTCACCCCGAACACACCAAACAATAGATGAAAACGCAAGCGTACACATGGACGAGCTTTATCATTATAATATCAAATCCATGATATATGTCGATGGTGTGTATTATTACTATTGATAACATTTTAAAACATTTGCAAATAATTTTACAAATCTAGCAAGCATAGTGACTATGTCCATATACATATTTTACAAAAAAATGAAAGGCTCGTATCGGTTATTGGATTTCCAACAAGATGGTTCCTGGCACGAAAGATCAATCGAGGACACAAAGCAAAGTATATCCCGGATAACATCCAGATAGCGGACTCCGAATACATAGCGCTAAGTATATATCCCGGCTTTCATCCAGACAACGGACACTGTATATACTTCATTCCCTCAGGTTTCACAGATGGATCCACCGTTGAAGCTTTCAAGTGTCAATAGTTAATATGTATAGGTATACAATCTAACCGCCAATTTCCCACCATTTCAGGTTGTGAGGTTCGCGAGGTTTCGTACCACAAACCTACGCTCTTACACTAAGCCATGCTTTGATCATTTCATCAACTGCAGCACTTCGCATGCCACACTGTCCTTTTCTAGTCTACAACTGATAATCACAAATCAAATAACTTTTAGCCAAGGGAATAAATTTCCATTGCCAAACGACAATATGTTCAGTAATAACCGGTTAATATATTGTAATATACAGTGTCAGGCACAAATCCATACGAATTTGTTCCAGGTTCAAACGATGCCGAAGGCACCTTATTTCACGACTCAAGTTTTAGAGCGAAGGCCCTTGCAATTCCGAAAGTTTTCCAAATACAATCGAACTTTCTGCCACTCCGGTAATAGGGTCATCTCTCTATTGTGGCTATTCAGTAAAGAAACAAATCAACAGGCAGTCCGCTCGATATGAAGAACCACGGTCTTCAATCACCGTTTATATGTCTTCATTTATTTCGTCGTATGATTATTTGGAATGGTTTTCGAGAAGTAAATTCCGATCCCGGTCTTTCCAAATAACCAAAGCTTCATGTGGAATCCCTATATCAAATTAAGTTCTTTCCACCAAACACATATATAACTTAATTCTTTCTAAATTTAGTAATGATCGTTTGTATAAATTCAAACAATCATTTATAATCAAGGATTAAGATTAACAATATTTCTGCAATTCAAACTCGTTGTATTCATCCAACATGGACTCATTATATTCGAATCACGGGTTTCAGGACCGGAACAATTCCCAATTTAATTAAATAAAATATTTGAAAATAACACTTTTATTGTAAACTAATATATATATATATATGTATGTATGTATAAATTTAAAAAAATTAAAATAGAAATGGTTGAAATAATAACTTACAATACTTTAAAAATTTTAGAAGTATACAAATAAAGTATTTAAACCATATACATATCCTTTAAATCAAATAAGTCTTATTTAAATATTTTTGAAATTAATATACCATGTTTAAATAGTTGAAAACCTAAATAAATCTACAATACTTTAAATTGGAATTGTTTCCTTTCCATGCCGATGACTTGAATTTATATTCACACTCAAAAGAGTATTATTGACTTTAATATCTTGAGTCGATTCACATCAAGTTTAATGACATTTAACCTATTTGCTCTCGTTCACCTAATTCCATATTACTTCCACGATCAATCCCAGCCTTACTCGGGTAAACCAATGTTATTATTTTATCAATTGATTAAAATTACGATTAGATATAAGATTGGTAGAAATCGAAACTTCTTATATCCAATATATGTTCCGTATTAAACTGATACTATAAGAGGAATTATGATATTCTACCGATTTATTCCTCACGTAGTATTGTTCATCATTATATTAAATATCTGGAGATCACTTTCATTAAATTTAACCAAATTTAAATTGGATTTTTTTATTATGGTTATCATTTACGGTGTTCGAGATTCATTTTCAGTTTTCTCTTTTACCATCTTAGATAAGTAAACGTAGGACAAATAAGTTCAGCGCACTGGTTGCTGCATCCCTTGCCTTAGTTACACACCCCGTTTACGATTCCAAAACAAGTAACGGCACAACTTGCACGTTGGCATGAACTCAAGTTATGTTCCTTGTTTAGACTTCAAATTCAAATTATTATTCGACATAATGTATAATATATTACTATAATATTTCTTTAAACTTGTATCTAATTTCACAATGAAATAATTCCAATTTAATATCCTTTTTTTCAAATAATTTTCTAGTATTATTATTTTGCAACTTTACTTGGATTTCTAACCCAAATAATTCAAATTTAGAGTACATCGAAGCAAAAGTTTTAAAAACGTTGATTAGAGTCAAGATCAAATAATGCAATCTTAAAGCAACTTACAAAGTAACTTGTAACACCATATCAAACTACCATTTGAAACATTATTTATGTTTCCAATTTTACATCACACACTACTTAATTGAATTCACAATATGATTATCACTAATATTATATTTAATTCAAAAATTAATTCTCGTTACTTAATATTCAATTTACGATTTTGTTCACAAAATATTATATCGATTCCATTAAATTGGTGCTTAAATATAGAATAGCTCAACGGTTCTACCAAATTTATAAAATAATATTAAACATTTTCAACATACTTAAGAGAATAACATTTTAAGATAAAAACATATTATTTTATATTTTTTTAAATTTATAAAATATCATCATAAAGTATCCTTTAAATAATATTTTAATCGATTAATTAATATAAATTATTCTTTAATGAAAATGAACTTAATTATTTACCAATATTCTACGGAAAAATCAAAATGGCACACAAATATACTAACACAATTATGACAATCCATGCATCCATATAACCAATAACTATTCAACACACGTTACACACTAATGCGTATCAATATATGGTTTATATCGACAACTATACTCGTTCACAGCCATCGCATACCAACAAGATCCATGATCGCACTATCATCTATCAATGTCAACACACATTATTTCAAATACCCAGTAATTTATATAATTAAATATTGAATAATAAATTTTAAATTCAGGTGTACTCACCATAATGCTCTCAAGTAGATGACCGTGTTTCTATCTTGGTAAGAAAGCATTTCAATCTCTCTGTGTCACTCCTTCTTGCACTCTGTCTCCCTTTCTTCTCTCTCTCTCTCTCTCTCGTCTTCTCCTTTTCTGGTCACTCCTTCCCTTCCATTTTCCCCATAAGCAGCTATTGGCAGATGCAGACTGAAGTGGTAAAGGCAAATGAGAAAGTAGAAATTTGGTAGAAGGCGGAGGTGAAGTACTGGTGCAGAGGTATTCACGTTTCAAAATTTTGTTTTGTTAGGAGTGAAGAGGGAAGTTTTGATGTAGATAAGCTTAGGGATGAGAGTTGTTATTCCTAAAGAAGATGAAACGGCTATGGTGTGGAAAGAAAGAGGAGGAACAAGGCTCTATACGATGGAAGAATGCATGTAGTTCACATTGAAGGGGGTGTACTGATGAAGGAGGTTCGGTAGAAGAATCTGAGTAGCTTCACAGTTTCAACTCTTTTTTCTTTTTTTGGTTAATGGAGGAAACCAGAAGAGGGAGGAGCCATAATACTAAGGGAAGGAGATGAATTTGTATAAACTTCATGCATGGTTTCACTACTCCCAGGCGAGCACGTGTAAGGAGAAGTGTTCCACTTGTCTTACTTATTCCACCTGTCGGCCACGTTTAACCCATATATTTTGGTATGCGTTAATAAATTTTCTTTTTATTTGCAATTTGTACACAACAAATTTTCCTTTTTACATGTTGCACGCGTGACTCCATCATACACTGTTGCACTATGGGTTTGCCTCATGCTAGAAACTACTACCATTTTATTTGAAATATACACCACAAACTTTTCCAACCTCTTTTATTTTAATTATCGATAACAATCAACAGCAAACTAACCATATAATCTTGTACAACAATGTGCCACGATCCCATAAAAGTAATTAAAATAGATTCGTTGATTAGTTCTGTAAAGTGTCTAAAGGACCATAGTTACCCTAAAATACGTTAGAAAAACATATGTTTATTTTTTAAATTAAAAATTACAGATTTTTTTTTATAAAATAATTTAAGAGTACGCAAACAGAAAATGAACAAAAATTTGAAATGAATATTTACTTATAATTTAATTTCAAATTCCGATCGTTTTTGTTAACTAAATTACAATTCGTTTCGATTTCTCGACTAACGACGGACTATTTTCCGAACGATCGTTGTTTTCAACTATATTTCACAATAAAAATAAATTTCAATCATTTTAAAATCATATTATCACCTTAAAATTTTATTCAAAAATTATTTAAACCTTCTAAAATTTATTTAGAAATCATATTAAATTAAAATTTAATTGTAAAAATCCTTGGTCATTACAATTCCAGTTGCTGAGATCCATTTCTTTGATGTTTTGATTTTTTTTTTGTTCTTTTGATTGTGAGTTTTGGATGTACTAGCTCTTGCATTTTGTCCAACCCTTCCATATAATCCTCCATCATCCACTCTACTGAGCAGTTATCCCAATCACCATGCTTGTTGGCGTCTCCTCCTCATATTTTGAATCTCCTTGATGGCAATGTAAATAGATGAGTTATTCCCTCCAAAGGAAGCCTCATGACTTCCTTCTTGTCCATCTCCTTATATGATTGTCCTTTTTGTTCTACTCATTATCAATTCTTCTCTGACTCTTCTCCGACTCCTTGTAAACCGGAGGTCTTCAGTTCAATCCTATGTTTGGGCACCAAAATGTTTGCGTCGTTCTTCAGCTTAAACACCTAAGTCCAAGCAACAACGCCCGTATTTCAAATCCAAATAGAAAATATGTAATAGAGAAATTAAATGAAGAGTAGAAATTAAAATTATAAGAAAAGAGACACTGAATTTATAGTGGTATATCGACCCTTCACGTTGTGTCCACTTCAAAGGAATAATTTTATTGTACCACAGAAGCAGTACAAGTAGTATGGTCTCAAAAATAAAAACTGTAGAGTTTCCTGAAAAATTCTAACAATGATTCATTTTCATATGTTGAAGATGGTGTATTTATCGATGCAGAACTCATCAAATCAACTTGAAAATTCGCATGCCTCCTGGGAAAATGGACTAGATCACATCACATAATTAATCAGAAAAATACTGATTACTAGAGGGATAGGCATTAGTCTGATCATTTGTTAAGCCGTGAGGTGTGATCCACATTGTAGGTCCCCCAAAATGTCCTGTTTGGGTCACAGTGCCTTATTCTCCAAGTTTCTTAGGTGTTCTTGAGTTATTTGAATGTTTTTCATTAAAGTTGAAGTTTGTATTCATGTCTTCATATGTATACCGATCTGATGCATACGCAAAGTCCAAATCCATGCTTAGCAAATTCCTAAGTGATATTTAAATGGATCTTCTTGATGGCGACTTCATACTCTTACCCATACTTAATTTTCGAGCCAACCGATCATCTTTCTGGACGATCTCTGCATTGATGATCGAGAAATTCATATATCCAAATCCCACATGTAACTGTCTTGCAAAAAAACATGTTAACACACGCACGTAATTGCATGCGATGTAAGCACATAAAAAAAATTAAGCATATCATTTTTTGGGAAAAGCTTTTGCTATAAATATCGATAGCAACATAATTTTGATTTCTTTACATTCTTACCTAAATCACTAGAGTCTCATCACCCATCTGACAGGATATTTTTGCAATTCTAAAGGCTTTAAAATGGAGTTATCCCATTACAAAGGTTTGTTTTCCCAACATCATGGTTATACTTCATCTTATAGATCAAGCGATCCATTTATAGTCGCAAATAATCAATACTTTCTTATGATTTCGGCTTAAGGTGAGCATCTAGTTGGTTCGGTTGATTTATGATGAAAAATATCAAATTAAATCAAAACCAATGAAAAATAAAATGGAAAAAAACCAACCAAACTAAATTAAACTAATTCAATAAATCATTCGGTTTAAACAAACTAATAATAACCATATTTCATGCTTGATTATTTGTTGTACTTTATAAAAAACATAAATACATGATTAAAGTATGTTTATTTAGTATTATTGTATGCTTTTAGCCAAATCTTAAACAATAATCATTATAATGTGAGTAGTTTCGGCTGTGTAATAGAAGTCTGGTTAGTTTAGTCAAACAACTAACCGAACTAAGTTATTTTACAAGTTAATTTTCAGTCCATATAATTGCGAAACAAAATCAAATCGATCTAGTTTGTTAGTTTATTTGTTTAATTGTTCATGATATCAAAATTAGGTGTTGCAATTTAAAATTGAAATTTCGAATTAACCACCAATGATTCCAGTGTTAACTAAAAATTCGTATAAATCATTTTCGCTTGAATATTTGAAGTATATACCCTTTTTTAAGCCTTGATTAACGAGCAAAGAAAAAGCAAGGAGCACACGCACGTACTGTAGCGGCCAGTCAAAGTCATGATCCTTTTAAAGGACAATTGTTGCATGTTGTAGGAGGGGTACATGTTGTTGTTTTGATAAAAATATGTTGTTTTATTGAACAATAAATTTGATACGTTTATCAAAATTATTATTCAATAATACAACAACAACATGATAGGGAAATAAAACTATATTTATACTAGTTTCTTTGTAACATTCTTTAGTTGTGGGACTATTCCAAACGTTACTTCTGTTGCTTCTAAGTGTTTAACATTCCTACAATTATATCATTAGAGGTGTCTGAATGAATCGCATAATACTTGGTGCTTATATTTCATATATAAGAAAATACATGACAGCTTCGTACTTGTGAATGCTGCTGCATACGTGCTTATATACGTTGTAATGTAAATGGTTAACGATATGCTATGTCTTAATATTTTAGTAGTAAACTCCTTATTCCTTTCTTGACTTTTCAACAATTATTGCTTTACTTCTTCGACTGTCGTTTTCTTCTTTCATTTTCTCCGTTGTTTCTAACCTCGAGAGTGGATATTTTATGGAATTATATTTAAATAATGTTCTGCTGTAGTATAGGAGCAGTAATTTTATTTCAAATATGTTCAGATTGAAAACTAAGAAAAAATCATTCATTGAGTTGGGCTACTAACTGAGTTAAGCTCAGATAAATCAATAAATAAACTCTGAAATAAATTGTAAATACAATGATAGCGGAAAAAATAATTACGATGTGTTCGTTATGCTCATTTTAATTTTGGGTTTTCGTATATACAAAAACACGAACGACACACATAAATTATGAAAAGCAACCATTTTAAAAAACGCCGTTAACACATAAAATAGAAAACAACTTTTTATAATGTTTGTGTTTTAAGAAATGACAAAAGAAAGATAGTCAATTCATCCATCCACCATCCCTCCGACCCATCCCTTGTCTACTTCGTCTACGACGTCATCTCTTGACTCTACGCGCCTTTTATTTTTTATTCTGAAAACTCAAAACACGAAATAAACCAAACGCACCCTTAAATTTTAAATCGTTGTTATTATGATAGAGTTACAATAGAGAGGATTGTGAGACATGGAAAGATGGATTATTTTCCTTCCTTTATTATTTCTTAAAAATTGAAAATAATAATAATTTATTTTTGTCATTTTTGAAATTGTTTTCTTAAGTATATGGGCCAGGTGCGCGTTTTGTGTAAAACCAAAATGACCTAAATGTTTATTTGCATGTAAGAGCATCTCAACTAAAGCATGAAAATGCAAAATTTGAAAATCTACACCCAGAAAGCGATGCAACAGAGTTTCGGAACATGTCATAGTGTAGATTTCGGGGGAATTCATTCTGGAATCTGCAAACTATTCATGCATCTGTTGAACAAATGCCTAAAATAAGAAGGATGTTCAACAAATGCCTAAAATATGACATTTTCCTCTAGTGTTTGTTGAGAAAATGTCTGGCTACCAACAACCATTTTGCCCAACTTTTAAAAATACGTGCGTTTGTTTAACAACCGTATGTTATTCAGACATTTGTTCAACAAACGCCCGAGGTCTAGGCGTTTGTTCAACAAATGTCTGTTCACAAAACTGTTGAGAAATCTTCGATTCTAACAATTCAGGGTGCGTAAAATCGAAAATCTGCACCCCGCTCGAGATGCTCTAAGACTTTTTATGCATGTTAATATGAAGCATATAAAAGAACACGTAGCGACAGGTATGTAAATAAATTTGCGTCCCACACCATTCTCTAAAGTCTAAACTACTCGCGACAATATAAACATGTTGATGAGTCTCAAGCACTGAACATTGGGTAACAGAGGGTTGCCCATGTAGCGGCAGTAGAAAATAGGAAAAGAATTACATAGTCATAGAAATTGATGTCTTCTTTGTAAAGGATGAGTGTGAATGCATAAAAACATTCCCAGCACTTGAGCGGGAAGTTGGGAAGGGAAATGCATTAATAAATGGTAACTCCCCCCACCGTTCCAGCAGTGGGTGGGGGGACGCTCGTAAATTCTTTTTAGTTAATAAACCCTAAACGGTTTTTTGAAAACTGTTTAGAGGTTAAATAGTTTTTAGAAAACTGTTTAACGCAAAAGGGTTTTCAAAAAACTGTTTTATCAAAAAAAAAAATCCTACTTGCACTTGTTATACTATAATTTGTCGAGCGTATAAAACATGAAAATATTAGTAAAATCATGTAGACGTTAATGAATATTAAATTAAAATTAATTAATTTATATCGTTGACGAATATAAAATGTAAGTTATATATTTCACTTTAAGGAATATAGAAATATAAGTTATACGGATGTAAAAATATACGTTATATACATAGAGCCGTTCTGGAATATAAAAATATATTTTATATAAATATAGCCATTGCTGAATATTAAAATATAGTTTAAATTTATAGTCATTGGAGAATTTAAAGATATAGAATATACTTACAGTCGTTGCAACTTCAGATTGAAGAAGCTTTAAAACTGATATAGCGTGCACACTTAGATGCACAATACAAAACTTTCTCATAATGTTTATAACGAAGATGGAGTTTACATATCGGATGTGCAGAGTGATGATTCAAATTACTTAAGCCAAAATGGTCCTGAGGATACCAAATCTGATTCTGACGAAGGCGATGAAGTGTTGGGACGTACAAATTATCTTCATAATCTTCGGATAGCACGAATGATAGCGACGAGTTAGAACTTATGATGCAAGCTGTTACCGTTCAACAATTAAAGATTCACCAATTCCTAACAGGAGAATCATCTAGCGGTACTCGAGGGGGTAGTGTGTTCGGTTGGATAGACAGATGGAAGATGCGGGAACATCAAGGAGGTACTACAAGATTACTTAAAGATTATTTCAACACCTGTGACGGCCCGCCCCGCACCAACCGACGTTTTACTCCAATTGTGCGTTGTACACATGTCCAATTGGCATGGGACGGTCGCCAAAGAAGAGAAAGAAAGAAAAGGAACCAAATAAAGAACCTGTAATATGTCTCACAGCGCATGGAATAAAATATAATAGCCAACATATACTTGACATAAAACAGATGAGACAGTGCATAAGCTGAAAACTTGAACTAACATCATCAGAGTAGCGGAAATATCAAATACAGCTTATTACAAATTCAAAATACTGTCTCTAAGATAAGCAAAATAGGTATGCTACTAATGCCCAAAGTAGATACCGATCACGACACAGGGAGAATAGCTATATATCATACGTGGAGCCTCCTGCTCGTCTTCAGTCCATCTACCAAGCGCACTACCAGCTATCCCTGTCTCTAGTCTGCTCGTGTGAGCACCCAGAGTAATAAGAAGAAACATAAAACTCTGGGTCAGACATCAGTCTGGTATGAGTGGTAGCAAGCATAAACAGAATAATAACAGGTATACTAAGTCATACCTGAACCTGGACCTGCAATCAAAGAGTTAGTACTGCACGGTACAATACTCTAGGATGTCACTAACATATGGTGTGTAAATATACGGGGGTGGGGATGTGTATGTCAAACAATCAAGCATAGCAACCATCCTCACATCTCTCACTCAGTGCGTAAAGCATACGACATCCACTTCTTCGATCACTAGAGCACTTTACTAAAACGACAGAACTCGACTATGTACATTCCTACTACCACCAACGCCATACCTATGGGATCACGCCCAACATTTCCATGACCCCACTCCATTGGTAGGTAGCTCCCTAGTCGCACCATATCCAAAGCCCGAGTTTGTCTCTCTACCTCCAACACCTAGTGATCCAAAGTCATAGACATCGACAACTCCTTAGCACACGTCCCGCAGCAAAGCCCAATCACGAAGTGAACTCATTGGTTCCCGTCTGGATCCTGAGCTCGAACTTCCACTTGAACTACCTTTGCATTTCGGGTTATGGATCTCCATTGAATCGGCCTTCTTCACTTTGCTTCAGTTCGTGGTCATCACCCTTGCTCGGTTCGGATCGTGCTCCCCTATCTGGATCGGGTCCCCCACTTCAGTTCGGGTCGGATCGTGCCACCATGTCTTCATGGTCCTCGCCCTTAGTCAGCTCGTGATTTTCGCCGGTTCGGTTCGTGGAACTCCTCAGGTGGCGGATCGGTTCGGTGCTCTGACTCATGGTGGTTTGGGTCGTCCTACTCCTTCTTGTTCGGATCGGTATCATCACCTCGAGTCGGTTCGTGGGGTCCTTCAGGCGAGCGGTTCGGGTCGAAGGAGGTGGGTGGATCGTGGGCACGAGAAGATCAGTTCATGGCCACCATTGGCTAGCGATTCGGATCGGGTATCACGATCGGTTCGGTTCGCGAGTTGCACCTCGGGTCGGATAGGGGCGATCCGATCCGATTTCCTGCACTGACTTTTCCAGCGACTGTTTACGCCACTCGACGACGTTTTCGACCATTCTAACTATTGCAATCAATCATAAAGCATGTCAAAGTGTCATAACAACACATACAAGTGACCTCAAACACCAAAACAACCATATGATATGATAAAACGGATCAAACATAGCCAAAACCCCATGTTTTCCCTTAATCCCTCTTAATCATGTTTAAGCATATGATTAGCAAAACTCATCTAAATTAACCCAAACTCATATCAGAGGTCTAAAACATGATTTATGATTTTATAAACATTTTTCCAGAATTTATTTTCCTTTAAAACGCTGATTAGCACTAATCATCCCAATTTAGCCATAATTAGTGCAAAAAAAGCAAGCTAATCACTCACCTTAGCCACAAAACAAACTAAGATCTGAAATAATTCTCTGATTTGATGCGAATACCAATGCTAACAGCAGCTCCAAGGTTGATTAGGTGAAGATCTTCTTTGATTTGATCTTGCTAATCTCTTTTCTTCAAGTTTGGAGTGGTTTGGAGTGATTTAGAGGTTGGAGGCCATTAATAGGGTTCTATAAAATGAAGTGGTGGCTGGAAAAATGACTAAAAGGATATTTTCTAACCCTAATCAACCCTTATACAGCCCCAATCCCGAAATCCCCTTATGGGCCCAATTGCTAACTACCCGGTTTAGCCCAATTATGCAGTTTTTCACCCTCCAAACCTTGTTTCAGCCATATCTCCCAAACGGTAAGTCCGTTTGTCTATTATGACCACTCTACGGAAAGAGAAACCATCAAACGAATCTAATGGAAGTGGTTTCAGGTCAAAATTCCTTCCCTATCAAAAGTTATGGCCAAAACAGTATTGACTAGGGGCAAAATGGTCATTTAAAAATCGACAAAAATCATGAACAAGGGAAATGACTCAAATAAATGTTTCCCAAAGTTATATGACCATACGACTTCACACGGGAAAGAAACAAATATTCTACAATCCTATGATGGGTAGAATACGGGTCGTTACACTCTTCCCCTCTTAAGAAATTTCGCCCCCGAAATTCCCTAATCAAAACACACACAAGGGTCCCGCATGCCTATCAATCATAAAACAACCATCAAACATGCAAAACAAGCAAAACAAGTCTATCCTAGCATGCGGAATAACTAAATCGCAAAGTAAATCTTACCAGGCAAAGAGTTCTGGATAAGCCTTTCTGATGCTCTCCTCCGTCTCCCAAGCACAATCATTTTCGTCCTCGCCCCACTGAACTTTGACTAGCTTCACCGACTTTCTTCGAAGTTGTTTCGTATCATGCCCCACAATACGAATCGGCTTGCGGTTCTCAACCGCCTCAGGTTCTACTTCGAAGTCCTCTAACTGATCAGGTGAAATAGTCACATTTGAGTCGTGAACGAACTTCCTTAGTTGGGAAACATGAAACACATTGTGAACTCCTGCCATTTTCTCTGGTAAGCCAACTCTATACGCCAAATTCCCAACTTCCTCGAGAATTTGGAAAGGACCCACAAATCTTGGTGCCAACTTGCCTCTCCTGCCAAATCGTATCACGCTTTTCAACGGAGAGATCTTGACAAACACCAAGTCACCAACGGAGAATTTCAAGTCTCTTCTCCTCTTATCAGCATAGCTTTTCTGCCTATCCTGAGCAGCTTTCATTCGTTGCTGAATGATCTTGATCTTATCGGAAGTTTCTCTCACCACATCTGGTCCAAGCACAAACTTCTCGCCGGTCTCTATCCAACATGATGGTGAGTTGCACGGTCTTCCGTACAAAGCTTCATATGGAGCCATACCGATACTGGATTGGTAGCTATTATTATATGCAAACTCCACTAGATGCAAATGGTCATCCCATGCTCTACCGAAATCCAATATACAAGCCCTCAAGAGATCTTCCAATATCCGATTCACCCTCTCTGTCTGACCATCGGTTTGAGGATGATATGCGGTACTGAGATGTAATTCTGATCCTAAAGCCTCTTGTAAGCTCTTCCAAAATCCACTAGTAAACAACGGATCTCGGTCACTCACAATGCCTTTGGGTACTCCATGAAATCTCACTACCCACTTCATATATAGTTCTGCTAACTTAGCTGCAGTTCTGTTTGACTTAACTGGTATAAATCTTGCACTCTTGGTCAGTCGATCCACAATTACCCAAATGCTATCATGTCCCGATCTAGTCCTCGGTAAACCATCGATGAAATCCATCGAAACTTGTTCCCATTTCCATTCGGGAATTTCTAATGGTTGCATCAACCCACTAGGCTTCTTTTGCTCGGCTTTAACTAGCTGGCAATTCATGCATTTGGATATAAACTTCCCAACGTCTCTTTTCATCCCTTCCCAGTAGTAAGTCTGTCTCATGTCTCTATACATCTTATTACCACCGGGATGTATAGTCAGTTTTGAGTGATGACATTCTCTAAGCACTTCATCCCTCAATCCATCGACATTGGGTACAACTAGTCTTCCATTCTTCCGAAGCCATCCATCTCGATCAAGCCCATACTTGTCCATCTCCCCATCGACATTCATTTCCAACTTGGAGATGACTTCCAATAAATTAGGGTCGTTCCTTTGACTGGAACCAATCCGCTCTATCAAAGTGGGTCTGATCGTCAAGCTAGCTAGCATAACTGGATCCAATTCGCACCTTGGTCTGAAATCAAACCCTGCGATGTACTCCAGCTGCTTCCATTCAAGAAACATTGCCCCTAAGCTGGCATGTCTCCTACTCAAGGCATCGGCTACCGCACTACCCTTCCCAGGTGTATACGCGATATCAAAATCATACAAAGCCAAGAACTCTAACCATCTCTACTGACGGAGATTCAGATCTTTCTGAGAGAAGAGATACTTTAACGATTTATGATCGGTAAACAGCTCAAATCTTTCTCCCAAGAGGTAATGTCTCCACATCTTCATCGCAAATACAATCGCTGCTAATTCCAAATCATGGGTAGGATACTTCTTCTCATGTGGCTTTAGCTGTCGACTAGCATAAGCTACAACCCTACCTCCTTGCATCAATACCGCACCCAGTCCGGTACCACAAGCATCCGTATATACCGTCATCTCTTCATTTCCCTTAGGAATGACCAACACTGGCGCACGCGTCAACTTTTCCTTTAGACTCTTGAATGCTTTTTCACACCCTTCGTCCCAAACGAAAGCTTGATTCTTCTTAGTCAACCGAGTCAACGGTGCCGCTGCCTTGGAGAAATCTTTGATAAACTTACGATAATATCCAGCTAACCCCAAGAAACTTCTTACATCCTTTGCATTCTTGGGCGCAGACCAATCTTGTATCGTAGCCACCTTTGCAGGGTCCACGGCAATACCATTCTCTGAAACAACATGGCCCAAGAATCTCACTTCTCTCCTCCAGAAGTGGCACTTAGAAAACTTCGCTTTCAATTGGTGTCTTCTCAACACCTCCAACACAGTTCTCAAATGTTCCTTGTGTTCCTCTTCTGTCCTCGAGTAAACAAGGATATCGTCTACGAACACAAGAACAAACTTATTCAATTGGTCTCTGAATACTCTATTCATAAGATCCACGAAGTATGCTGGGGCATTGGTCAACCCGAATGGCATAACCAACCACTCATAAAACCCAGACGGCGTCCTAAATGCCGTTTTAGCTATACTATCAGCTGCTACACGGAGCTGATGAAATCCTGTCGCGAGGTCCAACTGGGAGAACACTCTCGCTCCTTCCAGTTGATCAAACAAATCATCTATCCGTGGTAGAGGATACTTATTCTTCCTCGTCACCTTATTTAACTCGCGATAGTCCACACACAATCGAAGGGAACCATCTGCCTTAGTAGCAAACACAACTGGTGCTCCCCACTCGGAAACACTTCTTCTAATAAATCCCTTCTTCATAAGATCGCTAACTTGCACCTCGAGCTCTCGCTGTTCTCGTGGTGCCATACGACGAAGTGGCATCACTATAGGTCTGGCATCTTTCACTAAATCAATACGAAACTCAATCTCTCGGTGTGGTGGAAGTCCGGTCACTTCCTCGAAGATGTCCGGGTACTGGCCAACCACGGGCAAACCTGATAACTCATCATGCGGAATGTCGAGGGAATTTACAAAACTAGCCATTACCCCATCACAGGGTAGATTACCAAACACTACCCTCCGCCCATCATCCGCCCTAACTGTCACCAAAAAGCCCTCACAGTCTACCACCACCCCGTATCTTTGGAGCCAATCGACTCCCAAAATAATGCCATACCCAGTAAAGCCCAAAACAAAGCAATCACAAACAAACATACATCCATGACTCGATAAGACCACATTACGACAGATCATACTGAGGTTTGTTGAACCACCAATCGGGTTTGTCACAGCTAATGGTCTATCGACTAACTCGGGTTCCAATCCCAACCTATCTACCAGGTCACTAGATATGAAGGAATGGGAAGCCCCGGTATCGAACAAAACTCTAACAGGAAGATCATAAATGGAAAGCATACCTTGAATGACGACTCCCTTTCCTTTCTCCGCCGCAGTTGGGGCATTCGACGAAGAAGGAACAGCATTGATGGCATATGCTTTCACAATCTGATTCTCCTTCAGAGGTTGTGGACACTTATCCTTAAAATGTCCCTCTTGGCCACAGTTAAAGCACTTCTTTCCCACTGTCTTGGCCCTACATTCCCTTGCATAATGGCCCTTCTTTCCACATTTGAAGCACTCGACTTCTTTCCTGCTTTTCTTTTGGCCATCCTTAGCTTGGTTCTGCTTCCTCTTATTCTGAGAGTTATTCTTGCCTCCACCGCTTGCTTGCGTCTTTGGCTCTTCAGCAGATGCAGCAACAACCCCAGTCTTCGGCTTAGGGTAAAGACTTTCTGACCTCAAAGCTTTTCCCACAATCGACTCAAACGTCTCATCGATGTGATTAATCAGCCTCTCCCCTAAGTATTCATCCAAACCAGTGATGAACTTCTCATTTTTCTTTTCGGGAGTATCGATTAGAGATAACCCATACTTCGACAAAGTGTCGAACTCAGCAACATAATCCGATACTGCCCTTCCATTCTGCTTAAGCTCCAAGAACTTCCTAAACAATTCCGACTTCTGGGCAGCTGGGATATACTTGTCGCTAAAGCGAACTTTAAATTGATCCCAAGTAACTTGATCTTCTGGTGTGGCTGCCCTAATAGCATTCCACCAATTCATCGCTCGTCCCTGCAGCTGACGAGACGCTAGCCTTCTCTTCATCGCATCCTCGATACCCAAGTCATCGAAGATCCGATCACAATTATCCAACCAATCCTGAACATCCGTGGCCGACTCTGTTCTGTGAAACGGCTTTCCACCAAGATTAGTGTAATCCTTGCTCAGCTTGGCGAAATCGGCCCTAGGCGCTTGCACCGCTGCACCTCCAGCATTGGCAACATTAGGAGCCTCCCTCTGAATATCCACAAGCATCTCTCTCATGAGGTTGGTAAACATAGCCCTCATGTCAGGGGGATTCCCATTATTGGCCCCTCTACCAGCACCTCTTCCTCGGCTCATCGTCAAATCTGTTAAAGAGAAAACGATTAACCATCTCCATAGTGGTGCCAGTGCAGTGCAATGCGACTTCATCCTTAAACATACTAATACTATATATACATATAGCTTTTGAAAACCAAAATAATCACAAATACGCGCTCTCATATACGTACTATCTCTCCCTAGTGTTTTTCCCTAGGTAAATTACGCAACCTAGAGCTCTGATACCAAGTGTGACGGCCCGCCCCGCACCAACCGACGTTTTACTCCAATTGTGCGCTGTACACATGTCCAATTGGCATGGGACGGTCGCCAAAGAAGAGAAAGAAAGAAAAGGAACCAAATAAAGAACCTGTAATATGTCTCATAGCGCATGGAATAAAATATAATAGCCAACATATACTTGACATAAAACAGATGAGACAGTGCATAAGCTGAAAACTTGAACTAACATCATCAGAGTAGCGGAAATATCAAATACAGCTTATTACAACTTCAAAATACTGTCTCTAAGATAAGCAAAATAGGTATGCTACTAATGCCCAAAGTAGATACCGATCACGACACAGGGAGAATAGCTATATATCATACGTGGTGCCTCCTGCTCGTCTTCAGTCCATCTACCAAGCGCACTACCAGCTATCCCTGTCTCTAGTCTGCTCGTGTGAGCACCCAGAGTAATAAGAAGAAACATAAAACTCTGGGTCAGACATCAGTCTGGTATGAGTGGTAGCAAGCATAAACAGAATAATAACAGGTATACTAAGTCATACCTGAACCTGGACCTGCAATCAAAGAGTTAGTACTGCACGGTACAATACTCTAGGATGTCACTAACATATGGTGTGTAAATATACGGGGGTGGGGATGTGTATGTCAAACAATCAAGCATAGCAACCATCCTCACATCTCTCACTCAGTGCGTAAAGCATACGACATCCACTTCTTCGATCACTAGAGCACTTTACTAAAACGACAGAACTCGACTTTGTACGACTATGTACATTCCTACTACCACCAACGCCATACCTATGGGATCACGCCCAACATTTCCATGACCCCACTCCATTGGTAGGTAGCTCCCTAGTCGCACCATATCCAAAGCCCGAGTTTGTCTCTCTACCTCCAACACCTAGTGATCCAAAGTCATAGACATCGACAACTCCTTAGCACACGTCCCGCAGCAAAGCCCAATCACGAAGTGAACTCATTGGTTCCCGTCTGGATCCTGAGCTCGAACTTCCACTTGAACTACCTTTGCATTTCGGGTTATGGATCTCCATTGAATCGGCCTTCTTCACTTTGCTTCAGTTCGTGGTCATCACCCTTGCTCGGTTCGGATCGTGCTCCCCTATCTGGATCGGGTCCCCCACTTCAGTTCGGGTCGGATCGTGCCACCATGTCTTCATGGTCCTCGCCCTTAGTCAGCTCGTGATGTTCGCCGGTTCGGTTCGTGGAACTCCTCAGGTGGCGGATCGGTTCGGTGATCTGACTCATGGTGGTTTGGGTCGTCCTACTCCTTCTTGTTCGGATCGGTATCATCACCTCGGGTCGGTTCGTGGGGTCCTTCAGGCGAGCGGTTCGGGTCGAAGGAGGTGGGTGGATCGTGGGCACGAGAAGATCAGTTCATGGCCACCATTGGCTAGCGATTCGGATCGGGTATCACGATCGGTTCGGTTCGCGAGTTGCACCTCGGGTCGGATAGGGGCGATCCGATCCGATTTCCTGCACTGACTTTTCCAGCGACTGTTTACGCCACTCGACGACGTTTTCGACCATTCTAACTATTGCAATCAATCATAAAGCATGTCAAAGTGTCATAACAACACATACAAGTGACCTCAAACACCAAAACAACCATATGATATGATAAAACGGATCAAACATAGCCAAAACCCCATGTTTTCCCTTAATCCCTCTTAATCATGTTTAAGCATATGATTAGCAAAACTCATCTAAATTAACCCAAACTCATATCAGAGGTCTAAAACATGATTTATGATTTTATAAACATTTTTCCAGAATTTATTTTCCTTTAAAACGCTGATTAGCACTAATCATCCCAATTTAGCCATAATTAGTGCAAAAAAAGCAAGCTAATCACTCACCTTAGCCACAAAACAAACTAAGATCTGAAATAATTCTCTGATTTGATGCGAATACCAATGCTAACAGCAGCTCCAAGGTTGATTAGGTGAAGATCTTCTTTGATTTGATCTTGCTAATCTCTTTTCTTCAAGTTTGGAGTGGTTTGGAGTGATTTAGAGGTTGGAGGCCATTAATAGGGTTCTATAAAATGAAGTGGTGGCTGGAAAAATGACTAAAAGGATATTTTCTAACCCTAATCAACCCTTATACAGCCCCAATCCCGAAATCCCCTTATGGGCCCAATTGCTAACTACCCGGTTTAGCCCAATTATGCAGTTTTTCACCCTCTAAACCTTGTTTCAGCCATATCTCCCAAACGGTAAGTCCGTTTGGCTATTATGACCACTCTACGGAAAGAGAAACCATCAAATGAATCTAATGGAAGTGGTTTCAGGTCAAAATTCCTTCCCTATCAAAAGTTATGGCCAAAACAGTATTGACTAGGGGCAAAATGGTCATTTAAAAATCGACAAAAATCATGAACAAGGGAAATGACTCAAATAAATGTTTCCCAAAGTTATATGACCATACGACTTCACACGGGAAAGAAACAAATATTCTACAATCCTATGATGGGTAGAATACGGGTCGTTACAACACCCCTAGTACGTATTGTTCTGACGACTTTCGACGTCGTTTTCGTATGAGCAAGAATATATTTATGTGCATTTTTAATGGAGTTATTGGACACGATAATTATTTTGTTTAGAAACGTGATAGTGCAGGAACTTTAGGATGTTCACCATACCAAAAACTTATAGGCGCATTACGTGTTATAGCGTATGGGATATGTGACGACCGCCTATAACCCCTACACTAAACAAGAGGAATAATGAGCTGAAAGATATTTCAGGCAGCTATGGACGATCATCATGGTATGAAACACAATCGGAAACTGTCGTATAACTCGCAGCACAAGGATAAAGTATAATAGAACATATACAACAGACAATAACAGTGAAGCATATTTGAGTAGAAAAATTCCAAACTTTCATGACAACTAAAAAATATATCCAAACACCGGGATTAAAACATATATGTTTATACAAATTTGCCTCAATACAACACTCAGAGTCAAACATCAAACAACGGAAATAAAGGATACTATATATAGTAGGAAAAGTAATACACCAGCCTCCAGCTCGCCACCGAACTGCAACATCGTCCTTACTAAGATATCACCTGCCACCTAGTCTGCCCATCCACAACAGGATGAACAACCCAAATTAATAAGAGGAAAACATAAAACCTTGAGTCAGACAACAATCCTAGTGAGAGATAAAACAACTAATAAACATCATCAATAAAGTATATGAGAATAGGTAGATAAACAAACTAATCTACCAACACCAGAGACGAACTCAACCCTATCTTCCCCACATCGGACAGTGATGGCCTTTACTAACAGGCATTTCAACCGCACATCCATGGCAACCAGAACATCCATCCAATCATGGAAATCAAAATCATCCAAACACTAGCACTCATAGCATACAGATTATATATCTCACATAAACCATCCTAATCGAATTCAACATCCATTAAGTACAATCCCCAAAGGCCTAAACCAATATCAAACAGGTACCAAAGAAACATCTCCTTCGACGTTGGACAATCTATGTGAGATGGAATAGACAGAACAACCAATCATCCATGATAGACTCTGGATATCACCGCCAATCCCGCTTCAAAACCATCATTAATCGTATGAGGCCAACCCTGCCATATGCCAAGGGCTAATGGTAACCCCAGTTCTAGTAAAAACTCCATATGCTTTCAACGATACGTACATAAGCCTTTCAACGATACCCATGGTACTTGACCATACACTGGTCTTGAAACATACCCGTGCTTTGAGTCTGCTAGAACCTATGAAAATGATAATTCGTTGGCCTTCGGTATTTCTGGTCGTCATCTACAGTGACCATCCAACCATTACCAACCAACTCTGAACAACTTTGAGTTGTCATCGCATTCGTTGCATTTCAACGATCAACGAATGCATCACATCACTTTGACATTCCCCATTGAATTCACTTCGAAGTTACCACATTACTGAACCAAACAACAGTAATATAAGGTCCAAAACAATCCATAGCATTCACATATTCACTACGGAAACAAAGTTAAACGTTTATGTCATCAACCATAGAGTTTCAAAGCGCTGCCATAACCTTCAGTACATGTCGATCCATTATGCAAAAAAGTGGACCGACCCATCCTCTAGAAGTCATGGCCGATCCATCACCAAAACATACCTACCGATCCATCCCTCTGGAGCACTGACCGACCCATCACGTATAGAACCATCCACTTGAACCCGTCTCGACCGACCCATACACCTTCAACTTGACCGACCTATTAGATGACGCCGACCCATCAACCATTACTCAGGCCGATCAATGCCTTGTGCCTCCCGACCGATCCATGACCCATACTACATGACCGATCCATCTCCAGTCCGGCCGATCCATCCCGTTACTTGTTCTCCAAGCCACACCACAACTGACCCATTTAATCCCGATCATTCCATCTCCAGTCCGAACGATCCAACACCTGGATAGACCCAAATCATCTCCAAACTTGGCCGAAAGTTCGCCAAATGACAATATCGATGAAACTAACTCATCCAGTTCATCCAATACAACCACAAACATGTTATGAAATCACTAACAACTCAAGAATGACAATTATAATTAATAATTATGTAAAATTCACCAAAATCATGATAAATGAATATATGAACCAAATTATGGTTCTAACTTGCATAAACATATGAAAATATATGAAAATTACTAGTTTTAAGTTGATAAATTAGATCCTATGGCGATTCAAATAAAAATAGACTTACCATGATGTAGATCTAGGAGAAAACACTTGAAAATGATGAAATTGTACTCAAACAACTCATATACTTGATTGAATCCATTTGAGAGATGCATATCACTTACCAAATCTCTAAAAAAAAAAACCAAAAACACATAGATTTAGATCCAGGCAACGAAAAATTTGCTCTAAACTCTTCGATTCGATGGAATCTCTCTTGAAATGGTGTAGATCTAGCTTCAAATGATGTAGATCTTCGATTCTCTAAGCTTTAATGGTGGGAAGGTTTAGAAGATGGAGTAAAGACCTCTAGCTCTTCCAAATGAGAGAATGGAGAAAGTAAATTATTCTCCATGCCTCCTACCCCCTATTTATAGCTTTCCACCAACCCACTAATGTGCCTCTCCAAATTAGCCCATTATGGCTTACAAAACCTGAACCACCAACTGTAAAACCTTAAAACAGCAATTCCTCCCAAACCGCTGGGCCAAAACTTTAACGTGACCACTTTATGAAATGGGAATTATTATTCAATAAGACTGATCTCAGCACCTGATTCGACCCGAGTCAAAAGTTATGTCCTGTACTAGACTGATAGGGGAAAAATGGTCACAAACAAAATTGGTAAAAAATTATGCACATGTTTCACATCCCCATAAACAACATATCAAAATATGAGAATGATCCAACCCTCATGGAATAAAATAAAAATATTTTACGATCCTCTAATATGTAAAATGCGGGCTGTTACATTCTTCCCCCTTAGGAATTTCGCCCCCAAAATTCCAACAACCTTCAGGAACCACAAGCAACCAAAACAATTCTGCATGCCTATCAACCATGAGCAGCCGATACTATCACCCGGACTAGCAGCCATCATACCATTCATCCATAGCCTTATCCTAGTACGCGCAATTCTAAAAACAAACATAATAGTACAAGTTACAATGATGTAAGGTGACATGATACTAATGGGTCGTACCAACGAAGAGTTCCGGATGGGTCGTCCTCATATTCTCTTCCGTCTCCCATGTAAAACCATCATCATCCTCACTCCATTGTATCTTGACTAACTTAACTGTCTTCCTCCTAAGCTGTTTTTTGTCATTTCCTACTATACGAAGTGGCTTACGAGGTCTCGTAATTATGGGATTGACTTCTAGGTCTTCGTTCTTCTCTGGAAACTACAATCGAATCATGAATGAACTTCCGTAGAAACAACACATCGAAAATATTATGCACACTCGACATTTTCTTGGGTAACTCCAATCTATATGCGAGCTTTCCAATTCGCTCAATGATCGGAAGTGGTTCAACATACCTTAGAGCTAACTTCCCTTTACTTCAGAATCGAACAACATGCTTCAATGGAGAAATCTTCATGAAAATCATATCGCCAACATCGACTTCCAAATCTTTTCGACGCTTATCGGTGTAACTCTTCTGATGATCTTGGGCTGCTTTCATTCATTGTCGAACGATCTCGATACAATTAGAAGTCTCCTTAATCATCCCTGGCCCAAGTATCAAATTATCTCCAGTTTCTAACCAACATGTCGGAGAATAATACGGTCTACCATATAATTTCTCATATGGTGCCATCCCAATGCTCGACTGGTAGTTATTATTATATGAAAACCCTACTAGATGTAGATGGTCTTTCCATGATCCTCTGAAGTCTAACACATAATCCCTCAGGAGATCTTCCAAAACTCGGTTAACCCTCTCGATTTGACCATCAGTTTGAGGATGATAAGTCATACTCAAATACAACTCGGTTCCCAAAGCTTCTTGCAAACTTTTCCAAAATCCACTCATGAATAATGGATCTCGATCACTCATTATACTCCTCGGGATACCATGGAATCGAACTATCCATTTTATATAAAGCTTAACCAACTTCGATGCCATCCTAATCGATTGTCAGGAATGAATTTTGCACTTTTGGTCAAGCGATCCACGATAACCTAAATTCCTTTATTTTCTGCCCTGGTTCTAGGTAGTCTATCGGTAAAATTCATCGATATCTGCTCCCACTTCCATGTAGGAACTTCCAGTGGCTGAAGCAACCCACTCGGCTTCTTCTTTTCAGCTTTCACTAACTGATAGTTCATACACTTGGAAATGAACTTTTCAATATCCTTTTCATCCGTTCCCAGTAGTAAGATTGTTTCAAGTCCGGATACATCTTATTACCACCTGGATGAATCATCAACTTCGAGTGATGACATTCCCTTAGAACATCATCTCTTAATCCATCTGTATCAAGAATAACCAATCGTCCTTGCTTTCGAAGACAACCTACTCGATGGACCTCAAATTCCTTATCCTCTATTTCTAACTTCTGGATAAACTCAACAAGCTTTGCATCTCGCTTTTGGCTCTCGCCAATCCTTTCGATAAGAGTAGGTCTTATCGATAAGCTTGTCAAAATTTCAGGTTCCAACTCACACCGTGGTCTGGAATCAAATCCGGCTAAGTACTCGAGGCTTTTCCATTCCAAAAACATTGCTCCCAATCCTGCATGTCTTCGACTTAGCGCATCTGCAACTGCGTTACCTTTTCCTGGAGTATAGGCTATACCAAAATTATATGATGCCAGAAACTCTAACCACCTTTGTTGCTGAAAATTCAAATCTTTTTGGGAGAAAAGATACTTCAACGACTTGTGATCCATAAATAACTCGAATCGAACTCCCAATAGGTGATGTCTCCATATCTTCAGAGCAAACACGATCGCTTCCATCTCCAAATCTTGAGTTGGGTAATTCCTTTCGTGCGACTTCAGTTGTCGACTCGCGTAGGCCATAACCTAATCCTTCTGCATTAGCACTGCTCAAAGTCCAGTTCCACATGCATCGGTGTATACCACTATTTCTTCATTCCAACTTGGAATCATCAAAACAAGAGCACTCGTTAGTCTCTCTTTCATAATTCTGAAAGCTTGCTCACACTTCGCATCCCATGTGAACACTTGGTTCTTCTTTGTTAATTCTTTTAATGAAGTAGCCATCTTGGAGAAATCCTTGATAAACCATCGATAAGAACCTGTCAATCGAAGAAAATTTCTCACATCCGTTGCATTCTTAGGTCTATCCTAGTCCTGAATTGCTGCCACTTTAGCAGGGCCAACCACTATTCCATTCTCGAAAATACATGGCTTAAGAACCTCACTTCGCTCTTCCAGAATTGACACTTCAAAAACTTAGCCTTCAGCTGATGCTTTCGCAAGATTTCCAAAACAACTCTCAAGTGCATCTTGTGCTCTTCCTCATACCAAGAGTAAACCAAAATATCATCCACGAACATAAGCACGAACTTGTTCAGCTGATCTATGAAAACCCTATTCATAAGATTTACGAAGTACGCTGGCGCGTTAGTCAACCCAAATGGCATTACCAACCATTCGAAGAAACCACATGGTGTCCAAAAAGCAGTCTTCAACACTATTTGATATACATATAAATGTGTATATTTTATTCGCTTATTTATCTAGTTTTCCCTTTAAAATAATTGATATTGTGTATTATAGCTTTGTTTTCAGAATGTTGATAAAACACATGGTTTAAAGCATTTGATGGATAAAGCATGAAGAATTTTTTTAAAAAGAGTGAAGTTTGAAATTACTAAAGCTTTAAGAACGGTTGCAAATAGAGTTCAGTTAGGTAGATTTGGCTCACTGAAGACTCATGCTGCATTCACATTGGCCCAGTTGCAAGGCCTCTCACTCTACAACTGCATCCACATTGGCTCATTTGCAAGGCCTTTCACTCTACAGCTGTGTTCACACTGGCTTATGTGTTATTTGTGCTAAATCTTTAGTCCCACATTGTGTAATTAGCCAATTAGTCTTTGTCATATCAGCTATAAATACATTGTAACTCATTTATTTAAAAACACATTGGGTTTTATTCTGTATAACTTCTCTTAGAATAAAATCATTCTTCTCCTTCTATTCTTATTGTTATTTTATTTTACTTATGTTTTTTATTTTCTTTTTCTCTTCTTCTTTAGCTATGTCTAGCTAATCTCCTTTAATTAGGGGGTGATGACGCTTAGATTAGATTCAATACGAATCACATAGCCAAAGAGATTAGGACTTCATGTATATAGATCTAGATCTGAACCAAGGGTTAGATCTAAACCTTCATATTCTGCGTCGTTTAAGAGCTATGCACCTTCACTGAGTATATTCGAGTTCGATCTAATGCTTATCAGATTTAGATCTAATTTTTGGGGTTTTAGAAATAAAATAGTGAATCTGTACTGATAGCCTATGGTTGTTTAAGAGCTTAGCTCCTGCATAGGCTATACTTGTCGCTATTCACATATTTGTTTCTAGAAACCTAATTATCGTTGATTCATGTTTGTGACAGAAACATGAATTAGATCTGTATTAATCTATTTGGTTATTAATTCATGTTAATCTAGTTTATGTCATTGCTCCCTAATTGTTTTCATTTACTATTAAAAATTATCTTTTTGTTTATTTTCTGTTATTTTTAAACAATCAAAATTTCGGAATAACTTGATTGGATTTATTAGTAAATTTATTTTTGGCCCTACAGTTCGACACCCTTTACAACAACCCTTGTTGTTTAGGCAAGCCAAACGAATTAAACAATTGTTTACAGTTGTTAATTTATTCGCAAACAAATTTTGGCACCGTTGTCGGGGACTAAAATAATTTTTATTAATAAATCCTTCAGGTTATATTTTTATTTTTCATAAAAAAAACACAAAAATATTTTTTGTTAATTTTAATTTTATTTTCATTATTATTATTTTTTCCTTCATTTAGAAAAAAAGAGTCTCTTGATTAGTTTTGATTTGGTATTGCTGATTGCTATTATGATCTTCTAAAAAAATTGCAATTTGGTATTCTTTACAATTTGTTTCCATTTTTACAACATCCTTCCAATTTCTTTCTTTGATCTCTTTCCTCACGTTACTCGGATTTGAATTTCTTGAAAAATTTTCTTTGATGTTTTTCTATTTTCAGTACAAAGCCTGCCTTCTTTTACAAAACTAAAAAAAACTTCTTGCAATCTTTTTCTTTCCTTCGTTCTAATTTCTCGGATCACTTTCCTTTTTGCAATTTTTTCTTCTTCTCCGACTTCAGCATCAACAATCTCTGCTTCACCCACCAACGTCCATCCACGCTATCTTAACCCCATCTACACAGACTATCCCTTCTCAACCACCTCATTGACCAACATCACTTACATTACCTCAATCCCCAAACCTCTGACCTACCAAACACCACAACCAAACCATACCTCAACTGCCATCTTCTTTCTACTACCACAAACCATCTCATCACAAATTGACATCCAGAGCCACTACTAATTTCTGCAAATTCACCAACTGAACACCCGCGCAAAAACCATCCTGGAATTCTTCACTTCATACCAGTCTTGCCAGCCTTTGAATTCCTTCAAAACCATCCATACATCTTCTCCCACAGCCTCATCAACAAATCGCCAAGTTACTCCTTGCAATAACACTACCAATACCGCAAGCAACCACCCTTCCTTCACAAATCACACCCGTACTTTACCAAACAATGCTTACTGTATCCACTCTTTCATAATTCTCTACCACGTTCAACCATTTACATCTAATAACTCTTTAGCTACATCGCACAAACACCGTCGTCCTTTACCAAACCCCAACCACGCACAAATACCATCGTCAAGCCATCGATCTACATTGAATCTCTCCACAAACGCACTGTTTCAAACTTGCAACAACCTTCGAACACACTGATGACTCTAATCCAACTTCGAAAACAGATAAATTGAATTGATCGATCTCGAAATCCCTATAAAATCTAAGCCTCAAACCCCAATCCAAACACCATAAAACCTATTCGAAATCAGAAATTCGAATAAAAACCTTATTCGGTAACTCTATTAAAACCCTAAACCAACCCTCCTATCCGATAGATTTTTTTCTTTTGTTTTTTGAAAGGCCTTGTGAAATTTGGTGAGCTATATAATAGCTTATAAGGTGTCGGTCGTTTTAAGTTGAGTGGGTTTGTAATTTTTTTCCTTCACTTGTGAAATTGTTTGACTGGGTGAGTCTCAAGTAGTGTTTCTTTGTAGTTTTTTTTCTTTAGTTTTTTTCCCTTTTTTTAGAAGAAAGGAAGGAGTTTCTCTCAACAAAAAAACCCTCAAAAGCGAGAAGAATTCCAACAAAAAAACAGGGATCGAAGGTCAAGCAATTAGCAGAATTTGAATTGTTGGAGTGGTTGCACACTAAGTGGGGTGTGAACGCGCTAGCGCTACTCAGTTGCACTGGACGGACTGCCGATCTAAGTGAGAATTTTCTAAACTCTATAGGTGCTCTGCTGCAAAGAAAAATATATAGAAATTTCTTGTAAAATCTTCTACTGGGGCATCGGCTTGCTTGTAAAATCTTTTAATTTCTATGATAATTATTTCTGCATCTTTATTCATTCTATTAAGGGCACAACCCATTTCACGTAAGGTGGGGAAGTCACTACCCTTCCTTGGCCTAGAAAATTGCATTCATACTAGGAAAATGCTGCATTAATAAATAAAAATTATAGACTCTGGACTAAAGGGCATCATGGGTTCAATTAGGGTAAAGTTTGTTCTCTTAATAATTAGGACTATACAAGCTAACTCTCCTAGTGTCTAAGAAAGGGTGGAGTTTCGAACTCAATCAGGTTCTTAAAACTTCAGGTGCATTGCTACGGTGATTTGTGGTGCACTTATAAAACCTGTCCCGGTCTGATTGAGACTTGTTACTTGGGTAGTTTGAAAATATTAGGATTATAAATTTTCAGTTAGCTATTAAGGACAAAAAAATTATTGTAGCTAATTACTGTGTGTTTTGTGAATTGCAAATAAAAAATAATTTCAAACTCCTCAGAAACAAAAAACAAAAATTTGAAAAAAAATCAAATTTTTTTTTGTTTAACTTCTATGTTCTTCATCCCCCGTTAGTTCCGTAGGTTGAAATCTTCCAAAACACCCATTTTCAAAAGCTTTTCTTCTCTCTCTCACCTCCTTCCGAACTTCTCCATTGTTTAATTTTTTTTGGCGAACTCTTTTCTTCTTCTTTTTGGTGCATGCAAACTTGGACCCGTGACCAAGAATCAAGTCGTTTAGTTTGAATCAGACCACCTTTTATTTCCTCAAAACCCAGCATACTCGAACAACCCTTAGAAATGGCTAACGAGACCGCACCTCGTACCCTGATGGACAGAATTCTTCCCCATAGAGTTTTTGTCCCTTCTTGTATTCAGTTACCCAATCCTGTGGGTAATTTCTTCGAAATCCGGTCGAGTCAGATAAGTATCCTCCCTAAATTCGGTAATTTTTCTCATCACGAACCATATAGTTTCTTAACGAGATTTGAATACGCTTGTGCAACCTTTAAATTACATCAATTATGTGAGGATATTATTAAACTTCATTTGATTCCATTCGCACTAACTGAGTCCGCAGAAAAATGGTTTCTCAGCATACCTCCAGATTCAATTAAAAAATGGGATGAATTTACAGCAGTTTTCCTTAAAAAGTTCTACCCCCAGAAAAAACAGCTAGAGTCAGAAACGAAATCACTAATTTCCACTAAAAGGGGGGAGGGAATCTTTTTGGCAATATTTTGAAAAATTTAAAGAACTGTTGTTAAGTTGTCCCCATCATGGTTACGAAACATGGTCATTATGTCAAACTGTATACAATGGACTCAATAATAGTTCTAAGCAAATGTTAGAATCTATGTGTCAGGGCAATTTTCTAAAACAAACTGACGTAGAAGCTTGGGAATTTCTCGATGAGTTAGCTGAAAAGTCGAAACAATGAAAAATCTCTCTATACGCATTCCAGTGGTAATTCTATCGAATCCTCTTCTTCTAGTACTCTTGTTGATGCCATACTGAACGTTGTTAGAACATACACTCAAGTTAATAACGTTTCCCAAGCTATGTGTCACATATGTCTTGACTCCAATCACATGGCTGATGATTGTCCCCAGTCCCTTGAGCAAGTAAACGCTTTCAACAGACCTAACAACCACCCAAATCTTTCTTATGGTCTGAATAACCCTCTGATGAACAGACCTTTGAATCAAGCATTTCCGAACAATGCTTCGAACCCTCCCTTTAGGCAAAGTCAGTACAATTCGAACCAGGCGCCTTTCCACCAATCTCATCAAACGGTGCCACCCTAATATGAAAAACTCCTTTCTACGATTGAGGGGAATTTATCTAAGGTGAGTAACCTATTAGCGCAAATGACTAAGCAAAGTGTTGAAAATCAAAACAAGTTAGACAATTTGTTACACTCATACATGCAAAATGCGAATCAACAAATGGGTGAACTCCAAAAACAAATGTCTCAAATTAACGTTAGATTAAGTGAAAGGGAAAATGGTACGTTTCCAAGTCAAACCATCCAAAACCCTAGAGAACAAAATTCAAACCCCAACCAAATTAACATCACTCAAGATTCAGATGTTAATCACATGAATGCGGTCACGACTCTTAGATCTAGCAAAAAGATTGACAACCATGTGGTCAACTTAAATGATTTGCCGAAGGATCTTCCAAACCCTGCTGAAAATTCGACCAACTCAGGTCAAAACATTGAGCCAATTTCTGACAAGGACCATCCTCAAACTCAAGTAGCCCAACCTATTGAGCTGTCTACTCCATTTCTTCATTAACTCCGACCTAGGAAAAAGGCAGATCAGCTAGAAAAGTTCCTAGAAATATTTAATCAAGTTAAAATGAACATTCCTCTTTTAGATATTATACGACAAGTTCCACAGTACGCGAAGTTTCTAAAAGATTTGTGCACTCAAAAATGTCATACAGAGGTACCTATGAAAGTGTTTCTAGCGGCAACTCTAAGTGAAGTCTTGACCCAATCAATGCCAGTGAAATACAAAGATCTTGGTTGCCCCACAATATCATGTACTATTGGGGATAAGAAAATCGATAGATGCCTGATAGACTTAGGTGTTAGTGTTAACTTGCTTCCATATTCTGCTAAGAGAACTGAAACCCACCAAGGTTACCCTTCAGCTTGCGGACCGTTCAATTAAGATACCTGTGGGCGAAATCGAAGATGTGTTGATCAAAATAGGCGAATTCGTCTTTCCAGTTGATTTCGTTGTCCTAGAAACTCAACAGGCAAGCAATCTTGTGAACCAGGTCCCTCTGAATTTAGGACGACCCTTCTTAGCAACCTCTAATGCGCTTATCAAATGTAGAAATGGGTCTATGAAACTTTCTTTTGGTAACATGACTGTCGAGCTAAACATCTTTAGAACCGAAAACTCTCCTAACTCTTATGTGGACCAGTTTTATGAAATCCATGATGTCCATGAAAATGAACCTGAGCTCGACCATTTGAACAACGAAATTGAATCAAACTTTGAAACTTTATTTCAAGATATTCTCGTAATTGTATCTGAATCAATTCCTGTCGAGCCGCTCACAACTGAGTCTATCTCTCAACCAATCTCTTCGATTGAGTCATCTCCCAAATCCGAACTGAAAGTATTGCCCAACCATCTTAAGTACGCTTACTTAGGAGACATTGAAACTCTTCTAGTCATTATCGCTTCTGACCTTACTATAGAACAGGAACAATTGGTCCATCCCATCCTTAGGAAAAATAAGGAAGCAATTGGTTGGTCCATGACTGATATTAAGGGGATTAGTCCTTCTATAGTCCAACATCGAATCCAACTTATAGATGATGCCAAGCCCACTCGTGATCCCCAGCATCGACTAAACCCCATCATGAAAGAAGCAGTTCATGATGAAATCCTTAAATGTCTTGACAATGGAATCATCTACCTGATTTCTGATAGTCAATGGGTTAGTCCAATTCATGTCGTACCTAAGAAATCAGGGATTACCGTGATCCAAATGAAGCTAACGAGCTTATCCCAACCCGTACCCAGAGTGGTTGGCATGTTTGCATTTACTATAGGAAACTTAACGCTGCAACACATAAGGATCATTTCCCTCTGCCATTTATTGATCAAGTGTTAGAATGACTAGTCGGTCATGAGTACTATTGTTTCCTTGACGGGTACTCAGACTATAATTAAATCCCTATCGCTCTTGAGGAACAAGAGAAAACCACTTTCACTTGTCCCTTCGGGTACATTTGTGTACCGCCGTATGCCTTTTGGTCTCTTTAATGCTTCTGCAACCTTCCAGAGGTGCATGATTAACATTTTTTTGATATGATCAAGCGATTTTTGTAAGTTTTCATGGATGAATTTTCCATCTTTGGGGACTCTTACACTGAGTGTTTACATCACCTTGATCTTATTCTTAGCTGTTGCAAAAATAAACACTTAACGCTCATTGCGAAAAGTGTCACTTCATGGTCAAACATGGCATTGTTTTAGGACATGCCATCTCTAATAAAGGAATTGAAGTAGACAAAACCAAAATCGAAGTTATCTCTAATCTTCCCATTCCCAAACATTAAGGACACTGTTGAATCCGAAAATCGAATTTCAACACCAAGGGTGTTATGTAAACACTTCACCAAATGGTTAGATTAGAATATAGGACTTAAATCATACATGAATTCTCTCTTTACATTCATTTCTCTCCTTTCTCTCTTTATAGGACTTAAATTACACTTGAATCAACAAAAGAATTGGAGAGATCTCTAGCTTTGTGATGGTGGATGCATGAATCTTCAATCACTTAGGTGCTTTGATGCTCTTCCATGATTTGATAGGAATTTTGTGTTAGATCCGAATTTAGAGAGGATTGGAGAAGATTAGAGATCACTTGAATTGTGTTGGAAAGATTTCTAATGTAGCGTGAATGAGATTTGATCCATATGTTGTTGGAGATAAGTTGTTTGATCCTTGGAGGCCATTCGTGAAGTTGTAGGAGAGCTCCAAATTTGGCGGCACTTCGTGGTAGGAATGAAATTGGATCCCCCTTAATGATGGAGAAGTAAGGTATTTATAGGGCGTATTTGGACCAAGTAGCGGAATTGTAAATATGGGATCCCATGTTTTAAATCGCAAACGACCTAAACATTTCATGCCCAACGACCCAAATCAAATGCTAGGCGGTCTAATTCCAGGAACGACCTAAAATATATGTCCCCCTTCCCCTCACGTGACAATAGCTCACCGCTGACACTTTACAGCTGGCAGTGACTCAAAATGAATTGCAGCCTAAAGAATCCAAACCTGGAACGGTCTAATTGAGACTCCCTTCTGCTTTATACTTTGTCGTATTAATATACAGCTGACATCCTTCATGAGGCAACTTATAATACATGAATTCAACTCTCATGTTTTTGCCTTCTATAAAACATGGACTGTCTAAAGAAGTGGAACGGGTTAAAGCCATCACAATAGGCGAGTTAAAGCCAAGCATATTATTTTGTCCATATTTATCTAAAAACTGCTGATGTGGCAACGACCCAAAATGGGTGAACGAACTAAAGCACACGTGCAAGCTAAAGTCCATGGAAGGAGCTAAAGCACTTGCGAGCTAAAACTCTGTCTTGCATCACCGAGCTACTGTATATAACTTCATGCAACCTGTCTGTATTGTATCAAAACCCAACATGTAGATTCCTGCTTCGTTATCTTGTTTATCGTGCGGTATTACCTTATACTTGAGGCAACGACCTAAATATGAATGGGTATACTTTCATGTTTCTTACGGTCTAACATGCCTAGGGCTTGATGGCAATACACACCCAACGACTTAACCCAGATCGTGGGAACGATCTTAATGTTAGGCTGCATGAATGGTTCATGCCTTACTGATGTCAAGCTAGCAATTCATATATATTTCCTACACCCACTTTGGTATCATCATGACGTTTTATGCATGTCTGTTCATTGCTTTTAATGGATATAATGGCTTCATACTTTTTCATTATATCATGCCTTGTTTTATCCATTTTAATGACTCAATATATATTTTGTATCCATCCACGTACCCATATGATTCACATTTTTTCCACTTATTTGAGTGGTAACAATTTACGGTCTTGTGAAGATGACTTATTGAGTGCACGGACTAAGCATAAGGTCTTAAGTCAGATGGGTGGAACGATCCAAAGATGCTTCACGATCTAACTCGGTTTTGACGACTTAAAGTTAGGTCGTTGTAATGACCTAACGTGGGTCGCGGCGACGACCTAACTGACACCAATGAGATGATCATAAAGGATTGCATTCAATGTAATTGCCTGATTAAGCAGTTGACGCACCATTTCTGAATCGCGTTTTTACAACGGGGTTAACATTTGCCCCTCGAAGCTTGTATTTTTTTGCTTGCGAGAAATGCGGGTTTCTAAATAAACATTGTTGTTGATATATTTTACATTAAGATCTAGTTATAGCTTTTTGTTTGCTATGGATGATAATACGTTGAACTCATATGCTTCATGCCACCTGTTCTGCAATCAAAACAAGAGATTGCACGATTTTGGACTTATACTTCACCATGACTGTCCGTATCAATAGCGGATTAGTTAACCATTAAGAAATGAATTATAGAGACTTTTATTTCGAATTGAATAAAGTATTTGCATAGGATTATTTTACTCGATGGTTTATAATTCATCAAATATTATTTGCACAAACACGATATTCTAATTCGAACTCGTATCGATGCTCAAGACCAACTAATCGACTAATGCCGACTATGGATTTCAAACATCATTGTTTTAATGAATTATATAATGGTATACGATACTTCACATTTGAGAAATACGTATTTGTGATTATTCTCTTCTTCCTTTCAAAGAAGATTTGGATATTTGAATATTTGTGGCCTAGTCCAGGGAATCGTCATCAGTCTTCATTATGAGAAGAATTTTTATTGTTCAATATTTTGTCTGCTTTGTTAATAAACTCTGACATAAGAGACTTCATCGGATGCCTCGTGTTTCAGAAAAGTCGTTAGAATCCAATGTTTGTCTTCTCTTGTTGAATGAATCAACATTATAGAGTTCATTCAGCATTGTTGATTTCTCCTGTGGAGAGGTTGCTTTCTCTATGGAAAGGATTTATGTTCGTCTTCGTAGTGCGAACTCCAACGACGTTTAGATGAGGTTGCATCGCTTCATGTCACGAACTCCCATGCTTCATTTCACCCATAGTGAACTTCTGCGCTTTGTTTCGAGCAATGAATTCCAGCGAACGTTTGGAACGTTGCATCGCTTCGCGCCACAAACTCTCATGCTTCGTTTCACTTATAGTGAACTCTAGCACTTCGTTTCGTGCAACGAATTCCAACGAACCTTTGGAGGGTTGCATCGCTTTGTGCCACGAACTCCCACTCTTCGTTTAACTTATAATGAACTCCTGCGCTTCGTTTCGCGCAACGAATTCCTGCAACCTTTGGAATTTCAGATCTGTGGCTGTTTGCTTTCCTCTTTGCTGTTTGACTTAGTGGGACTTTCCTATTCATATTTCAAAGTGATGCGTCCATTCTTGCATATCGATGGTGATAACACTCGGCCTTCGATTTGATGTCATCAGGACTGTCTCACTTGGTTGGAATTTGAGGAAACGAATGCCTACGGAACATCCTACAGTAAGAACTCGTCTTTAGCAAATTTTCATGTATATTTTGCAAGTCATAGATTTACACAAGCAGATAATATTTCATTTGTAAAGCTATTGTTCGGTACAATGCATGTAAATCATTACAGACTTTTTACAAGAAAGTAAAACATAACAAAGAGTAAAGTAATGCAAGAAGTAACGTAAAGACGATAGTGATCACTTATTCTGAGCCGCAAATATTTGATCATCATTAACGGTCGTCAGTTGATTACCAGCCTTGGATTAGTTTGATTACAGGCTACGCTCCTTGGACCGGATTGGCCATTTGATGCCCTTGCCCCTGGAGAGTTGCAGAAGGATTTACATTTTGGGAATTCTTCACGTATTATTGCAATTGGGTTTTCCTAATTTGCTCTTCAATTAGCGATTTCAGGTGCCTGCACTCGTTGGTGTTGTGGCCTGGCTGATTATGAAATCGGCAGAACTTCTCGAATTTGGTTAGATGGTCATTCATCTTCATTGGTCGGGCTCTAGGTAATCTTCTACAACCTTTGTGGCAAGGCAGATGTTTTCAGGAGTGTCATTCAAGGGAGTTAGATCCAACGAATCAAGAAGACGGAATTTCTTACTAGCCTTGTTGTCATTCCCATCATTTGTTCGCTTCTTCCCCTGAGTGTTCTTCTGATTGCATTGAATAGCAGCACTTTGGGAGCTTCAAGGAGTTGGTTACCAATAATGATCTGAAGAGGAACAGGGTTATCGTCCATTCTCATGTACTCCTCCACTTTCTTATAGAACTTGTCAAGCATATTTGGTTCCTTCATCTTTATCCATTTCCCAAACTCACTTGTTTTGTCTATAGCGTCGAGTAAAGCCATGAGAATTATGTGTGGTTCTAGATTCCTTACTTCAGACAAACCGACATTGAATCGACTAAGAAAGGATTTCACAGTTTCCTCTGGCTTCTGTTTCATTGCCGAGAGTGTTATAGCATCCTTAGCTTTGGTAGCATACAAGCGGAACTGCTCGTTGAACTTTTTGGTCAGGTCAGAGAATTGGTCGATAGATTTAGGTGGCAGCTTTGTGAACCATAATGATGCAGCACCTTCTAAGTAGAAAGGAACATATGTGCATATCATCTCATCAGTTGCTTTAACCGCACTCACATGCCACTCGTACTTGAATAGAAATTAGTTAGGATCAACGAGGTCGTTGTACGGAGGCAGGGTTGGAGGATTGAACTTCTTTGGACATTCTGCTTCAAGGATTTTCTCGGTGAACGGAGTCCTGTCAGGAGAGAAGTCCCATTCTCTTTCATCATCTTTGCTAGCTTGATTCTTTTTCATGATTTTCTCTATCATGTCAGAGATGTATTCTTCAGTGCTACGGTGCTTTGTGAAGCTGAGTTCCTTATCAAATGTTTGTCTAGGCAAACAGTCTTGGTTAGAGAGCTTAGGTACTTTGCCTTCTCGACGAGGAAGTGCCCCCATAACGGGATTGGTAGCCTTTTGAGCATTCACTTCGGAATGATTCCTTGCCTTTGATTTCAATTCTTCGATGTTAGATTCATCCTTGTCACTCATCCAACCATAATTGTCTTCCATGTTGTCGTTGCAGTTTTGATCGGAAGCGGGCGATTTGTCATTCTCCTCTAGATCAACATAGACTTTTGGAGGGGCTGGATTTGGTCGAGCATTAAGGACGGCGCTAAGTTTCTCCATCATAGCCTTAATAGAGGCATCCACCCTTTGATTTACATTGGCAATAGCGGCATTTAATTCATTTTTAGTCACACCGGCTCCACTTACCGAGTTTTCACCAACATTGAGATGGTTAGCAAGTGTTTCTTCATTAACAATATTATCGGCATTTCCGACATCTTTACTTATGGTCTTCTTAGATTTCACCATTATGTTGGATAAGGAGGTGGTTTAGAACTTAGATGCAAAGCCCTTAGACATGAGAGAAATGTGAAGTGAAGGAAATGCGAACGCGGCCCCATGGTGGGTACCAAATGTTGAATTCGAAAATCGAATTTCAACACGAAGGGTGCTATGTAAACACTTCACTGAATGGTTAGATTTGAATATGGAACCTTGTAATCACAAAATAAAGAGCATAAAACGAAGACAAAAGAATTTTTATTGTGGTTCGATCCAAAATGAATCTACGTCCACTTTCAATCCATTCTCATTATGGTATTTTTCTTTACATCATACATGAATTCTCTATTTACATTCATTTCTCTCTTTCCTCTCTTCCTAGGACCTAAATTACACTTGAATCGGCAAAGGAATTGGACAGATCTATAGCTTTGTGATGGTGGATGTATGAATCTTCAATCACTTAGGTGCTTTGATGCTCTTCCATGATTGTGTTAGATTCGAATTTAGAGAGGATTGGAGAAAATTAGAGATCACTTGAATTGTGTTGGAGAGATTTCTAATGTAGCTTGAACGAGATTTGATCCATATAATGTTGGAGATAAGTTGTTTGATCCTTAGAGGCCATTAGTGAAATTGTTGGAGAGCTCCAAATTTGGCGGCACTTCATGGTAGGAATGAAATTGGATCCCCCTTAATGATGGAGAAGTGGCGTATTTAAAGGGAGTATTTGGACCAAGTGGTAGAATTGAAAATATGGGATCCCATGTTTTAAATCGCAAACGACCTAAACATTTCATGCCCAACGACCCAAATCAAATGTTAGGCGGTCTAATTCCAGGAATGACCTAAAATATATGGTCCCCCTTCCCCTCACGTGATGATAGCTCACCGCTAACACTTTGTAGCTGGCAGTGACTCAAAATGAATTGTAGCCTAAAGAATCCAAACCTGGAACGGTCTAAATGAGGTTCTCTTCTACTTTATACTTTGTCGTATTAATATACAGCTGGCATCATTCATGAGGCAACTTATAATACATGAATTCAACTCTCATGTTTTTGCATGCTATAAAACGTGGACTGTCTAAAGAAGTGGAACGAGATAAAGCCATCACATCAGGAATGAGTTAAAGCCAAGCATATTCTTCTGTCCATAACGATCTAAAAACTTCTGATGTGGAGACGACCCAAAATCAGTGAACGAACTAAAGCATACGTGCGGGCTAAAGTCCATGGAATGAGATAAAGCACTTGCGAGCTAAAATTCTGTCTTGCATCACCGATCTACTGTATATAACTTTATGCAACCTGACTATATTGTATCAAGACCCAACATGTAGATGCGTGCTTCATCATCTTGTTTATCGTGTGGTATTATCTTGTACTTGAGGCAACAACGTAAATATGAATGGGTATACTTTCATGTTTCTTACGGTCTAACATGCTTACGGCTTGATGGCAATACACACCCAATAGCTTAACCCGGATTATGGGAACGATCTTAATGTTAGGCCGCATGAATGTTTCATGCCTTACTGATGTAAAGCTAGAAATTCATATATATTGCCTACACCCACTTTGGTGATGTTCTATGCATGTCTGTTCATTGCTTTTAATGGATATAATGGCTTCATACTTTTTCTTTATATTATGCCTCGTTTTATCCATTTTAATGACTCAATATATATTTTGTATCCATCCATGTACCCATACGATTCACACTTTCTCCACTTATTTGAGTGGTAACAATTTACGGTCTTATGAAGATGACTTGTTGAGTGCACGACCTAAGTATAAGGTCTTAAGTCAGATGGGTGGAACGATCCGAAGATGCTTCACGATCTAACTCGGTTTTGATGACTTAAAGTTAGGTCGTTGTAATGACCTAATGTGGGTCACGATGACGACCTAACTGCCACCAATGAGCTGATCATAAAGGATTGCATTCGATCCAGTTGTCTCATTAAGCGGTTGACGCACTATTTCTGAACCGCGATTTCACAATGGGGTTAACAGACACCCAATCCTTTTTCGGTCATGCTGGCTTTTACCGTTGCTTTGTAAAGGATTTTAGCAAAATCACTCGACCTTTGACTAATCTTCTTGGTAAGGATGTTCCTTTCGACTTCAGTCTAATTGCATTTCATCTTTTGAGCATCTCAAAAATGAACTTGTCTCTTCCCCTATCATCTGCTCTCCCAACTGGAAGCTACCTTTTAATATCATGTGTGATGCCTTGAATTTCACTGTAGGCGTTGTCTTAGGACAACGAATCGATAAAAATTTTCATATCATTTACTACGCGAGTAAAACTTTGAATGACGCTCAAATCAAATATACGACCACTGAAAAAGAACTCTTGGCATTCGTTTTTGCTCTAGTAAAAATCAGACCTTTTCTAGTTAGCTCACACATCACTATTCATATCAATCACTCCACACTTAGGTACCTTTTCTATAAAAAAGATGCTAAGGCTCGTCCCATTCGTTGGATCCTTCTACTTCAAGAATATGACATTACCATTAAGGATAAAAAGGATTCGACAACGGTATTGCGGACCATTTGTCTCATCTTCCAAATGCCCCATCTTCTTCTCTTCCAATCAACGAGAATTTTCTAGATGAACAACTCTTTTCTTTATCCATTGATCCTTGGTACACTGACATTGTCAATTACTTAGTTACCAAGCAGACTCCTGCTTTTTGGTCCAAGCAGGATAAACAAAAATTCTTTTCCTAAGTGAAACATTTTTCCTAGGATGACCCTTATCTTTTCAAGTATTGTCCCGACCAAATCATTCGAAGGTGTGTTCTCGACACTGAATCTCGCAGTGTCCTCTCTTTCTGTCACGACCAAGCCTGTGATGGTCACTTCGGTCCCATAAAGACAGCCAAAAAGTTTCTCCAATTGGGTTTCTACTGGCCCAACCTTTTCAAAGACGCTTATGAATTTTGCAAAACTTGCGATAACAAGGTTGTTGTCCGCTTCTTAAAGGAAGCATTTTTCTAGGTTTGACACAACTCGCACGATAATCAGCGACAACGGAACACACTTCTATAATCGTTCTTTTCAAGCCCTCATGAGAAAGTATTCGATAACCCATAAGTTATCCACTCCTTACCATCCTGAAACTTATGGGCAAGTTGAAGTATCGAATAGGTAGATCAAACAAATCCTTGAGAAAACTGCGAATCGAAATCGTAAAGATTGGTCCCAAAAATTAATTGATGCTCTTTGGGCTTACCGCACAGCTTTTAAAAAAAACTTAGGTTTATCCCCTTATCGGTTGATTTTTGGTAAGCAATATCACTTGCCAGCTGAACTAGAACACGTGGCGTTATGGGCAATAAAAACTCTAGTTCTTGACTTAGAGCAAGAAGGTGAACTTAGCAAGCTTCAACTTAATGAAATTGATGAAATTCGAAATTATGCCTATGAAAATGAACGAATTTATAAGGACAAAACGAAAGTTTTTCATGATATATCAATTTTACCTAAAACTTTCACGCCAGGTCAAAAAATTCTGTTGTATGACTCAAGATTGCATTTATTTCTGAGTAAGTTAAAATCTAGATGGAAAGGACCTTACACTATACAAACCGTTTTCCTATATAGTGCGGTAGAAATTGAGAATCCAATTGATGGATCATCCTATAAGGTCAATGGTCAACGCCTTCAACCTTACTTGGAACCAATACCCAACCAAAAGGAAGAGCTCATGGTCCTCCATGAGCCATATTACATTCGGTAAGACGCATTAACCCTCTTTTGTACATATGTAAATATTCTCTTATTTTTTCCCTTTCACTAAGATATGTCTGATTAATGACTGTGAGGACACAGTCACACTCAAGTATGGAGGGAATTTACATTACATCAGCAATCAAATTTTATGAACTAGGCCATTCATTGAACAAGGATTGATTAAATTCATAAATAACACCTTGGTTCTTACTTGATAAGTTGAATTGTTGGGTGATGGGATTAAACATTATTTATTTATTGAGTCGTAATGTGTCTTTTTAAGATGCTAGCTTGAGACTATGCAGACATTAGTCATGTTCTAGAGTAAGCGTGTCAACCCTTGTTATACATGTTAGAATGTGCAAGTAAAAAAATAAAAAAAATAAAAAAGATTTTGCACCTATATTTGTTGGATTTTCTGAGTTCATTTTCATGCATAATATTTTTTCTCACTAAAATTTTCAAACTTGTAAGTTCTAAAGTCCACTTGGCACAATTAAGGAGAAATGACTCATTATAGCGTTCTTCTTCGATACCCTATATTATTCAAACCCAATTTTTAGTCGATTTTCATCCATGTTTCGACAAGTTTTTCTTATATTGGTATACTTAAGAACCTTTTGTTTAAAGGTTAAAAATGTCATTTTTTATAAACCAATATTACACTACCCACTCCGTACTTGTCTTAAGGTAGGATAACCATATACCACATCTTATTTTATATCGGTTATCTATCTTACGAAACTTTGCTTATCATTCCTTTCAGCTTTTTAATATCATCAAACTAGACTTGTGTGTTGAATTAGGGTTATAGAAGCAGAGTAACCAGAGCACAAAACTTTCCTTTGGTTATGATTCGCTTAGTAGAGGAGGAACCAATTGAAATAATATATGGTATCATTCCATTCCATCTCCACTCCTTATTCATCATGAAAAAAAAGAAAAAGAAAATAAAAAATGCAATAAAGAGAAAATATATGAGAATAAAATAGTCACTCGTCATTCTTGATTATAAAGCATTCATTTCCATTCCGTCCACATCCATCATACCGTACTTGGAAGCAAGGATTGTAGTAGAGGATGTGAAAGGAAACAAAACGTCCATATGTGCCTTGGTATTACTTTATTTTTGTAGCTTGAAGTTCAACTAATACACTTGCCTTCTCATCTATAATATTTTTAGAACTTATAAAATGTTCCTTCATCTATGCATAACTCACATCCAACACATTACAGTTACACTGGTGTAAAATTATATATATATATAAGAAGTATTGATTGTGTGCACATTGTCGACGTGTAGAACTTTGGTTGACACCGCACTCTTAACCTTCAAGTCAATTACCATGTTATTAAGGAATTACGATTCAGCTTGAAATTTTTTATTCATTTTTGCACCAATAATGGGATGGACAATTTGGGACTAAATCGTTATTATTAAAGTTAGGTGAAATCCTTGGAATGTAAAAGACCTTAAATATATCATTTGATTAATCCGCATACTTAAGACGCCTTGGATTTTGTGTGCAGTATCCACTGAAAAACCTCACGAGACAACACTCGTCCTACTAGGGACACTTAGGGGTTTAACGGTTTTTTGCATACGCTAAATGCAATCGTGTTTCCTACGAAAGTGTGACATGTCTTAGCTTAGTTTATTCGAGGAAGAATAAAAAGATAAGTGTAGGGGTATTTCGTATAAATATAATAGTACACCATATATGCTAATTACGCTGTGTTTTTAGCCGTATCTAAGGCATGTAGCCATGGAAAAAAGCCATATCAAAAAATGGCATGTTAAATTTTTAGATACGGCTTAAAAATGTATCCCAGTTTGATAACATACGACTATTGGCTGTATCTAAAGTGTAAGTAGATACGGCTATAAACCGTATCTTATTTGTGTGTGTGTGTGTGTGTGTCTATATGTATATATATTACATATATAAGCAGAAACTGCAGCACATATTATTTGCAACACAAAGCATATATAACACAGGATACATTAATTCTAACAGTAAATGGAACAATTGTATGAAATATTTCATTCCATTACAATATATAATGATACATGCTATTTGATTACATTACAATAAATAAGATACATGTTATTTCATTACATTAAAGAAGATACATAATGTTACACTACAATAAGCTGGGATAAATACCCAAACCAGCGTCGTGAGCTAAAGTGCAGCCACCTGTTGAATCAATGCTTCGTTCAAGATGAACATCCTCCAAAACAGATAAAAGATGAAGGAACCCTTCATGAAGATCAACACACTCAAATCTCTCAAAGAACTACTCAGATCGAAGAAAACTTCAAGAGGCCTGCTAATAAGTTAGGTTGGATAGCTTATAGCATGTACACTACAAAGACCTGTAAAAAAGTGCAAACCTCATAGTTTGGGATAGGATATGCCCACATTATTATTTTCATTAGTAGCTGAATATTGAAAATCTACAACATTTTTACTTGTTCAGTCGAGACCGAGTCCCGATTAAAGACAGTTGTTATAACCTAATCAAAGAGCAATATAGAGGATATGTCCACATTATTATAATTCCCCTTGTCACTTGGTTGCACAAGTAAAAGTGTCCAAATTCAAGGTAGACAAGGAGAATTATAGGATACGATATGTCCGCATTGCAGCCAAGTAAAAGTGCATATCTTATCGATATGTCCACAAATGAGGGTGATAGAATATCAAGGACATATGAATGACAGGATAGGATATGTCTGTATTTGTCTACCTAAAATTCATTTGTCTACCTAATTAAAAGTGTCACTTGTGCTAAGGATATGTCACTTGGCTGCAATGCTCACTTGTGTTGCTCCACATTATTATAATTCTCCTTATCAACAGAACTAGTGAAGAGAGGATATTCCCTTATCTAATATAGCGTATCTGAGATGAGGGGATGGGAAAAAGTGAGATATTACCTGAAGTTTAGATCAACCCACTCAAATCCATGCTTATTAGCTTCATCCAAATGACGGAGGTTGCTTCACACATATGTTATAATAGTCAGCTTCTATTTTTGCCATGGGTTAACTAGTAAAAATAATTGGTTACATGAGCACAAAGCAACTTGGTTCAAGGGAGCAAGTCATAAATGGAAAAGCAGTTTTACGCCTTTACTCACATGCAGTGTGACACACATGACATGCCAAACAAATTGACTAAATCTCAACTTATAAATGTCATTCTATTTTCATTCATGCATCCATCACTGGCATTTCTACTCAATCACACAAATTTCCCAATATCAATTGACAGATACATGCAACTCAGTCAACAGAACTAGTATGTTTAGTTCTCAAATCAAATCATACACATGCACTTCAGATTAGTTATAAGGATCAGTGTACAGGGTGCAATAATACACACAAATGAACAGCAGCACAAGTAAAAGTGTCTGAATTCAAGGTAGACAAATACAACACAAGCAAATGATAACAAAAACACTGCCGCACTATAATACTGGGGATAATACCCAATTTAAACATAATAGCAGCATGAATTCTAGGTAGACAAGCACATGCAACTATTTATCATTCATATTTTTGAACTATGCATGGAAATTAAACCCAATTCGAATTCAAATTAAACCCAAATTAAGCCCAATTGATATTTAAATTTAACATGATCTAGTACTCACCTCCAGGGGCGATGAGAAGGATGGACAACGGTGGACTGAGGCTACGCCAGTCAGCTGAAGGCAGCGCGAGCTGACGATAACTCACGGAGTGCGGTGGATGGCTTATTGACAAAGGACGTTGGTCGAGTACCAAAGACCTAATTTGGGTATTCAGTAGTCGCCATTGCAAAATAAAAAGAGGGATTATTCGACCGAAAGTTTTAATGTGGCAAAACTCGACTGTGCCTATAGGGAGGTACCGGGGCAAAAATTTGATACGAATTTCATACGGTCCAAAGCTGTATCAAATGAACTCATTCGGGACTGTAACACCCCGTATTTTCGGTAAACATTAAAGTTACGAATTAAAGAATAATTAATTTCAAATTTACGGGTTACACCATTGTGTTCGTCTCGGAATTTTGCTTGAGATAGAGTCCGAGTTTGCATAAATTGGATTCCGTATGAAGGAGTTATGACCTTCAGAAGATTCAAGAATTTAAATAAACAGTTCAGAATATAGTTCAGAAATTCAAAATTCAAAATCTGAAGTAGAATTGGCTGGGCGGGAAATTTCTTGCCCAAGGCCAGGTCTACTAGGAGGCCGACCAGGGGGTTGACCTCCCCCGATACGGGTCGACCTGGGGGTCGACCTCCCCCCATACAGGTCTCCCTAGGGGTCGACCTCCCCCTTGGGTCAGATCTAAAATCTGACGTGTTTTCGCCAGTGACGAATTTTTGTGTCATTAGGGCTTGCGTGGCACGTTCTGGTTGGTTCTCTTAGGTTTGAATGACTTTGATTTGCTCTAGGTTAATCTGTCAGTTCCTATTAAATCAAACTTCTATATAAGCAACCTAAATCTAAACCCTAAAGCCACACAAAAATATTCCTAAGACCATCATGCTGTCAACGATCAACCTAGAGTTGCCGCCATTCTCATTCAACTAGAAAGCAAGTAGGAATTGCAAATCAAATCTAATTCAACGAAGAGAATTCAACGTCTACAGCAAATGAGAGCTATTCAAATTCAGAATACAGATCCCAGAACTCAAGACTAACCTCCTTTTTATAAGTCCAGTTATCATTTAGGCCTAAACGATGTTAGAATTATGACTAAATAACTGGATATAGAACATCGCCTAATGTAAATCTATGCCTATCCTTTTTGTTAAAATTGAATTTATTGAGACTATGATTCTTTCTATGCTAAGTTGTGAATCTTGTTGTATGATGATCAAAGTTAAATGCTTTGGACCCATGTGTTGTATAATTTGAAAATGACATATATGTTGTGTAGTTTAGCGATGACATATTATACTTTGGCAATGACATATCACATTGAATAAATTGGAGATGACATGTTATGTTGATGACATAAACTGGCGATGACATATTATAACTTGGCGATGGCATATCATATTGTGTAGTTTGGCAATGACAAACCATATTGCATAATTTGGCAATGGATATCACATTGTGTAAATTTTGGCAATGACATTTTATGTCGCATGATTTGATAATAACACCTATATGTTATATGACAATTTGGTAATTTTGTTATGGTTATGCAAGTTCAACCATGTTCACATATATAACCAAAACTACATGCTAATATGATTAGGTTCATGTTAGATTAGATCCAACTAATTTGCGAAGTCCAAAATTACATGCCTAATGTTAAGTTTATGTAATTCTATGTTAAACCCCTATTTCATGATCCATGTTAAGTAGATCTAAATTTGCAAGTTCATAATTGATTGTATATTGTTCTATGCCAAGTTCACATGATACATGTGTAGTTAGATCCATATTTTTATGATGTTTGAATTATTACATGTTCCGCTTTTTCCCCTTTTGTGTATAATCGAGCCTAGAATTTTATGTGATTCATGCGAACGTTTAATGGGAGTAAAGTTGGGGGAAAATATGAAATTATATATAGTTGGCATATTTGGCTCATGAACATGAAAATGATTTATGGCGTAAAGTTGTATAAATTTTTATACCTAAATTTTTTGAACTTGATTTAAAAAGGAAAGTGGGGCTTGACTTGAATGACAATAATTTACATATAAATATAAAGAAGTAAATAAGTAAATTTAGAAAAGACGAATATGCCTAACCCGAGGTTAGATTGAATTACGGTGTAAGACTGCCTGGAACCGCCTGACACATACAGCAACCGTAACAATATATATCTAATGTGGGAGGCTAGTGCATCAAGCCCAAAGGTACCCAAGGTTAGACTGAGTTACGGTGTAAAACTTCCCGGACCCGACAGACACATCCAGTAACCGCAACAATACCTGTCTAATGTGAGTAGTTGGTGCTTTAATAAATGAATTAAAGCTAAGTCAGGAATGGTAGGGTTAAGTTAATTAAGGCAACACTTAACCAATGCAACATGTTAACTAAACTGATGGGTGGGGTTAGGTTAACTTGGACACTTAACCAATTTAACATGTTGACTAAGAAACCCTAGTAACGGGGACCCATTTCAACAGTAACCCACATAGATGTATCATGATACCCTGAACTTGGCAGGGTGGGGCACGATTACTGGGTTGATTATAAGTGGTCAAAACGACGGCGGTTGCTGCGTCAGTGTAGGTTCCGACGGAGCACGGGCGTGCACATACTCCGGAGTGGAAAAAGCAGGCACTGGGCATCATTAGTTATACACTGTGCATCTTGAATCATGTCAGGTTGCCACCATAGGATTTGATACACCCCATGGTAGGACCAGCACAGGTATCTACAATTGAGCGGGGCCGTATGACACAAGTGCTAAATGCGTGCGAGTAGGAGCCGATCAATGAAAAAGGGATCACTGGGTTTTGAACTCACGATAATGGTTAAAATATCTAGTAGGTGCAGAGAATATGGACATGAGTGAAATAGTATGATTAGTTTATCTTGCCTTGTTTATCTTGCCCTGTTTAGCTTACTTATCCTATGTTACCTTATTTCCTTATTATTGTCCTGTGTCCAGCTTATTCAAGTCATGGTTCTCTTATCAGTTTACATGCTGAATAATCATTGGACTTACCAGACTTATGTCTGACCCATTTTCTTTCACTCTCTTTTCTTTCGTCCCCCCCAGGTACCCAGGGAGGGAATAGCTCAGCCTAATTTGGACCGTTCATCTTTCGAAGCTTGAAGACTTTGTGATGCATAGCTTGGAACTTCTTATCTTTAGCTATGGCTTTGGACACACTACTACTTGGGGATTTATGCAGTTTTATTGTGTTTTATGCTTCTTTATGTAATAATCAAGACAGAGATTTTGATGTAGTGATTTGGAAGTTGGTTTGAAATAGTTTGCTGTAATGTTTTGTTATGAACCACGTTTGAAATAAAGTTTGTTTATCCGCTTCTTATATACATATCTATATTGTAAATTATCTGTGTATTTTACCTATAATGCTCCACCAAAGTTAAGGCATTCCCTTCATGAGTGACCTTAACGGAGGTGGAGTGTTTCACTTGGTATCAGAACAAAGGTTTACCAGATCAGATAAAAATTTTAAAAAATGTTTTTCAAAAAAGAAGTTTAAAGAAGCAATTTTTGAGAAAAAATGTTTTATTTTAAAAAGGCATAATCCCCCAAAGCCATATCCACTATCTTTTTATCTTTTGTTTTGAATCTCTCCTTTTTCGTTTTAGCATGTCTGGGGATCTTAACCTTCCAGAGGGCGTGCCGGTACTTGGCTGGTTCAGAAGGTACCTAGAGGCTAGGGCTAATGCCGCAGGCCCAACAGACGTTCCTCCTCCCCCAGCTGCTGCAGTTCCTCCTCCTCCTCGTGCAAATGCTTTCTATAAAATATGTAGGTACTTTCGAGCCATGGGTGGAAAGAATTTCAATGGAAATGAATCCTTCATGGAAGCAAGAAACTGGCTCAAAGAAACTGAGAATTTGTTCGATATCTTCGAAGTGGATGATAGGCAGAAAATACAGTTGGCAGTATGGTTGCTCAAAGACGAAGCCTCCTATTAGTGGGAAGCCACTAACGCTGAAAGACCAATTGAAACTTGGATGGATTTTAGAATGAGATTTGAAATGAAATTCCTCTCACAAGCTGAACGAAGCCTAGAGATGGAGAAGTTCTTAGCTCTCAAATAGGGAAGTATGTCGGTCAAGGAATACGTCAACCAATTCAATCAGCTGGCCAGGTTCGGATTGGAGTTAGTGAACACTCCACATAAGAAGGCTCTCCGATTTGTTAAAGGGTTGAATGAACCACTGCACAATGTAGCTATGTCCCATATACCTATGGGTGCGACTTATGAGAGACTGGTGGACATGGCACTGTTACAAGAAGAAGATAAGGTTGGCACGAAGGAGACAAAGGTGGAAGCATCTCAGGATAAGAAAGGGGAAGGATCACAGAGTAAGAAGACAGATTCCAAGAAGGGCGGGAAGAACAACAAAACCCGTGACAAGAGGAAGTGTAATTTTTGTGGCATTCCTGGACATCTAGTTAAGGACTGCAGGAAGAAGAAAAGGAAGATGGGTGGCTGTTTCCATTGCAGCGATGCATGACACATGGCTAGGGACTGCCCAAGAAAGCAAGGGCAAGGGCATAGAGCTGGATTTACTTCGGGAGAGCAGGTTCAAGCTCTCATGGAACCTCCACAAGAACGAGGTTGAAATGTTTCTGTTGAGAGTTTAGTTTATCTTTTTGATCATCCTATTCGTACACTCTTTGATTCTGGCGCATCACACTCTTTTATATCTACTGCTTTAGTTGAATCTCTGCACCTAGACACCAGTTTAGTCGAGGATACCTTGGTTGTTTCAAATCCAATTGGGGGCTCAACTTATTTATCGATGATTTGTTTGGATTTGGAAATTTCTATACTAAGTGTGGGGTTTAGATGCAATGCCTATGTTTTGGGCTTCACGGGCTATGGGTTGATTCTAGGCATGGATTGGCTATCCAGTAATGGTGCCATCCTCTTTGTGAAAGGAGAGTGGTTAGACTCACGACTCGCCTCGGTAACACTCTAGAAATTTCTTGTAATCCCATGAACTCTATTATGCTTAGCTATGTAGAATCTCTTGATGCGTCTATTGAGGATTTGCAGTCTATTAGAGTAGTCCGTGAATACTCGGATGACTTTGAAGAGGTTAAAGGGTTGCCTTCGAAGCGAGAGATAGACTTCAACATATACCTCGTTGATAATGCAAAACCCATCGCTTTACCCGTTAGACACATGGCTTCAAGGGAGAGGAAAGAACTAAGCAAGAAAGTTAAAGAGTTGCTTGAGAAGGGGTTTATAAGGCGGAGTATTTCTGAATGGGGTGCTCCAGTAGTGTTCGCAACTAAAGCGGATGGTTCGCTTCGCCTATGCGTTGATTATAGGGAGCTAAACAAGCTGACCAAGAAGAATAGGCACCCACTTCCAAGAATAGATGACTTGTTCGATCAGCTTGTAGGTGCATCGGTTTTCTCCCAAACAGATTTAGCTATCGGGTTTCATCAGCTGAGAGTGGTTGAAGACAACATTGATAAGACCGCGTTCAGAACTCCGGATGGTTTCTTCGAGTGGCTTGTCATGCCTTTTGGCCTGAAAAACGCACCCGCTTACTTCATGGATTTGATGAGCAGGGTGTTCAGGGAGTTCCTCAATAAATTTGTGGTGGTCTTCGTAGATGACATTTTTATTTTCTCAAAGAGTGAGGAAGAGCATGCTCAGCATTTAGAAGAAGTAATGGATACTTTTCGAGCACATCAGTTTAAAGAAAAATTCTCCAAATGCCAATTCTAGAGAGAGGAAGTAAGATTTCTTGGATATGGGTATCCAAGGAAGGGTTAGCCATGGACCCCGCAAAAGTAGTTGCGGTGCAAGATTGGAAGGTCCCACGGAATGCGACCGAGGTCCGTAGCTTCCTCGGGCTAGCGGGCTTTTACCGAAAGTTCATCAAAGACTTTACGAAAATCTCAGCTCTGCTTACAAAGTTGACGAAGAAGAACCTAACTTTCAATTGGGATTTGGATTGCGATATTGCTTTCCAACGATTAAAGAGAGCTCTAACAACAGCCCCAGTTCTGACATTGCCGGATGGGAGAAAGATGTTTACCGTATACACAGATGCATGTGGTACGGGACACGGTGCTGTCTTGATGCAAGAGGGGAAGGTAGTGGCTTATGGAGGCAGGCAGTTGAAAGTACATGAGAAAAAACTACCCAACCCATGATCTAGAGTTGGCTGCCATCGTCTTTGCGCTTAAGTCTTGGCACCATTATCTACTAGGTGAGAAATTTGAATTGTATACTGACCATAAATCGTTGAAGTACCTTTTCTCACAGAAAGATCTTAACTTGAGGCAACAAAGGTGGATGGAATTCTTGGCGTCCTACGATTTCGAGATTTCCTTTACCCTTGGCAAGGGCAATGTAGTAGCAGACGCCTTGAGTAGAAAGAAGCTGACCTTAAGCCCTCTCTTTGTTGAAAGGCAAAGCTTGGAGTACATAGCCAATTTTGACTTTAGACCCTCTAGCGATCATGTGATTGGGCTGTTAGCATCGCTAGTGGTGCGGCCTACTCTTTTGGACTCAATAGGAACCGTGCAACGTGAAGACCCTCAGCAAGTTGATTTGATGGACAAGCTAATTTGGGGTGAGACTTCTAGTCACCTCAATAGATACTCCATCGATGATAAGGGATGGTTGAGGCGGGATGGAAGGCTGTCCGTCCCACAAGCAAGGGATTTGGTGAAGAAGGTTCTCGAAGAGGCGCACCATTCCAAGTTGACCATACACCCCCGTGGATACAAGATGTATAAAGACATAAAAAGGGTTTTCTTTTGGGATGGCATGAAGAGGGATGTAACTGAATTCGTCTCGAAGTGCTTAGTATGCCAACAAGTCAAGGCGGAGCAAAAGAAGCTTGGTGGTTTGCTTCATCCTCCAGAGGTCCCACAGTGGAAATGGGATAGCATTTCAATGGACTTTATTGATGGGCTGCCTAGATCTAGAAGGGGCAATACCAGTATTTGGGTAATAGTGGACAGGCTCACAAAAATGTCTCACTTTATACCCGTTAAAAGTAGGAGGATTGCCTCATCTTTAACATCCATTTACCTTAAAGAGATAGTTCGACTCCATGGGATACCCTCCAGCATCGTAAGTGACCGAGATCCTATCTTTACACGCGAGTTTTGGAAGAGCTTGTAAGAGGCTGTAGGCACACAGCTATGCTTAAGCACGACCTATCACCCCCAAACCGATGGTCAGACGGAAAGGGTGAACAAAGTATTAGAAGACCTCTTGAGGTTATGCATTCTTGACTTTGGAGGAACATGGGAGGATCATCTTCCTTTGGTGGAGTTTGCCTACCACAATAGCTACCAAGCCACCATAGGCATGGCACCCTTCGAAGCTTTATATGGAAGACCGTGTCGATCACCAACTTGTTGGTGGGAGTCTATAGACAAGCTCATACTTGGACCAGATATGATTAGAGAAACTTCAGAGAAAGTGGACTTGATACGAAAAAGAATGAAGACTGCCCAAGATAGACAGAAGTCCAACGCAGATAAGAGAAGGACCAACCTTGAGTTTGAGGTTGGGGACAGGGTTTTCCTTAAAGTATCTCCTTTGAGGAACGTCGTTCGCTTCGGATCTGCAGGAAAGTTGGCACCAAGATTTGTAGGGTCATTTCCTGTCATTGAAAGGATAGGGAAGATGGCTTATAAAGTAGAGCCGCCCGAAAGATTGGCTGGAGTTCATATGTCTTTCACGTTTCTCACTTACGAAAGTGCTTACATGAGTCTGCGGAAGTGGTGGAACTAAGCATATTAGAGGAAGTAGAAGTAGAACGAGAGGCGACTGTGAAAAGAGCTCCAACTCGTATCTTGGGTACAGAAGTCAAAAAGCTATGCGACCGCGAAGTCAAAGTTGTAAAAGTTTAATGGAGTAACGCTGAGGAAGACGCGACTTGGGAGACTGAGGCCAAGATACGCACAGCCTACCCTTTTCTTTTTGATGGTACATCTTTGATATCTTTTTCCTTAAACTTGTTCATGCTCGTATATGTCTTTTTAGTATTTTTCCTCAGTGTTGTTCTTGATCTTTAGGTAGAAACCAATGGATGTAAACATGTATTTGAAATATGTTATGGTTGATGGTTGCAAGTGATTGCTAGTGGTTTCTCGTGGATGAATATACACATACATTAGGTATTAGATCGTCTCAGTCATATGCATATATGTTGTAACAACCCAGAAAATCTGAGCCAATTTAAAATTTTTAAATTGGCTATTTTAGTGAATTTTAAATATTTAAAATAAATATTTAAAATAATAACAATGAAAGTGTGTTTGAATCGATGTTTGAAAATAAATATAATTAATTTTAATTATAAACAAGGACTGAAATTGCGCGGCAGTTTCAAAATTTGAATTCAAACTTTGAATGACCGTACTGGGTGCAAAACAAAACGAATTTTAGTGAAACTAAAAATATTTTAATCTGTTAGTAAATTTCTTTCTCATGAATCTGAAAAATCGAAGTTTCATAGTGGGAGTCAAAAGTTATGGCAAAATGAATTTTCAAAAAGGTCGCTATAGAGTTTATATAGCCCATGAAAATGGCCATTTTGCAAACGACCTCAGAATTTGACGAAACCACTTTTGTTGGATCCGGGATGTCAAATTATTCCTAGGTTTCAAATTTCATAATTTTTGAAGCTAGTATGTGAGCGTGGCAAAGGAAAATGTGTTTGGTCGATTTTAGTTAAATTGGATCGACTAGAAAAGGGCCATTTTTCAAACGAACTCAGAATTCGACGAAACTAGTTTTGTTGGGACCGTATCGTCAAAACATAGCTAGATTTATTTTTCGGGAATTTTTAGAATCAGTATGTGGCCCCGGCAAACTGAAATGTACGTTCAAATTAAATATTGAATGTGTTATATTTTAATTTGGAGGAAAACTGACTGAAACAGTCGAATGGGCCTACAAAACATATCCCATTGTGTTCGGAATCGGGGTAATTAGCTGGAGACGACAGTCATTGGGTTTGGATTGGAGTTCGTGTGAGGCGAGGGGTATTTTTGGGTTTTTAAAAATATATAAATAAATAAATAAATCTGATAGGCCAATCACTTTTCTCTCTCCCCGTCAAACCTTCAGATCGAAGGAGGAAAGCATCTCAATCCTTCCCCTCCATTTTCTGGCCAAACCACTTCGATTCAAACCTCGACCCAGTTGAGGATTTTGAAGCGCTCGGCGAGAGCTTCAAATCCATACCCACTATCATCAGTTTCTTCACCAGTTGGAGGAGAATCACCTCCGGGAAGGTGCGGCCTTTCAACCGCCGCCGCCGACGGTAGGGACCACCGAGTGGGCCCATTCCACCACGCGCAGATGCGCCCTCCGCCCCCGTTCGACGCTGCGTAGCCCGATCGTCCAACCCCTTCACGGATTTCGCGAAAAATCAATACTTAGTTCCGAACCAGTTCTGAGAGGTAACGGTTTAAATTATATTAAACTATTTAATAGCACTTTAAAGCGCTACGGTTTATGATTTCACTGTAAAAATCATATCTTTTTCGTTTCTTGATGAAATTCAGTGAAACAAGAGAGAGTGGACTCGTGAGGACGCCTTCTACATTTTAGAAGAGACCGGATATTTTTTTGAGCCTTCTGCTATTTTTAGTGGAGTGGAACCCAATGTGAGATTTCTGAATTATAAACGATATGGAAATGACGATGTATAAATTATACATTCGAAGTATGAGTTATATAAGCGTTGTACACCTCACGTATAAGCGTTGTATAAGTTGTATGTTCGATGTATAAGTTGTATATGCGTTGTAAAAATTATATATGTGTTGAAATAGAAGTGAAATATACTTATATATATATATATATATACGCCCCTCGTCCACAAACCATGGACGATATTTATTGGTTGTGATTGGTGTGAAAATTGGTTGATAGCGAATGGTTGATTAGAATTGTTTGTGGTTGAAATTGATTGATTGTTATTGAAAAATACCCATTTGTGATTGAGAATTATTTAGTTGAAACCACATAGGATTAGTTTGTGGAAAAGAAAAGAAAATATAAACATGCCGCTTGCGTGCGAACTAGATGCGTGAAATCCCCATTGTCAAAAGCTGCGAGGCTTTAAGGTAGAGCGAGGAGCCGTACTAGGGACGGTCCCGGATTTAACTACCCTGCCGTTATGCTGCCAAAATTTTCTGAAATATTTCTGTGTTTGATTTATATTCATGTGTTGAATGTTGAATTTAAAGTCATGTGTTGAATGTTGAAACAAAATTCATGTGCTGAAATAAATACATGTGTTGAATAGAAATTCATGTGTTGAAATAAACTCATGTGTTGAATGGAGTTCGTGTATTGAATAAGTTCTTTGAAAGATAAAAATAACATTTTTACCATGTATATAAACTATATAAAATAATCGTGTTTTGAAATAAATTGTTTTGCAATAAAAATCACATTTTTATTATATGTATATATATATAAACTATACAGAATAATCGTGTTTTGAAATAAATTGTTTTGCAATAAAAATCACATTTTTATTATATATATATAAACTATAGAAAATATTCATGTGTTGAATAGAAATTCACGTGTTGAATAGAAATTCCTGTGTGGAAATAAAATAAATAAAATTCATGTGTTGAATAGAAATACATGTGTTGAATAGAAATTCCTGTGTGGAAATAAAATAAACAAAATTCATGTGTTGAAATAAATATGTGTTGGATAAAAGTATCGTTTTTATCAAATATGTGAAGTGAAAATGGTTTTGAAGTCGAAGAATCGATTATATTTATATATATATATATAAATATAATTAAAATATATCGAATAACGAGGCTGCAGTTCGTGTTTTGAAATCGTGATTTCAAATGATTAGTGCGGGAGATCCGACCATCGGATTTCCCTGAAACTGAAACCGTTTGGTTCGCTTTGAAAATATCTTTCCAACGATACCCACTTTGTGAAAATCCCACAGTTGGATCGCCTGGAATTTTCAATTCAAATCTGAAGAAAAACAGCGCCAGAATCGATTATATTTATATGTACATAAATTTAATTAAATTAAATCGAATAACGACGCTGCAGTTCGTATTTTGAAATCGAAACTTCAAACGAGTGTACTGGCAGATCCGACCGTCGGATTTTCCCAAAACTAAAACTGTTGGATTCGTTTTGAAAAGATCTTTCTAATGATATAAAATTTGTGAAGATCCAACGGTTAGATTTTCATATATGTGTAAATAAAATATGAAGAAAAACAGCGCCACGGCCGCGTTATGGCCTGAAGCGTCGTTTGAATGAAATGGCTATTTTTAAATAAACAAAAATAGCGATAAATCGTTATAAAATATTATAGACGATAAGGAATGGAAATAAACCGAATTTACCCGGTTTAGTGGATATTTGATGGTTGAATGTGTGTGGCGTGAATTGTTATCGAATAATTTAACCATTGAAATAAATTGATTTAAATTCTAAATATACGTGAATTATTTGAAAAGGCCAAGTTAAATCTCATTTCAAATAATTGATCGGCGATAAGAAGTCGATGATGAAGACGGTGGATGAAGACCGGAGATCTTCACCTCGATTGGATGATAACTGACGTCTTGATTGGGAGGCGTCCCAAAATATAGATAATAAGTGGTGATCGTCCAGACGTACGTGGAGATCGATGGGTATGCGAGGTATATAGTGCCTCCAGTTTCGTTCAGACCCAGAACGAACTTGCAAATGGACTGTGTGTCTGACATTGGATTTTGTTCTATGCTGATTAATCTCTATTAAATATATATCTGTTTGGCGGCGGAGAATTTATTCTCTTTCTTAACGCCCTTCTCTGAGACGTACGGGTTCAGAGGTTATATATCGATAGAAATAAGTCGCATAGCGTGAATTGCCTGTGTGGCACGCCTAAGTGGCAGATGATCAAGACTTCTGTTGAAAAGCAAAGTCTTGTGGTTGATGATCAAAGCACGACCTGTGTGGCATAGCTTTGTTTGTAACGTTGATTCGCGAGCCTCACACCCCGGTATGAACTAGAAACGGTAGAGGACATCAGGGAGGGCATGCGTTTCCTTCTAGCTAGAGGTGGTGTCAGTGCTTAAACTGGCTGACATATATATTATTTTCACCTATGTGGTTGTTGTTGTTGCGAGGCGCCTCAAATATATCGGTGACAATATGAAGCCGATGGAGTCATTCGTTGGCTCATTTACGCCCCAAAGGGCGGGGAAACGCAGTGTTCAGGCATAACAATCCACATCGGTGGACCGGCCCTGATGATCCAAGGGGCAGTTGCGGCTGTTCCGGAGACATGGGCTAGACTGTCTCGAAGTCGGTAAGGACTATCTTTTGCCTTGGTTCATGACGGAAATCCAATTTCCACATACGTGACTTTGCGGTATTGATTGTATACCTATATATGGCGACATAGTGGTATAGGGCATTAATGCTGTCTATGATTGATACTTATGATTTGAAGTTGTTTTTGAAACATATAAATACTAGTAATAAATCAAATACTTTTGTTTTATTCGTATCAAGCATATTTTGGCCATTATAAGTTAAAAACTCTATCCTCCAGTTTGCGTTGCATTGTGTGATGGGAACTAAGTCTTATAATGGCTTCATTTTTATAAAAAGCATTGCGATGTTTAAAAGATTTACTTGTCGTAAAGCACTGGAAATCCAATGGAGTAAACCCATTCCGCGAAAGTGGCGTGATCCTGTGATTAGCCATATTATAAAATGTGTTAAGTAGATTTCTCATACCAGCCCCATGACTGACTCGTAGTTTGTTTCACTTGCAAACTCGGGTGCCCCTTTTTTCTACACGGGCAGCCTTGTATTTAGGTTTTAGCAGGATCTTTCTGGATAGCTGGAGCTGAAGATGGATTCTATGATTTATCGCTTTTTATGCTGTTCAGCTCCTATTGTACATATTATGTTTGTTTTCCGCTGTAGACATTTGTGTGTAGCTGAACTGTATTTGTACTAAGTGTGATCCTGTATACTATGTAACTCTGATGATTATTTTTATCCAGTGTATTCTATTGTACATTATCTGGTGTATTTATTTATTTTTGTTCTGCTGTTATCTATTTATGTGTTATATTCCAAAGATGACCCTTGCCACCGTCGGACGGGGTTTTTGGGTCGTCACAACGTGGTATCAGAGCTTTGTTTAAGCTTAGTTATGGACTATAACATATTAACGAACCCGTCAGAAATAGAACCAGTAGTGTTCTAGGACGAATAACTCATTATAGATAGGATCAGTAATGTCCTAGTATGAGTATAGCAGAATCAGAATAACTCGTTAGAGATGGGGTCAAAAGTGCCCTAGAACGAGTTGAAGTTATATGTTAGTAAATAGCGTATTTGTAATTATATATATAGTCTGGTTTTAGAAATATGATTTTTGAATATATAAAAGATATATTTGAAAGGTTAAAAACAAATTGATTGTTGTTTGTGTTGTGTGATAGTAGATAGGATTAATTAATTTGTTAGAACGATAGTTAATTTAATCAAGAAGAGAATGATGGTAAATTTATGAAACTAAATCAAGTATGGAACTGATTTAAAAATAGATAGAAATATATATATGTGCGTTATATATGTTTGAACAGGTAAAAGGATTAGCTGTTGAGTAAAGAATTTATTTGCGTGCCCGACAAATAGGTAAACCTTAATGAGTTGGATGCGCAATTTTATTATTATATCAACTCCTGTGAATGCCATTGGATGCGGAGTGTTGGTTGTTCTGTGTGTAATAATAAATGTTGCCATAGGATAGTAACAATTAATTTGGAACTACACTACATGGCATACTTCTTGAAGATAGACATACTTTATCATATACCACATAAGCATTTGGAGCTTGTGTGACGAGGTTGAAGATTTACCATACGAGCGAGAGGCTTGTATGGCGATGACTATATATTACAGGTTGAACTGAAGACTGATATGGACCATATAAGATATAAAGGTAAAACGGCCAGATTAATAAAAACCCCACACGGGTCTGGAGATGACAATAAACACGTCTCTCTGGTCATTAAGGCACAAAAACCATTTATAGGGTGACGAGAATTTATTCTCTGGAGTTATGATCTATACACACTCCCCTGTGGACACCGGAATATATCACTATAAATATGTGCATGCTTATTAGGATTTATTGGGTACCTAATACGGCCCAATAAATTTCCAAACCCCTCCCCGTACAAAGGAGGTTATGGCGAAATTTTTCGAAAATTTAGGGTGTTAGCCAAATTTTTGATAAATCTGAAAATTCTTAGAAACTGAAAATTTGAAGAATGGAAGCCAGATTGAAAGTAGAGTTGATTAATCAAACCACTTTCGACTTTGTTCCTTTTCGGGGATGAAAAGTTTTAAGTGGGGGAGATTATAACAACCCAGAAAGCCAATTTAAAAAATTTTAATTGGTTATTTTAGTGAATTTTAAATATTTAAAATAAATATTTTAAATAATAACGACGAAAAGTGCGTTTGAATCGATGTTTGACAATAAATATAATTAATTTTAATTATAAAAAAGGCTTGAAACGGCGCGACAGTTTCAAAATTTGAATTCAAACTTTGAATGACTGTACCGGATGCAAAACAAAACGGATTTTAGTGAAACAAAAAATATTCAAATCTATTAGTAAATATATTTCTAACGAATCTGAAAAATCGAAGTTTCATAGTGGGAGTCAAAAGTTATGGCCAAATGAATTTTCAGAAAGGTCGCTATAGAGTTTATATAGCCCGTGAAAATGGCATTTTGCAAACGACCTCAGAATTCGACGAAACCACTTTTGTTAGATCCGGGATGTCAAATTATTGCTAGGTTTCAAATTTCATAAATTTTGAAGCTAGTATGTGAGTGTGGCAAAGGAAAATGTGTTTGGTCGATTTCAGTTAAATTGGATCGACCAGAAAAGGGCCATTTTTCAAACGACCTCAGAATTTGACGAAACTAGTTTTGTTGGGACCGTATCGTCAAAACATAGCTAGATTTATTTTTGGGAATTTTTAGAATCAGTATGTGGCCCCGGAAAATTGAAATGTATGTTCAAATTAAATATTGAATGTGTTATATTTTAATTTGGAGGAAAACTGACTGAAACAGTCGAATGGGCCTACGAAACATATCCCATTGTGTTCGGAATCGGGGTAATTAGCTATGGACGACAGTCGTTGGGTTTGGATTGGAGTTCGTGTGAGGCAGGGGTATTTTTGGGCTTTTAAAAATATATAAATAAATAAATAAATCTGATAGGCCAATCACTTTTCTCTCTCCCCGTCAAACCTTCAGATCGAAGGCGTAAAGTATCTCAATCCTTCCCATCCATTTTCTGGCCAAACCACTTCGATTCAGACCTCGACCCAGTTGAGGATTTTGAAGCGCTCGGCGAGAGCTTCAAACCCATACCCACCACCATCAGTTTCGTCGCCAGTTGGAGGAGAATTACCTCCGGGAAGGTGCGGCCTTTCAACCGCCGCTGCCGACGTTAGGGACCACCGAGTGGGCCTAATCCACCGCGCGCAGGTGTGCCCTCCGCCCCCCTTCGACGCTGCGTAGCCCGATCGTCCAACCCCTTCACGGATTTCACGAAAAATCAATACCTAATTTCGAACCAATTCTGAGAGGTAACATTTTAAATTATATTAAACTATTTAATAGCACTTTAAAGCGCTACGGTTTACGATTTCGATATAAAAATCATATCTTTTTCGTTTCTTGACGAAATTCAGTGAAATAAGAGACAATGGACTTGTAAGGACGCCTTCTACATTCTAGAAGAGACCGGATATTTTTCTGAGCCTTCTGCTATTTTTGGTGGAGTGGAACCCAATGTGAGATTTCTGAATTATAAACAATATGGAAATGACGATGTATAAATTATATATTCGAAGTATGAGTTATATAAGCGTTGTACACCTCACGTATAAGCGTTGTATAAGTTGTATGTTCGATGTATAAGTTATATATGCGTTGTAAAAATTATATATGTGTTGAAATAGAAGTGAAATATACTTATATATATATACACGCCCCTCGTCCACAAACCATGGACGATATTTATTGGTTATGATTGGTGTGAAAATTGGTTGATAGCGAATGGTTGATTAGAATTGTTTGTGGTTGAAATTGATTGATTGTGATTGAAAAATACCCGTTTGTGGTTGAGAATTATTTGGTTGAAACCACATAGGATTAGTTTGTGGAAAAGGAAAGAAAATATAAACATGCCGCCTGCGTGCGAACTAGATGCATGAAATTCCCATTGTCAAAAGCTGCAAGGTTTTAAGGTAGAGCGAGGAGCCGTACTAGGGACGGTCTCGGTTTTAACTACCCTGCCGTTATGCTGCTGAAATTTTCTGAAATATTTCTGTGTTTGATTTATATTTATGTGTTGAATGTTGAAATTAAAGTCATTTGTTGAATGTTGAAACAAAATTCATGTGTTGAAATAAATTCATGTGTTGAATAGAAATTCATGTGTTGAAATAAATTCATGTGTTGCATGGAGTTCGTGTATTGAATAAATTCTTTGAAAGATAAAAATAACATTTTTACCTTATATATAAACTATATAAAATAATCGTGTTTTGAAATAAAAAATTTTGCAGTAAAAATCACATTTTTATTATATATATATAAATAAACCATATAAAATAATCGTGTTTTGAAATAAATTGTTTTGCAATAAAAATCACATTTTTATTATATATATATAAACTATAGAAAATATTCATGTGTTGAATGTTGAAATAAAATTCATGTGTTGAATAGAAATTCCTACATGGAAATAAAAAAAAATCATGTGTCGAATAGAAATTCCTATGTGGAAATAAAATAAACAAAATTCATGTGTTGAAATAAATATGTGTTGGATAAAAGTATCGTTTTTATCAAATAAGTGAAGTGAAAATGGTTTTGAAGTCGAAGAATCAATTATATTTATATACATATATATAGACATAATTAAAATATATCGAATAACGAGGCTATAGTTCGTGTGTTGAAACTGTGATTTCAAACGATTAGTGCGGGAGATCCGACCATCGGATTTCCCCGAAACCGAAACCATTTGGTTCGCTTTGGAAATATCTTCCCAACGATACCCATTTTGTGAAAATCCAACGGTTGGATTGTCTAGAATGTTTAATTCAAATCTGAAGTAAAACAGCACCAGAATCGATTATATTTATATATATATATATATATATATAAATATAATTAAATTAAATCGAATAACGACGCTGCAGTTCGTATTTTGAAATCGAAACTTCAAACGAGTGTACCGGGAGATCCGACCGTCGGATTTTCCCAAAACTGAAACCGTTGGATTCATTTTGAAAAGATCTTTCTAATGATATAAATTTTTTGAAGATCCAACAGTTAGATTTTCAGATATGTGTAAATGAAATCTAAAGAAAAACAGCGCCACGGCCGCGTTATGGCCCGAAGCGTCGTTTGATTGAAATGACTATTTTTAAATAAATAAATATAGCGATAAATCATTATAAAATATTATAAACTATATGGAATGCAAATAAACCGAATTTACCCGGTTTAGTGGATATTTGATGGTTGAATATATGTAGCGTGAATTGTTGTCGAATAATTTAACCATTGAAATAAATTGATTTAAATTCTAAATATACGTGAATTATTTGAAAAGGCCGAGTTAAATCTCATTTCAAATAATTGATCGGCGATAAGAAGTCGATGATGAAGATGGTGGATGAAGACCGGAGATCTTCACCTCGGTTGGATGATAACTGACGTCTTGATTGGGAGGCATCCCGAAATATAGATAATAAGTGGTGATCGTCCAGAGTACGTGGAGATCGATGGGTATGCGAGGTATATAGTGCCTCCGGTTTCGTTCAGACCCAGAACGAACTTGAAAATGGACTGTGTGTCTAACATTGGATTTTGTTCTGTGCTGATTGATCTCTATTAAATATATATCTGTTTGGCGGCGGAGAATTTATTCTCTTGCTTAACGCCCTTCTCTGAGACGTACGAGTTCAGAGGTTATATATCGATAGAAATCAGTCGCATAGCGTGAATTGCCTGTATGGCACGCCTAAGTGGCAGATGATCAAGACTTCTGTTGAAAAGCAAAGTCTTGTGGGTTATGATCAAAGCACGGCCTGTGTGGCATAGCTTTGTGTGTAACGTTGATTCGCGAGCCTCACACCCCGGTATGAACCAAAAACGGGAGAGGACATCAGGAGGGCATGTGTTTCCTTCTAGCTAGAGATGGTGTCAGTGCTTAAACCGGCTGACATATATATTATTTTCACCTGTGTGGTTGTTGCTGTTGCGAGGCGCCTCGGATATATCGGTGACTATGTGAAGCCGATGGAGTCATTCGTTGGCTCATTTACGCCCCAAAGGGCAGGGAAAGCAGTGTTCAGGCATAACAATCCACATCGGTGGACCAGCCCTGACGATCCAAGGGGCAGTTGCGGCTGTTCCGGAGACATGGGCTAGATTGTCTCGAAGTCGGTAAGGACTATCTTTTGCCTTGGTTCATGATGGAAATCCAATTTCCAAATACGTGACTTTGCGGTTTGATTTGTATACCTATATATGGCGACATAGTGGTATGGGGCATTAATGCCGTCTATGATTGATACTTATGATTTGAATTTGTTTTTGGAACATATAAACACTAGTAATAATATCAAATACTTTTGTTTAATTCATATCAAGCATATTTTGGCCATTATAAGGTAAAAACTCTATCCTCCAGTTTGTGTTGCATTGTGTGATGGGAACTGAGTCTTATAATGGCTTCATTTTTATAAAAAGCATTGCGATGTTTAAAAGATTTACTTGTCGTAAAGCACTGGCAGTCCAATGGAGTAAACCCGTTCCGCGAAAGTGGCGTGGTCCTGTGATTAGCCATATTATAAAATGTGTTAAGTAGATTTCTCATACTAGTCCCATGACTGACTCGTAGTTTGTTTCACTTGCAAACTCGGGTGCCCTTTTTTTCTACATGGGCAGCCTTGTATTCAGGTTTTAGCAGGCTCTTTCTGGATAGCTGGAGCTGAAGATGGATTCTATCATTTATCTCTTTTTATGCTGTTCAGCTCCTATTGTACATATTATGTTTGTTTTCCGCTGTAGACATTTATGTATAGCTGAACTATATTTGTACAAAGTATGATCCTATATACTGTGTAACTCTAATGATTATGTTTATCCAGTGTATTCTATTGTACATTATTTGGTGTATTTATTTATTTCTGTTCTGTTGTTATCTGTTTATGTGTTATATTCCAAAGATGACCCTTTCCACTGTCGTACGGGGTTTTGGGGTCGTCACATATGTACTTGTATATGATTGAAACTTGACGTGTTATCATGTGGATGTTGCATTTGTATGAATGATTGTGAACTCATGTAGAAAGTATGGTTAGGGAAGATTGCATACATTATGGACGCATGACACCGACATGACTTGCATTAAGGAGGTCAACTGAATTAGTTGACCGCCTGATTTTGCATTAGATAAGGACATGTACACACATTATGCATATGATCATGAAGCATTAGAAGTCTTTTAAGGACAATGGACGCATGTGTTTGATGGTTGAGTAGATGGACGATTGGATGGTAGGATATACGTTCTTCTTGACTTGAAGATTTTGGGGACGAAATCCTTTAAGGAGGGGAGAATGTAACACCCCGTATTTTCGGTAAACATTAAAGTTACAAATTAAAGAATAATTAATTTCAAATGTAAGAATTAAAGGAAATGGGTTATGCCATTGCGTTCGTCTCAAAATTCTGCTGGAGATAGAGTCCGAGTTTGCGCAAATCGGATTCTGTACAAAGGAGTTATGACCTTCAGAAGATTCAAGAATTTAAATAAACAGTTCAGAATATAGTTCAGAAATTCAAAATCGGAAGTTGAAGCGGGCTGGGCGGGAAATTTCCCGCCCAACACTAGGTCGACCAGGACGTCGACCAGGGGGTCGACCTCCCCCCATACAGGTCGACCTGGGGGTCGACCTCCCCCCATACAGGTCGACCTGGGGGTCGACCTCCCCCTTGGATCAGATCTAAAATTTGACGTGTTTTATCCTATGACGAATTTTTGTGGCATTAGGGCTTGCGTGGCACATTCTGGCTGGTTCTCTTAGGTTTGTATGGCTTTGATTTGCTCTAGGTTAATCTGACGGCTCCTATTAAATCAAACTTCTATATAAGCAACCTAAATCTAAACCCTAAAGCCATACAAAAATATTCCTACGACCGTCATGCTGTCAACACTCAACCTAGAGTAGCCGCCATTCTCATTCAACTAAAAAGCAAGTAGGAATTGCAAATCAAATCTAATTCAACTAAGAGAATTCAATGTCTACAACAAAGGAGAGTTATTCAAATTCAGAATACAGATCCTAGAACTCAAGACTAGCCTCCTTTTTGTAAGTCCAGTTATCATTTAGACCTAAACGATGTTAGAATTATGACTAAATAACTGGATATAGAACATCACCTAATGTAAATCTATGTCTATCCTTTTTGTTAAAACTGAATTGATTGAGACTATGATTCTTCTTATGCTAAGTTGTGAATCTTGTTTTACGATGATCAAAGTTAAATGCTTTGGACCCATGTATTGTATAATTTGCAAATGACATATATGTTGTGTAGTTTAGGGATGACATATTATACTTTGGTAATGACATATCACGTGGAATACATTGGAGATGACATGTTATGTTGATGACATAAATTGGTGATGACATATCATTATTTGGCGATGGTATATCATATTGTGTAGTTTGGCAATGACAAATCATATTGTATAATTTGTCGATGGATATCACGTTGTGTAAATTTTGGCAATGACATTTCATGTTGCATGATTTGATAATAACACCTATATGTTATATGACAATTTGGTAATTTTGTTATGGTTATGCAAGTCCAACCATGTTCACATATATGACCAAAACTACATGCTAATATGATTAGGTTCATGTTAGATTAGATCCAACTAATTTGCGAAGTTCATAATTACATGCCTAATGTTAAGTTTATGCAGTTCCATGTAAAAACCCTATTTCTTGATCCATGTTAAGTAGACCTAAATTTGCAAGTTCATAATTGAACGTGTATTGTTCTATGCCAAGTTCACATGATACATGTGTAGTTAAATCCATATTTTTTTGATGTTGGAATTATTACATGTTCCTCTTTTTACCCTTTTGTGTATAAGTTAGGCTATGTATCGAGCCTCGCATTTTATGTGATTCATGCGAACGTTTAACGGGGGTAACATTGGGGGTAAAATATGAAATTATATATAGTTGGCATATTTGGCTCATGAACAAGAAAATGTTTTATGGCATAAAGTGGTATAAATTTTTTTACCTAAAAATTTTGAACTTGATTTAAAAAGGAAAGTGGGGCTTGACTTGAATGACAATAATTTACATATAAATATAAAGAAGTAAATAAGTAAATTTAGAAAAGACGAATATGCCTTACCCGAGGTTAGATTGAGTTACGGTGTAAGACTGCCCGGAACCGCCAGGCACATCCAGCAATCGTAACAATATATATTTAATGTGGGAGGTTAGTGCATCAAGCCCAAAGGAACCCGAGGTTAGACTGAGTTGCGGTGTAAAATTACCCGGACCCTACTGGCACATCCAGTAACCGCAACAATATCTGTCTAATGTGAGTGGTTGGTGCTTTAATAAATGAATTAAAGCTAAGTCAGGAATGGTAGGGTTAAGTTAATTAAGGAAACACTTAACCGTTGCAACATGTTAACTAAACTGATGGGTGGGGTTAGGTTAACTTGGACACTTAACCAATTTAACATGTTGACTAAGAAACCCTAGTAACGGGGACCCATTTCAATATTAGCCCACATAGATGTATCATGGTACCTTGAACTAGGCAGGGTGGGGCACGATTACTGGGCTGATTATAAGCGGTCAGAACGACGGTGGTTGGTGCGTCAGTGTAGGTTCCGAGGAAGCATGGGCGTGCACGTACACCGAAGTGGAAAAAGCAGGCACTGGGCATCAGTAGTTATACACTATGCATCTTGAATCGTGATGGGTTGCCACCATAGGATTTGGTACACCCCATGGTGGGACCAACACAGGTATCTACAATAGAGCGGGGCCGTATGACACAAGTGGTAAATGCGTGCAAGTAGGAGCCGATCAATGAAAAAGGGATCACTGGGTTTTGAACTCACGATAATGGTTAAAATATCTAGTAGGTGCAGAGAATATGGACATGAGTGAAATAGTATGATTAGTTTATCTTGCCTTGTTTGAATGCCTTGTTTAGCTTACCTTATCCTATGTTACCTTATTTCCTTATTATTGCCATGTGTCAAGCTTATTCAAGTCATGGTTCTCTTATCCGTTTACAAGCTGAATAATCACCGGACTTACCAGACTTATGTCTGACCCATTTTCTTTCGCTCTCTTTTCTTCCGTTTCCCCTCAGGTACCAAGGGAGGGAATAGCTCAGCCTAATTTGGGCCGTTCATCTTTCCAAGCTTGAAGACTCTGTGATGTATAGCTTGGAACTTCTTATCTTTGGCTATGGCTTTGGACACACTACTACTTGGGGATTTATGCAGTTTTATTGTGTTTTATGCTTCTTTATGTAATAATCAAGACAGAGATTTTGATGTAGTGATTTGGAAGGTTGTTTGAAATAGTTTGCAGTAATGTTTTGTTATGAACCACGTTTGAAATAAAGTTTGTTTTTCCACTGCTTATATACATATCTGTCTTGTAAATTATCTATGTCTTTTACCTATAATGCTCCACCAAAGTTAAGGCATTCCCTTCATGAGTGACCTTAATGGAGGTGGGGTGTTTCAGGGACTTCGTTCATGGATGGTCAGATTAAGAGTGTTTGGGGTGGTGCAAGTCATAAAATGTAGTTTGATACAGATTTGATCACTATAAAATTTGATACGGGTTATAGCCCAATTTTATATCCGATCCGTGTGTGCCAAATTCGCTGATATGGTGTAGTGTAAATGTGTATATTTTATTTGCTTACTTATCTAGTTTTCCATTTAAAATAATTGATATTTTGTATTTATAGCTTTGTTTTCAGATTGTTGATAAAAAGCATGGTTTAAAGCATTTGATGGATAAAGCATGAAGAATTTTCTTCAAAAGAGTGAACTTTGAAATTACTAAAGCTTTAAGAGTTTAAAGCTTGAAGAACGTCTGCAAATAGAGTTCAAATAGGTAGATTTGGCTCATTGAAGACTCATGTTGCGTTCACATTGGCTCAGTTGCAAGGCCTCTCACTCTACAACTGCGTTCACATTGGCTAATTTGCAAGGCCTCTCACTCTACAGCTGCGTTTACACTGGCTTATGTGTTATTTGTGCTAAATCTTTAGTCCTACATTGTGTAATTAGCCAATTAGTCCTTGTCATATCAGCTATAAATACATTGTATCTCATTCATTTAAAAACACATTGGGTTTTATTCCGTATAACTTCTCTCGGAATAAAATCATTCTTCTCCTTCTCTTCTTAGTTGTTATTTTATTTATGTTTATGTTTATTTTCTTTTACTCTTCTTGTTTGGCTATGTCTAGTTAATCTCCTTTAATTAGGGGGTGATGACGCTTAAATTAGATTCAATATGAATCACATAGCCAAAGAGATTAGGACTTCATGTATATAGATCTAGATCTGAACCTTCATATTCTGTGTTGTTTAAGAGTTATGCTCCTTCATATGGTATATTCAAGTTCGCTCTATCGCTTATCATATTTGGATCTAATTTTTAGGGGTTTAGAAATAAAATATTGAATCTATCATGATAGCCTATGGTTATTTAAGAGCTTAGCTCCTGCATAGGCTATACTTGTCGTTATTCACATATTTGTTTCTAAAAACCTAATTATCGTTGATTCATGTTTGTGACAGAAACATGAATTAGATTTGTATTAATATATTTGGTTATTAATTCATGTTAATGTAGTTTATGTCATTGATTCCTAATTGTTTTCATTTATTATTAAAAACTCTCTTTTTGTTTATTATCTGTTATTTTTAAACAATCAAAATTTCGGAATAACTTGATTGGATTTATTAGTAAAATAATTTTTGGTTCCAGAGTTCGACACCCTTTACAACAACCCTTGTTGTTTAGGAAAGACGAACAAATTAAACAATTGTTTACAGTTGTTAATTTGTTGCCAAACACTATCCTTTGCTACCCTTAATTGGTGAAATCCCGATGCCAAATCCATCTGAGAAAACACTTTAGCTTCATGAAGCTGATCGAAAAAGTCATCGATCCTCGGTAACCGATACTTGTTCTTGTTGGTCACCTTATTCAGTTCACGATACTCAACACATAATCTCACTGAGCCATCCACCTTGGTTGCAAACACAACTGGTTCACCCCATTCGGATACACTTCTCTGAATGATTTTTTTTCTTAAAAGGTCACAAACATGAACCTCTAACTCTCGTTATTCCTTAGGCACCATCTGCTTAAGAGGCATAACGATAGGTCTAACGCCCTCGACCAAATCGATCCTAAACTCACACCATGCGACGGCAAACCTTTTGAATTCCTTAAAGACATACTTAAACTAATTATTGGTCAGCATAGAGGACAAGTCTTCCTGTGGAATCTCAAGCGAATATAAATAGCTCACGAAGACACCATCTTCGAGCTTACATCGAATCAAATCCTTTTGCCCTTCCACATCCCTGACCCTCACTTCTAGCTTCTCACAATTCATTCTTACCGCATACCTCTTGAGCCAATCCATGTCCAAGATAGTCTCAAAACCAGAGCCAATCCATGCCCAACATAGTCCCAAACCCAGCGAAGTTAAGAACAAAGCAATCACGCACAAAAGAGCAACCATGACTCGACAACAATAGATCATGACACAACATGCACAAACTGGACGAACCACCAGCTGGATTAGCCACAATCAAAGGTCTATCACAAATCTCGGGCTCTACACCCAAACGACACACAAGCTCATTACAAATAAAAGAATGCGATGCTTCGGTGTCAAACAACACTCAAGTTGAAACACCTTGAACAGAAAGAGCACCTCAGACGATGACACCCTTTCCTTTCTCCTCTGTAATAGGAGCTCTTGAAGAAGATGGCACAACTTCCAAAGCATAAGCCTTCACAGCCAGTTTACCCTTAGCAGATTCTGGACAATCCTTCTTCATATTCCCAAGATTTCTACACTTGAAGCACTTCTTCTCAACTTTGGGATTCTTGCACACATTAGAGAAACAACCCTTATGTTGGCAGTTATAGCAAACCACCTCACTCTTAGGATTCTTCTTGCTATCCTTTCCTTTCTGCTGCTGTTGCTTCCTCTTTTTGTTGTTATTACCACCATGCTATGGTTTTAGAGCTTCCTTAGATGCAGCAATAACAACTTCTTCTTTTGGAAACAAGCTTTCATGTCTCATGGCTTTTTCCATAAGCTTCTCAAATGAATCATCAAGATGTTCCACCAACGGTCTTCCTATGTTGGTATCCAGACCCATAACAAACTTCTCATTCTTTTGATAGGGTGTATCAATGTATGAACGAGCATATGTGGACAAGGCCTCAAAATCCGAAACATAATCAAGCACCGGCCTACCATTCCTTCAACTCCACAAATTTATTAAATAGAGTAGACTTTTGAGCAGTGGAGATAAATTTGTCTCGAATTTAACTTGGAACTGTTCCCAAGTTATTTTCGCTTTTAGAGTCTCAAATGTAAACAAATTCAGCCACTCCATGGCCATGCCCTACAATTGCATTGATGCAAGCTTTCTTTTATTTGCAACATCCATTCCCAAATCTCCAAAAATACGAACACAAGAATCTAACCACCTCTGGACTTCTTTAGTTAGCTCCGTTCCTTTGAATGGTTTTCCTCCAAGATATGTGTAATCTTTGCATAGCTTCACGAAACCCACAACCCTAGGAACCTGCACCCCTACATCTACTGTGGATGCTACTGGAGTGGGTACACATCTCAAGAATGATTCCATCATGGCCTCAAACATGGCTGGGTAGTCAGGTGTACAGCCATTTCTCCCTACAGGAACAGCACCCTCCCTAATAGTATGTCTTGAAGTCCGTCGACTCATTCTAGATCTACAAATTAGAATGATTAGTCGCTTGAAAGAAAAATTGCTAAAGGAGTACAAACGCTACTATACTACATAGTATTATACAGTACACATCCAACAGAAATCTACAAATACGTATCTCATATGTTATTACGTCTTCGAACTCTGGCTAAAATCGATTAACCAGAGATCTGATACCAAATGTGATGACCGCCCGTAACTCCTACACTAAGCAAGAGAAATAACGCATTGAAAGATGTGCCAGGCAGCAATGGACGATCATCATGGTATGAAACATAATTGGAACCTGTCGTATAACTCACAGCGCAAGGATAAAGTATATTAGAACATATACAGCAGGCAATAATAATGAAGATATTTGAGCAGAAAAACTCCGAACTTTCATAAAAACTATAAAGTATATCCAAACACCAGGATTACAACATATAAGTCTGTATAAATTTGCCTCACTATAGCACTCAGAGTCAAACATCAAACAGAGGAAACAAAGGATACTATATATAGTAGGAAACGTAATACGCCAGCCTCCTGCTCGCCACCGAACTGCAACATCGTCCTCACCAAGATATCACTTGTCACCTAGTCTGCTTATCCACAACAGGATGAACAACCTAAGGGAATAAGAGGGAAACATAAAACCTTGAGTCAGACAACAGTTTTAGTGAGCGATAAAACAGCTAACAAACATCATCAATAATGTATATGAGAATATGTAGATAAACAAATTAACACCAGAGAAGAACTCAACCTTATCTTCCACACATCGGACAGTGATAGCCTTTACTAACAAGCATTTTAACCACACATCCATGGCAGCCAGAACTCCCATTCAATCATGGCAATCAAAAGCATTCAAACACTAGCACTTATAGCATCTAGATTATATATCTCACATAAACCATCCTAATTGAATTCAACATCCCTCAAGCACAAGCCCTAGAGGCCTAAATCAATATCAGACAGGCACGCAAGAAACATCTCCTTCGACATTAGACAATCTATGTGAGATGGTACAGACGAAACAACCAATCACCCATGTCAGACTCTAGCTGTCACTGCCAATCCCGCTTCGAAACCATCGTTAACGTATGAGGCCAACCCTGCCATATGTCAAGGGCTAATGGTAACCCTGGTTCTAGCAAAAACTCCATACGTTTTTAAACGATACGTACCTAGGCCTTTCAACGATACCTAAGGTACTCGACCATACAACTGGTCTCGGAATGTACCCTTGCTTCGAGTCCGCAAGAACATACTACAACGATAATTCCTTGACCTTCAGTATTTCTAGTTGTCATCGACAGTGACCGTCTAACCATTATCAACCAACTCAGAACACCTTTGAGTTGTCATCGCATCCGCTGCATTTCAACGATCAACGAATGCATCACATCACTTCGACATTCCCCATTGAATTCACTTCAAAGTTAGAATGTTACTGAACTAAACAACACTAATATAGGTCCAAAACAATCCATAGCATTCACACATTCACAACGGAAACAAAGCACAACGTTTATGTCGTCGACCATAGCGTTTCAAAGCGCTGCCATAACCTTAAGTACATGCCGATCCATTATGCAGAAAAGTGTACCAACCCGCCCTCCAGAAGTCACGACCAATCCACCCCCTGGAGCATTTGACCGATGCATCACCAAAACATACCGACAGACCCATCATGTACTGATCCATCCACTTGAACCCGTCTCGACCGATCCATACACCTTCAATTTGACCGACCCATTTGATGATGCTGACCCATCAAGCATTACTAAGGTCGATCCATGCCTTATGCCTCCCGACCGATCCATGGCCCATACTACATGACTGATCCATCTCCAGTCTGACAATCAATCCCCTAACTTGTTCTCCAAGCCACACCACAACCGACCCATTCAATCCCGTCCGATCCATCTCCAATCCGACCGATCCATCACTTGGACAGACCCAAATCATCTCCAAACTTAACCAAAACTTCGCCAGACAATAATATCGACGAAACCAACTCATCCAATTCATCGAATACAACCATAAACATGTTATGAAATCATTAACAACTCGAGAATGACAATTATGACCAATAATTACGTAAATTCGCCGAAATCATAATAAATGAACATATGAACTAAATTATGGATCTAACTTGCATAAACATATGAAAATACATGGAAATTACTGGTTTTAAGTTGCTAAATTAGATCATATGGCGATTCATATGAAAATAGACTTACCATGATGTAGATCTAGGAGAAAACACTTGAAAATGATGAAATTGTACTCAAACAACTCATATACTTGAAAATGATATAGATTTAGATGCATATCACTCACCAAATCTCTAAAACAACCCAAAAACACTTAGATCTAGATCCAAATAGCGAAGAATTTTCTCTAAACTCTTTGATTCGATGAACTCTCTCTTGAAACAGTGTAGATCTAGCTTCAGATGATGTAGATCTTCGATTCTCTAAGCTATAATAGTGGAAAGGTGTAGAAGATAGAGAAATGGAGGACCTCTAGCTCTTCCAAATGAGAGAATGGAGAAAGTAAACTATTCTTCATGCCTCATACTCCCTATTTGTAGTCTTCCACCAGCCCACTAATGGGCCTCTCCAAGTCATCCCATTTTGGCTTACAAAATCTGAACAGCCAATTGTAAAACCTTAAAACAGCGATTCCTCCCAAATCGTTGAGCCAAAACTTTAATGAGACTACTCTACTGAATGGGAATTATCATTTCCTTTCCAATGAGACTGATCTCAGTACCTGATTCGATCCGAGTCAAAAGTTGTGCCTTGTACAAAACTAAGCAGGGCAAAATGGCCACAAACAAAATTGGTAAAAATTAAAAATTATGGAAATTCTCACATCCCCATAAATAATATATTAAAATATGAGAATGATCCAACCCTCAGGGAATAAAATAAATATATTTCACGATCCTCTGATACGTAAAATGCGGGTTGTTACAGGATAGCTCCAAATGCGTTTGATGAGGTTGTCCGAATGGGTGAGAGTACTATTAGCTTATGTCTTGAAAGGTTTTGTGTAACCATCATTGAATTGTATGGTGAGGAGTATCTACGTGCTCCAACGCAAAGCGATGTCAACAAATTGAAAACGTTAGGTGCCAAAAGAGGATGTCCCGGCATGTTAGGAAGTCTATAATGTATGCATTGGGAATGGAAAAATTGTCCCATAGCATGGCACGGTCAGTTTATTGGACATTACTCCAAAGAGACAATGATACTTGAAGTTGTTGCTTAACATGATCTATTGTTTTGGCATGCATTTTTCGGATGTCCAGGTTCAATGAACGATATTAACATACTTCACCAATCACATTTGTTTAAAAACCTTACACATAGAAAAGCACCTGCATGTGATTTTAATATTGCAGGAAATACAAATGACCTGGGGTACTATTTAGCAGATGGCATCTATCTTTCTTGGGGTACTCATGTCAAAACTATTTCAACTCATGAAACAGAAAAAGAAAATTACTATTCTAAAAGGCAAGAGGCTGTGAGAAAAGACATAGAACGTGCTTTTGGGGTTCTGCAAGCAAGGTTTTACCCCTATCAAATTGTTTAAGCCATGGGTTTTGAGCAACATTATGCGAGCTTGTATTATAATGCATAATATGATTACTGGAGAATAAAGAGGAAAATTTCCATCTTATTTGGGATATGATCCAGATAACACCGCAATAGCTGTTGCTGATAGAAATCCAGCAACTATTGAGGTATTTCTAAGCCGTCTGCGTAAAATAAGATATAGAGAGATACAAAATAATCTGCAAGAAGACCTGGTTGAACATTTATGGCATCTGAAAGGAAATGCTTAGGTGTAGTCTATGCATTTGTTGAACTATTTTATTGTTGTAGTACTCGATGATTGTATTGTGTTGTTTACTTAAATATATCTCATTTCTATTTTCTGTTGTAGTCAATATTCAAAATTCACTAGAGGACGACCCAAATGTTTTAACTCCCTCAAATTTTAATAGGAGCCGACCTAGATTCAAACCATCCGAGAAATCAATTCAAAGACAACTTTAACTATTTCCGATATGATACTAACTAATATTGTCAGCGCTTAGTCCAATGTACGTGTCATGATGACTTTTAATGTTCATAGACTAGTCATGTCAGTGCGTGGGACAATGTACTATTCATACAACGATGAATTTAAATTAAACTCTACGGATACATTCCAACATTGCAAATACATAAACCAAAAGATACCTACTGAAGGAAGCACATAATCTAATGATATATTACTTAAACTGTATAATATGAGTGTACCGTAACCCGTACGCTCCATGACCGACGAAGTTTGACCGGTACTTGAAATGATAGAGTGAGTCGTACGTTGACCGTGCCAGTTGAAAAACATCATCCTTTTTTACCTTATTGATTACTTTGTGGTAATTCACACAATCTGTAGTAAATAAGCAGAATGCACTTATAGCGGCTAAATTGGTTCTCATTATTCTACAACCCGAAAGACTGTTGTGTTTTTCATTAAGGGTTGCCCAAAAATCTTGATCTACTTCTTCTTCCATATGTTGCATATCTACTTCAATGTAAGCCTTTATCAAAACGATGTAATCCGATGCAATCTAGTTTTCGTTTGCCATTTTGAAATGTTGTGGCACCCCATGTCCGTTAATGTCACTCTCTAACAAAACGCATTATGTTCCGTGAAGAATTATAGGTAAATACAAACATAAACATCACAAGATACATATAAAATAACAGCGGAAATTTAAAACTTTATTTTCCAATAGAAAACATCATGGTCCAAAATCCAGTTACAACATCAGTGTAAAATACTGAAAACCAATTACATCAATGAAAGTATCTGCCTTGTACTAAAAACATCAGAGTACATAAATATAAAATCATAGTCCTCAAAATGAGCCATAACAGAGTAGACAAATAGTCAAAGCGATACATCGAAGCAAATCCAAAATCCAAGCAGAAACAGAAGAGAGAATCCTAATCAAGCCTGAGCACTCCCACCCTGAGATCCTAGGGGGAAGGACGAGAGAGAAAAGGAAACAAAACAGGTCAGGCATAAAAACTACGCCATAAACTGCCTGATGTAATGAATTTGCAAGGTGTTGCCAGCCAAATGTGATGATAGCTATAATATTTTGGTCCTACTGCAATGTTCTATTTTTGATGTTACCTTAGCCATAAAAATGTGTTGCTCTAGCTAAACAAGTGTAACACGATGCAACATTTTGATACAGTTTTACCTTAGACATAAACATTTGCCACGTCATCAATCTACACCTATATAAACATGTATATCTATCTGTTAATTTACCTTCTAAAAACAACATCTATAGTTGACACCTCATTAATCTGTTAAGATCCCACACCACAATAGGAAATTAATTTCTCTGAGCCATTCTATTCCTCTTTTCTCAACTTCTCAAATCTGTTTATTCTCAACTTCTCATCGTCTTCAACTTCCCAAATCTGCTCATCCCAAAATTGCTCTTAAAAAAGGAATCGGATCTAAAAAAATACAAAATCTAGGATCTTTAGGCTAAAATTGGTCTAGTATACGCCATCTCATCATCTCTGAAGTGTTCAAATTTGTTTTGGTTTCTTCAGACGTTGATAGATGGGTTCGAAAGTGGAGTTGTATAGTTGAATTTTGGTGACTACCAAAGGGTAGAGGAAGGCACAGTGGTGCTGCCGTGGGTTCTTAGAGCAAGATCTATGTAGGCAAGGCACTGGGTGGGGCTAATGTGATGGAGTTTGGGTAACGTTTATGACAAATGCATCTTTACCTTATTTGATATTTTTATTTTTTCAGTTTTCATGCATATATTTGTGGTTTAGGATCGATAAATTTTGATTGTGAAACACATCCTCCAAGTGTTTGCATTGATGCTGCTTCAAAACCTCTAGCAATTGTTCCATGCTTCAAAACCGATCAAAGTCTGCTGTTTTTGCTATTCAAATTCATTTGGAGTTTATGCTACATTCTTCAGTTATTTGGGGATATACTATTGGAACGATCAAATGCAGCAGTGATGATGAAATATGTCAGTTTGAAGGATAATTTGATTATTTTAATGCACCTTCTTAGGGTAAGCGAACATTTGCACTACCTAAATCATGTTGTCTTTTAGTTTCTGTTGTAGTCTGGGTGAAGTTCATAACGTAACAATTATCAGACCATTGCTGTCAAATAATCAAAGTATTTGCGATTTGTTAACCATGTTTCTTTTTACCGGATAGTCGGTAGCAAGTAGTTTTGAGGTGGTTGATCGAATGATGCGGTTTTTAGGTATTGATGAAGGAGGATAAGTGCAGGCAAGGGGACACAAGGTGTTGGCAGTCAGAGAGGATGTATGTTTGTTAAAGAAGTGGAAGATTTGAAGTTTAATGTTCGTTGTTTTTGTTTATGGCTTTGGGTGATGATGGACTTGGTTTGCAGTGTCTCAAAGAAGGCTTGGTCCTCCAAAATCGGATGAATCAGGCGGTGCCCACTTATTAATCGCCACAGAGGCTAGGAGACCCCAGACCCCCACTAGTGCAGCGCGTAGACCCGGTGACGGCTCGCCTTCAGCTCGACATTTATTTGCCAGTGTTAGTGTCTGTATAAATTGAAACTGCCTATGTGACGAGTGAATTGAGTGATGTAGCGAGAAATATCTTAACATGTGATTGGCTATGTTATTAATTATGAATTATAAATGGTGAGTTAGAAATATGTACTATTTCAAATGTTGAAATAAAATATTTATTTGAATAAAAATACTGTTTGAATATTTAGTTCTGTGTAGTAGCATTTAATTCTCAATTTTGTTATATTATATATATATTTAAAAAAAATTAATATAAATATCTATAACAATATTTTTGGAATTTTGCTATAGACACCTAAAGATTTTGCTATAGACCTAAATAGGATTCTATTGCAACAATATCTGCTATGTTGCCTTAGATAGTCAAAATGTTGCCTTTGAGGTCTGCAACAACGGTGAAAATTGCATCACCCTAAAAACGTTGCCAAAGACCAATGTCAACATTTTTTGGGCCTGTGACAACAATTTTTTTCCGTTGTTTAAGGCCGTTTATGGCGTAGTGAAAGTCTGGCGAGTCCAGTTACTTTAATCATATAAATAAGTAAACGCATAATGATAGGCATATAAACTGAATGAGAGATAGAAGTATCATATGATAGGTATAATAGACTAAATGGAATGAGCAAGATGAATAGAACAGATTATGCTTCTCAAATACTTTTCTCTGCACCAATACTAGTATAACAGATATGATCCTCACATAAACATAACGGTAGACTTAGGTGTACTTCTAGTAACGGGTTTTACCCCAAACAGTAATAACAGGTACCCCCAACATATAAATAACGGGTGTTACCCCAACCATAAATAACGGGCACCTAAACAGGCAAGACTAGATGTACCCTAATTACTACCCTCAGTCGATCGGTTGCCTATCCCGCAAATACCCTGTGTCGGCCCCACAGTAGGATGTATCACTCCTTAAAGTGGCAACTCCCATATAGGCACAACCATATCTATTGGTGTTGTAGCGTCTTATTATCCCTGAGCAATCCAGACCCATGCACGCGCATGACTCCATTGGAACGCGCTATCAGAACACCTCTTCTAATATGAACCTCTTATAATCAGCTCAGTAAGCATGACTCGACCCCTACCTAGTGCGGGGTCTCCCTTTGATACCTGTATGGGTTACTGACTGATACGGGTCCCACACCACGGTTATACAAGCAACCCCTAGGCTTGCATCCCCACTACTAGGATTTTTACAGGTTATGCTTAACAGTTTAACAGGCCTGCATAAACCCCAACATATAAAATAGGTTAAGTTTATCGGGTTCGTATAACCCCCCACTAATTTAACATATTCACTTAACCCCCACAGATTAAAACAAGTTTACTAAACCTTTACTCAATTTAACGGGTTCATATAACCCCCACCAATTTAAACATGTTAAGTATTATAGTTTCATTATATGTTTCGCTTAATATAATTATTAAGCCTACAGATTTACATTCCCCAACCCTTATGTCATAATCTACAGTATAAGGTATGCCCCAAATTATTGTCATATATCACAGTATAGGTTATGCCCCCAAATCTCAGTCATGATTTATAATACAAGATATTCCTCGATTTAACTTTCCCAACTATTCCCAATTTCGTTCATTCGCATATTTCAGTGATAAGCCTAGGATCGAAGGTAGCCTGGCTATAAAAATAAAAAGGGAAAGAGGGAGAGAAGAGAACAGAAATAGGCATAATAACAGAATAGGCATATGATAACAGAAATAGGCATATCATAAATAGGCATATAAGTAGATCTGTTTAGGTATGAATCATATTCTTAACAGGCATAGGTTTATATCTAGATTTATAGACATCTCAGGATTACTTGTCAAATGTTTATATCTAAAAATAACATGAATTCACAAAGACTGGATTTAAAGAACAGAGAATAATAGGCTGAAGCTATAGAAGAAATTATTATATTCGTATAGGCTGTTGTTGAAGCAAAATGGGTTTAGGGGCAACATCTCGTTCTCCATTGTTTTGGGCAAATAAAACAATAGAAATGCTGTCTTATTTATAGCTTATCACCAACGAATCTTGTTCAGAAACAAGTCCAGGTTCAGGGTAAGAACCAAGATGGATCTGGGGTGGGTCAACCCGGGAGTCGACCTTAGGGTCGACACCCCCTTGTGTGGGTCGACCCCCAATGGGTCGACTTCCTGCGTGCCTTCCCGCTCTTCGAATTTGAAATATTTTAATTCCGTATTGATTAGTTTATATATATTTCTCTTATATGTATACAAACTTCAAACCTTAATATCTTCTTCATACGATGTCTGTTTTACACAAATTCGGAGTCTATCACAAGAAGAATTCCGAGATGAACGCAATGGTACAGTCCATTCCCCTTAATTCCAAATATTTAATTAAGTATTCTTTAGTTTATTGTTGTAATGTCCCTTAAAATTATGGGGTGTTACATTCTCCTTAGCTTAAAGGATTTCGTCCCCGAAATCTCCAAGTTAAGTAGAACAGACATCCTAACATCCAGATCCATTCACTCATTCATCAATCACAGGCATCCTTTGTCCTTAAAAGATTTCTAATGCTTATATGAACATATGCAATAGTGCGTGTATATGCCCTTACACTAATGCGAAAAATCAGGCGGTCGAGTGATTCAGTTGACCTCCTTAATGCAATTTATGTTCATGCCATGTAAACAAAATGTATGCAAATAATCCTAGTTTAACATGTAAGTTCTACATGTTTGCACAATCATTCATCCAAATGCAACATCCATACGATGATACACCCATTTTTATCCATAAATTTTTTAAAATGCACACACATCAATATGAAGTATGTAGTGATTGAGACGATCTAGTTCCTAACGTATGTGTATATGCATCCACGAGCTTCCACTAGCAAACACTTGCATCCATCAAACATAACATGTCTCAAACACATGTTTACATCCATTGTTTTTCTCCCTAAAGGTTAAAGATTTGATCGATAGGATATACTTAAATGACAGAAGCAAATACGAATAAAAGCTTTGGAAAAAGAAGTTAAGAACATACCCTTGAAAAGAAAAGGGTATGAAGCACGAACCTTGTCTTCCGTCCCCCAAGTTGCATCCTCGCGGTCTTCACCCCATTGAACTTTCATCAACTTGACCTCTCAGTTGCGTAGCCTCTTAAGCTATGATCCAAGAATACGGGTAGGAACTCGTCTAACTATCGCCTCCCGTTTCACCTCGACTTCCTCTAGCATACTCGGCTAAACTTCTTTTGCATCATCAAGCAGATACTTCCGCAAATGAGAAACGTGAAAAACATCATGAATACCGCCAATCTCTCTAGTAGCTTCACCCTATATGCATTTGACTTATCCTTTCCACAATGGGAAATGGCCCTACAAACCTTGGCGCCAATTTCCCTACAGATCCAAAGCGAACCACATTCCTCAAAGGTGATACTTTGATGAAAACCATATCCCCCACCTCAAACTCAATATCGGTCCTTCTCTTATTTGCATAAGACTTTTTCCTGTCCTGAGCTATCTTCATACATCTACGAATAAGATCAATCTTCTCTGAGGTTTCTCTAATCATTTTAGGTCCAAGTAGAAGCTTATCTATAGACTCCCGCCAACAAGTCATTGATCTACGAGGTCGCCCGTACAATTATTCGAAGGGTGCCATGCCAATACTAGCCTGATAGTTGTTGTAGGCGAGCTCAACTAACGGAAGATGCTCCTCCCAAGTCTCACCGAAGTCTAGGATACACAGTCTCAAAAGATCCTCAGGAACTCTATTCACCCTCTCAGTCTACCCATCGGTCTGATGGTGATATGCGGTGCTCAAACACAACTGTGTACCTATTGCCTCTTGCAGGCTCTTCCATAATTCACTTGTGAAGATGAGGTCACGATCACTCACTATCCTAGAAGGTACTCCCTGTAGATGGACTATCTCTCGAAGATAAACTGATGCTTACCATGCTGCCGTTCTCTTACTCTTAACAGAAATGAAGTGAGCGCTCTTAGTGAGCTTGTCAACTATAACCCAAATACTGGTGTTGTCTTTCCTTGATCTAGGCGAACCATCAACAAAACCCATCGAGACACTCTCCCACTTCCACTGTGGGACCTCAAAAGGATGAAGTAAACTGCCGTGCATCCTTTTCTCAGCTTTGACTTGTTGGAAAATTAAACATCGAGAGACAAACTCTGCTACAACTTTTTTCATCCCAGCCCAAAAGAAAATCCTCTTCATATCTCTATACATCTTATCACCGCCTGGATGGATAGTCATCCTCGAATGATGGGCTTCCTCAAGGACTTTCTTCAACAAACTCCCTACTCGGGGAACAAAAAGCCTTCCATCACATTGCTACCACCCTCTATCATTTATGGAGTATCTACTAAGGTGACAAGAAGTCTCCCCTCTACTGAGCCTATCCAAGATATTTTCTATATGTGGGTCCTCTTGCTGCAAAGTTCCTATCTGATCCATAAGAGTAGGTCGCACCTCTAGGGATGCCAACAAACCGGGTATAAGATTCATAGGTAGCCTAAAATCGAAGGTCGCTATGTACTCCAAGCACCGCTTCTCTACGAATAGTGGACTCAAAGTCATCCTCTGCCTACTCAACGCGTCCGCCACCACAATACCCTTGCTATGGGTATAAGCAATCTCAAAATCATAGGACGCTAGGAACTCCATCCATCTCTATTGTCTCAAGTTGAGATCCCTCTACGAGAACAGATACTTGAGCGACTTGTGGTCCGTGTATAACTCGAACCTCTCTCCAAGTAGATTATGCTTCCAAGTATTAAGCGCGAATACTATAACATGGTATGGTAGTTCTTCTCGTGAACTCGCAACTTTCTACCACCATAACATACTACGCTTCCCTCTTGCATCAAGACAACACCAAGCCCTATACCACATGCATCAGTGTATACTGTGAACACTTTGTTTCCATCAGGCAAAGTCAAGACTGAGGATGTTGTCAGAGCCCTCTTCAATCACTGGAAAGCATCCTTAAAGTCAAAATCCCATGAAAAGGTTAGATTCTTCTTTGTCAGTCTGGTGAGTGGGGCTGATATCTTTGCGAAGTCCTTAATGAACTTTCTATAATAGCCCGCTAAACCAAGAAAACTTCTCACCTCCGTTGCATTCTTTAGAATCTTCCAATCTTGAATTGCAACTACTTTTGCAGGATCCACTGTTATCCCATCCTTGGAAACCACATGCCCTAGAAATCTCACTTCTTTTCTCTAAAAATGACATTTGAAGAATTTCGCCTTAAGTTGGTGCGCTCGGAGAGTATTCAGAACCTCTCCCAAATATTGGGCATGCTCTTCCTCGCTCTTCGAGAAGATCAAAATATCATCCACAAAGACCACAACAAACGTATTTAGAAACTCCCGGAACAACCTACTCTTCAGACCACAAAATACGCGGGTGCATTCTGTAACACCCCTTTTGAAAAGCTAACACAAAGAACTTTTAGCACAGTGGTTAGTGCGTGGTGTTGCTTCACAGGAGGTCGGGGGTTCGAGTCCCGTGGGTGTCACATTTGGTATTAGAGCTAATACCTAGCCAGAATTGCATGTGCAACTCTGTGGATGTCGGTCGGTGTGGTACTGATGTGGGTTTCATGCACAACGTCTGGGTGATGAGTGATGTGAGCCAACGAGGACGTTGGGCTCTTTAAGAGGGGTAGTCTGCAATACCCCTTTCGAAAATCTAACACAATGATCTTTTCGCATAGTGGTTAGTGCTTGGTGTTGTTTCACGGGAGGTTGGCGATTTGAGTCCCGTGGGTGTCACACATTCATCAACCCAAAAGGCATGACTAGCCACTCGAAGAAACCGTTTGGAGTTCTGAAAGCGGTCTTGTCTGTACTGTCCTCAACCACCCTCAACTGATGAAAATTCATGGCCAATTCTAACTGAGAGAAAACATATGCACCAACAAGCTGGTCAAACAGATCATATATCCTCGAAAGTGGGTGCCGATTCTACTTAATGAGTTTATTCGACTCCCCGTAATCCACACATAAGCGAAGCGGACCATCCGCCTTAGTTGCAAATATGACCGGAGCATCCTATTCAGATATGCTTTGCCTAATAAAACCCTTCTCAAGTAGCTCCACTACTTGCTTGCTGATCTCCCTCCTTTCCTTAGGAGCCATCTAGCGCACAGGCAATGTGATTGGCTTCGCATTATCCACCAACTATATCCAAAAATCAATCTCGCGCCTTAGAGGTAATCCCCTAACCTCTTCAAAAACATTCGAATACTCACAAACTACCAGTACAGATCACAAATCATCGACATATGCATCAAGTGATTCTAGGAAAATAAGCATGACAGACCCTTTTGGGTCACAAGAAATCTCAGGAGTCCTTCCCTGGCAAGTCAAAAGTCTAACAATCCTCCTCTCACAGTCTAGAATGGCACCATACATGGCTAGCCAATCCATCCCTAGAATCAAACCATAACCCATAAAACCAAGCACATATGTGTCGCACTCAAACTCGACGCCCAACACAGATATCCTCAAACCCCGACAAATCATAGACAGATGAGCCATGCCCCAAATGGGTTTTGATACAACAACGGGATCTAAAACCATACTAGTACTAAGGTGCAGAGACTCAACCATAGAACCGGATATAAAAGAATGCGAAGCACCAGAATAAAAAAGAGTCCTAACAGAATGATCGAAAAGAGAAATAAAACCTTCAATAGAAACTTTCCTACCTCTGTTCAGTGCACTGACCATGAGAGCATTCATCTTCCCTCCGAAAGATCCTTCCCTTTAGTCCTATCCTTGCTTCTTTGGGCAATCCCTAGAAAAGTGCCCGACCTCACCACAATAGGAACAAGCATTCTTCTTTTTTCTGCAATCTTTGACAAAATGACCCATGCATCCACAACCATGACATCTCCTCTTATCTTGAGTTTTATCGGTCTTTCCATCCTTCTTTTGTTGTTGTTGTTCTTTCTTGGGCCACACTTTCTTGTTTTGCGTCTCATCAGTCTTAACCTCTTACTTTTCGTCTTTATCTTCTTTGTGCATCAATGCCATATCAACTAGCTTCTCGAAAGTTCCCCCCATCAAAAAATGAGACATAACCATTCCATTGTGGGGTTCATTCAATCCTCTTGCAAATCTCAAAGCATTCTTGTGCGAGGTTTTCACCAGTTCCAAACCAAACCTCGCCAATTGATAGAACTTATTGACAAACACTTTGATAGACATGCCTCTTTGCTTAAGTGGCAAAAACCTTTCCATTTGCATACTGTCTTCTACCTAAGAAAGAAACTTCATCCTAAATCTCTATCAGAAATCATCCCAAGTCTCAACTGTACATCCTGCTTGCGTCACTTCCTACAAGAATGAAGCCTCATCCTTCAGTTTCCAAATGACCTACTGAATCTTGCTACAACCGTCAACCTCAAAAATCCCAAAAAAATCCTCCGTCTCTTTAAGAAAATTCCTTGTTTCTACAAAGGTCTCAGTTCCTCGAAAAGGATTTCCTCCAATAACACATAAATCCTTGTAGATCTTAGAGAAATTATCCGCTTGCGGAGGAGGAGGGATAGCGGCTGCAGCTGGGGGAGGGGCATTCGCTTGGCCTCCGACTGGTGCCGTAACCTCGAGATATCTACGGAACCAAGCCGGTATCTAAATGCACTCGGGAATATTCGGTTCCCCAGACATGCTGAAAAGAAAAGGAAAAGGGATTCAAACAGAGAATCGAAAGATATTTCATATGGCTTTGGGGAATATGTTATTGAAAAACAGACTTTTCTTTGAAAATACTTTTTTTAAAACCTTTTGAAAAAAAAAATCAAAATCTTTTATCCGATCTTGTAACCTTCAGTTCTAATACCAAATGGAACCCCACGTCCGTTAATGTCACTCTTTAACAGAATGCATTAAGTTCAGTGAAGCATTATAAATAAATAGAAACATAAACATCACGAGATAGATATAAAATAGCAGCGGAAATTTAAAACTTTATTTTCCAACAGAAAACATCGTGTTCCAAAACCGGTTACAACATCATTCTGGAATACTGAAAACCAATTACATCAATGAAGGTATCTGCCTTGTACTAAAACCATCAGAGTACATAAATATAAAATCATATTACCCAAAAAGCGCAATAACAGAGTAGACAAATAGTAAAAGAGGTACATTGAAGCAAATCCAAAATCCAAGCATAAACAGAAGAGAGAATCCAAATCAAGCCTGAGCATTTCCACCCTGTGAACCTGGGAGGGAAAGGAAGAGAGAAAAGGAAACAAAATGGGTCAGACATAAAGTCCAGCGAGTCCAGTTACTTTTAGTATATAAATAAGTAAAAGCATCATGACATGCATACAAACTGAATGAGAGATAGCAGTATCATATGATAGGTATGAACATAACAGATTACACTTCTCAAATACATTTATCTACACCAATACTAGCATAATAGATATGATCCCCACATAAACTTAATGGTAGACTTAGGTGTACTTCTAGTAACAGATTTTACCCCAAAACAGTAATAACAGGTATCCCAACATATAAATAACGGGTGTTACCCCAACCTTAAATAACGGGCACCTAAACAGGCACGACTAGATGTACCCTAATTACAACCCTCAATCGATCGACACCCTATCCCATAAATACCCTCTGCCGACCCTACGGTAGGATGTATCACTCCCTAAAGTGGCAACCCCCATATAGACACAACCATATCTACTGGTGTTATAGCGTCTTATTATCCCTGAGCAATCCGGACCTACACATGCACATGACTTCGTTGGAACGCAATATCAGAAAACCTCTTCTCATATGAACCTCTTATAATCAGCTCAGTAAGCTTTCCCCGACCCCTACCTAGTGCGAGGTCTCCCTTTGATACCTATATGGGTTATTGACTTATACGGGTCCCACACCACAGATGATACAAGCCAAACCCTAGGCTTGCATTCCCACTACTAGGAATTTAAAAAGTTATGCCTAAGAGTTTAACAAGCCCGCATAACCCCAACATATAAAACAGGTTAAGTTTATCGGGTTCGTATAACCCCCCACTGATTTAACATATTCACTTAACCTGCACAGATTCAAACAATTTTACTTAACCTGTACTCAATTTATCGGGTTCATATAACACCACCGATTTAAATGGGTTAAGTATTACAGTTTCATTACATGTTCCGCATAATCTAATTATTAAGCCTACATATCTACATGCCCCAGCTCTCATGTCGTAATCCACAGCATAAGATATGCCATAAATTATTGTCATATATCACAGTATAGGTTATGCCCCCAAATCTCAGTCATGATTTATAATACAAGATATGCCCAGATTTAACTTTTCCAACCATTCCCAATTTCACTCATTCGCATATTTCAGCGATGGGTTTAGGCTCGAAGGTAGCTTGGCTATAAAATAATAAGGGAAAGAGGGAGAGAAGAGAATAGAAATAGGCATAATAACAGAATAGGCATATGATAACAGAAATAGGCATATAAGAACTGAACATTGGATCAGGTGTACTTGTAGATCTATTTAGGTATGAATCGGACTTTTAACAGGCATCGGTTTAGATCCAGATTTATAGACATGTTAGGATTACTTGTTAAATGTTTATATCTAAAAATAACATGAACTCATAGAGACTAGATCTAAAGAACAGTGAATAATATGATGAAGCTATAGAAGAAATTCTTGTATGCATATAGGCTGTTTTGAAGCAATATAGGCTAACTCAATCCAAGTAGGGGCAGCATCTCGTTCTCCATTATTTTGGGTAAATAAAACAATAGAAATGTTGTCCTATTTATAGCCTATCGCCAGCGAATCTTTTTCAAAAACAAGTCCAGGTTCAGGGTACGAACCTGGATGGATCTGGGTTGGGTCGACCCCGGGGTCGACACCCCATCGTGTGGGTTGACCCTAGGGTCGACCCCCATAGGGCATGGGTCGACCCTCAATAGGTCGAATTCTAGCGTGCCTTCCCGCTCTTCGATTTTGAAATATTTTGAACTCTGAATTGATTAGTTTATATATATTTCTCTTATATGTATACAAACTTCAAACCTTAATACATATGATGTCCGTTTTACGCAAACTCGGAGTCTTTCTCAAGCAGAATTCCTAAACGAACGCAATGGTAAAATCCGTTTCCCTTAATTCCTAATATTTAATTAAGTATTCTTTAGTTTATTGTTATAATGTCCCTTAAAATTATGGGATGTTACAAATGTTAAGTCGAACAAAATTTTCAATGGATTATATAGGCATAAAAAGTACAGCTTTTCAAATGTTAATTCAAATAACCCTTCCCTAGATGAGTCGACAACACAATGGCGGTCAATGTATGCATGGCAATCAATAAAGGAACACACTGAAATTGTCTTAATATCCAAGACAATCTAGGCACACCAGCCAAGCAATATAAACATCACACGTAGTCTAATAAATGTACAATGTTACATTTTTGGCAATTAAACCAAAGAAGCATATTACTTCCTTTAAGGGAACCGGTAAAGTTGATTTTACTGAACAACTTTATTGGCTAGAGCAATTAAACTTACTAGCGTATTCAACATTTGATTTGATGACACAATGTAGAATAATGAATGACTTCTTTTAATGATCATGTCAAGTTGCGTCCTTTGTCTAAATAAATATGGGGTATTGGTCATTGTTTTCTTCATACTCACAAACAAATCCAAGTCTAAACAAACAATAATGGCAGATCCAAATAACAACAACGTCTCTGGCTATACCAATGATAACATTGCTAATTTTACTAATTTACTATCTCAAGCTGAAGCCCCCTCAATGATTCCACCCCCTTTTCTAACTTTTTAACAAAGTCAATATCTCCACCAGTTAAACCTAGCTCAGTAGCATGGTAACATGTAAAACCAAATTCCTCAAACCAACAACTACTTTGGGAAATAACCCATGATTCCTAATCAAAATGTACACCAAGAGATGGCTTCGCCAACCCCCTGTGCTGGAAAAGGACAAAACAAGGCCAAACGGTATTACAACAAGCGAAAACCTAAGGAAACTATTAGTCAAAGTAGTGTGGAAGCAACACCAGGTACTGGTAAAATACGGAGAGCAACTGACTATAATGTACTAGCCAATGCATGGGTAAATGCATCCGTCGTTTTGGCATGCCATTCTGGCGGTAAGGTTTTTCTAGCTTTGGGTTAATGATCTATACGATGGAGATCCTGAATGCATAACAAGAAGATCATTTGAAAGCATAAAGACTGCATGGTATAATATGAATACTATGTGTACTAAGTAAAAGGGGATAAAAGCACTTCGGGGGGAAACGCTTAGAAGCAGTAAAGCTTTCAGGGATTTAAAAGAAGATTACAATACGATCTATCATGACACTTGTAATAGTGAATTCATTGCTCATGAAGCAATGGAAATTCTTTCATTGGAACCATATTGTGCCAGTCTATGCGAAACAAATGTTGTAGACCTTGGAGACATCGAAGGTTCTAACTTGAGAAATGTAGCTTCAAGACTTTCAATGGATTCATCCGTGGGAAATTCATTTGAATGTCCTATGGCTACAGACGGAGATAGGAACAACAATAGTCTGATGACTCCTAATTCGGTAATGCTATATGGTGGGGTTGAAACAAGGCCAGAAGGAATGAAATCAAGCAAGAGAGCATTGTTGAGAAATAAGGAAGCAACGGATTTGGCAGCGTCTAGTGATAGACTAACTTCGTTGTTGAGTGATATATCACTTGCATCGGCCTCTAAAAAAGAAGACCGTAACAAGCTGAAAGAGAAGCAATTGAAGATCATGGAGATGCAACTTCAGTAAGAAGCTGATAGAACTACAACTCTCAAAAAAATAACTAATTACAAAGAGAGATGTGAAATACATTTGACGGAAGAAAAAGATGAGGATATCTAGCAAGAGATGTATCTCATTTGACTGGAGAGGCTCTTGATTATACTTCAGCCAAAAAGCGTAAAATTTTGAGGGCTCAAAAGAAACGATACCAGGAAGAAGAAGGTAGTTCTGAGATGTAGACAAATTCTATGTTGTTATTTCAAGATTGTTGTTTTCTAATTTTATTTTTCTACATTGGCTGTAACATTTTGTGGGTCATCAAAAAAATTTATCTAGTTTTAAAGAATTTATTTACTTAATTTTGATGCATATATGAAATTCAAACTTAATTTAAAACCGTATATACAAACCAAAATTTAAAACAAATTTAAAACTTTATACAAACCAAAATTTAAATCTTTATACAAAAACAATTTTAAAACTATGTACAAACCAAAATTTAAAACTCTTAAAGAGATAATTTTAAAGTTTTATTTAGAAGATTCAGTTTCTTGTTATGCGAGGAAATTTAAATGTATTAAAAATAAAATTATAAAAATTAAGCTTTGCTTTGAGAAAAAAAAGGGTTTTCATAAAACGATTTAACCCATAAACGGTTTTATGAAAACCGTTTAAGACATGTACGGTTTTCATAAAAACGTTTACATATCGCCACTCTAATTTGCAAATGCGGGAACCCCTGTTTGCTTTCTCTCCCCACACCCATCGTCACTCTGCCGCAGCGCGATATATCAATTCCAAACATGAATCTCTCCCATTTCAAGTGATATTGCGATTGCTGGGATTTCTCTAACCAATTGAGTCATCAAGACATGTTTGTCTATAACCATATTATTTATAATTAGCATATATATTTTGTGATTATTGCACGGGGTTATCCAAGATGATTGTCTGCTCTCTAGATAGATTGTTCCAAGCAAGCTACACCATCTTAAATGTAATAAAATATTATGGATGTTTAATCCATGTGTGTATGATCATCTACATAAATTTAGACTGATCTGGACGTTTATAGCATAATATATTCGACAATTAATTTAAAGATTCAAATAAATGTAAAAATAATGAATATTTATGTTAAGGTTTTGAAAAACTATAAACAACCGAAAAAATTACATAGATGAATTTCAAATGTGAATTAAACATATATATAAATTTGTTAGATTTAAAATGGTATAGTTTAAGGTACAATATAATTGCTAAAAATTTACTGCAAAACAAGAATGACATACAACTTTGCTTTTTAAGAAAAGGAAAAAAAAAAGCGGTTAAAATACTATAAAGATAGAATGCAAAAAGAAGTGAATTCCTCGTAATATATTCATGAAGTTGGAAGAAGGACTAATAAAAAATGAAGAAACATATATTTGTCATATTTTCATGCTTACATCTCAAATAACCATTCACTGGTCATATACCAAACATCACCACGGCCTTACACCACAGCCAATCCAAATCATTTATTTATCAACCCATATATTATTTGCAACTTCCCGCCTACCATGTGCATACGCTAAGAGCTTACCATGTGGATATGCTAAGATCAACCACTTACGTGGTGCTCGCGGACCAGGCTGCACTAGGGAGGGTTTTACGACTCTAGTGGTTTCCCTCCTGAACAAATAAAAAAAAACTGACAAACAAGCAAAGAACAAAAATAAAGCTTATCATTTCCTGTCATATAACATAAAACACTACTATTTCCATTTCAAATAGCAACATGCATTAAGAAAGAACACCATATACGAACATAATAACAATTATCCAACACATTATTAACCACTCTTTAAGTACAAAAATATACAAAACCATAAACAAGCTCAACAACTTCACTAGCACAACTACAACAGTAATCCACAAAACCAAATGAAGAGGAAAATCAAAGATCAACCAAGTAATTCAAGTAGAACAGTATTGTACTATGCGGTTTTTTGGGTATAGCTCTCTTCAATCACAGGTTCATCTTCAAATTCACTAGAAACTGAGGTGTCAATCAATGACCTAACAGCACTTGAATGATTCTCGCACAGCAACAAACAACATGTTAAATCTAACGTTTTAGAATATAAAATTCACTCAGATAAGCTCCAATCTTCCAATTAAGAACAACCGCAACTTATGTGAGTAACCTTAGCCAGGAAGTCTCTTTCGCATTCAGTTGAGGAAGTAGTTGGGCCTAATGTTCAATGCTGCACTCCACTTTGGTCCTTTGATGTTTTAAATATAAGAATATAGACAGTGTTGGGGTTGCTGATTTTCAATTGAATGCTTGTAAATTCCTAGCTCTGCATGTATGCTACTCATATATGAACTTCCATGTTTATAAAACTTGAATTGAATACTTGGTTAAAACCACCACAATTGATGCATTTTCCCTTGTGTAACATTTCTGTTCTGCATGAAGGACAACAACACATAGCTTAGCAGATGATTTGTTAACGTTTTATTTGCGTCGAAACATTCTCTGAGCTTAGACATAAGCATTTCGACCTGCACATAAATCTTACACTACAAGAAAGTATACAATTAGTCACGGATACTAGCGACAGCTAAAAAAAGCGGCTTTCACTAGTCTTCGCCAGCCGTCACCCAAATCAATAAAAATCGCAAGCCTACAGGAAACTCGATCATTGCCTTCCATTCTCCCCCAAATCAGAAACGCACGAAAAAAACCCTACCTTTCCACTGCACCGCCGCATCCTTCCCCTGCCGATGCCTCCGCTTGCTCGCTGACACCCCCCGTCACCGACCGACGCTACCCCTTGTTGCCTCTCCACCCACTTGCTGCCTCTCTTAATCGGTATAATTTCTAACCTATTTTTTAAATTAATTAGTTAATAATGATTGAAATATATATGCTATGTGATCATGTAATGATTGTTGAGTTAATGATGTTGATTAAACCATGACTGAAACACTAAAATGTGGATTTATTTGTTTATCGGTGAATTAGTTGATTTTGTGCGTATGGGGTCCTGAAATAGTTGAATTAATGTTGTTGATCACGTAATGTTGTTGATTAAATCATGATTGGAAATTTTAAATAATTGAAGTAAAACTATTTAAAATACAGTGTTGCATATGGTTCTAAAATTGTTGTATATGGGTTTGGTAATCCTATTAAAGGAGCTGTTGGTATATACGTTGTTGGATAAAATTGTTTTTAATGGTGCAAGCCAAGTAAGAAGAGAGGTAATGCATAGACGTTACTCCGGTGCTACGAAATGGCACCGTTGTAATGACAAATTCTTTTTAAAAAAACAGTTTGGTAATGCATAGGAATTTTTAGAAAGATACGTTTCAAAGTTGATTGGCATATATACGTTGTTGGATATGGGCATTGTAATTGTCGGATATGAGATTGGTATATACTTTGTTGGATATAGCTATTTAAAAGCTATGGTTCTGGAATTGCTGTATATGTTTTTGGTAATCCTATTAAAGGAGTTGTTGGGATATACGTTGTTGGATAAAAAAAATTTAATGGTGCAATCCAAGTTAAGGAGAGGGGTAATGCATAGACGTTACTCCGGTGCTACAAAATGGCGCCGTTGTAATAGTAATTTTTTTTAAAACAGTTTGGTAATGCATATGAATTTTTAGAAAGATAGGTTTTAAAGTTTATTGTTTAGTTGAGAAATCTGAAGTGAAATACTGTCGAGATATAACAATGTGGTGCGTAAAAGCTTTAGTCCCAAAAGGCTTTATTATAACATATGTATGTGTTATCGAAACCACTGACATATATTTTTGAATCAGGAAAAATGTTCGATCATTTCATTGACTGTAGTTGAATATTTGTTAGATTTGCAGTATCTAATAATTGAAATTACGAGGAGCTTCGTTGTTCGTGTAGTAAGTGTAAATTGGTGAGGTTTCATAAACCAGACATTGTTAAAGTACATTTGTATAATTGGAATGAATTTGTTAGATATGCAACATGGTCAATGTTCCCTACCAGTCTGGTTGACGATGATGACGTCAATATTGAAGAAGAACAGAACACGGAAGCCAAAATAATATATGATTTATTGGCTGCAGCTAAGCGACCATTGTGGAATGGTTGTGAAAGTGGAATTGAATTATCGGTAACCGCCGAGTACATCACCATGAAACCAAAATTTAACCTTACAGAAGCTGCAACTAAGCTGCCATTATCTTCCCTACGTCAGTGACGGCTTGTCACGAGAGTTGAAAGTCAAACGATTTGTCCACGTGGCAAGTATGTCATCGCCAGCTGTCGCTATATTGGAGACCACAGCCGTCACTAACGCCGACGCTATTTGCTTAGCGTCCGGATACATAGCGATGGCTATTTGTGACGGCTGGCGACGGCTATTTGTGACGGCTGGCGACGGCTTTTTGCCATAGCTAAACTAACCTTTTCTTGTAGTGTTACTATATTATTTATAGTAAACGATGCTTGATAATTGGAAGTGCCATGCGATATTTGTTCAAATGATAATAATACAGTGTAAATGCATACTTTTTTGTAGTGCATTAATCAAAATGTAATTTAAGATAGAAAAGTACAATAAATTCTCTACTTTAGGCTGAAACCTTTTATGCTTGGTAGAATTGCATATACAAAAGGATTATATCGCTAACTTCAAATTGCATGTATCTCATATCGTATAAAAACAAAAACCTGAGTCAAAAGGTCAAAATGAAGCCGTTTTCCGCTTCTTTAAAATACACTGATTCCCAAAACCAATCTAACCGGTTATATGATGATATTTATGTTAGAATTTTTGTAAATACACAATTGTATTACAAATAGACAACAACAACAATCAGTATTATTCAATTATGCCACAATTGTCGTGTCGAACTAGGTTTACAATAATCACAGAAAGCGCAACCGTTTGTGCAACAGATTAAAGATATATAGAAATTATTCTTTTTCAGTAATGTCCAAGTCTCCAAGTGCAGAAATATTCTGTTTCCTTGAAACAATATTGTCGTCGTATGCACTGATTGACATAGTTGCAATTTGTTTCCCAGGATAAAATGGACCAAATCCGCAGCGTAGTGCCAGCAAATGGAGTTCTAACGAACTAAAGTAGATTATAGAAACTAGACTAAGGATTATTTTGAATAAGAAGAAGCAATGCGAGAAGAAAAGTTATTCTGTCTTGTTTTGGGCAGTGTATTTATAGGTAAGGAGGTGTGTCTGTTCGCATTCATTACTAACCATCAGAATAGGAAAGGTTGCGACCCTTTAACCACCCGGTTATTAATATGCGTACATTGAGAATTCAATTGGTTGTACTCATTCAGCTAACAGACATTCCTTTCAAATTTTGGACTGAACGGACACACCTTTAAAATTCTGAGAAAATATATTCTCATGTCATTGCACTAGCCCAATCAGCAACCGTCGGCCATATTCATTCAAGAGAACCCAAGAGCCCCAAGGCCCTTCTCTTTGACATTTTAATGTATTATTATGTCATGGCCAAGCCAACATTCTCATATCGTCCCTCTCCTTTCTATTTTACATAAGCCTGTTGGCCTCTAATATATTAGAAGGGATTGTGCTAATATTTTCATGATGTGGGACTTTAAATGTTGCTATCTCTTCTTCCCAATTTCCTCTTTATTTTCTCATTCATTTCCAACAATCCCCCACATGAATGAGCAGTAGATCTTAGTTTCACGAACCATTTATCGCATCTGTTAAAGTAGTACATGGGCCTTGAATTTTCCTAGTGATTACCTATTTGAATCACAGGCGAATCAATAGACTGTCCTTGAACTGTAAGCCTTTTATGTAATTCCAAAGTAGATAACACACGATAAATGTTTCTTATAACCCTTCGTTCTCTGTATGTGTCCGTTTTTGCCTTGAAAACCTACCTGGTCTCATAAGTGCTTAGAGAATTTGGCCTCATAATTCTCTTTGCAGCGGCGTCTTCGCACTTACATAGGTGATTCTGTAAAGGGTATTCTCTAATTCCTCAATACAGTCAACATTAAAAGTACTAATACTTATCCTTATTCAACATTTAATGCACTGACTTATCATAGGAATGGTTTGTGTATAACAGTGCCATTAGGTTTCTCTTAAACTTTGTTGTCCCTTTGAACCTAGATCTTGGGATATCCAGTCAACTAGGTGGGGTTTCCATTTTAGAAAAACCTTTAGTCTATAGTCCTTAGCCCCATTCCCTTCAATAAGGTTTGAACTTTCTCCCTTGGCAAGCCTTTTGTAGGTGGATCCGCTAAGTTATCTTTAGATCGAATGCAATCTATTGTGATAACCCCATTAGAGAGAAGTTGTCTTATCATTTTATGTCTACGACGAATATTCCTAGATTTACCATTGTATAGTGTACTATTAGCTCTTCCAATAGTTGATTGACTATCACAATGAATACATACTAGAGGCATAGGTTTGCTCCAATTAGGAATGTCTTCCAAGAAGCTTTGAATCCCTTCTGCTTCTTCTGTAGTCTTATCTAGTGCAATAAACTTTGATTCCATCATAGATCTAGCGATACAAGTCTGTTTCCATGAAATTGCTCCATTTCCTAATCTGAACACATATCCACTTGTAGACTTTGTATCATTTGATCCTGTGATCCAATTTGCATCACTATATCCTTCCACTATTGAAGGATAGTTTGATAGTGTAGACCATAACTCCGTGTATACTTTCGATATCCTAGAACTCTGATTATTGCTTTCCAATGATGCTTACCAGGATTGCTGGTAAATCTACTTAGTTTGCTTACAGCATATGCGATATCAGGCCTAGTACAGTTCATAACATACATGATAATTCCTATATACGAGAGTATTCCATTTGGTAAATACCATCACCAGTGTTCTTTACCCAATTTTGGTTCATATCTACTGGTGATTTTGCAATAGTTACATTATATTGCTTGAATTTCTCAAGTATTTTGGTAATGAAATGCGATTAGGATAATGCATATCCCTATGGTGTTCTTTGAATTTTTACACCCAATATCACATCAGCCAGTACTAGGTCTTTCATATCGAATCTAGAGGATAACATATTCTTTGTAGATGTTATTATGGCCTTTTTATTGCCTAGGATCAATAGGTCATCAACATAGAAACAAACAATGACATATCCAATATGTGTATGTCTTATGTACACACATTTATCTGATTCATTTATCGTGAATCCATTCGATAACATAGCATTAGCAAACATCTCGGCCACTGTTTTGGAGCTTGCTTAAGGCAATAAAGTGATTTTATCAGTTTGCAAACTTTATTCTCATTTTCTAAGCTAAGAAATTCTTCAGGTTGTTTCATATAGATTTCCTCCTCTAGTTCACCATTCAAGAATGCAGTTTTAACATACATTTGACGTATTTCCAGGTCATGTATGGATGCAATTGAAATGAGCATTCTAATTGACGTTATCCTCATTGCAAATGAATATGTATCGAAATAGTCTAGGTCTTCTTTTTATCTAAATCCTTGGACTACCAAACGAGCTTTGTACTTGTCTATTTAACCATCAGGTTTCAATTTCATTTTAAATATCCATTTATTACCTAAGGCCTTACACCGTTGAGGTAAATCAGCCAATTCCCATGTATGATTGGACATAATGGATTCAATTTCATTGTTAATTGCCTCTTTCCAATAAGGAGCATCACTGGAAGACATAGCTTGTTTGTAGATCAATGGATTATCTTCTAACATAAATGTATAGAAGTCCGGTCCAAAGGTTTTTAAAGTCCTTGACCTTTTACTTTTTTTTTTTGGTTCCCCTACTTGCTGCTCAGCCTACTTTGCTGAGTGTTATTTTTTTCAGCATCCTCAAGAGAATAAGGAACTTCTTCTTCCCTTGGTCTCTTAGGTGTATTAGTTTCAATACCATGTTTCAAGGGAAATATATGTTCGAAAAATCTAGCATTTCTCGACTCAATGATGGTACTTTCATGAATATCATCAATTTCATATTTTTGTATCAAATATCGATATGCGGCACTGTTTTGTGCATATCCAATGAATACACAATCTATTGTTTTTGGTCCAATTTTGACCTTCTTTGGTTTTGGTACCTCAACTTTAGTAAGACACCCCCACACTTTTAGGAATTTATAGGATGGTGGTCTATTTTTCCAAAGTTCATGAGGAGATCTAGATGTTTCTTTCAGGGAATTTTATTTAAAATATTATTTGCCGAAAGAATAGCTTCTCCACAAAAGTTATCTAGCAAGCCAGAGTTAATTAGTAAGGCATTCATCATTTCTTCAAGAGTTCTATTCTTCCGTTCGGCTATACCGTTGGAATGAGGTGAATACGAGGATGTAGTTTGTTGTATAATTCCATGCTCAACACAGAATTCCTCAAATGGAGACTTGTATTCTCCTCCTCTATCACTTCTTAAAGATTTTATTTTCTTGTTGAGTTGATCCTCAACTTTTGCCTTATACTGTTTAAACATTTTGAATGCTTCGTCCTTACTTCTAAGGAGATATACATGACAGTATCTTGTACAATCATCAATGTATGTAATAAAGTACCTTTTTCCACCTCTAATTTGACACATTTTCAAATCGCATACATCAGTATGTATTAAGTCTAGAGGTTCCATCTCTCGTTCAATATGATGAAACGAGGCTCTTTTCAATTTTGCTTCAGCACAAACTTGACACTTGTAGTTGGAATCTATATTGCATTTTTGTATAAACTCTAGATTAATTAATTTTCGCAATGTATCAAAGTTCTCATTCCCAAATCTAGAATGCCATATGTTAGAAGATTCAACAATGTAAGAAGAATATTCACTTTATTCATATCAGTGCGTGGTACAATAGTGGTTACATTTGCTTTAAATAAACCATCACACGCATATCCTCTTCCAACATACACTCCATTTTTGGAAAGAACAAATTTATCAGCTTCAAAGATCAATTTGAAGCCATGCTTTCTCAGCATCGATCCTGAAATCAGGTTCTTGCAAATTTCTAGTACATGGAGAACAACATTTAAAGTCAGTCCCTTTCCAGAAGTTAGTTTCAACACAACTTTTCCTTTGCCTTCGACCTTTGAAGTGGAAGAATTGCCCATAAAAAGTTGTTCATCATCAGCTGCAGTTTCATAGGTTGTAAACATCCACTTGTTAGCACATATGTGTCAAGTGGCTCCAGTGTCTACAAACCATTCCTTTGAGTTACCAACAAGGTTGCATTCTGATATTACTGCACGTAAATCAAGATCAGAAATGCCTTTTCGAAACATCAGCTGTATTTGCTTCTAACATCTTCTTTTTAGGCGCACGACATTTGGCTGCTTTGTGCCCTTTCTTTCCACAGTTGCGGGAAGAACCCATAAATTTCTTTGACTTCTTAGGAGCATTCTCCCTTTGTCTTTTGTTAGTTTTGTCTGACTCAACTATATTTGCTTTGGCAGCAATATTCTGAGAAATCATTTTCTCAGAATTACTGTTATCTTCCTTAATGCGGAGCCGAACTATGAGCTCTTCCATTGTCATTTCCTTACACTTGTGCTTAAGGTAATTTTTGAAGTCCTTCCAAGAAGGAGACAATTTCTCAGTAGTTGCAGCAACTTGAAAAGTCTCGCTAAGAGTCAACTTTTTATCTTCTAGTTGACGGATGATAAGTTGCAGTTCTTGAGCTTGACTTATCACCGTCTTTGAGTCAACCATTTTGAAGTCAAGAAATTTTCCAGCAATGAATTTCTTTATGCCTGCATCTTCAGTTTTTTAGTTCTTTTCTAGAGCCAACTAGAGTTGTTTGGAAGTCGCAAAAGTAAGACATTGTAGAGGCTGTTATCTAGACCATTCAGAATATAGTTTTTGCATATGAAATCTGAGTTTGTCCAGATATTAAGAGCCTCTACTTTCGTAGTGTCAGGTTCGAGTTCGGCTACTATAGGAGCATCTTTCGTCAGAAACTTGGCAAGGATCAATATTGTTAAATAAAACAACATTTTCTGTTGCTAGCGCTTGAAATTGATTCCATTGAACTTCTTTGGCCTTTCGCCATGAGATAGAGCCATTGTTGGAAGCGCAAGCGCTGGCTGAGCAGTTGCCACCGTCTGAATCAGTGTTGAATTAGTGCTGCTGTTTTTCGTCATCTGCAACAAATATTGTTTCAAGATTGTTAGAATTTTTGTAAATACACAATTGTACTACAAAAAGACAACAACAATCAATATTATTCAATTATGCCACAATTGTCGCGTCAAACTGTGTTTGCAATAATCACAGAAAGCGCAGCCGTTTGTGCAACAGATAAAAGATATACAGAAAGTATTCTATTTTAGTAATATCCAAGTCCAAAAATATTCTATTTCCTTGAAATAATATTGTCGTCGTATGCACTGATTGACGTAGTTGCAATTTGTTTCCTTGGATAAAATGGACCAACTCCGCAGCGTAGTGCCAGCAAATGGAATTTTGACGAACTGAAGTAGATTACAGAAACTAGACTAGAGGATTACTTTGAAGAAGAAGAAGAATCAGTGCGAGTAGAAAAGTTATTCTGTCTTGTTTTGGGCAGTGTATTTATAGGCAAGGAGGAGTGCCTATTCGCATGCATTAGTAACCGTCAAAATAGGAAAGGTTGTGACCCTTTAACCACCTGGTTATTAATACGCGTACATTGAGAATTCAAATGGTTGTACTCATTCAGCTAACAGACATTCCTTTCAAATTTTGGACTGAACGGACACACCTTTAAAATTTTGAGAAAAAAAATTTCTCATATCAGCGCACTAGCCCAATCAGCAACCGCCGATCATATTCAATCAAGAGATCCCAAGAGACCCAAGGCCCAAGACACTTATCTTTGACATTTTAATGTATTATTATGTCATGTCCAAGCCCACATCCTCACAACATCCCTCTCCTTTCTATTTTACATAAGCCTATTTGGCTTCTAATATATTAGGAGAGATTGTGCTAATATTTTCATGATGTAGGACTTTAAATGTTGCTATCTCTTCTTCATCCCAATTTCTTCTTTCTTTTCTCATTCATTTCCAACAATTTCTGTCCATTGTGAAGGCATAATAGGAGTAATTATAAGACCACGTTTTCATCCATTTACCTAAAACCAAAGAACCACTACTTGCAAAAGACCCATCAGAAGGAACCTCGATTCTTTCTTCTTTGATAATCTTCACGATGCAAGCCAGGTTACTTCACTCTATCAAAGATTTCTACTTTAGATTTATGCAAATTTTGGTCAGTTTTCTTTCCGCTTTGAATTCTCCCTTTTTACTTTGGACTGTCTCAGTGCATTAGTTACGCTTTTTCCTACCTGGCTATTTTTAGGTTTGAAATAAGACTGAGAATGCATCGGCGCTACTTTCACATAAAAGATATTTTATATGTTTATATTTGGGCTTGTATTATTGGGCAGGTTTAGCACAATGTTAATTTTGTTGCCACAACGCTCAAATATATATATATATATATATATATATATATACACACCAAACTCTGTACATCATTATCAACTCTCTCACTCAATAAATTACATTTCTACAATCTGCATTCACAAATCTTATTGCACACAGTTCGATTATTACATTACGATGGTATCAGAGCAGTGTCGACCAACATCTAAATAGTGAAAGCTATTTCTATTGGCAGATTCATCAGTTAGTTTTCATCATCTGAATCCGACTCATCAAAAATCATTGCTGATCTTATCATTTGAGATTTTTGATACTGATTAATCAAAACACAGTGTCATTCCTAGATTAACTGGATGCATCTATGTTTTAATCATCAAGATAGAGGAAATCAGATCTGAAACTAACTTTACTGATCAAAATACTCGAGAAGAGTTCGCAATCAAGAAAAGAGCATCAAGAAAGGCATCAGAAATAATTTCCACTTAAAATTCAGAGATAAAATTAAAAATTAATCATCTAAATCCTTCTTTTGCTCAGTTCTTGACTACAAATCAGCTCTTGAGCAATCCAATTCAAAAGTAAAGAAGTTCACATTGAATTAGGTCTATTTTTCTTGCATATCCTCATTGTTGCTGCTGTCATGGCCAATAGCAACTCTACATCATTTGATAACACAGGGACATCTCAAATTGCAAATGCTCATCAATTAATCAAGACCGTAATCAGTCCAAAAGCCAAATTATCACAGTACATCTTGAAGAAAGCAACTATCTCCTCTGGAAACTGCAAGTCGAAGCAGCAGTCCATGGATATGGCTTAGAAGGGTACATTCTTGGTACCCTACCAATTCCTTCTATGTTCATAACTGATGCAACAAACAACATTGTAAATAATGGAGAATATACAATGTATCACAGGCAAGAAAGATTAATTAGTGCCTGGTTATTGTCATCAATAAGTCCAGCCCTACTGCCACAAGTAATTGGTTGTAAAACTGCCAATGAAATATAGTTAACTATTGAAAAAGTTTTCGACACACAATCTGCAGCTAAGGACTTGTTTTATAAAAGACAACTTCAAAATTGCAAGAAAGATAGCATGGGTATGAGAGAGTACTTAGAAAAAGTTGTGACATGTTAAAAGCTACAGAAAGCAGTATTGAAGAATCAGAATAGGTTCTTTGTCTTTTAAATGGTTTAAGTGATGAATATAAAGTTGTTGTAGCTATCATAACATCACAAAATGTTACTCCTCCCCTTGATGATGTACATACCATGCTACTTTCTCATGAGGCAAGAATCAATAATAAGCGTTGACATCAAAAATTGTCTTCAACGCCTGAGAGTTTCAAAATTTTGAAACTAAAAGTCTAGAGTAGAAAAGTATGGGAGATGCAGTAATAATGTGTGGCAAAGTAAAGAACACAATAATTTATAGTGGTTCTGTTTGGATTCTCCATACGTCTGCTTTGAAGGATTTGTAGATTTTATTCACAATCAACAAAGTACAGTATGACATCACTACAAGAAGTTACAATGATTGTCAATGTTCAATAAATCCTTGTTGTCGAGCTTCCTTGCTAGTCAGAAGCAGTCGAGGAGTTTCCGAAGTCCGAAGCGTGTCTGGAAGTTCTGAGGTCTAGTAGTGTCAGGAGTTTCAGAGGTCCGGGATGAGTCGGGAAGTTCCTAGGTCCAGAGGGTGTTAGGAGTTTCTGAAGTCCGGGATGTGTCGGGGGGTTCAGAGGTCCGGAGGGTATCGGGGGTTGCCGAGGTCCGAAGTGAGTCAGTTTTTTCAGAGGTCTGGGAGTTGTCGGGATTTGCCGAGGTCCGCAGTGAGTCGGTTGGTTCTGAGGTCCGGGAAGTATCGGGAGTTGCTGAGGTCCGGAAGGTGTCGGGAGTCGCTGAGTTCCGAAAGGTGTCGGGAGTCGCCGAGGACCACAAGCAGTCGAGAGTTGCCAAGGTCCGGGGTGTACTTGGAAAATATGGAGTCCGTGGTGTACTGGGAAATCTAGAGGTCCAGGGTGTAGTGGGAGTTTTGGATGTCCGGAGTTACCGGGAATTCTAGATGTCCTAAGTTACCGGGAATTTTAAACGTCTGGGGTCATCTTCATTCCCAAAGGCTACGCTGCCATTAATGATCTCCAAGGAGCTCCCAAGGTGTTATGAGGGTGAAAATGCCAATCCATGTAAAGAATGAGGTAGAGGGGTATTTATAGGAAGTGGAGTAGGTGAGATATGGAAGTAGGTAAAAAAGGAGTGGGAAAAGAGATAAAATGGAGTGGGAAAATCATAAATTAAAAAGGAGTGGGAAAATCATAAATTCGAATCCTAAGTGTGGGAAGCGAAATTTCGCATCCTAGGGAGGGATGCGAATTTCACAACCCAAAAGGGATGGTGAATGCATAGCATTTCGGTGGATGCGATGTCGTCGCATATGAGGGATGCGATGGGATCGCATACGAGGGATGCGATGGGATCGCATCCTGTGCGATGCGATGGATTCTGTGACGACCGCCCGTAACCCCTGTAGTAAACAAGAGAAATAACGCGCTGAAAGATGTGTCAGGCAACTATGGACGATCATCAAGGTATGAAACACAATCGGAACTTGTCGTATAACTCACAGCGCAAAGATAAAATATAATAGAACATATACAACAGGCAATAATAGTGAAGCGTATTTGAGCAGAAAAACTCCAAACTTTCATAACAACTAGAAAGTATATCCAAACATCAGGATTACAACGTAAAGTATGTACAAATTTGCCTCACTACTGCACTTAGAGTCAACATCACACAACGGAAAACAAAGATACTAGCTAGTAGTAAAAGATATTATGCCCGCCTCCTGCTTGCCACCGCCCAGCAACATCGTCCTCACTAATCACCTGCTACCTAGTCTGCCTATCCAAAACCAGATGAACAAACCAAGGTAACAAGTGGAAAACATAAAACCTTAAGTCAGACAAAAGTCTTTGTGAGCGATAAAACAACTGTCTAGCATCAGCAATAAAGTATATGATAATAGGTAGATAAACAAACTAATCTACCAACACTAGAGAAGGATTCAACCCTATCTTTTCCACATCGGATAGTGATAGTCATTACAACAAGCATTTCAACCATACATCAATAGTAGTCCAAACAACCATTCATTCATGGCAACCAGAAGTAACCCATGATAACACTCATAGCATCCAGATTATATATCTCACGTAAACCATCTTAATCGGTTTCAACATCCCTCAAGCACAAGCCCAGAGGCCTAAAATAATATCAGACAAGCACCCAAGAAACATCTCTTTCAACGTCAGACAATCTACATGAGAGGGTATAAGAAAACAACCAATCATACATGACTGACTCTGGCTATCACCACCAATCCTGCTTTGAAACCGTCGTTAATCGTATGACCAGCTAATCCCCCTTGAACTCGTGTCGAAGCTAGAGCCATTGTTGACCCAAAAGTAGCTTTGTTTGGTCGATATTGCATTTCATAGCATTTCCACCTTTTCACTATGAAAAACTGGCAAAAATGTCTAAACAGTCTTTTGCAACACTTCTGAAATGCTATCATATCTTCTGGTTCAACTCTGCATCAATCTGGTGTGAAAAACTAAGTAAAACATCAAAACTGGCTTTCATAGCATTAATGAAATGCTATCATATCTCTATGTTCCATTATGGATCATTCTGCCCGATCCAATTTTGACCAGTCCGATTTCGCCCAGTCCGATTTTGACCAGTCCAATTTTTCCCAGTCCGATTTTGCTTGATCCGATTTTGACTAGTCCTATTTTGCTCGATCCGATTTTGACCAGTCCGATTTCGATCAGTCCGTTTTTGCCCAGTTCGATTTCGCCTTGTCCGATTTCACCCAACCCGATTTTGACCAGTCCGATTTCGCCCAGTCCGATTTTGCCCAATCCGATTTCGACCAGTCCAATTTTGCCCAGTCCGATTTTGTTCAATCCAATTTTGACCAGTCTGATTTTGCCCAGTCCGATTTTGACTAGTCAGATTTTGTTCAGTTCGATTTTGACCAGTTCGATTTTACCCAGTCCGATTTTGACCAGTCCGATTTCGCCCATTCCGATTTTGACCAGTTGATTTCACCCAGTCCAATTTTGACCAGTCCAATTTTAACTAGTCCGATTTCGCCCGATCCGAGCACTAAAACCACCAATTCTTCAACAAATCTTCACACTAGAATACTACTAGTTCCAGTACTCAAAAACCAACTCGATTTCAATATTTTCAACAATAAAATTCAACTAAATCAACCCATTATCAATAAATCAACTTTCAGTTCAAGCAATAATCAATGAACATTAAAATAACAATCCAACAAATGATCAACAAATAAATGGATTTAAAAATATGAAACTATATGGAAATTACTGGTTTTAAATTGCTAAAGTAGATCCTTGTTGAAAATATTGATTAATGTCAACAAGAAATGTTGCAATGGAAATCATGTCATAGAGATAAGGCTTTATATATATATATACACACACACACACACACACAAACACACACACATTGAGTCGTGTTAGAATTATGTTCAAATCTATTCTCGAGTATAACATGAATACACAAAACAATGCATATATATACATTTCAAATGACATGAAACAATCTGACTGGGCAAAAATGCCTGGACTAGTCGAATGGTCCAAAATCAACCAGTCGACTGGTCAGACAATTTTGTTCCAGTAACAGTTAGTTTATGAATATTTTTATTATACACGATTTTATACTTATGCATCTAGCCGATTGATGAATTTTTACCCAATCAGTTGATTCGAAACATCACATATTTTCCAAAAGGTTGTCTTCATTCATGAAGAGAAATCTCTTCATTTCTGAAAGGAAATAGAAGCTTCTTTTGGTTAAAACTCTTCGTGAAGAATTGCTATCTCTCTACTATTATATAAACACTTCAACCATGATTTACAATTATCGAATTTTACTCTATTCTATGTTTTTCATGCCAATATTCATTGCAAACAAAAGCTCTCTAAATTTCAAGTTACTTATTGAATCCTTGATAACATTTCATATATCTTGATTTGACAAGCAACAATCTTCCTTCAGTCTTTGCATTCAAATCATATAATCGATGATAAGATTATAGGAAGGGTGTACTTAAACCGTTGACTATCCCTGTTGATCAAAGAACACAAAACAGAAGTCAAATCTCTTGTAATTGTTGAAGTTCTGTGTAGTTGCTCAGGCAAGAGGCATCCTTGTTAGGGCTCGGGTGTACCGACCTACTCCTCTGGGTTAAGAGAGGGCGTGATAGTGAATTTCAAAGAGGAGCTTCGAGACTGGACATAGGACGGGAAGCCCGAACCAGTATAAAATTCCTGATGTCACTTTACTTTACTTACTGCTTTTATATACTTGTGATATATCATATCAGTTCTTACTTATTTGCATAACTATCATATATTGGATAGTTAGTATGTCACCTATATTTCCGCTATATCCATATAGATCTTGCTTATGTCGTACACACTGACTTTTCAATTGGTATCAGAGTAAGGTCATCATTTAACCGTAAAATCGTTATCTGATACATAATCAATATGGATAATAACACTAGTACTAGTAATAACACTGGATATACTGAAGGCCAATCAACTGCTAGACCACCCTTTTTTAATGGCATGAACTATAGATATTGGGCTACACGAATGAGATTATATATGCAAGCAAATAGTTTTGATGCATGGAATATTACACAAAAAGAGTACACACAACCCACTAATCTATACACTGAATGGTCCACAAATGAAAAAGCAGAAGCTACCGCCAATGCTAAAGCTATGGATATGTTACAATGTGCTTTAGATAGAAACAAGTTTAACCGGATTTGTGTGTGCAATGCAACATATGAAATCTGTAGAACACTCAAAATTACTCATGAAGGAACTAATAAGGTCAAACAAAGCAAAATATCAATGCTTAAGAATCAATTTCAAAATTTTAAGATGAACGAAAATGAATCCATAAATGATATGTATTCACGTTTCCAAAACATTTATCACCCTTTGTTAGGATTAGGAGAAAAGTATTCCGATTTTGATATAGTTTCAAAAAAATTAAACTCTTTAACGGATGAATAGGAAAGAAAAGTGTTAGCTATCGAAGAAGCTAATGATCTCTATGCGTGAAACACGAAGAGTTAATCGGTAATCTCATGTCCTATGAAGTAAACTTGCAGGAAAAGAAAGCACATGTACAAGACAATAAAAATTCAGGTTTTCATGCTGAGAAAGAAGACTCAGATTCAGATGAAGAAGATATTTCTTTTGTAGCAAAGAATTTTAGAAAGTTTCTAAAATACAGAAAAAGCCAAAACAAGAGTGTGAAAAAGAATTCATCAAAAGAGCCTGATCTAGCACTGGTAGAATGCTTTAACTGTCACAAGACCAGACATTATCAAAAGAATTGTCCAGATTGAAGAAAAATTGTAAAAAGGAAAAATCAAAGAGACAAGCTTTTTCAGTCACTTGGGATAACTCAGATTCATCTTCTGAAAGTGACAGTGACATCAAACAAGCAAATGTATGCCTCATGGCCAAGGATAATGATGTAAGTGATTTTACTTTTGATGAATTGGTAGAAATTAATATTGAAATTTTAGAATCTAGGAAAATGTTTACGAAAAAGTTTAAACAAGCTAATGAAGAAAAAAGAAAGCAGAATTTGAGAGAGGTCTTTTAAAAGATGAAAAAGAAACTTTAGAAAATGAGATTAGCAAACTACAAGAATCTCTTTTAGTTGCAAATTCTCAAATTTCTATGTTGAGTCAAGAAATCGAGACTCAAAAGAATAAAAATGATTTATTAGATTCTGAAAATCATGATTAAAATACTAGAGTTAAAATGGTAGAATTAGAATTCTAGTTTAAACATTAAGTTAGAAAGCATTTCTAAAAATATTAGCAATTTTAACAAAGGTAGAGAGAATTTGTTTAAAATACTAGAAAATTCTCAACCAGTGTTTAGTAAAAAAGGACTAGGATATCATCAAAAAGTTAAATCAAAAAGGAAATCTAGTTCTAAAAATTCTAATATTAAACCAGAAATTTCTAGTAGTAAATCATATATGTCTACTAAGAAAAACTATTCTGGAAATATTAGAATATGGGTTCCAAAAACAAATAATGCTCTTATTGAAAATAAATATATTAAGAATTTTTTAGATTCGGTTCATAATAATATTGATTACATTTTCAAAAAGGGTCATGAACCCTCTTGTGTTTGCCATCCTAAGATTTAACCCTTAGGACCCTAACGGAGGAAGTGGGTACCAATAAAATTTTAAATTATTTTTTGCAGGTACCACTCAACATAAACAGAGGAAAATGGATATTAGACAATTGTTGCTTAAAACACATGACAGGAGATAAGGAGATGCTAACAAATATCATTTATTCAAAAGGGGGAAATGTCACATTTGGATATAATTCCAAAGGATATATTATCGGCAAAGGTGATGTGAGCAATTATGGTATATCTAATTCACCTCTTATTTCCGATGTTTTATTAGTTAAGAACTTAAAACATAATTTATTAAGTATCAACCAATTATATGATAAAGGTTTTAAAATATCTTTCTTTGAAAATAGATGTAGTATAGTTGATTCAAATCAAAATCTTATTTTTGATGGAAATCGAGATAAAAATATTTATATTTTGAATATGGCAGTTCATAATAATCCAAGTATGTGTTTATTAGCCAAAGACAATGATCCTTGGGTGTGTCATATTAATTTTAAAACAATAAACAATATATCTAAAAACGATCTTGTAAGAGGATTACCCAAAATAAAATTCAAAACTGAAAATTTATGCAATGCATGTCAACTTGGAAAATTAACCAATTCTTCTTTTAAATCTAAAAAGGTTATATCAACCTTACAACCACTTGAATTACTGCACATGGATTTATTTGGATCAACACAAGTTCAGTTCGTAAACCATAGTAGATATGTGTTTGTAATTGTTGATGATTTGTCAAAGTATACTTGGACCATGTTTCTAAAGAATAAAAGTGACACATTTGATATCTTCAAAATTTTTGTTAAACAAATTCAAAATTTAACTGATTTAAAAATTAAGAACATACGAAGTGATCATGGATGAGAATTTGAGAATGAGAAATTTGACTTATCTTGTCAAAAGAAAGGAATTTTTCATAATTTTTTCTTTTCAAGAACTCCACAACAAAATGGAGTCGTAGAACGTAAAAATAGAACTTTGCAAGAATGTGCTAGAACGTTATTAAATGGAAGAACACTACCAAAACATTTTTGGGCTGAGGCAGTTGCAATAGCTTGCTATGTTTTGAATCATGTCTCAATTCGACCTCTTACTAAAAACATTCCATACGAGCTTTTCACCGGAAGAAAACCAAATATATCTTATTTCAAAGTTTTTGGTTCAAAATGCTTTATTTTAAATACAAAGGATCAGCTTGGAAATTTTGATTCAAAATCCGACGAAGGAATATTCTTAGGATATTCTGAGCGTAGCAAGGCTTATCGTATTTTGAACAAGAGAGTAGGTAAAACAGAAGAATCACTTCATGTTTCGTTTGACGAAAATATTATTCAAAATTCATTTAATATAGATAGTGTAACAAATAATTCTTCTCAAGATGTTGATTTCATAGTATATAGAGAAGATGAAAACGTTATTCATAATAACATAGAGAATAATACTACCGAAACACACGATAATATCAATAATCAAAATGTTCCTGTTAATGAAGTTTGATCTCCACCTAGAATATTACGAGACCATCCAACTCAAAATATTATTGGAGAAATAACCTCAAATGTAAGAATAAGAAGTAAAATTAATTTAGTAATTAATGTAGCCTTCTTATCAAATATTGAACCTAAAATCCCTAAAGAAGCATCTTCAGATGAAAACTGGATAATTGCTATGTAAGAAGAACTAAATCAGTTTGAACAAAATGAAGTCTGGGAATTAGTTCCAAGACCAAATGATCAAACTATTATTGGAACCAAATGGGTTTACAAAAATAAAGCAGATGAATTGGGTAATATTACTAGAAATAAAGCTAGACTTGTTGCACAGGATTACAATCAAGAAGAATGCATAGATTATGAAGAAACTTTTGCTCGTGTTGCTCGATTGGAAGCATTACAAATTCTGTTAGCATACACTTGTCATCATAACTTTAAACTTTACCAGATGGATGTTAAAAGCGCTTTCTTAAATGGTTATATTAAAGAACGAGTATATGTTGAACAACCTCCACTATTTACTCATGAAAAATTTCCTGATCATTCCTTCAAACTGAAAAAGGCCTTATATGGATTGAAACAAGCATCTTGTGCTTGGTATGAACGTCTCAAAACTTATTTATTAGAATCAGGATTTTAAACTGGAAAGGTTGATCAAACACTTTTTATCAAGAAAAATAATAAAGATATTCTAATAGTACAAATATATGTAGATGGCATTATCTTTGGATCAATGAAAGATCAATCATGTCAAGAATTTTCTCAAAAAATGACCAATGAATTTGAAATGTTGCACATGGGAGAACTATCTTACTTTCTGGGTTTGCATATTAAACAATTATCAGAAGGAATTTTCATAATCAAGAAAAGTATTGTACTAACTTAATAAAACGTTTTGGAATGAGAAACACTTCAAGTAAACCTACACCAATGAGTATGACAACACATTTAGACAAAGATGAAAATGGTAAAGGTGTCGATCAAAAACTATATCGAAGTATGATATGTTCACTTTTGTATTTACCTGCTAGTAGACCGGATATTATGATGAGTGTTTGCTTATGTGCTCTTTTTCAAGATAATCCAAAAGAATCGCACTTAAGTGTAGTAAAACGTATATTACGTTATCTTGGCAGTGCCAAAGATTTTGAACTTTTCTATTTGATAGATTGTCCTTTCAAATTAGTTTCATATAGTGATGCTGATTTTGAAGGATCACGGACGGATCGTAAAAGCATAAGTGGAACATGTCACTTTATTGGTAAATCACTTATATTTTGGTTCAGTAGAAACAAAATTGTGTTTCACTATCAACATGTGAAGCTGAATATATATCTGTTGCACTAGCCTGTGCTCAAGTAATATATATGCAGCAAACACTAAAATATTTTAACGTAAACTTGTCTAATTATATAATTTATTGCGATAATACAAGCGCAATAAATTTGTCTAAGAATCCGATAAACCATTATAGAACTAAACACATTGATACAAGACATCACTCTTGAGAGACAATATTAAAAAACAAACAATTATTTTAGAGGTTGTAAACTCAGAAAATCAAATTCTGACATCTTTACTAAACACCTTTTAGAGAATTTTTTTCATAAGACTTCGACGAGAACTAGGAATTTTATATTTCAATGATCTCTAAAATGTTAATCGATTACTATGTGCTTATTACGTTTTAATTTCTTTTTAATCGATGACAAAGTGTAACGACCCGGATTTTTGAGCCATTTAATTCTAAATATTTAAACTGGTTTTAAATGTTTTATTTGAAATATTAAACAAATTTTTATAAGGAATTGTAATTATATTGAATATCGATTTAACTTGAAAATGAAATATCGAGTTTAAAATCAAAATGAATCTTTCCAAATCATCGCGTACTCAAGACGTTATAAATTTTGGCAATCGTTGACTAATAAAATTTAAACGTATATGTAGATATATAAATATCGTACCAAATCTTATGTGTATCTTAAAAAATCTTTAAAACAAATTACAATCAACGTGACATTAATACTTGTAGTATGCCTTATATATATGAGTCAAAACGTATATATATTGATGTAAAAATCAATGTATACAATAATTGTGTTTTCCTTTTTGCTAACCGAATTGTTTCAGAGAGCGACAACATATCGTTCACTATAAATGTATATTAAGCTTTGCACATGGCTCTCTACCTGATGAAAGATAACAAATTTAAATGAAATCCGTCTAAGTTCTAATCAACAAATTACGCTGCCTCATCAATTAAGTCAGTACATACCTACCGCCTTACACTGTACACTCCAACAACGTCTTCTCCACGATTTCAAAACCGTGAATGTCAAGTCTTCAAATAAAATAAAGAGAGGAAAAGAAACATGACCGCCACTCTTTAGAATAGTGTCTGACCAATCCACCTCATTTCCGTGCATAACAAGCCATTTTATTCCCGTGCTAGCCGAGCCTCTTTTGTTTTAAATATTGGATATCCGCTTCTTCTTCTCAATAGGAAAGAAACCCAAAAACCATCCTACATTTTATTTCAACAAGTAAATTCGAACCTCTTTTAATAATTAAATAAAATCCAAAATTCAATGACAAATCTCAAAGTCGAATTCGTTGAATTCCCTGCAATGAGAACTTTAATCTCTTACACTATTTGTTGGGTGCAATTCGATTTCGCCATGAACCATATACGAGCAGCAGCTTTAGGGCTTGGAATTTGGCAAGGATGGAGAGTGATTTCGATTGGCGAAGCTTGGTTTTGGCCTTAGAGTTGGATTTCGGTTACGTTGGGAGTTTTTTTTGAGGGATTTCATGGATTTTTATGTCGCTTGAATTTCGTGTATGCTGGGATTAGAGATGAGGGTCAGATATCGAGGTGGAGCTGCGAGTGGAAGCCAATGGCGATGGGACGAAGGGGCTCGAAATGTGGAATTAAACGATGACGGAAGGCTGGTGAGAAGGGGAGGAGTATGGTAATAATCTCGTTGATTTTCATGAAGCGTTGAGGGGGTGGAATGATATGAAGCCGCCTGGAAATGGGTTGTTCACTACAGCAAGGTATGGGTTTTGGGTGGGGAGAAGTAGAAATCTGAAGGCCGTGAGTCTTAGAAGAGGGAAGAAGGTTGGACAGCACCTCAGTTTTGAATAGGGTGTTTTAGGTTTATGTTGGAAGAATTGTCCAAGTATTAATCAATGCCTGGAATGGAAATATTGTTGGGGAAAAAGGGGTTTAACGTGGTTAACATGGTAGGGTCGGAGGGTTGACTATCAATCATTTGAGGTTGCAGAAGAGGGTCAAAGATGTTGTCTTCAAGGTGGTCTGCATATGGTATGTTGGTGAAGAAATAATGCTTGGTTTGTGAAGGGCTGGGTCGCAGTTTGTCTGAAAGGGGGTTACTATGATCATTCGATTGTGAATAAAGGGAGGAGATAAGGATTTCAGTGTTAACTATTGATGGTGATGGCGATGAACAGTGTTGTGGTAGGTTATTCACATGTACAGGGCGTTCAAAACTGGAAAGGAGTTTTTGATGAAAATGGGAATAACGTAAGTATTTACATTAAAGGTTAATTTTTATTATTAAATTAAGTGAACTATAATCTAATTAAAATCAATGTCAATATGGTAATGTTTATAACTTTGTAAACATTAATAGAATGCAAAGAAGTCGGTCACGTCGGAGCTGTGACGCCGAGACCGACATTGTAGAGCTAATGCCGCGAACGACGAAGTTACCAAATTTCATAGAAAAACTAAACTTTGGTTTCATTTTAATTGAAACAGAAAGCAGAGTCGTCAACTGCAAACCGAGGTGAGTAACCTCACTAAACTCTGACTCGTTTATTTTTATATAAACAAGCTTTAAATTTATTTACAGTAATTTTATACTGTGTGATGGTTGTTTGGTTGCACGGTTGATAAAATTGTTTAATATAGTTATATCATTAATCGATTATTAATTCTGTTCACCATGATATTTCATATTAATGTGAAATTAATGTTATTGATGTTCATTGACATCTGTGGATGCAGGGAAATAGGTTGGAGGGATCCAACTGGATTCCTCAACAATTTTTTTACTGTTTCATTTACTTATTGTGATATATGATGTGGTATATGACCGGTGATTGATTTTGTTGTGGTTGAATTACACTGGCCCCATAATTTTGGTATTAAGATACCATAAAATATTTTAGAGTGTAGAAAAGAAATTTGAGATTTTAAAAGGGAATTTATAAAAAAAATATAATAAAATTAAAATTATATACATATATATAAAGAAATTAGATTTCAAATGGCCTGGAAATAGGAACTTGTTTAAGCGGATTAAACAAGAAGTTGATTATAACGTTGTTTATAATTTAAATACAACATTTATCATAGGATAAATTAAAATATAAATTCAAGTTGAATTTATATAATTAAAGTGGAAATTAGTTGACATCGATATTGGAAGCGCAACTTAAACACAGTAATCGTAGAAGAGATTTGAATTGGGATCAATGAATTCAAATGGGAATTTGAGTGAGAACGGAAATGAGAAATCGGTTTCACAAGGAAATGATGGGTTTTATTCCAAAGTTTGGAATATAAAATGAAACTAAATAAAATCCAGGGGATTTTATTTTGAATATGTTGGATCTTATTTAAAAGGATTTATTTCAGAAAAGATAATTAAAATTTTATCTGGAGTGAATCTATAAAATATGTCAAGAAACAAATATTTCAATATTTATAGCTATGTAAATAGGATTACATGTTTTTGGGATAATTTTATATTATTTTAAAATTAAGATTTATAAACGAGAAGGGGATTGTAAGAATCAAATAAGCTAATTTCAGAAGAATGGAATGTAAAACTAGTAAATACGTTTAAAAGGGAATTTGAATTGTTTTAAATAAATAGAATGATGTCAGTAGTTGTCTTTATAAACAAAATTTATAAATTTAGTAGAATATGATATAGGTTTATCGATAACTGAGATTTGGATCTAGAATGATGTTTGCAAAGTAAAATCAAGTTGATTTGATAAAAACGAATCTAGATTCCTATTAAGGGACAATATTCATATTTGGAAATGAATAGCAATTTAAAGAAAATGTTTTGCGAATGAAAATAATCATAAGGGAAATTAAGTTAACCTGAAATGATAAGATTTATTCTGAAGTTCGGAATATTAATCGAATATAGAGTACTCGAATGAGAGTTATTTATTGTATTCGATTATATCGAATTTAGGGAAATAGTTATTTTTACTTTCCATTTGAATCAAATCGAATTATTTAACTATTTATTAATTAATTATTGAAATTAATAGGTACAAATTATATTTGGAAACATCGATTAAAATGCTGCCGTTATAATAAATGTTTTGAAAATCTAAACAGCGATCTTAACGTTGTCGTTATAACAAAAGTTTTGTAAATCTAAACAACAATTCTAACGCTACCGTTATAATAAATGTTTTGTAAATCTAAACAGCGATCTTAACGCTGCCGTTATAATAAACGTCTTATAAATCAAATATTTGGAAACAGCGATTATAACGCTACCGTTATAATCAATGTTTTCTCTAAAAGAAGTGGATTCTTAGATTGAATCTGAGAGTCGAATAAGCGATATTTTGTTTGAAGTTGTGAACTTTGACTATTTCAGAGTTGAGAATGTTGTTCAATTAAGGTCTGAGAGGTAATTATACCCGAACTTGATTGACTTCATGATTGATGGAGAAATGGTTAAAGTTCGATAGTAAAGATGGGTTAGCTATATAGTTAGTTAATAAATGATTAATAGTTTGAGTTATAGTAACGATGTTTTATAACATCGTGTTAATTCAAAGATTTGAAATGTTTTTCCCCAAATAAAATGAGATACATTTTCTACGCATAGAAAATGAAATGAATTGGTCAACGAGGGATTAAGTAATGGAATATGGAAATATTTTCTGATACTAATAAGGTATACTTTATGAATATAAAAAATAAGGATTCGTGAATACCTAGAAATGTTTTCTAACTGGAATAAGAGATATTTTCTCGTATAAAGAAATTAGAATATTGGAAATGTTTTTTTTCCAAGAATCGAGAGAGAATAGAGAGCCTTGAAAGGATACGAAAGATGGGAAATAGGAATTGGAAATGATAATGTATTAAGGAATTGATTTAAAAAGGGGCCAGTGTTGTTTGATGCTTGATCAGTAGAATTTCCAATTGGAAATAGGACCGTTGATTGTATGGATGTTTCTTTGATAGTTAAATCCAACTATCAAAGTTTGATTTATTTTATACCACATTGTCAATATGGAGAGACTGGGATCAGATTTAATATCTGAAAACCAATCTATTTGGCATAAGCGTTACGAATCAACTTATGCTGAAGATAATTGAAGACAGAATAAAATGCAAAGGCTGTTCTTTTAATCCTAGGTAGAAAATTGCCCAAGATGGATTAATAGAATGGTGCCTTTGGTTTGTCCAGTCCCAGGACAACGTATATGGACGAATGTCTGACGATGTGACATTCAAAGTAAAAGATGATAAGATGTTCTGAAAGATAATCGTGACCTTAAGCCTCATCACCTGGGAAATGACAAAAATCGGGCAGGCAGCATGGCCATGTGGGTCATTCCCATTTTAAGGGTATTATCACCTGATCTAGAGAAATTTCATTTGCTTCTTATTCTATTCGTTGTTGTATGCTTACGGTAACGGTTGCTAATCACAACCGTTGGTGATAATATGCTCGATACACTCAAGTTAAATGAGTGCTCAGCTATGTGTAGACCGAGTTGCAAGACGTTCTTGTTGAACCCAGTGTATTCCTGTAACACCCCGTAATTTTATAACATTAAAATTCACAAATTAAAGTATACTTAATTTTTAGAAAAGAATTAAGTGAAATGGGTTGCGCAGAGAAATATATATATATATTGATATATATATATATATATATATATATATATATATAAATTAAAAAATAAATAAATAAATATGCGAAAAAGTTCAAAACAGCGAATTGGGAGGGGAAATAACCGAACCGGCCCATTTGTGAGGTCGACCCAAGCCCTGCTGGGTCGACTAGGGGTTAATCCAGGGTGTTTGGCTGTCAACACGTGGGCCGATTCGCTCGAATGCAGATTTTGCATTTGATTGGTTCTCATGGTTCAGGGTTAATCTAATGGTCCTAAATAACTTCCTACACCTATAAATACATCCTAATGCTAACCCTAAACCTAATTAAAATAAAATAGTTACCGTCAGACCATCGCCATGGAAATCAATGGAGCCGCCGCCAACTAAGAAAGAAGAAAAGCAAATTCAAATCTAATTCTCTCAACCCTAAAGCAAAGCAAAACTCTCTCTTTTCTTCTCTAAATTGTGAGTATGATGAACTTAACAAGATTATTATCATTTTAATTAAGTTGAGTTATGAATGGATTATGAGTAGATGATGTGAATTATCATATATGTTGTTGTAAACCCCTTTTGCTATCATGTATATTGTAAATCCGATGTTATGTGATGATGATATCTTATATGTTGTAAATCATGCTATGATGATGTTATGTATGTTGAAAGTTTCTATGCTAAGTTGTGATGAATCATACATGTTAAAAAGGCCATGATGTTACCATCTATGCTAGTTAGTTCATATTAATTAAATCATCATGTTTGGGTTATGTTGATCTATATAACAAGTCACATATGCAAGTTAGATTGATTAGAAAAGTTATGAACATATGCCAAGACATCTATTATGACATCTAGAATTATGCTATGACATATGTGATATCCTATGCTAGTTCACACCATCATTATGTTGCCTAAAAACCCCATATGCAAGTTTATGTATAGATTTGGGCTATGATCATATCATGTAAATTGAGACATTTAACAAGTTGACACCTTTTGATCCTTAACATGTGTAGTTTATGCAAGTTTCACCCCTATTATGATTAGATTTATTTTAATTGTCTATATGTTGTGATAATTTATCTTTGTGTTAGGTGTTAGACTATACAAGTCAAGCCTATATTATGCGTTGAATAAGCGAACGTATAAACGTGGGGTAGGGAGATATTAAGGATTTGATATTAAAAAGTTGGGGTGCAATTGATATGATTTTGCATGCCATAAGTGGATGGCCATAATTGAGTCAATTATGGACATCATTAACAGTTGACTTAATTAATAATTTGAATAGGGAATTATTAAAATTGGGGTAAAAGATTTTAAGTGTTAATCAATGCTTAGGACACGAGGTTGGACTCGTTTGTGACGTAAACCTGCCCGGACCCGCCCGGCAAATCCAGTGGTCACAAATGTTAGCCCAATGTGAGAGGTCCTAGGCCTAAACTAAAGCATAACGGTTGTAAAGACATGAGGTTAGACTCTTTTATGGTGTAAGACTGCCCGGACCCGCCTGGCAAATCCAGCTGCCATAAATGCCAGTCTAATGTGAGAGGTCTTTATGAGGTTATGACCTGAATGAATTAAGAAATACTTAACCAGATAAACATGTAAGGTGGGACATGGGGGTTAAGTAGGTGCCTTGGGTGGCATGAGGAATCTAGGGGGTGCCCTTAGTGGCATGTGAAATACGATTAGTAAGACTTAACCAAACACACATGTAAATGAACATGACTAAGAGGGTTAAGTGGGATATACTAGTGACAAGCTTAGGTGGGTAGCTTGTGGGGGCCCATTTCGACCAGTATCCCAAACGTATCTTTGTAGGCTCGACCCAAGTCGAGGACGGGACACGCATGCTGGGTTTGACTGTAAGAGGCCAAAGCGGGGAGCGGTGGCAACGCAAGTCCAACGGGTTTCATATGCGTGTGTGGACCCGGGCTGGTAAATAAGACGTTGTTGCATCGTGTAGGTATAAGCCGTGCATTCTCAAGTTGTATTGGGTTGCCACTTTGGGGGAGTGATACACCCCACTGTGGGGCCAGCACGGGTATCTACGAGTAGGGAGCCGGTCGAAAGTGGGTAGTGGGGTACACCTAGTGGAGATAGGGGCAGACGGCACCTATGTAGTCAGCTAGGGGTACGTAAGGCTATTTATAAAGTTTCTGTGTGACGCAAGTGGGATCAAACAATAGGGTGACTGGTGTGGTGCAGTGTAGTAATGTGCGGTGCAGTGTAGTAATCATTCGTTAGTTATTAGGTGTGCCTTTACCGTTATCTTCAACGTTATCTTAAACGCTATCTTTATCTTCCTAATAGTTCATAGACATTTACTTGTCTTCCAGCTTATGCCTTAGTCTAGTTATTTTGACGATAGTATTGTTAGAATTATCATACTCGCCAGACTTTATGTCTGACCCTCTCCATTTCTATCCTTTTTCCCCCTCCAGGTCCTCAGGTTGGACCCAGCTCTAGTGGAGTTTGATTGGGTTGCTTCATCTCTTTGGAAAGCTTGGACCCTTGAAGTAAAGTCCAACTTGTTATCTTCTTTAATGGCTATTTGTGTAATGGGATTATGTATTTTGTTTTATGAAGATGGATAATGTACTTAACTCTGATTAATGGTTTTGTAATGTAATAAACATGTTTCCGCTGCAATAAAATGAAGTTTTAGATTTCCAAGTACTACTTATTATCTATCTTGTTGTAATTTTTCTGTTCTATATTCACTTATAACCTCCATGGAAATTAATGCATTCCCTTTGTGAGTGATATTAATGGACGTGGGGTGTTACACGTGGTATCAGAGCTTAAGGTTAACAGAACAGATAAAAATACTTTAGAAAAATAGTTATTTTTGGAAGAAGTGTTTTCAAAAACATGTTTTAATGAGAAATTTATAGAGGAAGTTTTTAAGAAAAACATAATCCCCAATAGCCATATCTTTATCTTTCGAATTCTCCATTTTGAATCTTTCCTTTTTCGTTTCAGCATGGCTGAAGATCTTAACCTACCTGACGGTGTAACGATACCAGGATGGTATAGGAGGCTGTTAGAGGCTAGGGCCGCCGCTGGTCTGGCCAATGTTCCTCCACCACCAGTTGCACCCATTCCTCCTCCTCCTCCTCGCGTAGATACTTTTGCAAAGACGTGCAAGGAATTTAAAGCTATGGGTGGAAAACCCTTTCAAGGGTCAAAAACGTTTGTGGAAGCTAGAGATTGGCTTAAGGAGGTGGAACAATTGCTAGAAATCTTTGAAGTGGAAGAAGGGAGGAGAGTTAGATTAGCAGCTTGGTTAATGAAGGGAGAGGCCTCATTTTGGTGGGAGGTCACTAATGGGGAGCGTCCTGTTGACTCTTGGGCGTATTTTAGACGTAGGTTCGAGGCGAAGTTTCTCTCTAGGGCGGAAGAAAATCTATATATGGAAAGGTTCTTGACATTGAAGCAAGGAAGCTCGTTAGTGAAAGAATATGTCAACAAATTTAATCAGCTAGCAAGGTTTGGTTTGGACTTAGTAAACACGCCGGAGAAGAAGGCTCTAAGGTTCGTGAATGGCTTGAATGAACCGTTGCAAGGGTTGGCTATGACCCACATCCCTATGGGGGCCACCTTTGAGAAGTTAGTAGAAATGGCGCTCATGCACGAGGAGAAAAGCGCTAAAGCTGATAAGGCACCCGAGAAGAAAGGGGATCAGAAGAAACCACAACAGCAAAACAAGAAGGGTGGTAAAGACAATAATGGCAAGGGAAAGAAGAAATGTTTTAACTGTGGGACACCAGGCCATCTCAGCAAGGACTGCCAAAAGAAAAAGAAGACAGGCTGTTTTCATTGTGGCGATGCGGGACATTTAGTGAAGGACTGCCCAAAGAAGGGGCAGAGGGCAGGAGCTACCTCGGGAGGACAGGTGCAGGCTCTTATGGCACCAGGGCAGGCAAGGGGACAAGTTCAGGCTCTCGCGGTCCCACCGCTGCAAGAACGAGGTAGAACCATTTCTGTTGAAAGCTTAGTTTTTCTGTTTGATCATCCTGTCCGTACCTTATTCGATTCGGGCGCATCGCATTCGTTTATCTCTACATCATTAGTTGAATCACTGCACTTAAACACCAGTTTAGTAGAGGATCCCTTAGTTGTTTCGAATCCAATTGGGGGCTCAGCTTATTTGTCTATGATGTGTTTGGATTTGAAAATTTCCATACTTAGCGTTGAATTTAGATGTGATGCTTATGTGTTGGGCTTCACGAGCTATGGGCTAATTTTAGGAATGGATTGGTTATCCAGAAATGGGGCCGTTTTTGATTGTGAAAGGAGAGTAGTTAAGCTCGTGACTCACCTTGGAAACACTCTCGAAATCTTTTGTAATCCCATAAATTCGGTTATGATAAGTTATCTAGAATCGCTTGACGCGTCTGAGGAAAATCTATGATCTGTTAGAGTGGTCCGAGATTATTCGGATGTGTTTGAGGAGGTGAAGGGCTTACCTCCAAAGCGGGAGATAGATTTTCGAATATATCTTGTGGATAATGCGAAACCAGTATCTTTACCAGTACGCCACATGGATCCATGTGAAAGGAGGGAACTCGATAAGCAAGTGAAGGAGTTGCTTGAGAAGGGGTTCATAAGACGAAGTATATCAGAGTGGGGTGCTCCAGTAGTATTTGCCACGAAGGCGGATGGGTCCCTTAGACTGTGTGTGGACTATAGAGAACTTAATAAACTTACTAAGAAGAACAGAAACCCCCTGCCGAGGATTGACGATCTCATCGATCAGTTAGTTGGCGCCTCACTGTTTTCGCAGTTGGACTTAGCCACTGGTTTCCATCAGTTGAGAGTGGCTGAGGATAGCATAGACAAGACTGCCTTTAGGACTCCGGACGGTTTCTATGAATGGCAAGTGATGCCCTTCGGTTTGACAAACGCCCCAGCATATTTTGTTGATTTGATGAGTAGGGTGTTTAGGGAGTACCTTAACAAATTCGTGGTAGTCTTTGTAGATGACATCTTGATCTTTTCTAAGGATGAAGAAGAGCATGCCCTACATCTTAGGGAAGTGTTGGAGACCCTACGAGCGCATAGCCTTAAGGCTAAATTTTCTAAGTGTCACTTCTGGAGGAAGGAAGTACGGTTCTTGGGGCACGTGGTTTCCAAAGAAGGGATAGCTGTAGATCCCGCGAAGGTGGTAGCCATCCAAGATTGGAAGGTTCCCAAAAATGCTACCGAATTGAGAAGTTTCTTGGGGTTGGCTGGCTACTATAGGAAGTTTATCAAAGACTTCGCAAAGATATCAGCTCCATTGACACGCTTGACGAAGAAGAACCTAGTTTTCACATGGGACGTAGATTGTGATGATGCGTTCCAACGTTTGAAGAGAGCTTTGACTTCAGCCCCAGTCTTAGTATTGCCAGACGGGAGTAAGCCGTTTACCGTTTATACTGATGCTTGTGGGGAAGGACTAGGCGCAGTCTTAATGCAAGAGGGTAGGGTAATAGCCTATGGTGGAAGGCAGTTGAGAGCGCATGAGAAAAATTATCCTACACATGACCTAGAATTGGCCGCTATTGTTTTCGCGCTTAAGTCCTTGCGTCATTATCTTCTTGGAGAGAAATTCGAATTATTCACTGACCACAAGTCTTTAAAATACCTATTCTCTCAAAAGGACTTGAACTTAAGGCAGCAAAGGTGGATGGAGTTCTTGGCATCCTACGACTTTGAGATAGCATATACCCCTGGCAAGGGTAACGTGGTGGCCGATGCCTTAAGTAGAAAAAGATTATCCTTAAGTCCTTTGTTTGTTGAGCGGCGAAGTTTAGAATTCATTTCGATGTTTGATTTTAGACCTTCCGTTGACTTCATACCCGGTTTGCTAGCATCCTTGGAGGTCAGACCTACACTTTTGGGACGGATTGGCGAGGCACAGCGAGACGACCCACAGTTAGTTGAGTTAGTAGAAAAGCTCAAAGGAGGGGAGTCATCAAGCCATCTCCGTAGGTATACCCTAGATGATAAGGGTTGGTTACGTAGGGACGGTAGACTTTGTGTACCAAAAGACGATGACCTAAGGAAGAATATTCTTGACGAAGCACATCATTCGAAGATGACCATTCATCCCGGCAGGGACAAGATGTACAAAGACATGAAGAGAGTTTACTTTTGGGCCGGCATGAAGAAAGATGTGGCCGAATATGTCGCTAGATGCTTGGTGTGCCAACAAGTAAAAGCGGAGCAAAAGAAACCCGGTGGGTTGCTTCACCCATTGGAGGTTCCACTATGGAAGTGGGAAAGTGTCTCGATGGATTTTGTGGATGGGTTACCGCGATCAAGGAAGGGTAATACAGGAATTTGGGTTATAGTAGATAGACTTACTAAAAGCGCCCATTTCATTCCCTTAAAGAGTAAGAGGACTGCTCCATGGTTAGCTTCTGTATATGTCCGAGAAATAGTTCGTTTGCACGGTGTTCCTTCTAGCATAGTGAGCGACCGCGATCCTATTTTCACTAGCGAATTTTGGAGAAGCTTACAAGAGGCGGTAGGGAATCAGTTATGTTTGGGCACCGCATATCATCCTCAGACGGATGGCCAGACCGAGAGGGTGAATCGCATTCTAGAGGATCTATTGAGGCTATGTATCCTAGACTTTGGGGGTACATGGGAAGAGCATCTTCCATTGGTTGAGTTCGCATATAATAATAGCTTTCAGTCCAGCATTGGTATGGCACCATTCGAAGCTCTTTATGGACGACCTTGTCGTTCACCTACATGTTGGTGGGAATCTACGGATAAGATCTTACTTGGGCCCGATATGATTAGGGAGACTTCGGAGAAGATCGACTTGATTCGAAGGAGGATGAAAGCAGCGCAAGATAGGCAGAAATCTTATGCGGATAAGAGGAGGACAGATCTCGAGTTTGAAGTTGGGGACTTGGTCTTTGTCAAAGTGTCTCCATTACGAAACGTTGTTCGCTTTGGGTCCATTGGGAAATTAGCACCAAGGTTTGTAGGGTCGTTTCCTATTAAGGAGAGGATTGGACGGATGGTGCATAGAGTGGAGTTGCCCGAGAGACTTAGTGGTGCACACGACGTATTCCACGTGTCACATTTGAGGAAGTCCTTGCACGAGACCGCGGAAGTGGTAGAGCCGAGCTTGCTTAGAGAGGTGGAGATAGAGCGTGATGCGAAAATTCGACGAGCTCCTACGCGCATTCTTGGGTCGGAGATCAAGAGGTTGAGGAATCGAGAGGTCAGACTAGTCAAAGTGCAATGGGGAGATGATGAGAGCAACGTTACTTGGGAGACGGAAGATGTAACACCCCGTATTTTCTGTGAACTTAAGAATTACAAATCTGAGTATAATTAAAATATAAAATCAGAATCAAGGGAAACGGGCTGTGCCATTGCGTTCGTCTCGGAAAAATACGCGAAATAGAGTCCGAAATTTCGTAAATCGGAGTCCATATGACCAAATTATGGCCTTCCAAAGTTCAGAAAAAAATTAAACAGCATAGACCAGGTCGATTGGGGAGTCGACCCTAGAGTCGACCTGCCCCCAGGGGGTCGACCCTAGAGTCGACCTACCCCCAGGGGGTCGACCCTAGAGTCGACCCTAGTGTCGACCTGGGGGTCGACCTACCTCCCGAATCTGCATTTCTGCCTGGGTGCGTTCTGATGTATCTGGTCTCGTTTTATGTCCAGATTCGTCTGCCTAAACCTATTTAAACAGCCCCTAACCCAGCCTTCTCTGCACATAATTATATTCTGCTTCTACTCTGCCTCTGTTCTAAATTAAAAATAAAAATGGCGTTGCTACTCTGCTGGAATCAAAACTAGAAGACAATCAACATCAACCTAAATTCAATTAGAGATTAGAGCTTCTGCAACGGTTCTACAACAACTAGAGTTCTTTCTTTAATCCAATTAAGGCAAGTGTAGTTACTTTCCGATATAAACGTTAATTTTGATTGTGACATGAACTCTAAATTTGAATCTGAGGTTATATCTGTTTTGTTCTGATCTGATCTGTTTTATTCTGTACCTCTTTCCTCTTTCTGTTCTATAGCCAGGCTACCACGAGCCTGAGCCAATCTCATAAGAGATCAACATACGTTAAAAAGTTTGGGACAATCAAATGAATGTGCATAAATTGGGTATGACTGATATGTGATTGATTTGAGGAAAGAACATAGGTTGGACTTGGAACTTAGAACATAAATCTAAGGCATAATTGGACTGATCTGTGACTAATTTGAGTATATAAACTAGATCTAGATCTGTGCATATATGACTGTTTGGGATTATCATATGATAATACATAACTTGCAAATCTGGAATATTAAGATCTGAACTAAAACACATATCATATGTTAGATCTAGATCCTTGGGCATATTTTATAACGGATTATAACTTAGGTGTGAAGATCCATATTAAGATTTGATAACTATCAAGTGTGAATAACACCTAAGTAGGAGATTTTTGAATCTATGACATGCATTGAAATAGATGGATATAGTTGGTATAATTTATATGTGAATCTTTTGTACTAGGCCAGTGGAACTAAATTGGGACATGTAAATTATGACCATAATCTGTGACAGGCAAATTCAATGCAAACGTAGGGTATATGATCCTAGTGTGAATCATGAACACTATTTAGGCATGCAAATTTAGGCCAAATTTATAATTAGGCAATATATGTGAAACTTTAAGGAATAATGAAAATCAGTTATAATTACCTAATTTGCTAGTTCTGCTATATTTGCCTAATCTGTTAGTTTTATTATATCGCCTAATCTGCTAGTTCTGTTATATTGCTTAATCTGCTAGTTCTGCTCTACTGCCTAGTTTACTAGATCTATTCATCTGCTAGATCTGTCATCCGCTAAGTCTGTTGAAAGTGCCTAAATCTGTTAAATTTATTTGTTTAAATGCCTAACCTGTTATATGCCAAAATCTGCTAAGTTGCTAAATCTGTTAAATCCGTTAAGTCATATAATCTGGAAAATCTGTTATCTGCTAAAATCTGTTATCTGCTGTGTTGATATAATCATCCTGTTATTGATATAATCTGAATTGGCATATATATATTGGGCGTGCGCATAAACGGTAAATTATTAATTAATTGGCCGCAAAGATAAACGTGACTAACTCGAGGTTAGAATGAGTTTGCGGCGTAATTCTGCCCGGAACCGCCCGGCACATCCAGTGGCCGCAAACAATAGGTTCTAATGTGAGAAGTTAGTCATAACCTGCTTAAGACACGAGGTTAGGTCTGGCTTGTGGCAGAAGTCTGCCCGGAACCGCCCGGCCCATCCAGCGGCCACAAGCTAGCGACCTAATGTGAGAGGTCTGGGCATTAATAATTAATTAATGCAAATCTAAGATAAGAATGACGTCTAAAACGTATTGCGGGAAATAGGGTTAAACCAACTAGATTAATAGGTGTAGTAAACCCGTCCATGAATCTGTAGGCCCAATACAAAGTTAGACAAATCTGAAAAATCTGTACGTCTGATCTGTTAGTCTGAAAACTTGTTAACTTAATCTGTGAACTAGTAAATCTGAATTCTGTATGTCTGAACTTGTAAACAAGTTAATCTGAGATCTGTTAGTCTGGGGACACAAGGTTAGGAGGGGAATTACTTGTGTCATCTGTTGTTTGGGACCCATATTAGTCAGTAACCCTTTCTGGTATCAAAACTTTGACCCAACAGTAGGTAGGGTCCGGGCACGCTTACTGAACTAATTATAAGTGGTTCATTCTGATAATGGCGAGGGGTGTTGATGGTGCGTTCCAACCGGGTCATGTGCGTGCATGGATCCCGGTCTGCCTCTGAGGATGTAAGACGCCGTGACATCTGTAAATAGGTCTGTGCCGATTGGTTGTCACTTTAGGGAGTGATACACCCTACTGTGGGGCCGACACAGGATATTTATGTATTAGGGAGCCGATCGCTTGGGGTAGGGTTTTAGGGTACACTTAGTTCTGTCTGTTTCTGTTGGTACCGTCTGTTTCTGTTGGGTGGTAACACCTGTCTGTTTCTGTGTGGTACCGTCTGTTCGGGTGGTAAAGGCCCATTACTAGTGTACACCTAATTCTACATTCTGTTTCCGTAGGGATTAATCTTTTTCTGCTTCTGTCTGTTTCTGATCGGGTAGTAAAGGCCCATTATTAGCATTCTGTTTCTGTTAAATCATTCTGTACCCGTTCCTGCTTCAGTTTAGACATTAGGGTGACACCTAATTCTGTTATACTAGTATTAGTGCAGAGAAGTGTAAAGCAATAGTTTATGTCATTCTGTTCTTTTATTATATCTGCTACACCTGTTACAGTTATCCCTCATCCAGTTTTATGTTCATGTCATATTATTATTATTATCTGTTCATATGCTGAAAGTCACTGGACTTGCCAGACTTTTTGTCTGACCCTTGTTGTTTCGCCTCCTTTCTTCCGTTTCCCCCCAGGTTATCCAAGGAGGGAATACTTTAGCTTGATCCGGATTTCTCTTTGCTTGAAGTGCTTAAAGTATGGCTTGGCTCTGTATAGCTTCCGTTCTATGGGGATTATGATTTTAAACCATGCATTTTGAAGGCTTTTGTACAAGACTGATATTTTGTACTTGAATTCTGAGATTTGAAAGGATGTAACCATATTGATTTCTGTTTCCGCTGTAATAAAGTTAAAAATTTTCAAGTACTGTTTTATCTGTCTTGTAAGTTTCTGTTCTGTTTACTAAAATGCTCCACCAAAGTTAAGGCATTCCCTTTGTGAGTGACCTTAATGGAGGTGGGGTGTTACACTTGGTATCAGAGCTGAAGGTTACCAGATTTTATAAAAAGTTTTGTAAACTATTTTCAAAAAAAAGGTTTTGTAAGGAGGTATTTTCAAAAATAAAGCTTATTTTGAAAAACATAATCCCCAAGAGCCATATATCTTTCCTTCAGTCCTTTTTGTATTGAACCTTTCCTTTTTCGTTTCAGCATGTCTGAAGCATCTGAGATACCAGAGGGTGTTCATGTATCCGGTTGGTTTCGTCAATATCTTGAGGCTAGGACCGCCGCTGCAGGTCCAGCAAATGATCCCCCTCCTCCACCCCCTCCTCGTGCAATTGCTTTCTCAAAGATCTGTAGAGATTTTAGGGCCATGGGTGGGAAGGATTTCAAAGGAACTGAATCATTCGTAGAAGCGAGGAATTGGCTCAAAGAAACTGAGGATCTATTCGTTATCTTCGAGGTGGACGATAGGCAGAAGGTACAGTTGGCGATATGGCTGCTCAAAGACGAAGCTTCCTACTGGTGGGAAGTCACTAACGCCGAGAGGCTAGTTGAGACATGGATGGATTTCAGAACAAGGTTTGAGACAAAATTTCTCTTGCAAGCTGAACGGAGTTTACAACTGGAGAAGTTCTTATCTCTTAAGCAAGGAAGTATGACAGTCAAGGAATACGTCAACCAGTTCAACCAACTAGCTAGGTTCGGATTGGATTTAGTCAACACTCAGCATAAAAAGGCTCTCCGTTTTGTTAAATGATTGAACGAGCCACTGCACAGCCTAGCCATGACCCATGTACCCATGGGAGCGACTTACGAGAAATTGGTGGACATGGCACTACTGCACGAGGAAGACAAGGGCCCGAAAGAGACAAAGAAGGAAGAACCACAAAATAAGAAAGCGGGGACCAAAAAGGAAACACAAAAGAAGGATGAAAAGACTGAAGATAAGAAGGGGAAAAAGTGCTTTACTTGTGGGAGCTCAACTCATCTGAACAAGGATTGCAGAAAAAGGAAAGGCACTTGCTTCAACTGTGGAGAGATGGGGCACTTCACTAGGGACTGCCCGAAGAGACGAGGGCAAGGAGGGCAGGCAAACGCTCTCGAGGCTAGTGGCTAGGATAGAAATAGGAAAATTTCTATAGTAGGTTTAATTTCTTTATCTGATTATGGAGTTAAGACTTTTTCGGATTCTGGTATTTTGATTTTGTAATCGATACTCTGCACTTTAATACTAGTATTATTTCTGAATTCCGCTGTAGACTCAGACCCATAAGGATTATGGCTCATCTGTTTGAGATTGGGGTTTGAGGGATATTTGTGTTAGACGTCAAGTATGACGCATACATTCTGAGTTTTTGTGGGATATGATTTTTATCATGCTTAGCTTCCGAAGAATCATTAGGGAACCTGATTTGTACCAGTAGTCTGTAAATATCTGAATACTTCTGATAAGATTTCCAGTTTTGACATTGTCTAAAGAGGGTAACCCTCTGGGTGTCAATCTGATGTTGATCTCGGTCTTCGGGGTTGACACTTAGGGGAATTATTTTCTCAACCAATGTCTGATAGGAATCAAGTTTTTGTTTTATCTGTACTCGCTTCCTCGACTGTATACTATCGATCGAGTGGTCAACTTATAGATAGGAATCCTAATGGGTGTAAACATGTGTTTGAGACATGTTATGTTTGATGGTTGCAAGTGGATGCAAGTGGTTGCTAGTGGTTGCTCGTGGACGCATATACACACACTAGGCACTAGATCGGCTCGAAAACACTCTCATACTGCATATGGATGTGTGAGCATTTTAAATTTTTATGGATGCAAAATGGTTGAATCAGCACATGGATGTTGCATATGAGTGGATGGTTGTGCACTCATATAGAAATGATATGTATCAAATAGGAAAATTGCATACATATTGGACTCATGGCACTGACATAATTCGCATTAAGGAGGTCAACTGAATCAGTAGACCGCCTGATCTTTGCATTAGATAAGGAACATATACACACACTTTTGCAAATGTTCATACAGCACTAGAAATTTCTAAGGACAATGGATGCTTGTGGATGATGACTGAGTAGATGAGTGATTGGATGGTAGGACACATTCTTCTTAACTTGAAGATTTCGGGGACGAAATCCTTTAAGGAGGGGAGAATGTAACACCCCGTATTTTCTGTGAACTTAAGAATTACAAATCTGAGTATAATTAAAATATAAAAGCAGAATCAAGGGAAACGGGCTGTGCCATTGTGTTCGTCTCGGAAAAATACGCGAAAAAGAGTCCGAAATTTCGTAAATTGGAGTCCATATGACCAAGTTATGGCCTTCCAATGTTCAGAAAAAAATTAAAAAGCACAGTCCAGGTCGACTGGGGAGTCGACCCTAGAGTCGACCTGCCCCCAGGGGGTCGACCCTAGAGTCGACCTACCCCCAGGGGGTCGACCCTAGTGTCGACCTGGGGGTCGACCTGCCTCCCGAATCTGCTTTTCTGCCTGGGTGCGTTCTGATGTATCTGGTCTCGTTTTATGTCCAGATTCGTCTGCCTAAACCTATTTAAACAGCCCCTAACCCAGCCTTCTCTGCACACAATTATATTCTGCTTCTACTCTGCCTCTGTTCTAAATTAAAAATAAAAATGGCGTTGCTACTCTGCTGGAATCAAAACTAGAAGACAATCAACATCAACCTAAATTCAATTAGAGATTAGAGCTTCTGCAACGGTTCTACAACAACTAGAGTTCTTTCTTTAATCCAATTAAGGCAAGTGCAGTTACTTTCCGATATAAACGTTAATTTTGATTGTGACATGAACTCTAAATCTGAATCTAAGGTTATATCTGTTTTGTTCTGATCTGATCTGTTTTATTCTGTACCTCTTTCCTCTTTCTGTTCTATAGCCAGGCTACCACGAGCCTGAGCCAATCTCATAAGAGATCAACATACGTTAAAAAGTTTGGGACAATCAAATGAATGTGCATAAATTGGGTATGACCGATATGTGATTGATTTGAGGAAAGAACATAGGTTGGACTTGGAACTTAGAACATAAATCTAAGGCATAATTGGACTGATCTGTGACTAATTTGAGTATATAAACTAGATCTAGATCTGTGCATATATGACTGTTTGGGATTATCATATGATAATACATAACTTGCAAATCTGGAATATTAAGATCTGAACTAAAACACATATCATATGTTAGATCTAGATCCTTGGGCATATTTTATAACGGATTATAACTTAGGTGTGAAGATCCATATTAAGATTTGATAACTATCAAGTGTGAATAACACCTAAGTAGGAGATTTTTGAATATATTACCTGCATTGAAATAGATAGCTATAGTTGGTATAATTTATATGTGAATCTTTTGTACTAGGCAAGTGGAACTAAATTGGGACATGTAAATTATGACCATAATCTGTGACATGCAAATTCAATGCAAACGTAGGGTATATGATCCTAGTGTGAATCATGACCACTATTTTGGCATGCAAATTTAGGCCAAATTTATAATTAGGCAATATATGTGAAACTTTAAGGAATGATGAAAATCAGTTATAATTACCTAATTTGCTAGTTCTGCTATATTTGCCTAATCTGTTAGTTTTATTATATCGCCTAATCTGCTAGTTCTGTTATATTGCTTAATCTGCTAGTTCTGCTCTACTGCCTAGTTTACTAGATCTATTCATCTGCTAGATCTGTCATCCGCTAAGTCTGTTGAAAGTGCCTAAATCTGTTAAATTTATTTGTTTAAATGCCTAACCTGTTATATGCCAAAATCTGCTAAGTTGCTAAATCTGTTAAATCCGTTAAGTCATATAATCTGGAAAATCTGTTTTCTGCTAAAATCTGTTATCTGCTGTGTTGATATAATCATCCTGTTATTGATATAATCTAAATTGGCATATATATTGGGCGTGCGCATAAACGGTAAAGTATTAATTAATTGGCCGCAAAGATAAACGTGACTAACTCGAGGTTAGAATGAGTTTGCGGCGTAATTCTGCCCGGAATCGCCCGGCACATCCAGTGGCCACAAACAATAGGTTCTAATGTGAGAAGTTAGTCATAACCTGCTTAAGACACGAGGTTAGGTCTGGCTTGTGGCAGAAGTCTGCCTGGAACCGCCCGGCCCATCCAGCGGCCACAAGCTAGCGACCTAATGTGAGAGGTCTGGGCATTAATAATTAATTAATGCAAATCTAAGATAAGAATGACGTCTAAAACGTATTGGGGGAAATAGGGTTAAACCAACTAGATTAATAGGTGTAGTAAACCCGTCCATGAATCTGTAGGCCCAATACAAAGTTAGACAAATCTGAAAAATCTGTACGTCTGATCTGTTAGTCTGAAAACTTGTTAACTTAATCTGTGAACTAGTAAATCTGAATTCTGTATGTCTGAACTTGTAAACAAGTTAATCTGAGATCTGTTAGTCTGGGGACACAAGGTTAGGAGGGGAATTACTTGTGTCATCTGTTGTTTGGGACCCATATTAGTCAGTAACCCTTTCTGGTATCAAAACTTTGACCCAACAGTAGGTAGGGTCCGGGCACGCTTACTGAACTAATTATAAGTGGTTCATTCTGATAATGGCGAGGGGTGTTAATGGTGCGTTCCAACCGGGTCATGTGCGTGCATGGATCCCGATCTGCCTCTGAGGATGTAAGACGCCGTGACATATATAAATAGGTCTGTGCCGATTGGTTGTCACTTTAGGGAGTGATACACCCTACTGTGGGGCCGACACAGGATATTTATGTATTAGGGAGCCGATCGCTTGGGGTAGGGTTTTAGGGTACACTTAGTTCTGTCTGTTTCTGTTGGTACCGTCTGTTTCTGTTGGGTGGTAACACCTATCTGTTTCTGTGTGGTACCGTCTGTTCGGGTGGTAAAGGCCCATTACTAGTGTACACCTAATTCTACATTCTGTTTCCGTAGGGATTAATATGTTTCTGCTTCTGTCTGTTTCTGATCGGGTAGTAAAGGCCCATTATTAGCATTCTGTTTCTGTTAAATCATTCTGTACCCGTTCCTGCTTCAGTTTAGACATTAGGGTGACACCTAATTCTGTTATACTAGTATTAGTGCAGAGAAGTGTAAAGCAATAGTTTATGTCATTCTGTTCTTTTATTATATCTGCTACACCTGTTACAGTTATCCCTCATCCAGTTTTATGTTCATGTCATATTATTATTATTATCTGTTCATATGCTGAAAGTCACTGGACTTGCCAGACTTTTTGTCTGACCCTTGTTGTTTCGCCTCCTTTCTTCCGTTTCCCCCAGGTTATCCAAGAAGGGAATACTTTAGCTTGATCCGGATTTCTCTTTGCTTGAAGTGCTTAAAGTATGGCTTTGCTCTGTATAGCTTCCGGTCTATGGGGATTATGATTTTAAACCATGCATTTTGAAGGCTTTTGAACAAGACTGATATTTTGTACTTGAATTCTGAGATTTGAAAGGATGTAACCATATTGATTTCTGTTTCCGCTGTAATAAAGTTAAAAATTTTCAAGTATTGTTTTATCTGTCTTGTAAGTTTCTGTTCTGTTTACTAAAATGCTCCACCAAAGTTAAGGCATTCCCTTTGTGAGTGACCTTAATGGAGGTGGGGTGTTACAGAAGAGAAGATGCGTTCACGATACCCTTTTCTTTTCGAGGGTATGTCCTTTAATTTCTCCTTTATCGCTTAGCTTGTAATTATCTTATCTTTAGTATATCCTCTCGCTAGTATCTTTGACCTTTAGTTAGGATAATCCTATGGTTAAAACATGTGTTTGAGACATGTTATGTATGGTGGATGCAAAGTGGATGCAAGTGTTTGCTAGTGGTTGCTCGTGGATGCATATACACACACTATTAGGCACCAGATCGGCTCAGTCACTTCATATTGCATATTGCATATATATGGATGTATTTAGTAAAATGGATGTATAATGTTTGTATTATCATATAGTTGCTGCATTCGGGTGGATGGTTGTGCACGCATATAGAATTAATATGTATCATTAGGAATCTTTTGCATACATATTGGACGCATGGCACTATCATGAATTGCACTAAGGAGGTCGACTGAATCAGTAGACCGCCTAATTTTGCATTAGATATGGACATATACACACACTGTGCATATAAACATTAAAGCATTAGAAGTCTTTTAAGGACAATGGATGCTGGTGTTTGATGGTTGAGTAGATGGACGATTAGATGGTAGGATATACATTCTTCTTGACTTGGAGATTTCGGGGACGAAATCCTTTAAGGAGGGGAGAATGTAGCACCCTGTAATTTTATAACATTAAAATTCACAAATTAAAGTATACTTAATTTTTAGAAAAGAATTAAGTGAAATGGGTTGCGCAGAGAAATATATATATACTGATATATATATAAATTAAAATTAAATAAATAAATATGCGAAAAAGTTCAAAACAACGAATTGGGAGGGGAAATAACCGAACCGGCCCATTTTTGAGGTCGACCCAAGCCCCGCTGGGTCGACTAGGGGTTAATCCAAGGTGTTTGGCTGTCAACCCGTGGGCCGATTCGCTCAAATGCAGATTTTGCATTTGATTGGTTCTCATGGTTCAGGGTTAATCTAATGGTCCTAAATAACTTCCTACACCTATAAATACATCCTAATGCTAACCCTAAACCTAAATAAAATAGAATAGTTACCGTCATACCATCGCCATGGAAATCAATGGAGCCACTGCCAACTAAGAAAGAAGAAAAGAAAATTCAATTCTAATTCTCTGAACCCTAAAGCAAAGCAAAACTCTCTCTTTTCTTCTCTAAATTGTGAGTATGATGATCTTAACAAGATTATTATCATTTTAATTAGGTTGAGTTAAGAATGGATTATGAGTAGATGATGTGAATTATCATATATGTTGTTGTAAACCCCTTTTGCTATCATGTATATTGTAAATCCAATGTTATGTGATGATGATATCTTATATGTTGTAAATCATGCTATGATGATGTTATGTATGTTGAAAGTTTCTATGCTAAGTTATGATGAATCATACATGTTAAAAAGGCCATGATGTTACCATCTATGCTAGTTAGTTCATATAATTAAATCATCATGTTTGGGTTATGTTGATCTATATGACAAGTCACATATGCAAGTTAGATTGATTAGAAAAGTTATGAACATATGCCAAGACATCTATTATGACATCTAGAATTATGCTATGACATATGTGATATCCTATGCTAGTTCACACCATCATTATGTTGCCTAAAAACCCCATATGCAAGTTTATGTATAGATTTAGGCTATGATCATATCATGTAAATTGAGACATTTAACAAGTTGACACCTTTTGATCCTTAACATGTGTAGTTTATGCAAGTTTCACCCCTATTATGATTAGATTTATTTTAATTGTCTATATGTTGTGATAATTTATCTTTGTGCTAGGTGTTAGACTATACAAGTCTAGCCTATATTATGCATTGAATAAGTGAACGTATAAACGTGGGGTAGGGGTAATATTAAGGATTTAATATTAATAAGTTGGGGTGCAATTGATATGATTTTGCATGCCATAAGTGGATGGCCATAATTGAGTCAATTATGGACATCATTAACAGTTGACTTAATTAATAATTTGAATAGGGAATTATTAAAACTGGGGTAAAAGATTTTAAGTGTTAATCAATGCTTAGGACACGAGGTTGGACTCGTTTGTGATGTAAACCTGCCCGGACCCGCCCGGCAAATCCAGTGGTCACAAATGTCAGCCCAATGTGAGAGGTCCTAGGCCTAAACTAAAGCATAACGGTTGTAAAGACACGAGGTTAGACTCTTTTATGGTGTAAGACTGCCCGGACCCGCCCGGCAAATCCAGCTGCCATAAATGCCAGTCTAATGTGAGAGGTCTTTATGAGGTTATGGCCTGAATGAATTAAGAAATACTTAACCAGATAAACATGTAAGGTGGGACATGGGGGTTAAGTAGGTGCCTTGGGTGGCATGAGGAATCTAGGGGGTGCCCTTAGTGGCATGTGAAATACGATTAGTAAGACTTAACCAAACACACATGTAAATGAACATGACTAAGAGGGTTAAGTGGGATATACTAGTGACAAGCTTAGGTGGGTAGCTTGTGGGGGCCCATTTCGACCAGTATCCCAAATGTATCTTTGTGGGCTCGACCCAAGTCGAGGACGGGACACGCATGCTGGGTTTGACTGTAAGAGGCCAAAGCGGGGAGCGGTGGCAACGCAAGTCCAACGGGTTTCATATGCGTGTGTGGACCCGGGCTGGTAGATAAGACGTTGTTGCATCGTGTAGGTATAAGCCGTGCATCCTCAAGTTGTATCGGGTTGCCACTTTGGGGGAGTGATACACTCCACTGTGGGGCCAGCACGGGTATCTACGTGTAGGGAGCCGATCGAAAGTGGGTAGTGGGGTACACCTAGTGGAGATAGGGGAAGACGACACCTATGTAGTCAGCTAGGGGTACGTAAGGCTATTTATAAAGTTTCTGTGTGAAGCAAGTGGGATCAAACAATAGGGTGACTGGTGTGGTGCAGTGTAGTAATGTGCGGTGCAGTGTAGTAATCATTCGTTAGTAATTAGGTGTGCCTTTACCGTTATCTTCAACGTTATCTTAAACGCTATCTTTATCTTCCTAATAGTTCATAGACATTTACTTGTCTTCCAGCTTATGCCTTAGTCTAGTTATTTTGATGATAGTATTGTTAGAATTATCATACTCGCCAGACTTTATGTATGATCCCCTCCATTTCTATCCTTTTTCCCCCTCCAGGTCCTCAGGTTGGACCCAGCTCTAGTGGAGTTTGATTGGGTTGCTTCATCTCTTTGGAAAGCTTGGACCCTTGAAGTAAAGTCCAGCTTGTTATCTTCTTTAATGGCTATTTGTGTAATGGGATTATGTATTTTGTTTTATGAAGATGGATAATGTACTTGACTCTGATTAATGGTTTTGTAATGTAATAAACATGTTTCCGCTGCAATAAAATGAAGTTTTAGATTTCAAAGTACTACTTATTATCTGTCTTGTTGTAATTTTTCTGTTCTATATTCACTTATAACCTCCATGGAAATTAATGCATTCCCTTTGTGAGTGACATTAATGGACGTGGGGTGTTACAATTACCCTCTAGAGATACACTATCGGAAGGTGGTTCCATACCTTGTCATGTTGGAAATCCAATATCCAATAAGTGACCTACGGTTTTTGATTTGTATTATATATGGAGCGTGAGATGCAAGCATTCCACTAGATTTCTATTTATTTGATTTAGACACTATTGTAATATCACTGGATTTGATATCAAAAATATTTTGGTTATCATAAGGTAAAAATCATCCGTGTTTATGTGTGGATCGGTCTTACAATTATCATTTCTTTCGAAAGTGTTTTGAAAGTTAAACAAATGGTCTGAGTTTACTCACACTAGTCCCATGACTGACCCAAAGTTTATTCTGTTAGTTTTCCCTAAACTCTTGGGTGCCCAAATTTGTACGGGCAGTCAAGTAGTCGGGATTTTACAGATTTACTTGGAGGAGTTTGAAGCAGGAGGCTTCATTAGTTAGCTATAGACTATCATATTTTCCGTTGTTTACAATGATGTATCAGGAAACAGGTGTCTATAACTGTTCCAGGAATAACTATTGTTCTCTGATTATGGTATGTATATACAGATATTGATTTGTATCTCAAAAGTTTATGTTATCTAATATATTTTATTCGCTCGCTGTGAGTTTGTGATCTTCGTTTTCTTTTATTCTAATATTTCTTTCTTTCTATTTCTCATCCTCTAACTTCTTTCTAATAATGATTTGTATTTCTGTGCAATTTGGGTTGGGCGTGTGGTGTTATTAGTTGACTCAAAGAGTACGGAAATTCAGGCCATTACACAAAGGGGGAGAAATATCTCTCTTATGGTTCTCTTATGGTTCCATGCTCGTAATAATAATTACTGGAATATATGTGCTAACATTTTTGTTGCAGGAATCAAATGGTAAGTTTATAAGTTTACGAACAAACAAAATATTGCAGAAATTCAAGGGGAGCTAAACATTCAGGGGGAGGAAATCAGAAATATTGTCATCAAACAAAAAAGGAGGAGAATGTTGAAAACATGATTTTGATTAATGTTAACAAGAGAAGTTGCAATGGAAATCATGTCATAGAGATAAAATTATATATATATATATATACACAAACACACACACACATACATACATACATTGAGTCGTGTTAGAACTATGTTAAAATCTATTCTCGAGTATAACACGAATACACAAAACAAAGCATAAATATATATATATATATACATACATTTCAAATGGCATGAAGCAATATGACTGGGAAAAAATGCTTGAACCAGTCGACTAGTCGAAAATCAACCAGTCGACTGGTCCAAAATCAACTAGTCGACTGGTCAGACAATTTTGTTCCAGTAACGACTAGTTTCTGAATATTTTTAATATACACGATTTTATACTTTTGCAACCAGTCAACTGGTGAATTTTTAACCAGTCAACTGATTCGAAACAATACATATTTTCTGAAAGGTTATCTTCATTCATAAAGAGAAATCTCTTCATTTCTGAAAGGAAATAGAAGCTTCTTTTAGTTAAAACTCTTCATGAAGAATTGCTTTCTTTCTACTATTATATAAACACTTCAAACATGATTTACAATTATCGAATTTTACTCTATTCTATCTATTCTCTGATTTACACTCCAATATTCATTGCAAACAAAAGCTCTCTAATTTCAAGTTACTTGTTGAATCCTTGATAACATTTCATATATCTTGATTCGACAAGCAATAATCTTCCTTCAGTCTTTGCATTCAAATCATATACTCGAGGATAAGATTATAGGAAGGGTGTACTTAAACCGTTGACTATCTGTGTTGATCAAAGAACACAAAACAGAAGTCAAATCTCTTGTAATTGTTGATGTCCTGTGTAGTTGCTCAGACGAGAGGCATCCTTGTTGGGGGTCGGGTGTACTGACCTATTCCTCCGAGTTAAGAGAGTGAGTAATAGTGAATTCCAAAGAGGAGCCTCGGGACTGGACATAGGACGGGAAGTCCAAACCAGTATAAAATTACTGGTGCCACTTTACTTTACTTATTGCTCTTATATACTTATGATATATCATATCAGTTCTTACTTATCCACATAACTATCATATATTAGCTAGTTAGTTTATCATCTACATTTCCGCTATCCATATAGATCCTTCTTAAGTCATACACACCGACTTTTCAATCCTATGGCGATTCATATGAAAATAGACTTACCATGATGTAGATCTAGGGGAAAACACTTGATAATGATGAAATTAAGATCAAACAACTCATATACTTGATTGAATCCATGTGAGAGATGCATATTACTCACCAAATTTCTAAAATAACTCAAAAACATTTATATCTGGATCTGGAGAGTGAAGAATTTTCTCTAAACTCTCTTTTGGAATGATGTAGATCTAGCTTCAAATGATGTAGATTTTTGATTCTCTAATGTAGATCTAAGCTCTAATGGTGGAATGGTGTAGAAGATGGAGTAATGGAGGACCTCTTGCTCTTCCAAATGAGGGAATGAAGAAAGTAAACTATTCTCTTTGCCTCTCACCCCCTATTTATAGCCTCACACTAGCCCACTAATGGGCCTCTCTAAATCATCCCATTACGGCTTACAAAACCTGAACAATAAACTATGAAACCTTAAAACAATGATTCCTCCCAAACCGCAGAGCTAAACTTTTAATGTGACCACTCTACGAAATGAGAATCATCATTTCCTTTCCAATGAGACCGATCTCAGTACCTGATTCAATCTGAGTCAAAAGTTATTTTTTGTACAAGATTGACAGGGGAAAAATGGTCAAACAAAATTGGTAAAAATTATGGACATGTCTTACATCCCCATAAACAACATATAAAAATATGAGAATGATCCAACCCTAAGGAATTAAATAAAAATATTTTATGATATTTCGATACGTAAAATGCGGGCTGTTACATTCTTCGCCCTCCCCTTCAGGAATTTCGCGCTCGAAATCCCAACAAACAAAAGAAAACAAAACAATTCTGCATGCCTATCACCCATTAACAACCTATTCTATCACCCAGACTAGCAGTCATCAACCATGCATCCATGGCTTTATCCTAACATGTAGAATTCTAACAACAATCATAACAAAAATAACACATGTTACAATGATGTAATGATGACACGATATCAATGGGTCATATCAATGAAGAGTTCTGGGTGGGTCGCCTTCATGCTCTCTACCGTCTCCCGTGTACAATCGTCGACATCCTCACTCCATTGTACCTTGACTAGCTTAATCGTCTTCCTCCTAAGATGTTTTGTGTCATTCTTCGCAACACGAAGCGGCTTACGAGGTCCAGCAATTACGGTTTCTACTTCTAGGTCTTCATATTCTTTCGGAGATACCACCACATTCGAATCATGCACGCACTTCCGTAGAAATGACACATGGAACACCTTATGCGTACTTGGCATCTTCTCGGGTAACTCCAATCTATAAGCGAGCTTTCCTATCCGCATGACCATCGGAAACGGTCCAATGAATCTTGGGGCCAGCTTTCCTTTGCTCCCAACCGAACAACATGTTTCAACGGCGAAATTTTTATGAACACCATATCGCCAGCGTCGAATTCCAAATCTTTTCGACGCTTATCAGCATAACTCGTCTGATGGTCTTTGGCTCCTTTCATTCATTGCCAAACAATCTCGATACAATCCGAGGTCTCTTTAATCATCTTTGGCCCAAGTATCAGCTTATCTACGGCTTCTAACCAACAAGCTAGAGAATTACATGGTCTTCCGTACAACGCCTCGTATGGTGCTATCCCAATGCTCGACTAGTAGCTATTATTATAAGAAAACTCCACTAGATGTAGATGGTCATACCATGATCCTTCGAAGTCCAACACACAGCCCCTCAGGAGATCTTCTCAAACTCGGTTAACCCTTTCTGTGTGACCATCAGTTTGGGGATGATAAGCCGTACTCAAACACAACTCGGTTCCCAAAGCGTCTTGCAAACTTTTCCAAAATCCACTCATAAACAATGGAACTCAATCACTCATTATACTCTTTGGGATATCATGGAATCGAACTATTCATTTTTTATAAAGCTCAGCAAACTTCGATGTCGTCCTACTTGATTTGACAGGAATGAACCTTTCAATTTTGGTCAAACGATCCACGATGACCCAAATTCCTTCGTTTTCTGCCCTAATTATAGGTAGTTCATCGATAAAATCCATCGATATCTGCTCCCACTTCCATGTAGGAACTTCTAATGGTTGAAGCAATCTACTCGGCTTTTTATGTTCAATTTTCACCAACTGACAGTTCATGCATTTGGAAATGAACTTTCCAATATCTCTTTTCATCCCTTCCTAGTAGTAGACTTGCTTAATGTCCTGATACATCTTATTACGACTAAGATGAATTGTCAACTTTGAGTGATGACATACTCTCAGAACCTGATTACTCAATCCGTTGATATCAGGAACAACCAATCGTCCTTTCTTTCTAAGACAACCTTCTTGATTGACCTCAAACTCTTTATTCTATGATTCCAACTTCTGGATAAACTCGACAAGCTTTGCATCTCGCTTTTGGCTCTCACCAATCCTTTTGTTAAGAGTAGGTCTTATCGATAAACTTGCTAGCATTTCAGGTTCCAACTCACACCTTGGCTTGAAATCAAATCCTGCCAAGTACTCGAGGCTCTTCCATTATGAAAACATCACTCCCAAACTTGCATGTCTTTGACTTAACACATCTGCCACTGTGTTACCTTTTCCTGGAATGTAGGCTATACCAAAATCATATGATGCCAGAAAATCTAGCCACCGTTGTTGCCGAAGATTCAAATCCTTTTGGGAGAAAAGTTACTTCAATGACTTATGATCCGTGAAAAACTCGAATCGAGCTCCTAACTGGTAATGTCTCCACATCTTTAGAGAAACCACGATCGCTGCCAACTCCAAATCATGAGTTGGATAATTCTTTTCATGTGGCTTTAGCTGTCGACTCGCATATGCCACAACCTTATCTTTCTGCATCAGCACTGGTCCAAGTCCAGTACCACATGCATTTTCGTATACCACCATCTCTTCATTCCCACTAGGAATGGTCAAAACAGGAGAAATTGTCGATCTCTCTTTCAGGATTCCAAAAGCTTGCTCACACTTTACTTCCCATGTGAACACTTTGTTCTGCTTCGTCAATCCCATCAACGGTGCACCTATCTTGGAGAAATCCTTGATAAACCGTCGGTAATTACCAGCCAACCCAAGGAAACTTCGCACATCCGTCGCATTCTTAGGTCTACCCCAGTCCTGGATCGCTGCCACTATAGCGGGGTCAACCGCTATTCCATTTCCAGGAACAACATGACCTAAGAACCTCACTTCAATCTTCCAGAAGTAACACTTCGAAAATTTAGCTCTCGGTTGATGCTTTCGCAAGATTTTCAAAACAACTCGCAAGTGCGTCTTATGTTCTTCCTCGATCTAGGAGTAACCCAAAATATCATCCACGAACACAAGCATGAACTTGTTCAATTGATCTCTAAAAACTCTATTTATAAGATCCACAAAATACGCTGGTGCATTAATTAACCCGAATGCCATCACCAACCATTCAAAGATACCGGATGGTGTCCTAAAAGCGGTCTTTGACACACTATCCTTTGTTACCCTCAACTGGTGAAATCCCGTTGCCAAATCCATCTGAGAAAACACAATGGCCTCATGAAGCTGATCGAACAAGTTATCAATCCTTGACAACAGATACTTGTTCTTCTTGGTCCACCTTGTTCAGATCACGATAATCTACACACAATCTCAATGAGCCATCTACCTTTGTTGCAAACACAACTAGTGCATCCCATTCAGATATGCTTCTCCGAATGAATCCTTTTCCTAAAAGGTCACGAACTTGCACCTCTAACTCTCGTTGTTACTTAGGCGCCATCCTCCTAAGAGGCATAACGATTGGTCCAACACCCTCGACCAAATCGATCCTAAACTCGATCTCATCATGCGGCAGCAAATCTTTGACCTCTTCAAAGACATCCTCATACTCACTAGCGATCAGCATAGATGATAAGTCTTCCTGTGGAATCACAAGTGAATATAAATAGCTAACGAAGACACCATCTTCGGGCTTACGCCAAATCAATATCTTTCACCCTTCCACATCCCCGACTCTCACCTCTAGCTTCTTGCAATTCACTCTTGCGGCATACCACTTGAGCCAATCCATGCCCAAGGTGATCCCAAACCCAGTGAAGTTCAAGATAAAACAATCACACACAAAGGAGCAAGCATGACTCGACAACACAAGACCACGACAAATCATGGAAAGATTAAATGAACCCCAAACTGGATTAGTCACAACGAAAGGTCTATCTAAAATCTTGAGCTCTAAACCCAAGCGGCACACTAGCTCATTACAAATGAATGAATGTGATGCCCCAGTATCAAACAACACTTGAACTGAAACACCTCAGACCGAAAGAGTACCTTGGACAATGACACCCTTCCCTTTCTCCTCTGCAATAGGAGCTCTCGAAGAAGATGGCACAACCTCCAAAGCATAATCCTTCACAACCTGCTTACTCTTAGCTGCTTCTGAACAATCTTTCTTCTCATGCCCAGTTTACCACACTTGAAGCACTTCTTCTCAGCTTTTGGATTCTTACAAGCCTTAGAATAATGACCCTTCTGCCAGCAGTTGTAGCAAGTCACTTCGCCTTTCTGCTTCTTATGACCATCCTTTCCCTTCTGCTGTTGTTGCTTTCTCTTCTTATTATTATTGCCACCCTGCTGTGGTTTTGAAGCTTCCTTTGCAGCGACAACAGTTTCTTCCTTTGGAAACAAGCTTTCATATCTCACATCTTTTTCCACAACATTCTCATATGGATCATCAAGATTATCCACCAACAGTCTCCCTATGTAAGCATCTAATCCCATAACAAACTTCTCGTTCTTTTGATAAGTAGTGTCAACATACGAACGAGCATACTTTGACAAGGCCTCAAAATAAAAAACATAATCAAGCACTGGCCGATCATTCTGTTTCAGCTACATAAATTACTTATATAGGACAGACTTCTGAGTAGTTGAGATAAACTTCGTCTCGAACTTAACTTGGAACTGTTCCCAGAAAATTTCTTCCTCCAGAGTTTCAAAAGTAACAGAATTCCACCATTCCGTGGCCCTACCTTGACACAAGCTTTCTCTTGGTTGCATCTTCTATATCCATGTCTCCAAAGATATGAATACAAGCATCGAACCACCTTTAAACCTCTTTAGTTGGCTCAGTCTCTTTAAATGGCTTTCCTCCTAGAGATGTGAAATCTTTACACAACTTCGCATAATCCACAACCCAAGGCATTTGAACACCTACATCTACCATGGCTATCACTGAAGCAGGTACCCTTCGCATGAATGCTTCCATCATGGCCTCAAACATGGATGGGTAATCTGGTGTACCGCCATTTCCACCTCCAGACACAACCTCCTCCCAAGCAGTATGTCTTGAAGTTCGTCGACTCATTCTAAATCTGCAAATTAGAATGGTTAACCACTCACAAGAAAAACTACTAATAGAGTTCAAACGATACAATACTACATACTACTATATAGTATGCATCCAACTGAAATCTACAAGTATGTATCTCATACGCTATTACATCTTCGAACTTTGGCTAAAATTGATAACCAGAGCACTGATGCTAAATGTGACGACCGCCCATAACCCATGCACTAAACAAGAGAAATAATGCATTGAAAGTTGTGCCAGACAACTACGAGCGATCATCAAGGTATGAAACACAATCGGAATCTATCATTTAACTCACAGCGCAAGGATAAAATATAATAGAACATATATAACAAGCAATAATAGTGAATCATATTTGAGCAGAAAAACTCCGAACTTTCATAAAAACTAGAAAGTATATCCAAACATCAAGATTACAACATAAATACTGTATAAATTTGCCTCATTACAGCACTCAGAGTCAACATCACACAGTGGAAAACAAAGATACTAGATAGTAGAAAAAGATAATATGCGGGCCTCCTACTCGCCACCGCCCAACAACATCATCCTCACTAATCACCTGTCACCTACCACCTAGTCTTCTCATCCAAAACCGGATGAACAACTCAAGGTAATAAGAGGTAAACATAAAACCTTAAGTCAGAAAACAGTCTTAGTGAGCGATAAAACAACTATCTAGCATCAACAATAAAGTATATGAGAATAGGTAGATAAACAAACTAATCTGCCAACATCAGAGAGGGACTCAACCCCATCTTCCCCATATCAGACAGTGATAGTCTTTACAACAAGCATTTCAACCATACATCCACAGTAGTCCAAATAACACTCATAACATTCAGATTATATATCTTAGGTAAACCATCTTAATCGATTTCAACATCCCTCGAGCACAATCCCCAGAGGCCTAAACCAAAATCAGACAAGCACCTAAGAAACATATCTTTCAATGTCAGACAATCAACGTGAGGCGGTACAAGCAAACAACCAATCATACATGACTGACTCTGGCTATCACCGCCAATCCTGCTTCGAAACCATCGTTAATCATATGATCGGATAAATACTTTGCCATCAACTATCAAGGACTAATGGTAAACCTATGTTCTAGCATAAACTCCATATGCCATACAACGAAATGTAACTAGGCCCGTTCAAGCTGCCTAGAGTACTCGGTCGTACGACGAAATCGTGTAACCCCTTCTTTGAGTTTGCTAGAACCTACGACAACGATAATTCCTCAGCCTTCAATATCTCTAGTCGTCAACACCCTACGACTTATCACAAGCTCAAAACACGCTTGTGCAACCATTATCCTCCAACTCAAAACACCCTTGAGTTACCTTCACATTCGTTGCTTTTCAAAGATCAACGAAAATCCCACACCATTTTGAACATTCCCCTTTGAATTCGTGTCGAAGCTAGAACCATTGTCGACTCAAAAACAAGATTTGTTAGCATTTACAGCTTTTTCGCTATGAAAAACTGACCAAAATGTCAAAATAGCCTTTTGCAGGCTTCTAAAATGCTATCATATCTTCTGGTTCAATTTTGCATCAATTTGGTGTGAAAAGCTGAGTAAAACATCAAAACTGGCTTTCACAGCATTAATGAAATGTTATCATATCTCTATGTTCCATTGTGGATCATTCTGCCCGATCCAATTTTAATCAGTTCGAGTTTGACCAGTCCGATTTTTCCCAGTTCGATTTTGCCCGATCCGATTTCGACCGATCCGTTTTCGCCCAATCCGATTTCGCCCAGTCTGATTTCGCCCTGTCCGATTTCGTCCAGTCCGTTTTCCCGATCCGATTTTGATAGTCCGATTTCGCCCAATCCGATTTTGACCAGTCCGATTTTGCCCAGTCCGATTTTGACCAGTCCGATTCCGAGTTTGACGAGTCAGATTTTGCCCAATTTGATTTCTCCCAGTTCGATTTTGCCCAATCCGATTTTGCCCTGTCCGATTTTGACCAGTCCGCTTTTTCCCAGTCCGATTTCGCCCGATCCAAGCGCTAAAACCACAAAGTTTTCAACAAATCTTCACGCTTGAATACTACTTGATCGAATACTCCAAAACCAACACGATTTCAATATTTTTAACAACAATAATTCAACTAAATCAACCCATTATCAACAAATCAACCTTCTATCCAAGCAATAATCAATGAACACTAAAATAATGATTCAACAAATGATCGACAAATAAATGGATCTAAACATATGAATCTATGTGGAAATTACCTATTTTAAGTTTCTAAAGTAGATCCTGTGGCGATTCATATGAAAATAGACTTACCAGATCTAGGAGAAAACACTTGAAATGATGAAATTAAAATCAAACAATCCATATAATTGGTTGAATCCGTGTGAGAGATGCATATCACTTACCAAATCTCTAAAACTACTCACAAACACTTAGATCTAGATCCGGACAGCGAAGAATTTTCTATAAACTCTTCAATTCGATGAACTCTCTCTTGGAATGATGTAGATCTAGCTTCAAACGATGTAGATATTTGATTCTCTAATATAGATCTAAGCTCAAATAGTGGAAGGTGTAGAAGATGGAGCAATGGAGGACCTCTTGCTCTTCCAAATGAGGGAATGGAGAAAGTAAACTATTCTCCTTGCCTCTTACCCCCCATATATAGCCTCTCACCAGCACACTAATGGGTCTCTCCAAATCAGCCCATTGTGGCTTACAAAACCTGAATAGCAAACTATAAAACCTTAAAACAGTGATTCCTCCCAAACCGCTAAGCAAATATTTAATGTGACCACTCTACGGAATGGGAATCATCATTTCCTTTCCAATGAGACCGATCTCAGCACCTGATTTGATCAAGTCATAAGTTATGCCTTGTACAAGACTGACAGGAGCAACATGGTCACACAAAAAATTGGTAAAATTTATGGGCAAGACTTACATCCCCATAAACAACATATTAAAATACGAGAATGATCCGACCTTCAGGGAATAAAATAAAAATATTTTATGATCCTTCGATACGTAAAATACGGACTGTTACAAAGTCATATCTGGTGGATGTGATTGGATCGCATCATGTGGGATGCGACGGGATCCTATCCTTGTAGGATGCAATGTATATGGGAGTGGTGGCGAGACTTATGTGATGCGAGGTAAGATGATGTAAGGCATGGTGATGCAATGGAGCCGTGATGTTAGCATGGTGATGCGAGGCACGGATGCAAAGCATGGTGATGCGAGACATGGATGCAAAGCATGAATGTGAAGCACAGATGTGGGGCATGAGTGGAGCTAAAGATGGATTCTGGAACCGATCGGTGCACATTGCGCAAGCTTTCGGAGGTGGTCGACACGCGCCGGGCGGGCGATCTTCAATGCTGGTGAATCTCGCATCTAAGGGATGTGACATTCTGCTAGTGGCCCGACTTGAGTCTTCTGGTGCTAGAATCAGGATTTACTTGATACAATTACACATTTCTGAGTGCGTTCACTTGATCCGTGACTTGTATTCTTCGAGAGCGGTTTGGTGAGCCGAGATGAATATTTTTGTGCGACCCTGTCTTGGCTTGATTCCTGAGAATGTTGGAAACATTTCTGGGCCGTTGAACCATGCGATTGGCCAAGTCGTGTGGGTCTGGACTATTTTTGGTAATCAGACCAAAATGCTGGTTAATATTTTCCCTCCAAAGAATGTCTTGTGTTAACAGGACGTGCTTTGAAGTGAGACAAGTCTGGTGCTGGGCGAAAAGATCTCCATGCTATGCTTAGTGATTGGTCATGACCTTTCCCTTGAGTTGTATGCCTGGAGTGCACTACTTCAGAGCAGTTGATACGCATTGTTGAAACCTGTTGGCATGAATTTGGAACTTTGGCATTGTTAAGAGCTTTGACTCGCTTGAGTCTTGTTGCTTGGGTTGGAAGCCGCCCAGACCTAACCGCAAAAATGGTGTGGAAAACCGAATCGAATTCTCTCTCTAAAGAAAGTACCCAAACCGAACCAACCCGCAATGATATAGTTTACTTGCGGTTTAAACTATTGACCCAACTATATTAAACCGAACCGAATACCTGCACTGGTAATCTTATAATAAAAATATAACTAATTTCTACCTAATTTTCCATTTTAATGATGTTTATTCTACTTTCAAAGTATGCTTTTGATATTAATAATAACCGTTATCACAAAAGAAAAATTTGTAGTTTCAGTATAATAGTTTCCCTACCATTTTTTTGGATAAGGGTAATTATAATCTTATTTGAATTATCATACCTGGTGTTTATGCATTAATTTACGTTGATGTTTGGTTAATGTGGCAAAACAATTTCATTTTTCATTAAACGTAAAATTAAAGAATTTATGCAGTTAGAAATTAATCTCTAAATTTAGGATAACACCGTATTTTAACCTTTAAGTGACATAACATCACACAATCGTAAGTTGACTGTTGATGAAAGTAATTCTCTTATTTTATATTTAATACGAGTTCAACCTTACCAAACCAAATCGAACAATATTACAATAAAATCGAATTGAAACCGAGCTATTTGAGCAATTAAAATAATGACTTGTATTTTTGATCAACCGTTTGATGCAGTGCATAAGTTGTTTGGATTCCAAACCGCATGAGACCGAAACGCCCGCACCTCTAGTTGTGTGTAGTTAGGTCCAGGCGTTTACTAAATACATTGTACCAAGGATGCTTATTTATAATATGCAGCGCTTTAAAGGCCCAACTCAACCTCGGCTCGATCATAGTTAATCTTCAACCTTGAAGCGTAATGGCTTTGAAAATGAATTGACCTTGCATGTGCATAAATCCAAGGTTTAACCTTAAAACCCTTAAAATAAAACCTAGGTTGGTCTCTTTGAACCTCACAGTTCGACTGGTCAAACCTCATTATTGTTTGACCTTACACCAACACGGTTTGACTCACGGTTCGGTCTTCAAAACTATGATAATCAGTGTTGGAGGGAAAATTAGATTACTGAATTAATACATAAATATTAATCCCGAATTTAACGTAGCTATGTCACTGAAACCCATCAAGGAAGCGGAAGAAGGATGGGAGGACCGATCATTATTTTATGTCATAGGGAATTAACAATACTTCAAGGCTCTTAGTTCTTCAATAGGAGTCTAGTTATGTTGAAGAAACTAACTCTCAAACTAAGAGCTGACTTACGTATTTTGAATACAATGCTTGCATGGATTAAAGTCTATGAATTATTATTGGAAATAATCTTGGTTTTTCAGGAAAAAATTAATTGTATTGTTAAATTAGCAATTGTATTAATGAATTGAATAAATTAAGGAAAAATCTAGACTTCGTATTTTAGAGATTCTAGATAATGCCTTCCTAGAATACTCTAGAGAGTGCACTGCATTATAAAAGCAAGGTAATCAAGCTGATGGATATAAGCAATCAAAGTTTGTAATCAAAAGGCACGCAATAAAAATTTCCTCCTCATTAAAATAAACTCTCTCAAAAATTCCTTCTTCTTAAAAATTCTTAACAGTGGTATCAGAGCTCTAGATCCTTGCAATTAAAAAAAAACTAAAAACAAAGTGCAAAGTAATGGCTTCTCCAAGCAATACTTCAGCAAGCATCAACTCAAACTATAGCAATGTCCAAGTTCCTTTATTTGAAGGAGAAATTATGATTTTTGGGTAGTACAAATGGAGACTTTATTCACCTTGTTGGATGTCTTGGAGTTCATCAAACAAGAACATGAAGACTCAACAACTGTGGCAGAACATACAGCAGCCCAAACTGAATTATTAAAGAAAAAAAATCATAGACGTTGGAGTTCTTGGAATAATTCAAAGAGCAATGTCAGACACTATATTCCCAAGAATTGAGAGAGCAAAAACAACAAAGGAAGCATGGGAAACCTTGCAACAAGAGTTTGAAGGGGATTCAAAGGTGAGAACTGTCAAACTTCAATCTCTAAAGAGAGATTTTGAAAATGAAAAAATGAAAGAAAATGAAAGTCTGAATGAGTATTTTAATAGGCTGTCCGAATTAGTGAATCAAATGAAGTTTCATGAAGATATAATTAACGATCGTAGAATTTATGATAAAATTTTGATAAGCTTAACTGAAAAATTTGATCCTATGGTGGTTGTTATGGAAGAAACCAAAGATTTGTCAAACATGGTCGTTCAAGGGTTGATGGGTTCACTTAGATCCTACGAGCAAAGGTTGTTACGCCATATAGAAAAGACGGTTGAAAACGCGTTTCAGGCCAAACTCACCACTCAATGCAACAATGACAAAACAATAAAGCAAAATAATGGCTAGTCTTCTAGAGGTGGCAGATTTAGCAAAAGAGGAGGAAAAAATTCACGCGAAAGAGGTTGAGTGTAACACCCCGCCTCTGCCAGGGTGTCTCTTGCAAGCACTCTGACTTTGGAGGGGCGTTTGTACCGGGTAAACATGCATAATGATATATCAAGGCAGAACAAGAACATATGTATATATGTAAACAGAGTAAATAAGATAAGTAAAACAGCGGAAGATTTCAAACTATTTCAAAACAAGTCTGGTACAACATAATGTCAACTTTCCAAATACACAAGTCTAGATAAAAACAACATCACTGAAAAACTGAAATACATAAGTACTATCCCCAAAATAAGTGATGACCATAGCTAGCTTCATGTCAAGACCGTACATGAGCTAAAATCCCACAAGCAAGTGATCAGAAATCCAAGCTAAGCTCCAATATTCCCACCCTGAGAACCTGGGGGGGGGGGGGGGGGGGACGGAAGAAAAGAGGCGAAAGAAAAACAGGTCAGTCAAAAAGACTGAGTAAGACCTACTACAATCAATGTAAACTGATAAAGTTAACTGGCATGAGAAGCAGGGATGAACATAAGGATAACAACATACTAGCATGATGATTAACTAACAAGGTAGATAAAGGTGTCATCGCATAATCAGGTTTAAGGTTTTTGCACCACAGGTGTACTAGCAAACAAACATGACTTGAATAAACAAGTATTGATCCCTTGGCCCAAGCTTTGACCCAATAACATGAAATGACCCTAATACGAGGTCCAATAACATGAAGTGACCCTAATACGAGGTCCAATAACATGAAGTGACCCTAATACGAGGTCCAATAACATGAAGTGACCCTAATACGAGGTCCAATAACATGAAGTGACCCTAATACGAGGTCCAATAACATGAAGTGACCCTAATACGAGGTCCAACCAAACGGTCTAGTCGATCGGCTCCCTATAAGCCTAACTCGTCACGTGTTGGTGTCAATACGGCCCAAACATAATTGTAGTCAGACTGTGCTGGGTCTCTCGTCGGGTGTATCAAGCCCTAGGGTGTCAACCCCTGGACACCATAAACATAAGTGCACAGTCTAGATCTACTGGTACCCATGCTTGACTTCTCCAAATACGGACTACGTGCACGACCATAGTCCGTCTGGAACTACATCGGCGTACCACTCTGCCGTCGTTTTTGGTCACTTACCTCAAGTCCAGTAATCGTGCCCCCACCCTAGCCTAGTCCCTAGGGTCTTAATGATACAAACTTGGGATTACTGCTGGAGTGGACCCCCATTGCTAGGATTTTCTAGTGGGTTAAGTACGGTTTAACCCTCTTGCTAATCATGGATTAACTTGGTTAAGTGTAACGATGAGTTCATAACTTAACCCTGATTAATCTACTAAGCCCAAATTGGTTAAGTATTAAGTGGATCATGACTTAACCCTAATCATGAGGCATTAATTAATTAATGTGCCTTAACCTCTCACATTAAGCTTTGTTGCGGTTACTAGTTAAGCCAGTCGGTTCCGGGTAGCTTTACACCACAACTTGGTCTAACCTCGGGTTCAAGGTACAACATGACCAACTTCTCACATTGGGTCCTATTGTTTGTAGCAACTAGTTAAGCCGGTCGGTTCCGGGTAGGTTTACGCTACAAACTCAACCCAACCTCGAGTTGGTCACACTTATATTTTCTAAGTGTCGTGTCCATCATGTTTCCAAAACATATTACAAGTTTTCAAGCATTTGGGTAGACCTAACTTAATAGGTAAATTCCCAATGGGTAGACCTAACTTAATAGGTAAATTCCCAATCTTATGTTTTTATGTCTTTTAAGTTTACCCCACCCCAAACGCAATCCCATCGCTTACATATCGCAATAGCGCATAAAGGATAGAAAGAGGGAACTTGGCATAATCATGACATATAGGTGTTGAAGCCACAAGTTTAACATGGTGGCATATGAAATGTACATATGTTCATATACTTGCATATTACATTTTTAGGCCTCAAAAGCATGCATAAGACCAAACTTAGAATATTGGTGATACATGGTGATAAATGACATGTAGAAATGGCCATAAGTTCGCATTTAGCCTCACATGCATGTTATCATAAGAGATATGATAACTTACATGTTGCCAAAATGCAACCTTTAGCATAAAGCTTGATGCTTTATGTTCATATACTCAAGGTAAGCTTGCATAACATGATAACATGAACAAAATGATCAACCCAAACTTACATAACATAACTTGCATATCATATGACAAACTTGCATATCAAACTTGCATAACATAACATGATAAACTTGCATATCATAACATGGCAAACTTGCATAACATAACATGATAAACTTGCATATCATAACATGGTAAACTTGCATAACATAACATGATAAACTTGCATATCATAACATGGCAAACTTGCATAACATAACATGGAAAACTTGCATATCATAACATATCAAACTTGCATAACATGACATGGTAAACTTGCATATCATGGCAAACTTGCATATCATAATGATCAACCAAACTTGCATCATTCATTTAACTTTAGAGTTTAAATATGAAAGTAGAAAAGGGCTTACAATGCTTATGAAGACACAAAAATATATATAGATTGAGACAAAGCCCTTATGCAATCAAATAAACCCAAAATGCAAGCTCCAATAGAAAAACCCTTGAGCAAAAATGATCAAAACCCTTGCTTTATGATGTAAATATGGAAACTTGACTTGAATGCAAGCTAATGACACTCATACAAGCTTGAAAACACTTGTATGCATGGAAAATCTCTCATAGAAATAACTTAGGAATTTTATGAAGAGAGTGGAGGCCATGAGAGGAATGATTTTGCCATAGTTTAGTTACTTGAATGAATAATGATGATTTAGGGTTAGGTTAGGGGCTTATTTATAGAGTTTAGGATTAGTTTCAACCTTAGGATTAAACCCTAATTCCAATCTCAGCCCTTAAAACCGAATCTGGCCCCAAAACCTAACCAAAACCCCAAAATGGTGCACCAGGCAAAACTGCCCGGCTGAGCCAAGTCGACACCCAAGTCGACAGGGTTGTCGACTTGGGCCTAACCATGTCGACTGCCCAGTCGACAGGGCTGTCGACATGGGTGGTCTGGCGGGAAATTTCCCGCCTGCGCCCAACTGCCCTAATTTCCAAATTCAAACTTGAATTTGAAATCTGTTTTTACTTTGAATTTTTCTGAAAACTTCGTTGGGCCTTAATCGGGTCATACGGACTCCGATTTTCGAAAACTCGGACTCTATTTCGCGTATTTTTCCGAGACGAACGCAATGACATAGCCCGTTTCCCTTGATTCAAATTTATAAATTAAATTCTGCCTCGATTTACGTTATAACAGGTTATTGAAAATACGGGTTGTTACATTCTCCCCTCCTTAAAGGATTTCGTCCCCGAAATCTTCAAGTTAGGAAGAACGTATCCTACCATCCAACATCCATCTACTCAAAACATCATCCACGTGCAATCATTGTCCTTACAAGATTCTAAATGTTGTATGAACATATGCAAAGGTGTGTGTATATGTACTTATCTAATGCAAATATCATCAATGCAAATTATGTTAGTGAAATGAATCCATATGTATGCAATTCCTAACATAATGTATAACATCTATATGTGTGCACATAACATACATCCATATGCAACATCCATGTGATAACACAAAAATTTTTATCCATGAATAAGCATAAACACTCATGCATATGCAATATGAGGAGTGTGTGAGCCGATCTAGTGCCTAACGTGTATAATGCATCCACGAGTAACCACTTGCAAACACTTGCAACCACTTGCAAACATCAAGCATAACATGTTTCAAACACATGTTTCATCCAAAGGGTTTTTACCTAAGGTTCTCATGACAAGATTAACACGATATAGATAGCGAAAGAAAGATATGCTACAAAGAGATCGGGAAGAAAAGCAAGATATACTCCTTTTGGATTACAAGAAATCCCTTCCTAACCCAACCCATATTCTATAAAAGCCCAAAAGGTTTAGTCAACCTAACGGACCCCTTCAAACCTTGACATGTATTACTAACCGATGAGTCATACCCCCTTATGGAGTTTACAACAAAAATGGGATCGAGAACGGGACCGAGAGGATATATGTAAAAGATAACATGCGAGTAAGTTCCACCGGAAAACAAGGATCAAGGATATGCTCTTAAAAAGAGATATGATGCGCTTATCTAGCCTTCAGTCTTCTAAGTCACGTTTCCTTGAGCTTAACTCCACTGTGCTTTGACCGTCTTTTACCTCATGATTTCTTAGCTTCTTAACTCTTATTTCCAAATATGAGTTGGAACCCATTTCATTGTCGCCTCTCGTCTTCCTCTTTCACTTACCCTTCTATCATTCTTGGCTTAAACATAACTATGACCTCATGGTTTCATGCAAGCTCACCAAAATTCATCAGCGAATCCTGGATCTCATTTACTTACTATAAAGTATTCCACGCAGCAGAACTTTTCTTGGAAATACCAATCCATGTTGCCAATTGCTCTTACCAACGTGATTTTCTATAACTCATGCTTGAACGAAATGAACCATCCGCCTGCGAATGATAGGCCGTACTTAGATTCAGTTGCTTGCCCATGACTTCCCGTAGACTATTCCAAAACTGGCTAGTGAAAATTGAGTCATGGTTACTAACTATCCTTTAGGGAACCCCGTGCAACCGCTTTATTTCTTGAAAGTAAACTGTCGCTAGTTATGATGCAGTCCTTTCGCTCTTTACCGGAGTGAAATGAGCACTCTTCGTGAGTCTACCTACTATGACCCACATGCTCGTATTCTCTTTCCTTGACCTAAGCAGTCCATCCACGAAATCCTTCGTGACGCTTTACTACTTCCATTGCGGGGACCTCCAATGGATGTAATAGCCCACTGGGCTTTTTATGACTAGGCCTTAATCTGTTGGCACAACATGCACCTTGGGACAAACTCGGCCACCTCCTCGGGTGATGTGCATCTTTAAGAACCTTCTTTCTCTCATCGCATCTTAGCCATCCCTTGTCATCTATAGCGAGGTGACTTACCATCTCGCCTCGAATCAACTTGTCCATGATCTCGACTAACTGCGGGTCTTCTTTCTGTGAAGTCCCTACTTGATCCAGAAGGGTAGGTCTAAGCTCAAGGGACGCTAACTAACTAATTAAACTGAGAGAACTTCTTACTTCAATTGTCCTCATCGGAGCTTTTCGGTTTTGAACCGCGATCACTTTAGCAGGATCCACCACTAAGCCTTGCTTAGAAACTATGTGCCCAAAAAAATCTATCTCCTTTTTCTCCAAAATGACATTTGGAGGACTTGGCTTTCAACTGATGCGCTCTAAGCGTATCCATCACCTCCTTGAGATGTCTAGCATGTTCTTCCTCGTTCTTTAAGAAAGTCAGGATATCGTCTACAAAGACTACCACAAACTCGTCCAGGAAGTCCCTAGACACCCTACTCATCAAGTCCACGAAGTAGGCGGGTGCATTAGTCAAACCGAATGGCATGACCAGCCATTCTAAGAATCCATCTGGAGTTATGAACTCAGTTTTGCCTATACTATCCTCAGATACTCTGAGCTGATGGAATCCAGTAGCAAGATCAAGGGAAAACAGATGTTCCTACAAGCTGATCAAACAAATCATCGATCCTTGGCAATGGTTGTCTATTCTCTTTGTTTAACTCACGATAATCAACACAAAGTCGAAGAGAACCATCTGCCTTGGTAGTAAATACTACAGGCGCTCCCCATTCAGATATACTTCGTCTAATGAAGTTCTTCTCAAGCAACTCCTTGACTTGCTTTCTTAACTCTCATCTTGCGGGGCCATGTGCCTAACCGGCCACGAAACTATCTTGGCATTATCAACCAGATAAATGCGGAAATCTATCTCTCGTTTAGGGGTAACCCCCTTCACTTCACCCAAGATATCAGGATATTCTCGGACCACCCTCACTGATTGCAAACTATCGATAGACGAGTTGAGGGATTCAAGATAACACAACATGACGAGACTCATAGGGTTACTAGAAATTTTTAGGGTATTACCGAGGCGAGTCATGAGCCTCTCAACCCTATGCTCAAAAATCAAGAATGGCTCCAAAACTGGACAACCAATCCATGCCCAAAATCAACCCATACCCCATGAAACCGAGAATATAAGCATCACGCGAGAATTCTATACTCAAGATAGAGATTTTCAAATCCACGTAGATAATAGACAAATGGGCGGAACCCCCAATTGGATTTGAAACACACACGGGATCATTAACTAGACTAGTACTTAGGTGCAAACTTTCAACTAAACCAGATGAAATAAACTATGCGATGCGCCAGAATCAAACAAAGTACGAACAGGAAAATCAGAAATGTAAACAAGACTTTCAACAGAAATACTACCTCGATCGGGAACTGGAGCGGCATTGAGAGCATGAACTTGCCCTCCCGAAGGTCCAACACGCTGAGTCTGACCCTGGCCTTGCCCTTGCTTCTTCGGGCAATCCCTAGTGAAGTGTCCCATTTCTCCACAGTTAAAGCAAGTGCCCTTCCTCTTTCTGCAATCCTTGTTTAGATGAGTCAAGCTTCCATAAGTAAAGCACTTCTTTTCCTCCTTATCTTCAGACTTCTCCTCCTTCTTGTCACTCCTATTCTCTTCATTGAGTAGGGCCATATTCACCAAACTCTCGAAAGTTGCCCCCAAGGGTATATGAGATATGGCCAAACCATGTAATGGCTCGTTTAATCCTAGAGCAAAGTATAGGGCCTTCTTCTGAGCTGTGTTAACCAAGTCTAAACCGACCCGAGCCAGTTGATTAAACTTATCTATGTATTCCCTAATTGTCATGTCCCCTTGTTTCAGTGATAGGAACCTTAGTCCAAACTTTCCCCGAAAGTCATCCCAAGTCTCAATTGGCCTAGTAGCGGTGGTGACCACCCACCAACGTGCAGCTTCTTCCTTTAGCAACCATACTGCCAATAAAACCTTCCTACGGTCTTCTATATCAAAGAAGGCAAAAAGATCTTCGGTTTCTTTCAACCAATTCCTGGCCTCTACAAAAGTCTCAGTGCCTTGAAAGTTCTTGCCACCCATCGTCTTAAAGTTCTTACAAGTTTCCGCAAAATCCGCTTGTGGAGGCTGAGGGGGAAGAGAAACATCAGCTATGGGAGGAGGAGGAGAAACATTAACCACCGGAGGAGGAGGAGGAGGAACATCTGCGGGGCCGGCTTCGGTCGCCCTAGCCTCCAAAAGTCTCCTATACCAAACAGGTACGTGTACTCCCTCCGGAATGGCAAAGTTATTGGCCATACTGAAAACGAAGAAAAACATAGATTCAGAATGGAGAAAAAACGAAGGAATTTTTGCTAATGGCTTTTTGGGGAATAGCCTTTAAAATAAACTAGACTTTTCTTTGGAAAATACTTTATACTTGGTTTTGAAAATAGTTTTCCAAAAGTTTTCTAAAAACCTTTTTGTTCCTTCTCGTAAACCATATGCTCTAATACCAAATGTAACACCCCGCCTCTGCCAGGGTGTCTCTTGCAAGCACTCTGACTTTGGAGGGGCGTTTGTACCGGGTAAACATGCATAATGATATATCAAGGCAGAACAAGAACATATGTATATATGTAAACAGAGTAAATAAGATAAGTAAAACAACGGAAGATTTCAAACTATTTCAAAACAAGTCTGGTACAACATAATGTCAACTTTCCAAATACACAAGTCTAGATAAAAACAACATCACTGAAAAACTGAAATACATAAGTACTATCCCCAAAATAAGTGATGACCATAGCTAGCTTCATGTCAAGACCGTACATGAGCTAAAATCCCACAAGCAAGTGATCAGAAATCCAAGCTAAGCTCCAATATTCCCACCCTGAGAACCTGGGGGGGAACGGAAGAAAAGAGGCGAAAGAAAAACAGGTCAGTCAAAAAGACTGAGTAAGCCCTACTACAATCAATGTAAACTGATAAAGTTAACTGGCATGAGAAGCAGGGATGAACATAAGGATAACAACATACTAGCATGATGATTAACTAACAAGGTAGATAAAGGTGTCATCGCATAATCAGGTTTAAGGTTTTTGCACCACAGGTGTACTAGCAAACTAACATGACTTGAATAAACAAGTATTGATCCCTTGGCCCAAGCTTTGACCCAATAACATGAAATGACCCTAATACGAGGTCCAATAACATGAAGTGACCCTAATACGAGGTCCAATAACATGAAGTGACCCTAATACGAGGTCCAATAACATGAAGTGACCCTAATAAGAGGTCCAATAACATGAAGTGACCCTAATACGAGGTCCAACCAAACGGTCTAGTCGATCGGCTCCCTATAAGCCTAACTTGTCACGTGTTGGTGTCAATACGGCCCAAACATAATTGTAGTCAGACTGTGCTGGGTCTCTCGTCGGGTGTATCAAGCCCTAGGGTGTCAACCCCTGGACACCATAAACATAAGTGCACAGCCTAGATCTACTGGTACCCATGCTTGACTTCTCCAAATACGGACTACGTGCACGACCATAGTCCGTCCGGAACTACATCGGCGTACCACTCTACCGTCGTTTTTGGTCACTTACCTCAAGTCCAGTAATCGTGCCCCCACCCTAGCCTAGTCCCTAGGGTCTTAATGGTAAAACTTGGGATTACTGCTGGAGTGGACCCCCATTGCTAGGATTTTCTAGTGGGTTAAGTACGGTTTAACCCTCTTGCTAATCATGAATTAACTTGGTTAAGTGTAACGATGAGTTCACGACTTAACCCTGATTAATCTACTAAGCCCAAATTGGTTAAGTATTAAGTGGACCATGACTTAACCCTAATCATGAGGCATTAATTAATTAATGTGCCTTAACCTCTCACATTAGGCTTTGTTGCGGTTACTAGTTAAGCCGGTCGGTTCCGGGTAGCTTTACACCACAACTTGGTCTAACCTCGGGTTCAAGGTACAACATGACCAACTTCTCACATTGGGTCCTATTGTTTGTAGCAACTAGTTAAGCCAGTCGGTTCCGGGTAGGTTTACGCTACAAACTCAACCCAACCTCGAGTTGGTCAAACTTATATTTTCTAAGTGTCATGTCCATTATGTTTCCAAAACATATTACAAGTTTTCAAGCATTTGGGTAGACCTAACTTAATAGGTAAATTCCCAATGGGTAGACCTAACTTAATAGGTAAATTCCCAATCTTATGTTTTTATGTCTTTGAAGTTTACCCCACCCCAAACGCAATCCCATCGCTTACATATCGCAATAGCGCATAAAGGATAGAAAGAGGGAACTTGGCATAATCATGACATATAGGTGTTGAAGCCCCAAGTTTAACATGGTGGCATATGAAATGTACATATGTTCATATACTTGCATATTACATTTTTAGGCCTCAAAAGCATGCATAAAACCAAACTTAGCATATTGGTGATACATGGTGATAAATGACATGTAGAAATGGCCATAAGTTCGCATTTAGCCTCACATGCATGTTATCATAAGAGATATGATAACTTACATATTGCCAAAATGCAACCTTTAGCATAAAGCTTGAAGCTTTATGTTCATATACTCAAGGTAAGCTTGCATAACATGATAACATGAACAAAATGATCAACCCAAACTTACATATCATAACTTGCATATCATATGACAAACTTGCATATCAAACTTGCATAACATAACATGATAAACTTGCATATCATAACATGGCAAACTTGCATAACATAACATGATAAACTTGCATATCATAACATGGTAAACTTGCATAACATAACATGATAAACTTGCATATCATAACATGGCAAACTTGCATAACATAACATGGAAAACTTGCATATCATAACATATCAAACTTGCATAACATGACATGGTAAACTTGCATATCATGGCAAACTTGCATATCATAATGATCAACCAAACTTGCATCATTCATTTAACTTTAGAGTTTAAATATGAAAGTAGAAAAGGGCTTACAATGCTTATGAAGACACAAAAATATATATAGATTGAGACAAAGCCCTTATGCAATCAAATAAACCCAAAATGCAAGCTCCAATAGAAAAACCCTTGAGCAAAAATGATCAAAACCCTTGCTTTATGATGTAAATATGGAAACTTGACTTGAATGCAAGCTAATGACACTCATACAAGCTTGAAAACACTTGTATGCATGGAAAATCTCTCATAGAAATAACTTAGGAATTTTATGAAGAGAGTGGAGGCCATGAGAGGAATGATTTTGCCATAGTTTAGTTACTTGAATGAATAATGATGATTTAGGGTTAGGTTAGGGGCTTGTTTATAGAGATTAGGATTAGTTTCAACCTTAGGATTAAACCCTAATTCCAATATCAGCCCTTTAAACCGAATCTGGCCCCAAAACCTAACCAAAACCCCAAAATGGTGCACCAGGCAAAACTGCCCGGCTGAGCCAAGTCGACACCCAAGTCGACAGGGCTGTCGACTTGGGCCTAACCATGTCGACTGCCCAGTCGACAGGGCTGTCGACATGGGTGGTCTGGCGGGAAATTTCCCGCCTGCGCCCAACTGCCCTAATTTCCAAATTCAAACTTGAATTTGAAATCTGTTTTTACTTTGAATTTTTCTGAAAACTTCGTTGGGCCTTAATCGGGTCATACGGACTCCGGTTTTCAAAAACTCGGACTCTATTTCGCGTATTTTTCCGAGACGAACGCAATGGCATAGCCCGTTTCCCTTGATTCAGATTTATAAATTAAATTCTGCCTCGATTTACGTTATAACAGGTTATTGAAAATACGGGTTGTTACATCGAGGCATCTATGGTGGAAGACGAAGTGATGAAGGAAAAAATAAATGATATGGAATTTGCAAAAAAAGCCCTCATAAAGAAAAGGATTACTGGTACAAAAGGAAGCCACAATGTCATAATTGCAAAAGGTTCGGGCACATTCAAAAGGACTGCCACTTTGGTAAGCCACTAAACGCAGCATTTTCCAGAGTGGAAAATATGGAAGGGAGCTTGTTCTTTGCTTGTCAAAAGGCAACTGGAGAATATAAGAATATATGGTACCTGGGCAGCAGATGTAACAATCATATGACAGGATACAAAAATGCATTCATTGACATAGATCCTTCATTTGGTCAAAAGTTAAACTTGGCAATGGAGAGTATGTTGAAGTTGAAGGCAAATGCAGCATTGGAGTTGCAAGAAAGCAGGGAGGTAAATTTATTCCTGATACCTTTTATATTCCTAAATTAGATGAGAATTTGTTGAGCATTGGAAACTTTTAGAGCATTTTTATTCTCTTCAATTTGAGAATTGAGATTGTAAAATCTTTGATTCAAAAGGAAAAGCTGCTACTGTAATAAAAATGACAAAAAATAGAAGCTTTCCCCTCCATCTCAATTATGAGAAAAATCATAGCTTCATGCAAAAAAGGAAGACGAACTTGTTTGTGGCATAAAATACTTGGGCACTTAAACTACAATAGTCTCACATTGCTTTCACAAAAAAGATGGTGTACGGGTTTCCAACAATAAACAAAGAAGAACATGGAGTATGTGAAGGATGTGTACTTGGCAAACATCACCGGCAACCGTTTCCAAAGGAAGGATCAAGAAGAGCCAAAGAAGTGTTGGAATTAGTACACTCGGATGTATGCAGTCCTATGAGCGCATTATCTCATGCTCAAAACAGGTACTTTATTTTGTTCATTGATGATTTGACCCGCATGACATGGGTTTATTTTATGAGACAAAAATCTGAAGTGTTTGTTATATTTAAAAAATTTAAAGCTTTTGTTAAGAACCAAAGTGGTAGGTCCATAAAAGTTTTGAGAAGTGGCAGGGGAATGGAGTATAACTCCAATGATTTTGATAAATTTTGTGAAGAAGAAGGTGTGGAGAGGCAACTAACCGTTAGGTACACCTCAGCAAAATGGTGTATCCGAAAGGAAGAATCAAACAGTGTTGGAGATGGCTAAATCAATGTTGTTTGAGAAAGGCATGCCTAAAGAATATTGGCCTGAGGCTATAAATACAGCAGTGTATTTGCTGAATAGATGTCCAAAAAATGTTGTATGGAATATGACATCGTTTGAAACATGGAGTGGAAGAAAGCCTTCAGTGAATCATTTTAGAGTTTATAGGAGTATTTGCTATGCCCAAATTCTTAAAGAACAAAGCTTCAAGAAGCAAGTGAAAGATGCATTTTTATTGGCTATAGTACTGTGTCAACGGGCTATAGACTTTATAACTTAAAGACAAAGAAAGTAATAATCAGTAGAGATGTTGTATTTGATGAGAAGACATCTTGGAATTGGCAAAAGGAGAAAGTGGAGGATAAAACCGTTCCAGCAGTAATTTTAGAACAAAATCCAACAACACTTGCAAATAACCAATCTGATTCATCTATACCAAGTTCTCCATCTAGCACTTCATCCTCAGCAAGCCATAATTCATCATCTCCATGCTCAACCCCAATAAAAATGAGGAGTTTGGATGATATTTTTGCTAGGTGCAACTATTGCATAATGGAACTAGAAAATTTTGAAGAAGCGGTTAAGGAATATGCTTGGAGGAAGGCAATGCAAGAAGAGATGGATGCACTTGAAAGGAACAAAACATGGATATTGGTTGATAAGCCAAAAGACAAAGAAACCATTGGAGTAAAATGGATCTACAAATTGAAGCATAATCCAGATGGTTTGGTTCAAAAGAACAAAGCGAGACTCGTTGCAAAGGGCTATTCTCAACAGCCCGGTATTGACTACGAAGAGACATTCGCTCCAGTGGCACGTCTTGACACCATTAGAGCTTTAATCTCACTTGCAGCCCAAAAAGGATGGAAATTATACCAGCTAGATGTAAAATCGGCATTCTTGAACGGAAAATTGAAAGAAGAGATTTACGTTGAGCAGCCTCAAGGATTTGAGATTGAAGGACAAGAAGGAAAAGTTTACAAACTAAAGAAAGTGCTTTATGGGCTAAAACAAGCACCACGAGCATGGTATAGCAATATCGCCTATTACTTCATGGAGAAAGGCTTTGAGAAGAGCAAGAATGAGCCTACTTTGTATGTCAAACAGCAAGGTATGGACAGTATTATAATTATTGCACTTTATGTATATGATTTAATTTATACCGGAAACAATTTAAAGTTAATTGAAGATTTTAGAAAAGAAATGATGAAGAAATAAGAAATGAACAATTTGGGTTTGCTGCATTTTTCCTTGAAATAGAAATCTCTCAAGGTGATGATGGAGTTTTTATTTGTCAAAAGAAATATGCTGAGAAAATATTGAGAAAGTTTGGGATGCTTGGGTGTAATCCGGTTGATACACTGCTAGTTGTGAATGAAAAGCTAAAAAAAGAAAATGGGGAAAGGAAGGTTGATGCTTGTTACTACAGAAGCCTAGTTGGTGATTTATTTTTCCTTACTAATACAAGACCTTACATCATGTTTGCAGCCAGCCTACTTTCTCGGTTCATGAATGATCCTAGTCATATCTATCTAGGTGCAACAAAAAGGGTGCTGAGATATATTCAAGGCACTTTGGACTATGGGATTAAATATGAAAATAATGTTGAAACTAATGTATTGTTAAATTAGAAATTGTATTAATGAATTGAATAAATTAAGGGAAAATCTAGAATTCCAATTTAGATATTCTGGATAATGCATTCCTAGAATACTCTAGAGAGTGCACTGCATTATAAAAGCAAGGCAATCAAGCTGATGTATGTATGCAATCAAAATTTGTAATCAAAAGGAAAGCAATGAAAATTTCTTCCTCATTAAAATAATTCTGTCAAAAATTCCTTCTTCTTCTCTTAAAAATATTCCTATCAGGTGACGATAGGAGAAGCTTATGATTCGTCTAAGATGACAGTTGATAAGTTATCAGGTACAATCCAAGCACATGAACAATGCATGAACGAGAAGCAAAATGAAAGGACTATTGAGCAATTCCTCAAAGTCAAGTCTCCATAAAAGAAGAACAAAGAAGTAACAATAAATCAAGGCAAAATACTTATCATGGCAGAGGACGAGGTCGTGGTGCTCATAACAATAATTGGGGACGTGGAAGTCTAAATAATTGTCAAGTAATTGACAACAAAGATGGAGATAATCGCCAGCAGTATAAGTGGAATTTCATAGGTTGAGGACGAGGTAAATGGAGGAATGATAGATCCAATGTTCAGTGTTACTGATGTCATATATTTGGCCATTATTCAAGCGAATGCAAGTACAAGGAGAATGATCAAAGAGCTCAATATGCAAGAGAGTCATGCTCTCTTGATGGTAACATCACCTAATAAAGAACAGACTATCACACCTGGTTCCTTGATACCGGGTGTACTAATCATATGTGTGGTAAAAGAGAGTTATTTGCTGATCTTGATGAGTCAGTAAAATCAAAGGTCAAATTTGCTGATGATACACAACTCCAGTAATGGAAAAAGGGAAAGTCCTTATCAAATTAAAGAATGGAGACCATAAATACATTTCAGATGTATTCTATGTTCCAGGCATGAAAAGTAATCTTCTCAATGTTGGCCAGCTGCTTGAAAAAGGGTACAACATGAGTATGCAAACTAAACAACTCTTCATTGTCGACAAAAAAGATACACTTATTCTCAAGGCTCCTTTTTTGAGGGTGCCTTCAGATCCGAACACACTCACATTTGGTCCCTCAAAAATTGGACGTAGCAAGCATATTGATACACGCTTTCATTTTTTGAGGGACCAGGTTACCAAAAAGGAGATAAAATTGGAGTATTGCAGATCTAAAGACCAAGTAGCCAATATTCTTACTAAGACATTGAAATATGAAGCTTACATTAAGCTGAAAGAGAAAATGGGAATGACTACTTTGAAGAATCATGATTAAGGGGGAATGTTGCAATGTAATCCTGATTCATAGTTGTGTTATCAGTTTTTTTTTTTTTTTTTTTTTTTTACCATTCAGTAGATTGAGTTAATTAGATCCTTGTATTATGCATGGAGTAGTGGCATGAAAGTAGTAGTTTGCGCTGATAATAAATAAAGTGGTGTACGGTCATTTTAGAATAATTTCTATATTGTTCTTTTCAGAAAATAAAATAATATTACCAGATATATTGTCTGATTTCCACTTTCCTCCAATTTTACTACTTCAATCCTGTTAAAGTTTCTATAATGTAGAGGCAGCATGCGAAAATGGTGAAATTTTCCAATAAGAAATTATCTATGAAAATCCCCTGCCAAGATGTCATAAATAAACATGTTTTGGATATTATAAGCACCAATGCCCAACGAGTAAAGTTTCAATACCAGCGTAAAAAAATTGGGGGAAGTATTTTCGAGACGTGCAACGACAACATGGGAAGAGCTTAAGGAATTTATTGGGGAGAGGGGGGACTAGCAGAGCTGTGTTCAGAGATGGATGTATTGAATCTGTGTGGAGGCAAAGGTGACGACGGATCAACTCTAAGAATATAAGGACATGAAGGAAAAAATAGTTATAAACACGAGAAAGCGGAAGCCAAGTTAGATGAGGTAAATGTTAAAAGCCTGCAGAAGGCTATCATACAAAAAACGAGGCTATCGACCCGTTGCTCCAAGGGAAGTAGTAAACTGAAAAAGAAAGTAAAGCAAGGTGTTAGCTCAACGAAATAGAAAGTCCAACTATGGTTGCGTCATCTAAGAAGCGGTCTTCGGAGAGCTGCTTTGAAGTGGTAACTAGCCCAGTGCCTATACTAACCCAGTGTTGGAAATAAACTTGTTTTAATACGAAACAAATAAATTTGGTTTTAATAGGAAAGACTATGGAATAAAGTTAATTATTGTATTAAGAGAAAGTTAAAATATATGGTAAGAAATTTTAGATTTATCAAATGGAGAATTCTCGAATTGATTTGTCGAGGAAAGTAGAAATTAGAGAATAGAAGAAAACTCTAAAATAAGAAGACTATAGATACTTGACTATGTTATAAAAGGGTTGTACTCTCTCATTTGTGTAATGAAGAAAAGTGAACCAATAAAAATGTAGTCATTCAATTGTTCTACGTTTTACCTCTCTCCTCCTCTCTATATCTGAACTCCAACACCTAGGTTACTTCAACCTCAGCCACAAGCAAGCAAATGAGAGACATATAGTCCCAATAAATACAAGGCAAATCACCTACAGGCGCTCCTGTTATTAAAGCTTATATGTCCATTATTAGACAGTGCCAGCCCATCTTCCAGACCAGCTTCCCGTTTCCATATCCAACCATGTTTCAATTTCTAGTGATGTAAATGATTATCATGGTAGTAACAGTGTTCTTATGCAGGAAATGGGACACAAACCGAAGACAGAGATGCAACCTAGCTAGGAATGAAAATATATAAGTGTGTCTTCAGCGACTGATATGAGAGCCACCTAGGGGACTGATAGGTCACCAAAAGCACCTAAAGGCCATGTCCACGGAGAAGAGAAGACTGGACCCAAAAAAATGGTGAAAGGGAATCCAGTGCTGGGTAAAAAGCGATGGAGAGTAGAAGATCGCCACTACTCATGATAGGGTGTTAAAAAGCTCCAAATTAAAATAAATGTCTCTTGTAATCTGGAACATTAATAGAGGTTTTCACTACACAAACATATTGGGTAGAGATTAATAGAATTACATATATATAATAGGTAGGCTGGATAGGAATTCTAGAGAATAAATTGAAATATTATGAAGTATTGGATACGAGAAGGAAATTTGCGGAAAAATGGTGCACAACTAGTGATATCTCGTGTTACTTTAAGTGTCGCATCTTTCCATCATTGACTAGTATATATGGAGTTTTACAAGCATGTTTCATTAGATTTGGTTAATGTTGGAAGGGTCTCATCTAATTGTACCTTTGTATAAACATAGAGCTACTAAATTCTTAGTAACAAGCTATAGTATAACCTGATCCTAGATGAGGGTGGAATGCACATATATAGGCCTTAGATTATCCTTGTAGATTTAACTATGTAAGAGGATCTAGAGATAAAAGTAGTAAGAATCCAGTTTAGTTTGATACGCTGATGGAAACTAATTCATAGGTAGCATGTGTAGGAGTTTGCGAGTTGAATGTGGGAGGTTTTGAAATTACTCTATGGTTGGAATCAGATGTGAATACATTGTCAAAATTTGATCGGGTACTTTGAAAATAGAATGGATGAAGAACTTCATGAACACAGAAGCCAACTATCTACCACTGGCTATCATTGATCATGATTCATACGTAGGGATGGAAATGGTTCGGATAACATGCGGGGAATACATCCTCCGCCTCCATCCCCACTACCCATTTATGTCCTCACCCACCACAACCCCGCTTAATACCCAACGGATTCGGGTAGGGGAATACCCAACGGTTATGGAGGACCCATTGGGTAACCAATAACCATTAGCTCAAGTGTATAACATACACTTAAATGTTAAAGAAATGGTCTAGACAATGTCACTGTCACATCAAAAACTTAGAAAAAAAGGTAAAAAGATGTATATTTATGCCATGCATGTATGTTTGTCCCTGTTCGTGTGTTATAAAAAAAAAAGCAGAAAAAGTAGTGTTTTATTACTTTGTTACTGTGTACGTTTCCAGGCATGTATAATTATGTCATGCATGCATGTATATTTGTCACTATTGTTGTGTTTATAGAAAAACAAAAAGAAGAAAAAGTATAGTGCTTTGTAACATTCGTATGTTTCCAGGCGTGTATATTTATGCCTGCATATTTGAAATGAATGGTTTATAACTTTACATCATATAACACCATGACTAGATTCTTTACTGTAACACTAAATTGCCGAATGGTTTCATTTTCACACTTCAAATTCCAAGTACAAAGCAACTTCCATATGCACATCGGGTCGGATATGGGGCGAATAATATTACCTTCGTACCCTCCCCGTACTCGCTTCGGGTATTGAAATCATCCTCCCCCCCTCTAATTACCCGCTAAGTCGGGGAATCTCCAACCGATTAGGCGGGGGTCTCCGAGGGTACCCATCACCGTGGATTAAATTTCCATCTCTGTTCATACGCCCATCCATATCTCATTGGATACAGGAATCACTGGCATTTGTATGACAATTTTAAAGAAGTATCTGAAGTAGGATGGAGCATAGGTTGTAAGGGAAAGCCAGTGTATCTTCTTCTAATCAAGCAAAAGGCAGTTAAATAGAATTTAAGACAGTGGAGCTGGGACAAAAGTTATGTGAAAAGAGAGGTGTCGAAATACATAATAATTATATTATCATAAAATGTAAGCCGGAAGAGAGTAAAAACTGTACAACCACGCCGGATTTGCAGAAAGGCGATTGAGCGACTGGAGGTGGTGTCGAAAATACTTTTGCGCATGAGATTGTCAAAGGGTTTAGACATAGAAATATTATGGGTAGGTGTATGTGTACGCATATAATATGGTGAACAAGGGCTTTGTTTTACATATGATGAGAAACGTAAAGTTTGGACGTGGTAATTTGATCAACATTATAAAGGAACTGATATCATAAGTTTTGAAAACCAATCCATAAATCAAACTGTGTGTTATACCAAAAAATAACACTAACACCCAATAGACTAGATTTTGTACAGATTAATGAAGAAAACAACTAAAAACGAAGAAAAACAAACATACACACAAGATTTATAATGGTTCGACGTTAACGAGCCTACGTTCACTTCACAATCATTATATTCAGTAAGGAATAACAAGTGCAATGCTTAGAATCTCTCAAACACTCGAATTACAATCAATTTCCTCTCTAAAATATTGAAATTCACTCAAATGAGGCTAGGATGCGAGCGAGTCGAACAATAATGGCAACAGCAAGGTGGAGCATTCGGAAATTAGCAAATATTCATAATAGCATCTATAAAATAGATAAAACATAACTAAAATGTTTGGTGATGATTTGACATCAAAATAGTTCAATTCTAGTGATATTGTCAAAATAGCACATAATAATGCGCAAATGGGTAATAACGTGAAATTCAAGATTAAATTAATCAAATTCCATTCTAATTATTTTAACTATAATTAACAAGGTTCAACAATCCTAGAAAAATATACTTTAAATTTTAAATCATATAAAATGTCAAATTTTTACCATATAAACAATTATAGTTCAAAGAGAGACAATATCACCCATCTCAACGAAATCAACCAAACCATCGTCAAAAAGTTGAGCTTATAAATACGAGTTTAACGAGAGAAACAATGTTCAAATCTGACATCGTATGCAAAAGTTATAGTGAATACAGGTTTGGCGATTATTTAAAATTTTAAATGGATTAAATCAAATGTAATTAGCCTCTTAATTACCTTCTCTTAATTATCTTCCTTCCCTACATCAAATGCATGGGTCCTGTAACAATTAGAGGTGAGCGTTGGTTTTCAGGATATAAAACTTAAACAGAATTGGAACTGAAAATTTACCGAACCGAACCGAACTAATTTCAGTTAATTATGTCAGTAACGAACTTGAAGAATGTGTAATTATTTAAATGATAAATTCACTTAAAGTAAAACATAATTCATCTTTGTAGAAATTTTATATAATAAATTTTATGTTTATCATAAAATCAGACCTATTTGAAACACATGACTTTATATTTTATCACTATACTAATTATTTAAAGTACTACAACACTGTAAAATTAGATAATAAATCAAAAGTTTGGTTAACTCGGTTAAACCGATAACAAACAAATACAAATCGAGTTCAAACGGATTTAGTTAACTGATCGAAATGAACTGGTTTGGTTGATTAATTCGGTTTGAATCGAATATTGCTCACTCCTAGCAACAGTCAAAATCACTACTCAAGCTTTCTCTTTCCTCCTAGCTCCTCCCACACACAGCGAAATGACAAACGAAATTCACCAAACCAGGGATAGTGGGTAATTAAGGGGGCATTTATAATCTTACTAGGCCCAATTTGTCTTGAATTCTACGTCCAAAACTAACACACTTGTAACACCCCTCATTTTTAACTTAAGATAATAAAATAAGAATAATGTACTAAATATTCAGTATTAAGTGAAATGGACTGCACCATTGCATTCGTCTCGAAATTCTGGTCAAAATAGAAACCTGGTTTGCGTAGAATGGACACCGCATGAAGTTATTAAGGTTTGATTGTATATGCACAATAGAATTATATATATAGTAGGATTAGAAATTCAAAAATAGGTTCAAAAATTCAAAAATTGGTTCAAAATTTGAAAATTGGGAAGGCGGTAGATTTCCCGCTCAGGGGTGTCGACCCCTCAAGGGGGGTGTCGTCCCATGGGTCGACCCCCATGCAACAGATTTTGGTAGATTAGGGTTTGTTGATACGTAGTTTCTGATGGTTTTTAATTAAATCCGAGGGTCCTAGTTTCTCTAATACACCTATAAATAAGTCTATAGGGCTAACCCTAAACCTCATATTTCTAAGGTTACGATGAAGCTCTGCCGTTTCCTCTTCCTCCCCTAATTTATTCAGAAAATTTTGGTTATTAGATTAGGTAAAATTTTGAATCTAAGACTGGAGGAATGGAACATATGTTTGTAAATGGGTGTTCAGATCTCTTAACGAAGTGAGGTAATTTCTAGATCTGATCTATTCAAATCTCTTTCTCTTCCTTTCTTTTCATTTTTATTAAAAATAATAAATCCATTGTTGTTAGGTTCTGAATCCAATTAGGGGAAAACCATAGATGCTAAAAATGGACCAGATCCAGAATTGGGAAAGCGTTTGAGGTGAGTGGGTTTAAGCTATAGCATTTTAGATGATAATATGTTATCGTTTATCATTCCCCATTTTGTATAATTGAATTTGTCAGAATAATTAAGAATTACTGTTGTAAAAAGTTGAGATGTTAATATGAATAATTCATATGTTAAATTAGTTAAAGTGTTGGAATGATTACATGATGAAAACAAACTTGTTAGAAAATGGTTAATGACAACTGTTATTATAATCACTTGATTCACGTATGGTATATTATTGAGTAAATGACATGTTTAACATATTGGATTTGAACAATTACCCGATTAAATATTTATATGTCAAAATAGAATTAAACACACGTTAAAAAGGACATGCGACAAAATATAGGCATAATTTGATGACATGTAAATTGGATTACAGTAAACATATGAAAAGGAAAATATGCCTAAAATTTACATGAAATAGGAATAATCATTAAAGAACGAACATGCCTAGATTCATAGTAATTAGACACTGTAATGCTCTAAGATACGAGGTGAGATTGCACTTGTGATAGAAGTCTGCCCGGAACCGCCGAGCATATCCAACATTTACAAGTGGTAAATCTAATGTGAGGGGTATAAGGGCATAATTAAAACATGCAATGGTACTAAGACACGAGGTTAAGTCAACTTGTGGTAGAAGTCTGCCTGGACTTGCCCGGCAAATCCACCGTCCACAAGTGTAGGCTTAATGTGATGATATAGTGCATGTATATATATATATATATATATATATATAAGATATGAATAAATGGCAGTGATGGTAAATAAATGTCTAACTCAGAAAATAAGTAAGGGAGGGATGTAATGGATTGAGTTAGTGTGATGTGAAGGAAAAGTGATGTATTTACCTAAATGACCTAATTCTGAGAAAGTGGTTGCAAGTAAGCCACATTGAATAAAGTGAGAAAGAGGAAAGAAATTACTTGCCACCACGAATTTAGATGGGAATACGTTATGAGAATAAATCACTGATTCCTTCTATAAATCAAATTGATAAGGTGCATGAAGTGTTTTCCTTAATAAATTAAGGAACATATATTACAGTGAATGAAGAATAATGGATTATAACAGTAAATGGTTTAAACGGGGAACGATAATAACCTATTATAAATAAATAACATTAATGAAAATGTTATATAATAGGTAGACTTGTCCTAGGGACAAGTGAAGATTATAACTTAGGTTATAATAAACTAGTAAGGAAATGGGATAGCTGGTGAAATGAGATAAGGGACACTTAATTGTAAATTGAGTAATTAGTAAATGGTGAAATCTGGAAACCAGTTGAGAAAAGGGGGAAAATATATGAAATATGAGATGTTGTACTTAATTATAAATTAAGTAATCTATAAACTTGGAAGTCTTAAACCCACTAATAAGAAGAACATGTTTGGACTTGTCCTAGGGACAAGAGCAACTTATAACATAGGTTATAATAAATGGGTAGAGAAACTTATTAATGGATCTTAGTTAAGAGAACTAAATTAATAAGTAAACAACGATAAGTTGTAGTAAAGGTGTAAAATGGAATTATGATTAAATGAGAAAGAATAAGGAAAACTTATGAAATAAGTTATATTTAATCATAAATAATGTCTGACATGTTAAACAGAAAACATATTAATTGGGATATACTTACTACATATTAAGTAGAACGTGTTATTACAACGATAAAGTCAAACAAGAATATAAAAAGATTGTGGATTACAGACCTTGGACCACAATCTAGAGAATAAAATGTTGTGGGCTTATTAATAAACTTAAATGGGTCAAGTTATATAACTAAAATTAATAAGCAAGAGGAACTTGTAACTTGATTAAGAATTCAATATGAATGAGAATATCCAAGTTAAATGGAAATCTGATGAGGCAAGGCAAACGTATAAAAGAATGTTTAGAGATAGGGTCTAACAACATATTAAAGTGAGGCGCTTAGACCGGTCCGCACGTTTGAGGGTGAACAACCCAACGGGGTAGATCATCGTGGTGTTATAAGGCACGAGGTGAGCACACATTTATCTGATTATTCTGTCGGCTCCAAAGGACTGGAAGGGGAAGCATGCAGTTTCCTGAGATACGTAAGGTGCTCCTAGTAGTCCTCTGTGTGGTGGCAGATGTTTAGGGTGTGCTCGCAGAAATTGGGTCTGCGCGTAACTACTAGGTGGGTGTACCTTGACTGCAAAAGTAGCTATGTAGTCAAAATGCTATAACGTGGTGACACCAGGGTGATTCAGCGGTCGCCTCAACGGCGAGGTGATAGGTCACGACCAAGAAATATAGTAGAACATCGAATACCTGTCATCGACAGCTAGTGGGATGCGAAAAGACTAGAGCTAAAACCAATAGACCATTCACCTTTCACTATCGGTGTGACAACCGCCCATAACCCCCGCACAATAGAAGAGAAATATTACCCTGAAAGGTGTGCAAGGAAGCTATGGACAGTCATCAGAGTAGGTAAATACAAGCGGAACCTGTCGTAAACCCACAGCGCAAGGATAAAATAAAATAGAACATATACAACATGTAGTAATAGTGAAGCAGAAACATTGGACTTTCATACAACCAGAAAGTAATATCCACAAACTTGGAAATAGTGTTTATACAAAGTTGCCTCACTACATCACTTAGAAAAGCAAACAATGGAAACCCAATTATTAGATAGTAGTAAAACTGGTACGTGAGCCTCCTGCTTGCCATTGATCAGCATCATTGTCCTCCCTAAAGCATTTCCTGTCACTTGTTACTTAGTCTGCCCATCCACAACCGGATGAACAGCCCAAGGTAATAAGAGGAAACATAAAACCTTGAGTCAGGCAACAGTCTTAGTGAGCGATAAAACATCTAATAAACTTCAATAATAATGTGTAACATTCCAAACAAACACAAGTAATCACAACAATTCTACATGCCTATCATCCATGAGAAGCCAATTCTATCATCCAAACTAGCAACCATCAAGCCATGCATCCATAACGTTATCCTAGCATGCGGAATTCTACCACATAACTACAAGATACAACGATATAACGATGATACGATACCAAAGAGTCCTACCGACGAAGAGTTCTGGATGCTATGAATGTTATCAATGATTGTTCTGGTTCCCATGTATGAATTGTTATTCCTTTGGTTGAATGGATTGTAAAGGCTATCACTGTCCGATGAGTACGGATAGATAAACATACTAATCTACCCACAACACCAGAGAAGAAATCAACCTTGTCTTCCCCACATCGGACAGTGATGGCCTTTACAATCCATTCAACCAAAGTAATAATAATTCATACATGGGAACCAGAACAACCATTGATAACATTCATAGCATCCAGATTACATAGGTCTCACGTAGATAATTTTAATCGAGTTTAACATCCCCCGAGTACTCTCCCTAGAGGCCTAAACCAATATTAGTTAAGCACTCAAAGAACATCTCCCTCGACTTTGGATAATCTATGTGAGATAGTACAAATAGAACAACCAATTATCCATGACTGACTCTGGCTATCACCGCCAATCCTGCTTTGAAACCATCGTTAATCGTATGATGGCCAACCTTGCCATATGTCAAGGGCTAATGGTAACCCCAGTTCAACTCCATATGTCCAACCTTGACAATGTCCAACCTTGACAACCGGGCCTTTCCCCAAGACCCAGAGTACTAGAACTTAGGACAACGATAATCCATCAGCCTTTTCATCTCTAGCCATCCATCTTGACGACTTTTTATAGCTCAAGCAACCTTCTCGAGTAACCATTATCCACCAACTCATGACCTTTGAGTTGAAACTACATTTGTTGCATCTCCCGACCAACGAACACTCCAACACTTCAAACATCCCCTTCTGGACTCTCGTCGAAGCCACTATCATCGTCGAACCAACCAACATCTTTATAAGGTTCACAGAAATCCATAGCATTATTTCAGCACTTCCTAACTTCCCAACTGAATTTACTTTGAAGTCACATCATCACCGGAAATGTCCAACTAAAAAAATTGCCCAGAAATGGATGACTGGAAATGGTTGTCCAGAATAGTCCGATCCAACTTTGGTCTGATCCAGCTTTGTCCAATCCAGCTTTGGTCCAATCCAGCTTATGACCGATCCACCTTATGGCCGATCCAGCTTATGGCTGACCCAGCTTATGGCCGATCTAGCTTATGGCCGATCCAACTTATGGGCGATCCAAAACCTGCATATTGCAATTCAACTCCGATTTCGACCCAAACTTCGCCAAATGATGAATCAGACGAAACCAACTCAATCAAAATCATCAAACACAATCATAAACATATCATAACATTACTAACTACATGAATATGATGATTACCACAAAAATGATGTAAATCTCGCCAAAAACCATTAAAACGAACATATGATCAAAATGAGAGATCTAACTAACATAAACATGTAAAATGACATGAAATTAACGAGTAAAACTTGTTAGATTAGATCATAGGGTGATGCATATGAAAATGGACATGTAATGATGTAAATCTATGGTAAAACATTCCAATTCGATGAGAAACATGCATAAACACTCATATACTTCATTGCATTCATGTAAGAGATGTAGATCACTCACTCATTTGCCAAAACAGGCTAAAATGGTAAAAATAAAAATCCGAACAGCGAATACTTCAAACCAAACTCCTTGATTCGATGAATTTACCCTTGAAACGATGTAGATCTAGCCTCGAATGGTTAAGATCTTCGATTTCCCTCCTTAGATTTGGATTTTTAATGGTGGAAAGGTGTAGGAGGAAGGAGGAGATCAATGCCTTCAAATGAGAGAATGGGAAAGTAAACCTTTTCCCTCCACTCTCACCCCCTATTTATAGGATTCCACTTAGGCTCCCAAACCTGAACAGCTAACTGAAAACCTTAAAACAACGATTTTTCCCAAACCGCTGAGCCAAATCATTATTGTAACCACTCTACGGAAAGGCAATCATAAATTCCTTTCCAATGGCACAGGTCTCACTCTCTGATTTGACGTAAGTCAAAAGTTATTCCCTGTGCAACACTGATAGGGGCAAAATGGTCACAAACCAAATCGGTAAAAATTATGGACATGTCTCACATTCCAATAAGCAACATATTAAAAGATGAGAATAATCCAACACTCAAGGAATAAAATAAAAATATTTTATGATCTTCCGATACGTAAAATGCTGGCTGTTACAATCAGGGTATGGTGGTTGAGGGAAGACGCCAAATCAATGTTTAGTGTGATAACCCGCCCCACACCAGTCGACATTTCCAATGAAAGTGCATTGTGTCGATGTCCAACGAGCACGGGACGGTCGTCTAAGAAAGGAAAAGGAATGGAATTTGAACTAACAAGGAACATGTAGAATGTCTCACAGCGCATGGAATAAAATATAATAATAACATACTTGACATAAACAGGCGAGACAGTGCATAAGCTGAAAACTAAACCATAATAGCAGTGGAAAATTCAAATACAGCTTATGTTCCACATCATCGTTATTACAACTTTTCAAACTGTCTCTAAAAAAAGTAAAGGAAGAGTACAGTACTAATGCCCAAAGTAGTGACCATCAGCGACACAGGGAGAATATATACATACATACATACATATATATATCGTACATGGGAGCCTCCTACTCGTCTCCGGTACAGCTACTCGTGCATACCACCTAACATGTCTCTAGTATGCCCGATTAAGAGCACCCAGAGTAATAAGAAGAGATATAGAACTCTGGGTTAGACAAAAGTCTGGTATGAGCGATAAGCAGCAAAACAGAACAATAACAGGTATACTAAACCATACCTGAACCTGCAACCAAAGAGTTAGCACAACAGGACGTACATAACTCAAAGGTGACACTAAAATATAGTGTGAAGATATGGAGGTGGGGGTGTGCATGTCATAGTGATATCAAACAATCAAGCATAGCATCCTTCCTCGCATCTCTCACTCAGTGCGTAAAGAATACGATATCCACCGCTTTGATCACCCAAATCCTTGTTATGTTCACTCTGCCCCATGGAGTCATGGTGACTCCACTGCACTGATCCATAGCCACTAGTCCTTGCTATGTCCACTCTTCCTGATGAGGTCATGACGACTTCAATGCACTGGCTCATAGCCATGCTACGTTAATTCTGCCCCATGGAGTAACAACTACCCCACTGCACTGATACGTAGCCTAACATTTGCCTTGGTGGTGAATCAAAGCTATAAACATCGATAACCCCTTTGCACACGTCCCGCAGCAAAGCCCAACTCATGAAGTTAACTCGTTGGTTCCCAACTGGATCCTGAGTTCTACTTCCCATTTGGACTACCTTTGCATCTCGGGTTTTGGTCTCCTCCGGATCGGTCTTCATTTGGTTCGTAGCTCATGCCTCGCATCCAAGCTCCTTGGTTCGGTTCGTAGTCTGCCTTCTGGTTTGGGTCGGACTGTCCATACGGGTCGGGTCGTGAGATCCTCTCAGGTCGGGTCGGTTTGTGGTCCACCAAATAGTCTCCCACCGAGTTGAGTCTTGATGCTCCAAGCTGGGTCATGGTGTCACACTGGTTCTTCGGAGTAACGGGCACTCCGGGTCGGGTCCTCCATTGGCTCGTGGGTCGAGCCTTCATCACTTCCTCGATTCATGACCGTCCACTTATGATGCATCAGTTCAGTCATGTGCAGGGGGTGCTTCAAGAGTGGTTCGGGTCAAGCTTCCATCATAGGTTTGTGATACGTGCTTCGCGAATGGGGAAGGGCAATCCGATCCGATCCCAGCGCTGTTTCCTACAACTTTTCCAATGACTGTTTTACGCCACATGACGACATTTTTGACCATTCTAACTTTTCTAATCAATCACAAAGCATACCACACAGTCATAGCAATATGTATAATCAGCCACAAACACCAAAACATCAATATAACATGTCAAAGTGGATCAAAAATACCCAAAAACCCATATTTTTCCCTTAATCATGTTTAAGCACAACTAATGGTAGGATTAGCAAAACTTAACCAAATTTACTCAAACTTCTAACAGAGGTCTAAAACACTGTTTAAGAATTTCTGAACATTTTTCGAGAATTTATTAATACATAAATTCGCTAATTAACACTAATTACCCCTAATTAACCATAATTAGTGTGAAAACAATGCTAATCACTCACCTTAGCCATAATAAACTCAGATCTGAAACTTTTGGACAAAATGGTCCAGGTTCCAATACACTCCAGCAGCTCTACCTCGATTTTTGTGCTAATTCGCTTTGATTTGATGTAGATTTTGCTTAATTAGCGATTAGAAGGTGATTTGGGGTGTTTTAGAAAGTGGAGGCCAATGCTAGGGTTACAGGTTGTAAGTGACGGCTAGGAAACGAAATAAAAATTGATTTACTAACTCATCTCAGCCCTCCCATAACTCTAATCCCGAAATGGGTTACGGGCCCTCTTGTTAATTAGGCCCAGTTAAGCTGTTTTTCACCTTCCAAACATTGTTTCAGCTATATCTCCCAAACAATACGTCCGTGTTGCTAGTGCGACCACTCTACAAAAAGATAAACCATCATCTGCATCTAATGGAAGCGATTTCAGGTCAAAACTGCTTTCCAATCAAAAGTTATGGCCGAGACAAGATCAACTAGGGGCAAAACGGTCATTTAAAAATCGGCAAAAATCTTGAACATTGAAAATGACCCCGATAGCCGTTTCCCAAAGTTATACGACCGTACGACTTCGTATGAAAAAGAAATAAATATTCTACGACCCTCCGATGCGTCGAATGCGGGTCGTTACACTCTCCCCCCTTAAGAAATTTCGCCCCCGAAATTCCTTAACTAAGAAACAAAAAATGGATCCTGCATGCCTATCATCCATATACAACAATCAAACATGCAAAACAACGAAACAAATCTATCCTAGCATGCGGAAAGACTAAATCGCAATGAAAGTCTTACTAGGCAAAGAGTTCTGGATACGTCTTCCTAATGCTCCCCTTTGTCTCCCAAGTACAGTCATTCTCAACCTCGCCCCACTGAACCTTGACTAGATTCACCGCTTTCCTTCGAAGTTGCTTCGTATCGTGCTCGAAAATACGAATCGACTTGCGGTTCCCAATCGCCTTGGGTTCTACTTCGATATCATCCAACTGGTCAGGTGAAATAGCCACATTGGGATCATGCACGAATTTCGTTAAATGGGAAACATGAAATACGTTATGAATTCCCGCCATCTTGTCCGGAAACTCAACTTTATATACCAGATTCCCCATTTGCTCGAGGACTGGGAATGAACCAACAAATCTTGGTACCAACTTTCCTCTCCTACCAAATCAAATAACATTCTTTAATGGAGAGATCTTGACAAATACTAAGTCGCCAACGGAAAATTTTAAATCTCTTCTCCTCTTATCTGCATAACTCTCCTGTCTATCTTGAGCAGCCTTCATTCGATGTCGAATAACCTTTATCTTATCTAATGTTTCTCTTATCACATCTGGTCCGAGCACAAACTTCTCATCGATTTCTAACCAACATGATGGTGAGTTGCACGGTCTTCCGTACAAGGCGTCAAATGGAGCCATACCAATACTGGGCTGATAACTGTTATTATATGCAAACTCTATGAGATGCAAATAGTCATCCCGTAATCCTCCAAAATCCAAGATACAAGCTCTCAAGAGATTTTCCAATACACTATTCACCCTCTCTATCTGACCGGCGGTTTGAGGATGGTACGCGATACTGAGATGTAATTTTCATCCTAACGCCTCTTGTAAGCTCTTCCAAAATCCACTAGTGAACAACAGATCTCAGTCTCTTACAATGCCTTTGGGTACTCCATGAAATCTCACTACCCACTTCACATACAGTTCTGCTAACTTAGCTGTTGTTCTATTTGACTTGACGAGTATAAACCTTGCACTCTTGGTCAATCGGTCCACAATCACCCAAATGCTATCATGGCCCGATCTAGTCCTTGGTAACCCATCAATGAAATCCATTGAGACTTGTTCCCATTTCCATTCTGGAATTTCTAATGGTTGCAACAAACCACTAGGTTTCTTTTGTTCAGCTTTAACTAACTGGCAGTTCATGCATTTGGATATAAACTTCCCAACGTCTCTTTTCATTCCTTCCCAGTAGTAGGTCCACTTCATGTCTCGATACATTTTGTTATCACCGGGATGTATAGTTAGTTTTGAGCGATGACATTCTATAAGCACTTCATCTCTCAATCCATTGACATTGGGTACAACCAATCTACCATTCTTTCTAAGCCATCCATCTCGATCAAGCCCATACTTGTTCATCTCTTCATTGATTCCCATCTCTAACTTGGAGATGACCCCAGTTGCTTCCATTCAAGAAACATAGCCACTAAACTGGCATGTCTTCTACTCAATGCATCAGCTACCGCATTGCCTTTTCCTGGTGTATATGCGATATCGAAATCTGAGGAAGCTAATAATTTTAACCATTTTTGCTCTCGGAGATTTAGATCCTTCTGAGAGAAAAGACACTTTAACGATTTATGATCGGTGAACAACTCGAATCTTTCTCCCAAGAGACAATGTCTCCACATCTTTAACGCGTATACGATCGCTGCCAATTCCAAATCATGGGTAGGATATATTTTCTCATGTAGTTCAGTTGTCGACTAGCATAAGCTACAACCCTACCTCCTTGCATCAATACAGCACCTAGTCTAGTACCACATGCATCTATATACACTGTCATCTCTTCATTCCCTTTAGGAATGACTAACATTGGTACACATGTCAACTTTTCCTTTAGACTCTTGAATGCATTCTCGCACTTCTCGTCCCAGATGAAATCTTGATTCTTCTTGGTCAACTGAGTCAACGGTGCCACTATCTTAGAGAAGTCTTGGATAAACTTACGATAATATCCATCTAATCCCAAGAAACTTCTTACGTCTGTGGCATTCTTGGGCGTAGACCAATCTTGTACCATAGCCACTTTTGCAGGATCCACGGCAATACCATTCTCTGAAACAACATGGCCCAAGGTTCTCACTTCCCTCCTCCAGAAGTGACACTTAGAAAACTTTGCTTTCAATTGGTGCTTTCTCAACACCTCCATCACTATTCTAAAATGTTCTTTTTGTTCTTCTCTATCCTTTAATAAACCAAGATATCATCTACGAACACAAGAACAAACTTACTCAATTGATCTCGGAATACTCTATTCATAAGATCCACAAAATATGCTGGTGCATTTGTCAACCAGAATGGAATGACCAACCACTCATAGAATCCAGATGGCGTCCGAAAGGCTGTTTTAGCTATACTCTCAGCTTCCACCCTAAGCTGATGAAAACATGTCGTGAGATCCAACTGGGAGAACACTCTCGCGCCACTCAACTGATCAAACAAATCATCTATCCATGGTAGAGGCTACTTATTCTTCCTTGTCACCTTATTCAACTCACGGTAGTCCACACACAATCGAAGGGAACCATCTGCCTTGGTAGCAAACACAACTGGTGCTCCCCACTCGGAGACACTTCTTCTAAAAAATCCCTTCTTCAAAAGATCGCTGACTTGCACCCCGAGCTCTCGTTGCTCCCTTGGTGCCATACGACGAAGTGGCCTCACTATAGGTCTGGCATCTTTCACTAAATCGATACGAAACTTAATCTCTAGGTGTGGTGGAAGTCCGGTCACTTCCTCGAAGACGTCCGGATATTGGCCAGCCACGGGCACATCTGACAACTCAACATGCGGTATGTCGAGGGAATTTAGAAAACTAGCCATTACCCCATCACTAAGCAGACCACCAAACACTACCCTCCGCCTATCATCCGCTCTAACTGCCACCAAAAACCCCTCACAGTCTACCACTACCCCGTATCTTTGGAGCCAATCGACTCCCAAAATAGTGCCAAACCCAGTAAAGCCCAAAACAAAGCAATCACAAACAAACATGCATCCATTGCTCGATAAGACCAAATTTCGACAAATCATACTAAGGCTAGTTGAACCACCAATTGGGTTCATCACCGCTAAAGGTCTATCAACTATCTTGGGTTCCAATCCCAACCTATCTACCAGGTCACCAGATATGAAGGAACAGGAATCTCCGGTATCAAACAATACTCGAACATGGACATCATAAACAGAAAGCATACCTTGAATGACGACATTCTTTCCTTTCTCCGCCGCAGTTGGAGCATTCGACGAAGAAGGAACAACACTGATAGCATATGCTTTCACAATCTGCTTTTATTTAGGGGGTTGTGGACATTTATCTTTGTGATGTCCCACTTGGCCGCAGTTAAAACACTTACTGTCCGCTGGCTTTGCTCGACATTCTTTAGCATAATGGCCCTTCTTGTCACAGCTAAAGCACTCAACATCTTTCTTACTCTTCTTCTGACCATCCTTAGCTTAGTTCTGCTTCCTCTTATTCTGAGAATTATTCTTGCCTCCACCGCTTGCTAGTGGCTTTGGCCCCTCTGCAGATGCAACAACGACTTCAGTCTTGGGCTTAGGATAAAGGCTCTCTGACCTCAATGCTTTCCCAAAAATTGATTCAAAAGTCTCATTAGTATGATTTATAAGCCTTTCTCCCAAGTACTGATCTAAGCCTGTTATGAACTTCTCATTCTTCTTCTCGGGAGTGTCTATAAGAGATAATCCATATTTCGATAAAGTATCGAATTCAGTAGTGTACTCCGAGACTGCCCTACCATTCTGCTTAAGCTCCAGAAATTCCCTAAACAACTCTGATTTCTGAGCAGCTGGGAAAACTTATCACTAAAGTGGGTCTTAAATTGATCCCAAGTAACTTCCTTAGGGGTAGCTGCCTTAATAGCATTCCACTAATTCATAGCCCGTCCTTGCAACTGACGGGATGCTAGCTTCCTTTTTCCTCGATACCCAAGTCTTCGAAGATACGCTCACAGCTATCCAACCAATCTTGAACTTCTGTAGCTGATTCCGTTCCGTGGAATGGCTTCCCACCAAGACTAGTGTATTCCTTACAGAGCTTGGCGAAATCTGCCCTAGGTGCCTGCACAACTACACTGGCACTATTTGCAGCATTAGGAGCTGCCCTATGAACATCCCTAAACATCTCTCTCATGAAGTCAGTGAACATCGTCCTCATATTAGGAGCATTCCCATTATTGGCTCCTCTACTAGTACCCCTAGTATATCGGCTCATCGTTCAATCTGTAAGGATAAAACGATTAACCTTCTCTTCAGTGGTGCCAGTGCAGTGTGACTCCATCCTTAAATATACTAATAGTATATATACACACATATATATATATAGCTTTTGAAAACCAAAATATCACAAATACGCGCTCTTATATGCGTATACTATCTCTCCCTGGTGTCTTTCCCTAGGTTAACTACGCAACCTAGAGCTCTGATACCAAGTGTTACAGCCCGCCCAGCACCAGCCGACAATTCCAATGAAAGCGCGCTATGTCGATGTCCAACCAGCACGGGAGGGTCGTCTAGGAAAGGAAAAAGAATGGAATTTGAACTAATAAGGAACCTATAGAATGTCTCACAGCGCATGAACTAAAATATAATAATAACATACTTGACATAAACAGGCGAGACAGTGCATAAGCTGAAAACTAAACCATAATAGCAGCGGAAAATTCAAATACAGCTTATGTTCCACATCGTCATTATTACAACTTTTCAAACTGTCTTTAAAGCAAAGTAAAGGAAGAGTACACTACTAATGCCCAAAGTAGTGACCATCAGCGAAACAGGGAGAATACATACATATGTATATATATATCGTACGTGGGAGCCTCCTGCTTGTCTCCTGTACAGCTACTCATGCATACCACCTAACTTGTCTCTAGTCTGCCCATTTAAGAGCACCTTTAGTAATAAGAAGAGACATAAAACTCTGGGTCAGACTAAAGTCTGGTATGAGCGATAAGTAGCAAAACAGAACAATAACAGGTATACTAAATCATACCTGAACCTAGACCTGCAACCAAAGAGTTAGCACAACAGGATGTACAAAACTCAAAGGTGACACTAACATATGGTGTAAAGATATGGGGGTGGGGGTGTGCATGTCATAGTGATATCAAACAATCAAGCATAGCATCCGTCCTCACATCTCTCACTCAGTGCTTAAAGCATACGATATCCACCGCTTTGATCACCCAAATCCTTTTTATGTTCACTCTTCCCCATGGGGTCTTGGTGACTCCACTGCACTGATCCATAGTCACTAGTCCTTGCTATGTCCACTCTTCCCCATAAAGTCATGACGACTTCACTGCCCTGGCTCATAGTCATGCTATGATCACTCTGCCCCATGAAGTAATAACTACCCCACTGCACTGATACGTAGCCTAACATCCGCCTTGGTAGTAAATCAAAGCTTCAGACGTCGATAACCCCTTTGCACACGTCCCGCAGCAAAGCCCAACTCATGAAGTTAACTCGTTGGTTCCTAACTGGATCCTGAGTTCTACTTCCCATTTGGACTACCTTTGCATTTTGGGTTTTGGTCTCCTCCGGGTCGGTCTTCATTTGGTTCGTAGCTCATGCCTCACGTCCAAACTCCTTGGTTAGGATCACAGCCTGCCTTCTGTTCATATCGGACTGTCCATACGAGTCAGGTCATGAGATCCTCGCAGGTCGGGTCGGTTCGTGGTCCACCAAACAGTTTCCCACTGGGTCGGGTCGTGATGCTCCAAGCTAGGTCGTGGTGTCACACTGGTTCTTTGGAGTAACGGGCACTCCGGGTCGGGTCCTCCATTGGCTCGTGGGTCGAGCCTTCATCACTTCCTCGATTCGTGACAGTCCACTTGTGGTGCATCGGTTCGGTCACGCGCAGGGGGTGCCTCACGAGTGGTTCGGGTTGAGCTTCCATCATCGGTTCGTGCTATGTGTTTCTTGAGTGGGGAAGGGTGATCTGATCCGATCCGATCCCTGCACTGTTTCCTGCAACTTTTCCAGCTACTGTTTTACGCTACATGACAGTGTTTTTGACCATTCTAACTTTTTTAATTAGTCACAAAGCATACCATACAGTCATAGCAATATGTATAATCAGCCATAAACACCAAAACAACAATATATCATGTCAAAGTGGATCAAACATACCCGAAAACCCATATTTTTTCTTAATCATGTTTAAGCACAACTAATGGTAAGATTAGCAAAACTTAACCAAATTGACCCAAACTTCTAACAGAGGTCTAAAACGGTGTTTAAGAATTTCTAAACATTTTTCCAAAATTTATTAAAACATGAATTCGCTAATTAACACTAATTACCCCTAGTTAACCATAATTAGTGTAAAAAACAATGCTAATCACTCACCTTAGCCACAATAAACTTAGATCTGAAACTTTTGGACAATATGGTTCGAATTTCAATACACTCCAGCAGCTCTACCTCGATTTTTGTGCTAATCCGCTTTGATTTGATGTAGATTTGGCTTTATTAGCGATTAGAAGGTGATTTGGGGTGTTTTAGAAAGTGGAGGCCATTGCTAGGGTTCAAAGGTTGTAAGTGAAGGCTAGGAAATGAAATAAAAACTAATTTACTAACTCATCTCAGCCCCCCTATAACCCTAATCCAGAAATGGGTTACGTGCCCTCTTGCTGATCACCCTAATTAGGCCCGGTTAAGCTGTTTTTCACCTTCCAAATATTGTTTCAGCCATATCTCACAAACGGTAAGTACGTTTGGCTAACGCAACGACTCTACGGAAAGATAAACCATCATACGGATCTAATGGAAGTGGTTTCAGGTCAAAACTCCTTTCCAATCAAAAGTTATGGCCGAGACAAGATCAGCTAGGGGCAAAACGATCAGTTAAAAATCGGCAAAAAATCATGAACATTGGAAATGACCCCAATAGCCGTTTCCCAAAGTTAAACTACCATATGACATCGTATAAAAAAGAAATAAATATTCTACGACCCTCTGATACGTAGAATGTGGGTCGTTACATTTAGATTGTTTTTTTATTGGAAGTCGTTTAGTTCTTGTAGTCATTACTAGTTGAGGGAGGGGCCGAGGTGGGGCCATGGCCATCGTGAAAACAGACCCTAGGAATATCTGTATGTAGAGGCTCTTAAAGATGGGCCTGCACAGATATGGAAAAGCTCCCGACTGAGATCTGTGTTTCTTGTATCGCCCTTCCACGGAACTCGGTGCACATTAGAGGACGTGCGGTTAAGGCATCGGGCTACAATTGACAATAAGTATGTGGGACAGTCTAGATACATGCATGTCGGCTCTGGGTGGTGTATCATAGACTTGAGGGAATTGCTCCGGTATGAAATCTGATTCGATCGACGATGGCAGTCCGTACGCTTACGTAGCGTAGTAATGACATATATGTGCGGAACATAACATTGTTATGTAGATATCCGTACGTCACTCCGGCGTAGGATGAGGGACTGCGTTCATTTTTGCGGCATTACGGGGAAGACCGTGCGAGTTACGTATCATGGGGTGTACCTCAGTATTGAGGAGTAGCTACATATATACTATATTAGGTTAATCCACTGGGAAGCAAATGGGTACGACGTGTGTATAATCCTTGAGTGCTATTAACCCTAGTAAACTAATAAATAAGAAAACATGATTGAACATATACCAGTGTTATCCAAAGTGTATAATTTAAATCCAGTCAACAAAACTTGTGTTCTGACCCCCCCCCCTCCTCATAACATACTCGAAGGTTAGATTTGTGGCAGAGACATGGTAGCTTTGGATATTGGTTAGGCGGTATTATTAATACGGTAAGGCTATATTTTGATTATATTATATTATATTTTATCCATTCCACTGTGAGATATTTTCTGAGCTCTAACATGTTTTATGTCTCTATCTTTTCTGCAGGTTACCAGAGCAAACCAATTCGAGTTTCGATAGATTGGAATTTTGAAAAAAAAAAAAATCGATTTGTCGGAATTCGGGTTGTTACATCTAGTATCAGAGCTTAGGTTTAGGATTCCTGTATAAATAGCGAGTGAACCTATTTTTATTTTTAAAAATATAAATATATTATATATATGTACCTAGATCCATAAAGGAACCCACTAAATAGAAAGAGTATAATATGGTAAGAATTTGGATGACTGTTTTGTTCACTAAAGAAAGGAATATGGAAATCTGAAACCCTTAGGTAATTTGGGTGGAAAGTGTACAAAGTATTTTGTATGGAAGGAAGGTAAATCCCATATAGTTAGTACTTTAGGTTAGTGGGTTTGGCAGTAAAACCTTATAAATTGGAATAGGTTAAAAAGAGAAAGATGGATTAGGAGTATATATAGTTGAGAGAATTGACTTTGTGGGAGTGACTAGGAAAACCTAAAATAATTCGAAACCCGCTTTGAGTCTAACCCCATTGTTAACTTTTAAGAACTTGAAATTATAAAAGTTTAGGGAAAATGGTTTACGGTGTTTTCAAGTTTTAATCTCAAAGTGATAGTTTTAAATATGTAAAGCATACATATTGAGTTTTAAAGTAAAATGGGGTATATTTTGTAAATAGTGATTTCTTGCGAAAATTTTGTATAAAATAAAGTTTTCCAAGATAAGATGAAAAAGAAAATCAACAACAAAAAGCAATTTTCTTATGTGGGTTGTGCTTGGATAGGAAAACAGAGAATCTTCATAAACAGTTACATAAAATCCAAGTACGGTTGGAAAAGGATACATAAAAGAAAAACGGAAGATGTGAAATTTTCCATTTTCTACCTTTTTATAACATAAGAAATCGAATTTAGAAAATTAATTTTTTCTGAAATTCGAAAAATAGAGTTGGTTGGTAGGATTATTGTTTTCACCAAAAATTGCTCAAACACCAAGGGTACAAGGATTGTACTTCACCAATGTGCTTAGAAAGTAATTGGAGCCGTACTCAATTAAAAGTTGACAGTAAAAAATGCGAGGAAAGTAAAATGAAGAAAAGATTTTAGAGTGGTTCAGCCCAAAGCTAGGCCTACGTCCACTCCGAAGATAGTTTGCATTACCATGACAATGATTACAAAGCATATAAACTCTCTTTTTTCATACATCTTCATTTTCTCTCAACATATTCTCATTTGCAAATCTCGCTCAAATTCACAGAGCTTAATGGAGGAATGGTGGAATCTGTGGAAGAGAAGGATGGATGAGCAATGGAGAAGGGGAATGTCTTTAACTTCTTGCCACTTATGAGACCTTAATGAATGCCATGGCCAAATGAATGAAGATCCTCCAATCGAAGATGATAATGATGGTTGAAATGCTTAAGGAATGGTGGAGATAAGATTTGGCAGCACTTCGTGGTGGTCAAAAGTCGATCCCCTTTAAGGTGGGAGCCATGGACTATTTATAGGTGTACCTTTATGAAGAAATGATCTGAAAATCATATATGCAGACTACGGGTCGCTTGTCTCATTAATTACGAATATATCACCGCTTAGCTGTAGCCAGCTGGTGACAGTTGTATTCAGTTGTCCCAGAGCGACTTCATAGGAGCGAGCGACTTCATAGGAACGACCGAGTGCATAGGTATGAGCATATTGAATGGGCGGGCAGGCAATGAGTGTACCGACGACTTGTCAAAGCTTCCTAGTTTCCATAAGACCGATCAACCACATCGTCATGTTAAGCTTTTTTATGATCGACCGAGAGATGACATCCGGTTGATGCAGCTTGTTTAATTATAAATGATAGATGGCATCTGGCTGATCGAGGAATGGGTGGGCGACTGGTGTTGCATTCTATGAGCGGATATGGGTATATGTGCGACCTCTAACTTCTTTGCATTTCTTGCTATGCACGATCGATCAGTTTATTATGAACCAATGGCTGCAGAGTGGAACGTGTGACTGGAACCAATTCTTCTCTTTGTCTTATACTACCTCCCTTTTTGATGTGAGTCTTCCTTTAATATGGTCGATCTTTATAGGATGTGTGATCCTTACTATTTCTTGGGTCACGCCATTCTTGAGCTAGATTTATTTGTATGACTTTTTCGTATTGGTCGTGTTATGCTGCGTGACCGATCCTGACTGCGTTGAGCAGACAACCTAGCTTGTTCTTTCTTGCCATGTTTAACCTTGGAGCTAGTGCTTGAACTTTGTTTTTTGCGATCGTCCCTTATCCTTCGCAATTGTCTAAGTATACTAAGTAGAACTTCATACGACCGACCCTAACAACGTTAGTCGCACGATTTTTATACAGATTTGTTTGTACGGTTTTTAAGGGATAAACAATTATGGATGCAACAATTGGATGAACTACGCTCTTACTCGGTAAGAGTGTGGAATAATTTGGATGAAGATGTATTTTGATTTTCAAAATATTGCATTCATGTAGAACTGCCAGTATATGTAGGATGTGAACATCATATTTTAAAAGGAATTTTGAGAAATTTGCATACATATAGGAGGTACCTCTTAGGCATACATGCACTATTATGTTGTATTTCACTTTGTACAAGTGCACGATGATTGCATAAAATTGGATGCACACATGATGGATGTATATTATGCAAGGGGTTAATCGATTATACCCTTATCAAATTTCGGGGACAAAATTTCCTAAGGGTGGGAGAATGTAACACCCCACATTTTTAACTTAAAATAATAAAATAAGAATAACTTGATTAAATATTCAGAATTAAGGAAACGGACTACACCATTGCGTTCGTCTTGGAATTCTGGTCAAAATAGACACCTGGTTTGCATAAAACAGTGTAACATACTGGAAATTTGTGATCTTTGGTCATCGACAAAAAACCCACGTCGATTATCCAAACATCGAAAATACCAGTAGTTAATGAAAGAAATTAGAGGGTGAGAATAAATAAGATAGAAACTTAGAATAGAAGAAGAAGAAGAACATACAACATCAGAGTAAACACGAATCTCACAGCGGAATGAATAAATATATTTCATAACATAACTTTGAAATAAAACAATATCTGCATACAATACCATTATTAGAGTATAACACTTACAACACAGCGAAAATAACAATAGCTATACAATTCTGAAGCCTCCTGCTCTAGCTCTTCAAGTATCTGTAAATCTCGACTACTTGACTGCCCGTACAAAATTGTGCACCCATGAGTTTAGGGAAAACAAAACAAAATAAACTCTGGGTCAGTCATGTGACTGGTGTGAGTAAACTCAAATCATTTGATTTAACTTTCAAAATTCTTTTGAAACCAAGGATAATCATAAGACCAATCCACTCATAAACACAGATAGCTTTGATTAACTCAAATCATTTGATTTAACTTTCAAAATTCTTTTGAAACCAAGGATAATCATAAGATCATTTGATTAACTCCTTTGATTAACTCTACATCCATATTCAATTTCAAATATCGATGTTGAAATCGATTATTTCTTCTCTATATAAGTCCTACCTCATATATTCTGGTTATCCAATGATAAACGTTTCATTTAATTTATAAAATATTATTTATAAATTAATCTTCTCAATATATCGGTTAGAACAGATTCTATTTAAAATCTTTGCTTTAAATCTATACCATGTGATACCCGTGTGCGAAGCACGGGTTTAAACCTTTCAAATGTCAAATTCTCTTTTTACAAAACTAGTGTGAACCCGTGCTACGCACACGGGCTACAACTATACTTTTCATGGTAATCATTTTTCTTTTTATTCGGTATATAAATATGGTCAAAATTTACATGTGCATTTCTTTAAGTTTATTTATTGCCAGACATTTCTAATGATTTCCAATGATGGAGGCTATTTGTAAAATATTTCAGTCTTTCAACTGATGATAACAAATATCAAGGAAAGATATGTTATATGTAGAAACACATTAAACAGATCAGTTACACGGCCTGTAAGCTCAAAATTTATTATGTGTTTAAATGGACATAATCTGCCGCTACTATGCAGTTTTTGGTGTAGTAACAGTTCTAGATCAATAAATGATAAAATGCACATGCAGCATTTACAGTTAAAATAACAAATGGCCATATATGGTACATAAAAAGACAAAGGTAAAAGACGTAACAAATCACAAAACAATAGAATAAATCATATTTAGCAAGCTAAACTGAAGCTTTTATTGTTATCATTACACTTTTTTTGCCTGCTCAGAAAGTATATGAAAAATAAACGTAATTATTGCCAACCCCCCCCCCCCCCCCCAAACCCCAAAATCAACGATAGCACCAATTAGCATCTAACAGCCTTTATTTATTTATTTTACACATCAACGGAACTCCAAGTTTACGGCAGCTGAAAACAAAAAATTAAAACGTTCAGCATAACGCATAACCATTATATAATAATCCAAAATTTTGTTGGCTCATCAAATCTCTCTTAGTACCCAATTCTTTTTAGTCTTCCATACCATAATCTGCACCAAAGTATACTCATAGGTCATCATTTCAACTTTTAATTATAATTCACTAAATCCAATCACTTTGCTACAACATCCACCAGAACCAAAAGCTTTCTACGCGACTACATACATATATAAGGTGTTTTGTTGTACAATTGTTGTTACTAATGAAAGAAATGCTAATCAGAAGCATGGTCAAGCTCGATAGGATTTTCTAGCGGTTTATAGCCTAGAATGAAATGCTTGATGACCTGTTCAATTAGAACTCTATCAGAAGGAATTGCTATTACATGTACCATTTCATCTAGATGTATTATCATTCGATATGTTTCTTCCTACGAACATAATATGTACACACACAGCGCTATGTGTGTGTACACATGCACGTGTATATATTACATTATTGACCATGCGTATGCAACTAATATGCATCATAATGTGTGTATGTATTTAGCGCAAAATATGTCGTTCACAAACGAACATAGCAAACAGTTTCAAATAGCAAGCAAGTTGCAAATTTTAGAATCAACTTAGTTTTATGAATGATATTTCAATCACATATCATGTTAGTAATATTATGGTATAGGATCCAAAAGAGAAACAAAAACAGAAATAAATTATATTGACTCGAACAGAGATAATTAGCATCAGCAAGTATCAATTCAAACAACTGTACCGATGACCTTCTCAAGTGCAAATTTTTTTCACTGAAACCAGTAGAGTGCACATGCCAATATGCTAAGAGCATACGCTAATTCCCAATCGAGAAAAGAAGAAGGACACCTAATATAATTGCAATTATATAACAACTTTGAAATTCTAGTTATCTATTCAAATAGAGATACAAACATATCCATTAAAATCCTCGAATGAGCCGCATTTATAATATGTTAAAATTTTATTGTTAACATCAAATTCCAAGTAATTTGCCTAAACTACAGTTAATATTTACATTGATTTTGAAATTGTGTGTGTGTGTATGTGTGTGATTTCCACTCCTCAAAACATCCGCTTTTCATGCATGTGAAAGAGTTCACACTTCTTTGTCAGTTCAAAGAAAGGAAACTGGAGCTGATAAATAAGTAGCGGTTGAATTTCTACTAAGGGACATCAAATGTGGGAGCTAGGGCCCAATGTGAAAAATATAAAGCCATCAGATATGGGAGTTTCGTGGAAATGACTGATATTTTTAATGTGTTGAAGAGATGCACTGAATGTAAGGACTGTCAAATGCAGGGTAAAAAAATTTCATGTTGGTTGTGTCAAATCATACATCATGCTTAAAGTCATTTTGACCACCAATGAAGCAGCCTGACCTTGTAAGCATTTCAATTTGGAACAAATATCAACCAAACTACCGTGCAAGTACTATGTAGCAGTGCTTTAACTAACACAGCTGGTGTGAAACTTTGACTCCAATATTCATTATTTTACAAATCTATATATATGTTCCTATTTATGCCGTGTGACCATAGTCCCGTGCACAGTCTCAAATCCCTATTGATCTATGTGTGTACAGGAAATTTCTTTTTGATATTTAGCAGTTTAATTCATAAACTTCATTCCAAAAGTAAAAAATAAATCAAGGATTAAAGTACCTTATACGAAGAGGCAAGTTGTGCATAGCAATAGCATGGGTATTGCGAAAGATAATGCCAAAATGCTCTGCTATTGCTCGTTCCGTCAAAGATACCAACATAAAATTCATGCTTATTGATTCAATCTAAAACATGACATACAATTTGTAAAATGTTACTTATGCATAAACAGCAACCATGATAAATAATAAATGACACGCGCTTGACTTTGGCTTAAAATCAATCCAATTGAGAGCCAGGGACGACAAATTTGTAGAACTTTCCTGATTTAAAAGTAGGCAGATAGCATAGCTGAAACATGATAGAAGTCCTATAAAAATATTAAACTCATCCTCATCTATGTACTTTTTTAGAAATCATAATTAAATATTGGTATTTTTACTACTCCATTTCGTTTAGCTAAATGTAAATATAAATTTTAAGGTTCCCTACTTTTAAATTCATAACCTTTGGAATTGGTTTCATTTGTCAAGTCGAGATATTATTCCTTTGGGACATTGAAACCCATAAGATTTCCAAATTTTTTCTTGGATTGGGTAGATTTCTAATTTGCTCAATCATTCGCACCATCCGTCATACTTTAAGAAATTATATTTATGTTTAGCTCAGAAAAACAGTATAACTTTCTGTTGTTGCACTGCTTCCCACTTTATTGTTACAACTAACATTTGTGGCTCAGTATTTAAATATTTCATTTTTTTAAGGTAAAAAAATGGTGATGGGAACTTTATTCATAAATCTAGTTCCTTTACAGGAAGGTTCTCAATTGATTTTCTTTCTTTCTTACATTTGCATGTTTGAAGAAAAAGAATGGCAGTTTTGACATAATGATCATTTGTTTTATTTTAGTTTAGACGACAAATCTTAGTACTTGCAAAAAATAAATAAATAAATAAATAAAATCTTATGCTAGGTTTTGCAATGCATGGGAAAACAAATTTTGATGACATTTCGATGAAGAATTTAACTAAAGAAAATATTATATGGTATATCCCTATAATTACATGCATAAGAATGCCTTAGGGACTTGATCAATACGATCCTCTATAAAGAATCGATACAAAATGCAAATAATAAATTAATTATATCATGGAAACACCAATTAAAATAATTTTAGAACCATCTCAAAATGTTATCTGACTTCTCCATTCATGGGGATTCTTTCATTATCAAGCTTTGTTGGAAATCTAAAATTTTAATGGTAGTTGCTTTTCCACCAATGTAGTACTGAACGCACTCAAAACATTCGGATGATTGGGCTATTAGAACTTTTTTAATGTTATCATATACTTCAGTAAACTAAGTATAATTAACAAAAATCCAATATACGGATATAAAGAAATATGACTGCAGGTTGTCAATAGCTTATTTTAACAATATTTAATTGACTAATTAGCACCCTCATATATTCTGCTTTGTGATTGAACGCAGCATGTCAAAAGGACATTGTTAATTAATAATACTGGACTAAAACATTGAAAAAGTGCACAGGTTTAATCCTAATATAAAATCATTGAAAATGCTTAATCCTAACATAAGAATATTGGACTAAAACATAAAGCAAAATGTATGTCCGGACTTGTTCAGGCAGACGAACGTATGGGAAAAAATGGTAGAATTTACTAATTGAGAATTACACCATGAAAAAGTATAAACATACATCAAAAAAGTAAGCAAAAAGGATAATACCTGAAAGGAGCTGAATCCTCCAACCAATACTACCGCATGGAAGGGAACGGTGTAAATAAGAACGATGACAGAAACTGAGGGCTTGAAATCTTAACCGCTACCAACAGTCAACGATGATTGAATAGTATCATGCCTCAAAGATGTAAAGGGAAGGCCAAGGTCGATTGTGAGTAATTCTGGCAAATTAGGCGGTGGTGATTAAGAGGTATTGAGTTAATTTGAATTAGGAGCAGTGCTACAATTGATAAGTTGGAATTCAAATTTGAAGCCGCTTGATGATGCTGTCGGAATGAATAGTCAACGACGACCTCCGATACGTCTAATCATGGAGGCAACGCGATAATCTGAAGATAGAAAATGGATACTTAGGGCTAGATGAGGAAAGCGGAGAACGGTTAACGAAGGCCTTTGCAAATAGGAGGAAAAAGAGGTAGGACGGTTCAGTTATAATAGTGACGTGGCATGACTTATAGCTAAGGAAAAGTAACTCAGCTTTAATAGTATAGTATAGATACTTTTCATTTTCCAAATATTCCTTTTATAATTCTATTTATTTTCTAAATAAATATTCCTTTTATTTTATTTTATTTATCAAATGAAAAATATTCCTTTTATAATTCTATTTATTTTCTAAATAAATATTCCTTTTACATTTGCTATATAAATAATTTCCTTTTCTATTTGTTCTACAAATAATTTCCCTTTTTATTTGTTTTACATATATTTCTTTTTATAAAATCCCTTGATTTTATAAATATTCCTTTATATAAAATCCTTTGATTTTATAAAGATTCCAATTTCAATATAACATTGAAAATTCCCTTTTTATATTCCAATATTTGTTATGGTATTTAACATACCATATATCACTGATCAATATTATCCAAACACACACAATCAACAACAGATTGTATATCACATCAATATCACAATATATGGAAAATAAAACAGTAAAATAAATGTTGACGAATCCAGTTGGATCCCTCTAACCTGTTTCCCTACATCACAGATGTTTAACACTATAATTAACATCAACTTTATTGCAATATGAACTATTAATGAATATAACATTGAAATATTAATGAATATAATCGCGATTCAAATAGAAATAGAAATATATTAATTCACTCTATTTTGTTGACCCAATTTTTGCCAGTAACAAACCTGTGTATCATAGCTTATACTTTTGTTCTTCCTATAACATTGTGCAAAATTGTGCATCCTATAACATCTGTATCTTAATAAACCCAAGAATAATACCAGGTTCAAACACATAATGTATTATCAATAGATAATAGGATATTTTGAAGGTTTGGTAAATGTAATATCCTCCAAAATGCTTTTTGTTCACCTATTAAATATAGAGTTTAAGAAGAAATTTTCCCTAAATATGAACTAAACAAGAAGACGAAGATCAAAAACCGTTTAGCATGTGTTACATTACCTCCATGTAATTTTGCATATGTGCAACTTAATGTACTATATTGTAACATATCATCCTAGTCAAAAAAAAAAGCCTTGGAATACAAAGATAAATAAATTACCCATATTGAAGCATTACCAAAATGCTTCATTTTTTCCAAATAGTGAAAATTTTATCACTCTATTTTGTTGACTCAATATTAGCCACCATTGAATTTTCTGAAGATATGAATTGCATCAATTTTGAAAATATACACCTTAACACACATATGTATCTTAGCTTACACTTTCATTCTTTCTATAATATGTGCATCCAAAATTGTGAAACATTGTTGCAAGGTCAAAATTGGTTAGAAAAATGTCCCGTTTTAACTATATCGAAGTTGTTATAATTAACATTTAACGTGGAAACATTTAGCGATCATGTGTTTAAAAAAATTAGTGCATTTATAGAGATTTCAATATAGCATATCTATAATACATAAAGTTATTGAATCAATTCAGATCCAATCCATTGTTTAAAAAGTAAACATAGGGATTTTTAAAAGTAATAAGATGGTTAAACAAAAATAAATCCAGTTTATTCTGTACATTTCTAGTTCAATTCACATATGACAAAGAAAAAGGAATCAGCTGACTTTGAAAATTCAAGGAGCAAAAAAGAACATGATTTTGGAAGCATACTGCATATACAAGTAAAAAGAATATCGTTCAAGATTTAAACACTTCATCTTTTAACATCATTTAAATTACACATGAATTTAATTTGTATATAAGTTAAACCTAATATCAAATTTACTTCTCATTTTTCAAACTATTTTGTTATTGTACAATTGTTGAGATGAGATCCCACATTTATTCGAGTATTATTTTAGTTTTTTCCTCGAGTTTCTTTAGTCATTTGGGCACTTCATTTAATTTTTATTGATTTACAGCTCTTTTAACACACCATCGTTGTCATTTTAATTGAAAGGCAGGACTCTCTTATAATATTTACTTATGAAAAACAAAGATTATAAAAGAAACAAAAAAAATGAAATCAAATATAAATGAAATTTTTCTATGGTAAAATTTAACATCAAAAGCATGAAACTTTCTGTGGTAAACATGAATTTTTTTATGACGAAACCAAAGGCAAAACATCTACCTTCATGGTTTATTCCAACTACAAAACTCAGTTTCAATTTCTCATTACCACACATAAAAATATACATGTAAATAATTTTAAACTTCAATTTATTGTACTATTGACTATTTCGACATTAGTAAGCATGTATAGTGATTTTTTTTACAAAACCATGTTCTGGAATAAACACACCTAAAGCGTATGTATACTAAAAATGTTGAACTTCAACTTACTAAAATACTTAATAAGCAGATTAATAAGCATATTGTATGCATTTTAGTTGAATATTACCTTTATTTAAACTAAAACTCAAAAGGATCCAAACTCGTAAGGTTTTCCAACACATAACTATAATGCTCACTGGTAGCAAATAACTGGAACGTGGCTGCTGCATAATGTAATGAAACAACAAAAAAAATATCTAACCATTGATTTCAAAGGTTTAGACATAATAAAAACTTCCAAATATTCTATATTGGGCATAATGAAACAGAATTCAGTGTCTTGCTATCAAGGTAACCATGGAAGAAGTATTTGTTATTAGAGAAGCCTTCAATGATTATCATCTTGTTGAATTTATAAACCATTTTTAATTTATTCAAAGAGGGCAAAACACTGTGATAATGCCCAAATGCCTGCACAGTGGATCTCGAACTAAACAAACATAGTAGTAAATTTATGGAGGAAGTTGGAAAATCATAACACCACCATAATACCAAAAAAGAGATTTTGAACAGAGTGTGAAACCTGCTCAAAATTAAGCCCTACAGAAGAGAGGAATACGGAACGAAATGATTTTCTTTTTAACATAAGGGACATACCTAAGAAAGAAGAATCACAGCAAGGAGCTGATACATGATCTTGTGCGGCAGGAATCAAGCCAACCTTGACAACGACATATAGAAATTGGAGCGATGGAAGGGTAAAGGAGGCGCGCGGGGAAACTGCTACATGGTTTAACTGAAGATTTTTAGGATTGAATGCAGGAAAAGGGGGAAACAAGCAATGATAAAAGTAGGGAAAAGAGATTAAAAATGCACGAAAGAGAACAGAGATGCGACTTTTGATTTTAAATTATGTTATGCCCTGGTTTGGATCCTGTGCTTCTTGTGGTCATAGGAGACATTGCAACAAGCTTTTGTGTGTTAATGTCAATGTATTGAAGAAAGTACAGCCGTAACTAAAACAAAACAGAAGCAGTAAAGAGCATATTGAAGTTTTGAGGGCAATTGTATTTAATAAAATACTTCATGAAAAATGACGGCAGGTTTAATGAGAGAAATTCTCATTGATTCAACAACCCAACCCTAATTAAGTTCATTGCAGATAATATATAGTCTTAAAATGAACGGGCTTCAAATACATGATAACAGCCCAAAATAAAAATAGATCCACTCAACCATGGTTGTCTGTTGCTCTAAACCTTCGAGCAAGAATGATTGAGGCCTAACACTCCCCCAGCCCCCCCCCCCCCTTCAAAATTCGACCTTGAGACAGCCTAACACTCCCCCACCCCCCACCCCCCTCCCCCCCTCTTCAAAATTCGACCTTGTCTCAAGGTCGAAAGCAGAAAACCTCTTCACCAATGGCCAGTAATCCTCCCAAGTCGCCTCTGCTTCACTTCTTTGCCGCCATTTAACCAGCACTTGAGTCACAGCCTTGTTATCTTTAGGGAAGATCCTCCTGTCCAAAATTGTCTCAGGTTCATCAATTATTTCTTCCACAAAGCTGGGATTAGCTTGAAGTATAAGAATTCCTTGTCCTACTCTTCTCTTCAGCTGGGATACATGGAATATCGGATGGATTCTCGCCTCCTTGGGTAACTCAAGCTCATAAGCCACCTCACCAATTTTTTTGCTGATTCGATAGGGGCCAAAGAATTTTGGTGATAACTTCGTGGTCTTGGCATTGCTTACAGTTATTTGTCGGTATGGCTGTAATTTAAGAAACACCCAATCTTCGACTTCAAACTGTCTTTCAGATCTGTGAGAATCCACATATTTCTTCATGCGTTCTTGCGTGAGCTGGAGACTATCTTTGAGCAGCTGCAGAACTATGTCTCGAGAAAACAATTCCTATTCGACTTGAGGTAATTGTGCTGTGTTCGGGATGTAAGTTAGTAGTGTAGGCGGTGCACTTCCATATACAGCCAAATAAGGAGTCATATTGATTGAACTTTGCCAGCTTGTGTTATACCAATATTCCGCCATGGTTAACCACTTCGACCACTCTTGCGGCTTATGACAGACAAAACATCGTAAATAGCTTTCAAGAATTTTATTTATAGCTTCCGTTTGTCCGTCCGTTTGCGGGTGATAAGCCGAACTCATTTTCAACGTACATCCTTGAAGTTTCATCAATTCTTGCCAGAAGGCACTTGTAAATACAACATCCCGATCTGAAACTATGCTACGAGGCATACCGTGTAACTTGAAAATACCATCGAAAAAGACTTGAGCCACTCGTGCTGCTGTGTAGGGACATTTCAACGCAAAAAAATGAGCATATTTGGATAATCGGTCCACTACCACATATATTGCCGTATACTTGTTACTCTTCGGAAGTCTTATGATAAAATCCATCGATATGTCCCTCCAAATAGTGTCCGGTATCGGAAGCGATTGTAATCAGCCTGGAACAGCCACATTTTCGTGTTTATTGCGTTGGCAAACTTCACATTCTCGCACAAATTTCTCAACATCTGCTTTCATCCCTTTCCAATAAAAGTCTTGCTTAATCCTATGTCGGGTTTTCTTCACGCCTGCGTGACCTCCTAAGGGGGTCGAGTGATGTTCTGCCAGCAATACGCCTTTAAGAGCTTGACAGTCATCAGTTAGGAACAACTTTCCTTTGTAATACAACAGCTGATCTATCATGCTATATTCTTGGTTCAAATGGCCTTCCAGGTATTGCTTCATCATGTTTTGATAAGAGTCAGAATGACTTAGCTCTTTTTTAAGCTCGTCCAACCAACTTCCTTGTATGATAGACACAACACTGCAATCAAGGGTCGAGCTACCTTCAGGTTGTTCTTCAGGTAAACGTGATAAGGCGTCCGCAGCTCAATTCTCATTACCTTTCTTGTATTCGACGATGTAATCAAACCCATGAAGCTTCGTTAACCACTTTCCCTGTATGCCCATGGTTAATCTCTACGACAACAAATGCCTTAAGCTTTGGTGATTGGTCCTGATAATGAATTGTCTGCCAAGCAAATATTGTGTCCATTTCTTCGTAGCTAACAATACAGGAAGCAGTTCCTTCTCGTAGGTGGATAGAATTAAAATTTTTCCTTTTAATGCCTGACTTAAGTAAGCGATTGGCCTACCTTCTTGAGTTAGCACTGCCCCAATGCCTAACCCGTTGGCATCGCATTCAATAATAAAAGGTTTGTTAAAGTCAGGAATGGATAAGACTGGTGGGTTAATCAAACTTTCCTTAAGTTTTTCAAATGCAGCCGTAGCCTGTGCGTTCCACTGAAAAGAATTCTTCTTGAGCAGATCGGTCATCGGTTTGGCTATTATTCCGTAGTGCTTTATAAATTTCCAGTAGTATCCGATAAGACCAAGGAAACCCCTTAGGCTCTTCACATTCTTGGGTTGAGGCCATCTTTTCACAGCACTAATCTTCTCTGGGTCTGCTGCTATACCATTCTTGGTAATGATATGGCCCAAGTACACGAGTTGACTTTGCGCAAAAGAGCATTTGGTCCTGATTTTCTTTAGGGACCTGCAATGTTAAGTGTAAATGTCGGATATGCTCAGAGTAAGTTTGGCTATAAATTAGTATGTCGTCAAAAAATACTAACAAAAACTTTCTTAAATAAGGCTTAAAGAGACTATTCATGAGTGCTTGAAATGTTGATGGCGCATTTGACAAACCAAATGGCATCACCATAAATTCATAATGACCATCATGAGTTTTAAATGCAGTTTTTTGAATGTCATCAGGGTGCATTCGAATTTGATGATAACCTGATCGTAAATCTAATTTAGTAAAAAATACGGAACCATAGAGCTCATCTAGTAAGTCATCGATGAGAGGGATAGGGTACTTGTCCTTAACGGTCTGCTTGTTAAGTGATCTGAAGTCGACGCACATCCGCCGGGAGCCGTCTTTTTTCCTAACCATGACCACAGGTGAGAAGTATTCGCTTGTGCTTGGCCTGATGATTCCTGAATCGAGCATATCATTTATCAGCTTTTCTAGTTCAATTTTGATGTGATAGGAGTGGTGGTACGGCCGCAAACACACTGGCTTTGACGTTGGAATTAATGGTATTTTGTGATCACATTCGCGGGAGGGTGGTAAGCCAGGTGGTGGTGTGAGTACAGTAGGAAATTTGGAAATAATATCTTGAATCTCTTTGGGGACTATGCTTTCCCTTTCTGCGCCTTTGCATTGGATCTCTCTTGAACATAGTAATAATGAAAGCTGGCATTGTGAACTCTCTTTCAGCAAGGTTTTTTCATCCACTACCTTATTAGTTGCTTTAATTCCTTGCCATATATAATTCTTGCCTTCACAGTAGAATCAAATTTGCAACTGAGCAAAGTTGAAAGATACCTCGCCTAAGTCTTTCATCAACTGTGCTCCTAATATGATTTGGCAGCCTTCCAGGGGTACCAGCAGCAAATCGATAGCCATGGTGCACCCCTGGCACTTAAATAGCACTCCCTTACATATTCCCTTTCCATCTCCATTCACTACTTGCACGGTGTACTCTTGAGTTTCCTGGATATCCAGCCTCAATTTCTTAGTGAGTTCGGTGTTGAGAAAGTTGTGCATAGATCGGGAATCAATGAGGACCTCCACCAAGTGATTTTTAATATGGCCTCGGGCTCTAATAGTGGATAACGTGGGTATGCTACACATAGCACTCAATGTTATAGCGTAAGTTCGCTCACTAACATCTACGGGAGCAGTAATAACTGTCATTTCCATATCTGTTTGTTCATATGCTTTGTCAGTTTCCTCCCTCGATTCTACACCTTCCTCAGTGTGCATGGACATAATACCCTCGGATATATATATTTGTTTAGTTTTGCATTGATGTCCTGGGTGCCATTTCTCACTACAGCCAAAACATAAATTCCTTTTCCTTCTCTCGAGTATCTCCTAGGGAGTAAGGCCTTTCATTTTTTTTTTTTTCCACTTCTTTATTCTCATTATCATTCTTAATTGTTTTCATTTCGCCTGTTTTTTTGGCAAATTTACTGACCTTGAATTTCTTTTTATTTATCCTTTTGCATTCGAAAACTTTAGCCAAACTCACAGCTTGTTTGAAATCTATAGGATGCAAAGCCATTACATCGTACTTGATATCATCCTTAAGGCCGTCTACAAATCTCTCCAACATAAACTGATCAGGCATGGATTCACACAGTCCAACCAAATTTTCAAATTGAGATAAGTATGCCACCACAGTGGTGGTTTGCTTGAGATTTGATATAGCACCATATGGCTTCAAAAATTCTTCAGGAGCAAACCTTATCAACAGCTCCTCTTTGAACACGATCCAAGTTTCATAGTTCTTTACCTTTTTGACGAGCCAATTGTACCACTTACGAGCATCTTCCCTTAAGTTGAAAGAACAGGTAGGTACCCATTCATTTTCAGTCATGTTGTGATATTGAAAAAGATGTTCAACTTGATTGAGCCATTCTACCACTTCATTATTCCCGTTGTTAATAGGAAAATCCAGTTTGATAATAGTGTTTTGTAGAAACTTTGGAGGGTTTTGAGAATTGACTGCGGCAATGGGACTATTGCGATTAAGGTTGGAGTTGGAGGCATGGTTATCATTGGATGGTGGGAGATTGGGGAGCGAGGTGGAGTTCGTGTCTTGGTGTAGTCTGGGAAGCTTTCATTGTGCGGGAGGAATATACGGATTTCTTTGATTGTTCTGCTGTGTTCTCATCTCTTTGAAATCTTTAGCGATGCTGTTAAGGGTTTCTTGTATCTGATCTACTTTGATACTCAGTCCATGATGAGATTCCTGCAATTCCCTGATGTTCACTACAGTTTGGGTATTGATACGCTCTTGTCTTGATTCTCCCATGTATTCTTCATTATTGTCGTCATTATTGCCGTCATTATTGTCGTCAGCATCTTCTTCCTCATCTGAGCGCTGATGAATATCTGATTTTTCTGGCTCTGATACCATTATGTTATGCCCGGGTTTGGATCATGTGCTTCTCGTGGTCATAGGAGACATTGCAACAAGCTTTTGTATGTTAATGTCAATGTATTGAAGAAAGTACAGCAGTAACTAAAACAAAACAGAAGCAGTAAAGAGCAAATTGAAGTTTTGATGGCAATTGTATTTAAAAAAATACTTGATGAAAAATGACGGCAGGTTTAATGAGAGAAATTCTCATTGATTCAACAACCAAACCCTAATTAAGTTCATAGCAGATAATATATAGTCTTAAAAATGAACGGGCTTCAAATACATGATAACAGCCCAAAATAAAAATAGATCCTCTCAACCATGGTTTAACATCCTTCTTCCTCCCTGGTTGTCTGTTGCTCTAAACCTTCGAGCAAGAATGATTGAGGCCTAACAAATTAGGTCATCAGAAGATTAGGGTTTGGCGAAATAGAGGAGGTGAATGAAATGAACTTAGTAATTTAGGTTTTACGGAAGGGAGAGAAGTGTGCGACTGTTGGGTTCCAAAATTGAAGAATTCCTTCTACGTCCTTGAATTGGAAATTGCAACGTATAAAACGTCATTAATACTAATGCTAATGACATAAATAAATATTGATAATATGAAAAATAATATCATTTTCATTTATGATGCAAGTAATGCGTTGCAAATGAATGTGAATTTGAATTAATAATAATAATAATATTTATTTGATTATTTACAACACATAATACAGTTTTGTGTACTTCAAGCTCTTATTTATTAATTATTAACAATAATTATTAAAAATTAATCCTTATTTTTTGTTTAATAATAATTATTTATCTTTATTTTTTTAATTATTATTATATTAGTTACTAATGAAGCATTATTAATAGTAATTATTTCATGTCTCTATCACAATTTCAATTATCTAATAATAATTATTGTTTATTAGTCTTAATTATTATTGTTATTTTTTTATATTAATTATTTAATATAAATTATTAAATATTAGATATTACTCCTATTTATTAATTATTACTTATTTCTTCTTAATTTAATATTAATTATATGCAATTATTGAATTTTAATAGTAAATATAATTGTTAATTGATATATATTTAATATTAATTATTTAATCTTTATTATTATTTTTTAATTACTTATTTTAAATTGTTAATATTAATTATTAGAAATTTATTTTCATTCATAGTTATGTAATAATAGTTATTCATTGTTTATTCATTATTATATTAATCATTGAATAATAATCGTTATTCATTATTCATTCATTATTATATTAATTATTAAACATTAATTACTTCATACTTCAAATTAAAATTCTGTTTAATTATATACTATCAATAACCAATTATTAATAGTCGATATTAATTACTAACTATGTTTAAGAAAAATTAGTTTTCAAAAAATACACCACGTTCATTGTGTAATTATTAACTAATTCAACATAATTGAAAACATATTCAACACGTAATATCCATGAGAGACGATAGTTACATGTGAAAGCCAACAAATGGGCATGGAAATAATAACTTGTATGGTAATGTTTATATTCTTTGAATTTAAAAATTCTTTAATATACAACATTTCTAATTTTTAAAGTATGAAATTTTTACAAAATTTTATATTTATTTCTAAACTATTAAAACTTCAAAAGTTTATATTTAAACTTTGTATTTATTTTAGGAAATACAAAATTTTTAATTTTTGAATTAATACATATAAAACATATCAATTGTAATTATTCAATTTTAGATATTAGATAATAAATTTTACTTCTTAATTATTAGAAACTACCTATTAATCGTTGATTATTAAAGATTACTTGTCTATATCATTAATTATTATTACCTATTAATTATTTAGTATATTATTATTAACATTAAGTATTTAAAATTTATTTTTAATTATCAATTACTTAGTAAAAACATAATAGTAAAACATTTTATGACGAATAATCGTATGAGTGCCTTGCAAATCCCTGAAAATATGCTGCAAAATAGCTTCAAAAAATGCATGACGATAAACTATCTCAAATTGCAACGAAATTCAACGACGAAAAAATAATGACGTTAAAGCATTGTAATTTACTATGGTTTTGTACGAAAATCAGAACTCGACGGTAATATTTTAAAACAAATTAAAATAAAAAAAATCCCAGATAATATCCCTCACAGATTCCACAAAAATCCATTACCATCGCTGATTTATGACGGAATTTTTCACTGCTAAAATATGCAGCTGTTTGCAGTTTTTCTTGTAGTGTTAAAACTTTAATTAAATTTAGTAAACTATTAGTTGTTGATGTGTCAAATAATCATTAAAAAAAATGAAAATTTCAATATTTGCACAATATTCATATTAAATAAAGAGTATAAAATTCATTTGGATATACGAATACATCAGTCATGTAACATAATTATATACGTAAACAATAATCACAAGTTTAATTTATGATTCATCTGTATCGATACATTAATGCATTACACTGCAAAATTCTTATTTTAACTAAAGTGCATACCTTCTGAAATTTCTAAAGTTGCCCCAAAAAACACCTTAATATCACATAATTTTGTACATTTACATCCATATATTTTCAATTAATCACATAAGTGTAGGTTTTAATTATTTTAATAAATTTAATTAATGATTATTCACTAACTTATCCAATAAATCCTTTTATATGATGGTTTTAATACTTACATCATATTCATATTAAAATAAGGGAAAGTTTATCTAACATATAATTTTGGCATAATTGGTGACACAATTAATCTCCACCTAGAACAACCCCTTATTTCTACCTCTCTGTACAAGGATAAGAAGATCCAACAACTCTGATCTCTTGTGTCACCAACTATGTCTAATTTTGTGTACAAATAGCTGCTCTCTTAAAAAAATAGTCAAGTGAATTTTTAATTTAAATATAAAAATATATAATTTAGATGTCATAAATAGTATACATGAGCAACATTAACAAAGATATTTTGTTATTCATTTATCTCAATAAATTTATCTACACTATTGAATTCTATTTTTAACTTTAAATATCCATATTTTGACATTTATTTAGTTACGTACACTTCATCGGCTGCTTACTGATTTTTTTATATTTAGATCATATGTATTTAAATCTCTTAAGAAATCTCGAATTAAAAATATTTTAATAGCCTGTATATCAGTCATATTTGTGTAAACTTACATATGAATAAAAATCATAATAAAAAATTTGTGTTTAACTGTATAGATGTATAGATCGCATCCATACATGTACATAAACAATAATAATAAAGTTAATTTATAAATAACTACCATCATTTATATACATAAACAAAAAATTTATCGCACACTACGTTAAAGATAATAATACTATTTTTAACTTCAGATAACTCTACAATAAGACCTATATAATTTGCTATAAAATCCTTCTCAAACTATTCAAATTATTTACTCTTAAGATAATATATTTTAACCAATTACAAAATTTCAAAGTTAACATGTTTTTTTTAATTTTTTTTTTATATATATCTAAAATAGTTAAAAATATGTTAGTTTTAGCATAAACACTTGCTCATAGTAATCAGAATAATAAAATTATTTTTTTACTTCAAACAAGTAAAAGTTACATAATACATACCTTATAAGAACAACAACAATAATAATAATTTATAATTTATTTATTTTGTCAGATTCATTGTATGTTATATATAATAAAGTTCTAATTTTAACAATAAAATTCTAAATACTATATTTTATAATATTAATGTGTGCAATGCATGGGTTAAACACTAGTTAAATAATTGTAAATTAGAACCTTTTAAAGATCTCTCCTTACCTTTGGGAGTTTTCTCTCTTCTCCTTGATTCTCTTCGCATATTTCATTTTTAAATTACTTTATCACTTTATACATATTAAGTATTTATCTTATATTATTTTACTTCTTTTGCCATTTTACATTTTGACATAAACATTTCACTACACGTTTATTTATTAAAGATTAGCTCGTAACATTTTATATTTAAGTCTACATAATTGAATTATTTACAAAACCCAAAAATTAAGTAATTTAAATAAATTTAATTAACTGATCCTTTTTTTAAATACTAAAAATGACAAAAATACGTTTTTTTGTCTCTACACGCCTACACTTTAAATTTTCTATAATAATTTAAGTCCCTTTCAGTTATTTTTTAACATTTTACATTTGGCACTATATTATACAATTGATTACAAAATAATGTTAGTAAACTATTATTCATTGAATCGTCTAATAAATCACATCAAGATTAACCATATTCGTATTAAAAAAATTAAAATTAAAATCAAATATATAAATGTGTCAATCACATAACATGAATTATACACATAATTAACCATTACAAGTTAAAAGTTGAATTCATTTATGTCAATATATTTATCGTGCATTGCATTGTAATATTAATGTAAAACGACTACATTTTAAAATTCATTTAGTCATTTACAAAACACTGCAAAATACCACTTAACATTGTACATTTAAATTAATATGTTTAAATTAATTATGTGATTTTGAATTCAATCAATAAATTTTTGTTAATTCATCTAATTAATGTTACGTGTTATCTTTTAAAATATACACCATGTTCATATTGACAAAAAAGGCAAAATTAATTTTTCTTCCAAATATAAAATAAAATAAGTCACACAGTTTAAATAATACATGTAAAAAATAATATATTTTTTAGTATATTACATATTTATCTCAATAAAATTATAAATTGAAGAAAACAATTTCTGCCTTAAATACCTGTATTTTAACATTTTTATATTTATTTGTTGAACCTCCTCAATTCTTTCGTGATATTTTGTATTTCAACCATATGTTTAAACTAATCATGAAATCTTAAATTCTAATCATTTAAATAATCTTAGAGAGCATTTAGTCCATTTTTCTAATAGCTCTTAAAAATATATGTTGACTTTATTATATATTCTTATTAGGTAGTTTTCCATGTACCTATAAAGATGTATAAATCACATAACATGAGATATTTATATCAATAATAATGACAAAGTTAATTTGTAAATTAGTTATCATTTTTTTTGTACCAAGAATTTACCATATATTATATCATAAAATTCTTTTTGAACATCATTAAGTCCACAACAAGTTTATACTTTTTTTTTAATTCCTTTTTTCAACTCTTCCTGCTATGTTATATAGTTAAAATAACTTCGTAATTTCACATTTAACCTATTTAAACAAATTCTATTAAATGATATTTGATGATCAATCGAATAAATTACTAACATACATCAATTTCAACAGGTATATCTATATTAACAAAAATAACTAAAAAAACTATAACATACAGATACATACATATTGTTTGTATAAGCCATAGAACAAAATTACACACAAATAATAATAATAATTTTAATTAATAATTAATGTATCTCACATCAAAATTTAGCATATATTGCATAAAAAGTTCTCTTTTTAACATCAAAACAATAAAAACTATTTTTAATAATATTATCGTGTGCAACACACGGGTTACACACTAGTATGCACGGAATAATAATGCCTCAATGACTGTGTTACCCAAAAATGGTTTGGGTCCTCTTGCTTTCCCCGCGCATTTTTTATAAGATATCTTCCAAGCACGTTTCTCTATATGCATCTTAGTATTTACCAAAAAACTTTCCTTCTGTCCATCTAAATATTAAAAAAATAATCAAAATTAGGTTTTCATTTTCCTTTAATGGTGGAAGCAGTAAACTTCTCATCAGTGAAGGCGCAACTAGTGGTTTCGGCGATGAAGGCGGTAAACTTCTACATGGTGGCATTGGGGTGGAGGAGGTCACCAGATCCACCTACCATAAGTGCAAGCGAGAGCAGGAGTCCTTGACTAACCTTACATTTACAGAAATGAAGATTGAAGGTTTTGGCTTTTCATTTGTGTTTAGAATAGTGAAAAATTGCTCCAACATTTCATCTTCTTGGTTATTAATTTTTTGAATTATAAAAAATGGAGAAATGCGGTGAGCGTGGATCGAACACGCGACCTTCAGATCTTCAATCTGACGCTCTCCCAACTGAGCTATCCCCGCCTTTTGTCTTAACTGTTTGTGCTATCAACTAGATATAATTTCTTTGGTATATTTAATTACTTTAGGAACTTTAAAGGAAATGAGATATCTGATTGAAGATTCTAGAATACTTGCTAGTTAGATGGTTTGTTTTCTCTTTTTAAAATTTGAAGTTGTAATATTGTAGATTTTAGTTCACAAGATATATTGAAAATTATATCTAGTTAGATGTATTTTAAAACAATTTTTGTATTTTCTACTTATATATTATTTTTTATGCTACATAATTTGAATAAAAGTAAGTACCCAAAAAACTAAACTGTTTAATATTGTGGTTATATTTATTTATAGGATTTAATGTGAGGGGTCTAGGTGCACAAATACGAGATGTGCTGAGACATGAGGTTAAGCCTGACTTATGGAAGAAGTATGCCCAGAACCGACCGGCATATCCTGCATCCACAAATGGTAGGCTTAATGTGAGGGGTCCAACACATTATAACTATAAATGGACATGGTAATGAATTGGAATACTTAACCTAGTTGAATCTATAGGGACTGTATGAACAAGACCTTGAATAGGGGTTAAGTAAATTTGTTTGAACAGGGGGAGGCTTAAGTAAATCTGAGGGGATGGGTAATATTTTTATATATAGGCCCACAAACTTAACTTGAGGGGGTTATGTAATTAAAGACACCAATATGTATACATAGCATGTGGAAATCCTAGTGGGGATACAAGATAAGGGGGAGAGTTTGTATCATCTTATGTGTGGGACCCGTTTCAGTCAGTAACCCATATAACGGTATCGAATGAGTACTCCGCCCTAGGTCGAAGTGGGGCACGCTTATTGGGATGATTGTAAGAGATCCAAATGTGGAGGATGGTGTGGGCGGAGCAAATCGACTGGGGATATGTGCGTGCATGGGCCAAGTAGAGGGGGATAAGACGACCGTGACACCAATAGATATGGTTGTCCACATCAACGAAGAGTTGCCACTTTAGAAAGTGCTACCTCCTACTGTGCGTCTAACACATGGTATCTACGGAGCAGGGAGCCGATCAATTAGGGTAGTGGTTAGGGTACATCTAGATTCTAGTAAAGTTTAGGATCCTTATAGGATTGGGTTGCCTGTGGATTGTATGGGCGAAAACCTCTCACCAGAAGTACGCCTAAGTCTACCATCTTATAGTTGTGGGGATCATCTCATTATAGTTATACTAGTATTAGTGCAGAGTTATCATTAGAGAAGCGTATACACTCTATCATGTTTACCTTGTCATACTTACCTTTTATGATGTTATCTTTCTTATCCACCTTATATGTCTATCATAATACTTTTACTTATTTACTTCCTAAAAGTAACTAGACTCGCCAGAATTTATGCCTGACCCTTTTTGTTTCCTCTTCTCTCTTCCGTTTCCCCCAGGCTCGCAGGAAAGGAATACTCAGGCATAACCAGGACTCGGTTATCATCTTGCTTGGAGATGCTTTTGAAGTATTGCACAAGTTCTCGTCTTTACTACTATGGCTTTGTCTCTCTTGGGGAATTATGCTTTTTCTTTTGTGTATTTCTGTACTCTGATGGTACAAGATAGAAGCTTTATATTATTGTAATGGTTTTTATGTAGTTCTAGACTTATGATATTTTGGACCACGATGTTATGAATTATGTTTTAGATAAAATTTTAAATTCTGCTGCTATCTTTTATATCTATCTTGTAATGTTCTGTGTCTGTTTACCTATAACGCTTCTCAAACCTTAATGCACTCTCTTAATGAGTGACATTAACGGACGTGGGGTGTCACATTTGGTATAAGAGCCAGGTTACCAGTTTAGATAAAAGTTTTTGAAAATTATTTTCTAAAAGGTTTTAAGAAAGCATTTTTCAAAAAGAAAAGTCTGTTTTGAAAAACATATTCCCCAAATCCATATGCAATATCCTCTGATCCTTTGTCTAAATCTCTTTCCTTTTCTTTTCAGCATGTTTGGGGAACCTAATATCCCTGAGGGCATTATGACACCAGGATGGTTCCGTAGGTATCTAGAGGCCACAGTGCCTGCCGGAGGTCAAGCTGATGTTCCTCCCCTATCTTCACCCATCGTTCCTCCTCCTTCTCCTCCTCCAAGAGCGGATAATTTCACTAAGATCTGCAAAGATTTCTATGCCATCGGAGGGAAACCATTCTGTGGAACCGAAACATTCGGAGAGGCAAGGAATTGGCTCAAGGAGACCGAAGACTTGTTTCTAATCTTTGAAGTGGAAGATCGAAGGAAGATTCAGTTAGCTGCCTGGCTACTGAAAGATAAAGCTTCGTTCTGAAGAGAAGTAACCCAAGATGAACGTTCGGTTGCGACATGGGATGATTTTAGGGATGGCAATGGGGCGGGTCTAGGGTCCAAACCCGCTTGCCCCTGTTTTGACCCATTTAGACCCGCCCCATAGTGTCTTCGGGGTGGGTAGACCCGCGACCCGCTTTTGGAGGTCCGGGTCTAGGTTCGAGTCTGGGGCATGGCTAACCCGCCCCAACCCGACCCGCATGGCCGAAACATCATTCAAACTCTTTATAACTATAACTATTACTTGTCAATCTTCTTAGATTTACATGGTTATAACTTGAATATTATATTCTTTCAATTGACAAACTATAAAATTTTCATTATATTAAGTTGCATCAATGATAATCATACAATAACAAATGCATACATTTTGAACTATTATCTTACAACTCATTTTATAATATTCTCTTGTCATTGTGAACACATTATAATATGCTTATAATTTATCATTTAGTGATAAATATATATATATATATATATAAAAATTTGTGTATACTAGAACATAATATCACCAGATCGTGGGGCGGGTCGGGTCTACCCTGACCCGTACGGGTTTCGGGTACGGGGCGAAATTCCAGACTCGTACCGGGTCTACGGGGCGGGTCTGGGGCGAGGTTTAAAAAGTTCGGGTCGGGTCTGGGGCACGAGAAACCCGCCCCATTCCCATTCCTAGATTTTAAAACGAGGTTTGAAATGAAGTTTCTTTCTCAGGCTGAGAAAAGCATGCAAATGGAGAGGTACTTGGTGCTCAAACAAGGAAACATGACTATTAAAGAATATATGAACAAATTCAACCAGCTAGCAAGGTTTGCATTGGAACTTGTAGATACTCCGCATAAGAAAGCAATGTGGTTGTCTAAAGGGCTGAATGAACCCCTTTATGGGTTAGCTATGTCCCATATTCCAATGGGAGCAACTTTTGAAAGGCTTGTTGATATGGCCTTGATGCATGAGGAATACAAAGGAGAAAAGAAGGAAGTTAAGGCTGAGGAATCAATGCAAAACAAGAAGGTATGACCCAAGAAAGGACAACAGCAACAAAAGAAAGGCGGAAGGAATGACAAGGCTGAGGATAAGAGGAAGTGTCACAGTTGTTGACATGAGAGTTACTTGGTCAAAGACTGTAAAAGGAGGAAGAATACTTGCTTCAGTTGTAGAGAGATCAAACACTTTGCTAGGGAGTGCCCAAATAAACAGAGACATGGTCAAAGGGCAAGAGCTTCTGGAGGGCAAGTGCATGCTCTTGCAACCAGTGCTCCGGATAGAGGTAGAAAAATTTCCATGAAAGGTTTAATTTCTCTTTCCAGTCACCCTATTAGAATTCTTTTTGATTCTAGCGCTTCACATTCATTTACATCTAGTTCTATGGTTGAATCTCTACACTTAAATACTATTATGGTAGTGGATCTCGTTGTTGTCTCAAACCCCATTGGTGGTTCGGTTATTTATCCATGATTTGTCGGGGTTTGAGAATATCCATGTTAGGCATCGAGTTTGAATGCGACGCATATGTGCTCGGGTTTATGGGTTATGGGTTGACTCTAGGGATGAACTGGCTAACCATGCATGGTGCCATTCTGGATTGTGATATTAGGGTCGTTAGGCTTCTGACTTGTCATGGGAAGACCCTCGAGAATTCTTATGACCCGCAAGGGTCTGTCATGCTTAGTTTCCTAGAGTATCTTGATGCATCTATCGATGATTTGCGATCAGACCCAGTAGTCCGTGAATAATCTGATGTCTTTAATGAGGTTCAGGGTTTACCCCCAAGGCGCAAGATAGATTTTCGCATATATTTGGTAGACAATGCAAAGCCAGTTGCATTACCCGTGCGTCATATGGCTCCAAGAGAAACAAGGGAGCTTAGCAAACAAGTAGGGGAGCTACTTGAAAAAGGGTTTATTAGGCAAAGCATATCTGAATGGGGTGCTCCAGTGGTATTCGCAACTAAGGCAGATGGTTCTCTTTGCTTATGTGTGGACCATAGAGAGTTGAACAAACTCACTGAGAAGAACAATTACCCACTCCCAAGGATAGATGATCTGTTTGATCAACTTGTTGGGGCATCAGTATTCTCTTAGCTAGACTTGGCCACGGGGCTCCATCAGTTGAGGGTAGTCGAGGATTGTATAGATAAGACCGCTTTTGGGACTCCAGATGGTTTCTTTGAAAGTCTTGCAATGCCCTTTGGATTGACGAATGCACCCTCCTATTTTGTTGATCTGATGAGTGGGGTGTCGGGAGTTTCTAAATAAATTTGTCGTGGTCTTTGTTGATGATATCTTGATCTTCTCGAAGAGATAGGAAGAGCATGCTTCACATATAAGGAAAGTTTTGAAAACTTTGCGAATGCATCAACTTAAGGCAAAGTTCTCTAAATGCCATTTTGGAGAAAAGAGGTGAGATTCTTAGGGCCCGTGGTTTCTAAAGAAGGGGTAGCAGTAGATCCCGCAAAAGTAGTTGCAGTTCAAGGTTGGCAGATCCTAAAGAATGCAACGGAGGTGAGAGGATTTTTGGGGTTAGCAGGCTATTATATGATGTTTATTAAGGATTTCGCAAAGATTTAAGCCCCACTCAACAGGATGATGAAGAAGAACTTGGCGTTTTCATGGGATATAGATTGTGATGTTGCTTTCCAACGACTAAAGAGGGCTCTGACAACAGCCCCAGTCTTGACCTTGCCTGATGGGAACAAAGTGTTTACAATGTACACCGATGCTTGTGGTACATGGCTCAGTGCGGTCCTGGCCTAGGAAGGAAGGGTAGTATGTTATGTAGGAAGACATTTAAGGGTACATGAGAAGAACTACCCTAACCACGACTTAGAGCTAGCTGTCATAGTATTCGCACTTAAGACGTGGCTCCATTATTTTCTTGGAGATAAGTTCGTGTTGTACACTGATCATAAACCTCTCAAGTACTTGTTTTCGCAAAAGGATCTCAATCTGAGGCAGCAAAGGTGGATGGAATTCTTATCATCTTATGATTTCGAGATTGCTTATACCCCTGGCTAGGGTAATGTAGTGGCAGATGCACTGAGTAGACAAAGGATGGTCTTAACTCTTTTGTTTGTATAAAGGAAAAACTTGGAGTTTATATCGGCTTTTGACTTTAGACCCTGCACCGAGATGTTACCTGGCTTATTCGCATCACTGGAAGTGCGGCCTACTCTTATGGATCAAATAGAGGCCTCGCATCGAGAGGATCCACAGATTTTAGACATCTTGGATAGGCTCAGTAAAGGGGAGACTTCTAGTCACCTCAGTAGATACTCCACCGACGATAAAGGTTGGTTGCGATGAGATGGAAGGCTCTGTGTTCCCTAAATTGGGAGCTTGATAAAAACATTCCTGGTAGAAGCCCATCATTCTAAGATGGTTATTCATCCAGGTGGTGATAATATGTATAGGGATATGAAGAGAGTTTTCTTTTGGGCTGGGATGAAGAGAGATGTGGCAGAGTTTGTTTCTCAATGTTTGGTTTACCAGCAAGTTAAAGCTGAGCAAAAGAAGCCCGGTGGTTTACTTCATCCTTTGGAAGTTCCGCAGTGTAAATGAGAGAGCGTCTCTATGGATTTCATAGATGGTTTGCCTAGATCAAAAAAAGGCAACACCGGTATTTAGGTTGTTGTGGATAGACGTACAAAGAGCGCTCATTTCATTCCGGTTAAGAGCAAGAGGACGACAGCATGGTCGGCAGCAGTTTATGCCCGAGAGATAGTCCGTCTTTATGTAGTACCTTCCAGTATCGTAGGCGGTCATGACCCCATTTTCACTAGTGAATTTTGGAGGAGCTTGTAAGAAGCATTAGTTACACAATTATGTTTAAGCACCGTTTGTCATCCTCAGACCGATAGATAGACATAGAGGGTGAACAGAGTTGTAGAGGATCTTTTGAGGCTGTGTATTCTAGACTTCGAAGTTATTTGGGAAGAACATCTTCCTTTATTATAATTCTCCTACAACAATAGTTTTCAAGCAAGCATTAGTGTGGCACCTTTTGAAGCCTTATACAGACAACCATGTAGATAACCAACTTGTTGGTGGGAATCTAGAGGAAGACTATTACTTGGACCATATATGGTTAGAGAAATGTTTAGGAAGATTGATCTTATTTGTCGGCGAATGAAGACAGCTCAAGATAGGCAGAAATCCTATGCTAACAAGAAAAAGACTGAATTGAATTTGAAGTAGGAGATATGGTTTTCATTTAGGTATCTCCATTGAGAAATGTGGTTCGGTTTGGATTTGTAAGGAAACTGGCACCAAGATTTGTAGGGCCATTCCAATAATGGAAAGGATTGGCCAAATGGCCTATAGAGTGAAGCTACCCGAGAGATTATCCAGCGTTCATGATGTTTTCTATGTTTCTCATTTGCGGAAGTGCTTACATGATACCGCAGAAGTTGTTGAGCCAAGTATATTGGAAGAAGTGGAAGTGGAACGGGAGGCAACAGTTAGACGAGTTCCCACCCGTGTTCTTGGATCAGAAGTTAAGAAGCTACGCAGCAAAGAAATCAAGTTGGTGAAGGTTTAATGGGGAGATAACTCAGAGGATGCGACTTGGGAGATCTAAGGCAAGATTCATGCTCCGTACCCTTTTCTTTTCTAGGGTATGTCCTTAACTCCTTTTCCAAAGCTTTTATTTATGCTTATTTCTACCATTTAAGTATGTCCTATCGATTGAATCTTCGAATTTTAGGTAGGAGTCCCATGATTGTAAACATGTGTTTGATACATGCTATGTTTGATGGATGCAAGTGGATTCAAGTGTTTGCTAGTGGTTGATCGTGGATGCATATATACACTAATTAGGCACTAGATCGACTCAACCACTCTCATATTGTATATGGATGTGTGTGCATGTTTCTTCTTTTAATGGATGGAAATGGATGTATCATCAAATGGATGTTGCATTTGGACGGATGATTGTGCACCCATTTATAACTTACATGTTACAATAGGATTGTTGCATACATGTTGGATTCATGACACTAACATACATTGCATTAAGGAGGTCGACTGAATCAGTAGACCGCCTGATCTTTGTATTAATATTGGGACATATACACACAACTTTGCATATGTTCAATTAAGCATTAGAAGTCTTTAAGGACAATGGATGCCTGTGATTGGTGGATGATTAGATGGGAGATGGATGGTAGGATGTACATTCTTCTTAACTTGAAGATTTCGGGGACAAAATCCTATGAGTAAGGGAGAATGTAACACCCCATAATTTTAACAACACTAAAAGTGGATAAATAAAATAATAATAAATTTTATATTCATAATTATGGAAAACGGACTGCGCCATTGCGTCCATCTCGAAATTATGGTAAAGATAGACATTTGGCTTGCTTAAAACGGACACCGTATGATGAAGTTACGAAGGTTTGAAGTTTGTATATGCACAAGAGAATTTTATATATACATATAGGGTCCAGAAATTCAAAATGAGGTTCAGAAAATTCAAAATCGTTCAAATCACGAAAGTTCGGGTGAGTGGGAAAAATTCCTCCCAGGGGAGTCGACCCCTTAAAAGGGGTTTCAACCCCTGGGTCGACCCCTCAAGGGGGCGTCGACCCATGGATCAACACCATAGGGAGGTCGACCCCCCCTAGGGCTAACGTGGCAGGTCAGTTCTGGGGGCTGGCAGCTATATATACGGCCTCATTTATCTTTTTTTCTCACACTGAAATCAATGGAGGCCTAAATGTTGTTGGTGCCTGGACTGAATCAAATCTTCTTCTTCTTCTGCAATCAACGTTTAGGGATTTAAGTTCTATGATTCAACCTCCGCTTTTCTCCTATTATTATAGATCCGAACACTGTGAGTTTAAGTTACCTTTAGATTTAAATAAATAAAAGTAAAACATGATATGACTGTAATTTGGATCGATGTCTGCGAATGAATCATATCTATCAAAATTTGTGAATCTATGATATCCTAACATAACTATGACTTGGATCTCAACCTTCATCATGTCAATTCTAATTTTGATTATAGATCTAATTTACTATCACTACAACAAAACAGTCCTTTTACAACGGGCAAAAACCGTTGTTATATGCTTTTCACAACGGGCAAAAGGTCGTCCTAATATGCGTCGTCGTAATAGGTCCTTTCTAATTTACAACGGTCAATGACTGTTGTAAAAGACCGTTGTAATAATGTGCTCTGTCACATGCACGGACTCTATGACAATGGCTATAAACCCGTTGTAATAGCTAATTAATTACAAGCGGCTTCTTCCCGTTGTAATACATTATATTACAACAGGTTTTGCCCGTTGCGAAATAAATGAAGATTTATATATAATTGCTGTCATATAGATTCATAATAATATATATATATATATATATATTAACATGCAATAAATATTGATGCAACAATCAAAATCATATAATAACACATAATAAAAGACTAAAGCAGAAGTCTTAAAATTCCAACACATTTCAAAAAGTTAGATAAGTTTACATCCAAAAGATTTAGATAAGTTTCATCGACATAGTTCTAACAGAAATTACATATCTTCCAAGCATCAGCTCCAAGCTCTTTAAAACGTACTAAAGCATCGGGATCAGTACTTGCTATCGTCCCCTCTGCAACTATGTTTTCCTCCTAACCCAATAGATTGCACTTTTTGTTCACCAAACCGTCCGGAGTAACCCAATCCAATCGATCTTGAGCCTGCATACTGTTACTAGCACGGTATGACTGCAAAAAAAAAAAAAAAAGTTAACCAAATGCAGAAAGAATATGTTATTATACACCATTCAAAACTTATTATACAACATTTAAGTCATTCGTTGCTTTAACCTTACAACATTGCACTAAATTCGGAATGTGTATGAAAAGTTAATCTTACAGCAGAGGATACAAGTGCAAACTACAGTAGTTAAGGGTCTGTTTGGCAAATGTAAGCGAAAACGCTTATGCTAATACAGTAAGTACTTCTACTTTTGAAAAGTCAAAATGTTTGTTTTGGTACAATAACGACTTATAAGTCAAAAAGATACAAAATCAATATAGATAAAATTATGTGTTCATAATAGCTTTTTTGCTCTTGTATTAGAATTTTAAAACAAAATATAAGATAATTCAAATTTTTAGAAGTAGAATACATGAAAAAAAAAATTCAATATGGCTAACTATTAATTCAATAGCTTCTTGTTCCATACCAAACTAGATTCGCTGCTTGAACTCACATTTGTCAGAATCTTGTATGTTGAAGCATATTTTACAAAGAATAATACAGATATATTGAAATTAAAACTGTAATCATGGAATGTGCCAATATTTTGCAATCAAAAATGAACTTTACATGTTGATCCTTAATTTATTAGTAAGATTTAATAGATACTAACTGAACAAATTTACTTGACTATTCTTGTGTATTTTCCAGACTGTTTCATATATAAAGGAATTGTAGCTAACATTTTGACCAAGTAAAGAGAAACTATACTGACATGCATGAATTGTAAGTTCTGTTGAAATCTATTGGAATACCATCTAAATTTCTGGTCATGTAAATCATAATACAACATACAATTTACAAAATCACCTCCAATATAAACTTAAACCTTGCCAGCTCCTTAATATTCATCAAGTTCATTTCAGCAGCAGTAGTTCCATCATTTTTAAAGTTGACATAAAAATGTGAACACAATCATTCTTTTTCACACAAATTATGTTATGTCAATATTGAGTAAACCAACATAAATAAAACATAACCTAACAATTTCAGAACAGTGGCATTGCATAAATTCCTTACGTAAGGTTTTGCATATTGATACATTCTCAAATTAATACCATTCAACATTCACAAAATGATAACACGTCCCTAAATAGAAATAATATGCAATATATATATATGCGCGTGCGTGTATGTATTGTATATACAAAAGGCGATGTATTTGAAAGCCAAACATTTTGGTTCAATTTTTTAATAATTATGAGAAAAGAAAACTATGTTAAATGTAAACTGTCAACTTAAATAATAATGGAGTTTGAAATCAAATGATTTCTAATACTTCATATAACATTTCCATAAACTTAAAAACATCCATTCATCTAGTTTTAACAAAACACACATTGGAATGGTTTAGTCATCAAGAACTAATTTACATTTGTGACCCAACAAACTGGAATTATATATGCCTTATAAAATGGTTTAAATAGGAGCAATTTTACCAAATATAATAATAATCAGTAGATATATTTTAGGTCTTTTTAGATATAGATTGATTGTAAAAAGATTTTGTTTCTAATATGGTTAAAATTGTCTGACATCATAGATTAGTAAAATTACACATATTGGAGGTCAAGTTTAATAAAGGTTAGGCGTACAACCAATACAAAGCTTTGAAAAATAAAAATTCAGATTACCATTACAGCCAAAGCATATATGATTAAAAAACATAGAATTACTATTTCCATTGCAGTAAATGCCATTAACACCAGCTGACTCACAACATTATTTCCTAAATACCAAAGAAACATATTTGTGCATTTATTTCCTGAGTAAAATTCCTTACATAAGGTTTTGCATATTATTTCTCACATTTTTGTTCCTGCACTGTAAGATGCAGTTCATTTCAGCTAATAATTTATGGCAGCCAATAGTAAGCTATATATTAAAATTATAATTTATAGTAATTTAAATATTCCTCTCCTTTCATCGAGTTTCATCTAATTTTATATTGAAAGCATCACTATTTATGTTTACAATAGATTAACATAATATTATCTATCTTTTTAGCTTTGTAAATGTACGCAGTACGCATCACTAAAAGCAATGACATAATTCATTTCAAAGGCAAGTGAGTGCTTTCTTTACCATTTAGCTTCTATTTATGTACTATGAACATGTCAATTTTCTAATTTTACCGTATCTTATTGGCTTGGTCTCTTGCCTTTCTCCCAACCTTGCAGTATTATCACAATTGGATTCTAATCATTTTTATTAAAAAAAAACAGATATGAACTGTCCTAATTTTATCCGTAGTACTTTACAAGAAGTGTATTTTATTGGCATATAGAGACCATGTCAAAAAGAAAAGGGAAAAAGGGGATCAACAAACCACTACTGATAAAAACCGAGTGATGAGCAGTTTGTTATAGAATAGAAAGCACTCACTAGAATATATTACTCGTATAATTTAGATTTAAATCATAAGAGAAAAACTCATATTAAAGAACGAATAATTGAAGATTGGAACGATAACAATGAATTAAAGAAGAAAAAGCATACCTTTGTCGAAGTATCGAAGAGAACTCGAGCTTTTTGGATGAACGAGGTAATCAAGAAATATCGCTTTCAATGGATTGGCCTTACTTTCAGTGAAGCTCTTTATGGTTGATCATGACAACTGTGGGAAGATACAATTTCCACCTGAACTCCAAAAAAAATACATACTCAAAATTAGGTAAACCCAGAAAAATGTGAAACAACAAGTTAACATGCATATATAAAATGAGACAATAAAGTAAAGCATGCATGCATATGCTATAAAATATGCATGCATAAACAAATTATTCATAATTTCCATTGGGTTAAAAAAATTATTCATTAGTATTTCAATTTGTCATTTGGGTCGTAGAATTTTTAAATGATTATAGCAGGGCCTTAAGAGCTAGCATATTATCTTCCTATTATGCTGTTCTATTGAATTTATAACAGTGATCAATTTATCTTCCAATTATGTAGGGCCTTAATAAGGCAAGTAGTGCAGGTTAACAAAGTGTATATCCAGAACGTAGGAGTTGAATGATTTCAGTCCAAACTGTAAGGCTTCAGGTAACTAGTTCTCATGAATGAATAAAAATACATGCTTCAGCTACTCATTTACAATTTGAGCCAACATATGCTTCAGGTAATTCCATTTACAAATGGGTAAACATGGTTTCAAATAAACTAATGGGTGACATGTTTCAAGTAACAAACGAACATCAGGCTTCCAAGCAAACAAATGAGTAAACATGGTTTTCTATTAACAAGTCAAACTGAAACCAGAGTGTTCGTCTACATATATATTTAGTTGCGATACTTTTTAAAAACATGGTTCGAAATTTTAGGAACTGACAACCACGTTCAGGTTCCACTAGATCAGTTCAAGTTCATTCAAGCCCCTTTCTATTAATTTTCAACAAGAAAAAGGTGCCACATTTCAGTTTTATTTTTCAAACCATGATCAACGAGATCAAACCGGTATGCAATATGAACATATGGAACCACAATCAAAACCCCAATCAAAATCACGCAACCATTCAAGCAAACAAAAACAACGTAACCAACTATTATATTATAGTTTAAATATCGAGCTTAATATACTTTAAACAGATTTAATAGTGAGTGAGATCTCACCTTGGACGCAGCAGGAAGACAATGCAAGCAGTGAAGCAGCGGAGCGACGGTACTAGCGCTCAAGTGGAGACTTCAGGTGGCTCGAGGAGGAGATAAATGCGGAGCGAATCTGGGGCATCGGAGCAGGTTTCGATCGGGGTCTTGGGCTCGGATCTGAGGCGGAGCGTTGACTTTGAGCAAGGAGAGGCACGTACTACTGCTTGGTCGACGGAGTTGATACGCTCGGCGACGCTGGAGAAATTGATTCGATGGAGGCCATGGATTTATTTGTGGATTCAATTTGCGGTGATGGTGAGACTGCTAAAAGGCGGAGCGGCTTGATTTAGAGGTAGGAAGAATGATTTTTGTCAGAGTTTCATTGAGGGAAAACAGTTCGGCCATTGCTTGATTTTGATTTACCGATTTGGGGATGAAATCGTTTGCTAAGAGAAAGAAGAGAGGGTATACGGCTACCATTAAAAGAATTTGGGGAAAAAATAATTTTTAGACAGAAGGAGAAAATGAAGATAGAAAGAAAAGGATGGAATAAAATAAGGAACGGTGGAAAAAGGTAACGGTGGACACGCGTGATTTCAAACGAAGGCAAGTGTCCATATTTCTCCTATTTGATACAAGTGTCCAAATTTATTTTAAAATATTATTTCTCACATATTAATACAATTTATACTATGCATATGAATTCAATGCAAATGTATACATTTCAAATAGATTACTATATTTTTTTATTAAACCAAATCAACTAAACAAATTCTATTTAAATCAAGTACCCAAGTTAAATAAATAAATCAAATTTATAATTTCTAAAATATATTCAATTAGCCTATAATGTTAAAATTGTTAAAAGTAAACAAAACAAATTTTGACCCAAGACAAAATTTAAATTTACTCAAATAAAAATTAAATTCAAAACCAAGCTAAAATAGAATAGAATTTCAAAATTATAAATAAAAATAAATTTCTTAAATACCAAATTTAAATCAATTTCAAAATTATAAATAAAAATAAATTTCGTAAGTGTTTTTTTGTTCAGATTCTAGAATGGGGATACAAGTGAATAATTTTTTTTTATTTATGCAGATATCAATCATGTGATAAAATGATCTTGCTACCTTATAATGGTCGGACCACTTCGAATGAAAGATGAAAACTTATTCAGGAAATCTAAGGAAAAAAATGAAGCAGGTCACAATTTTATTGCTATTTTTTTCTATTTTATAGAAAAATTGTTGTTTATTTGATCAATTTATCTTAACTTAAGGTTCTAATGTTTAAATTTCAATTATACTATTCAAAATCACATTCATGTACCTAATCTACATAGTTGTGCAACTAACAGTTATGCATAAGCAAGATTCTGGAACACTTTCTACAACTGCTCTTAATATCGAATTCAAAAATTGAAGCAATAGTTCCACAACAAATTTTAGAAAAAACAACACAACACGTTTCATCAACAATTTGCCTGATGCAAAAATAAAGTCATGCATACCAGTATAATGTGTAAAAGACGACATGTCTCAATTACCTTGTCAGTCGCTGCCTCTTGCGTTTTGAGCATAATGGATTCAAATGGCTTACAATGAGAGAAACCAACGGTCTAATCGGATTTGAGGCAGACCGAAGGAGGTGGTCGTCGATTGGAGGTGAGGCTGCGGTTGATCTGAAGGGAAGCAGCAGTTATTCTGAGGGGAGGCGGTGATAGACTGAGACATCACGGCGGTTGATCTGAGGGGAAGCAGCAGTTGTTCTGAGGGGAGGCTGTGGTAGACTGAGAGGTCTAAGGTTTTCTTTCGAATCTTACGGCCGACAATGAGAAATAGTGATTAGGACTAACGGTGATTTATTTATGGATAATTGTATCGGGATGGGCTTTGATGCTTTTATTTGTATTATTTGTGTATGGCAAATTAATGAAAGTGAACATTTATTAAATATTAAATTATAATAAAATATGTAATTTATTTCAAGCCGGAAAGATATTTATCCCGATGCCGCCATATTTATATTTGTTTCCAAATATTATTAAGGCTATTGTACATTCAGATCCACCTTCTGAATGTTTGATATTTTCCTTATCAATGGTTGAAAATGAAATAGTCGATATTTCCCATATCAATATGATTTTGGTTACTGAAATGAGATGAAGATGAAATAATTGAAACATATCAATAGTTGAAAACATAAAATCAAAACAAAATGATTACGAAATGTTTGTGTTTCATTATTACTTTTAAAATTCATAGTTGTACCAAAACAAGTGCAAACGAGTGAAACTACTTTTAAAAACAATAGATCTCCTTCAGAAAATTTCACAGTTTTTAAACTATGAAACGGAAATACTAATTTAATTATTAAATATCAAATACAAGATAATTAAAATTACTTGTTAATTATATTAATTACTAATTAATAATTAATTATTAGTCTTACTTAATGATTATTTGATACACACCATTTAATAGTATTAATTATTAGAAAATACTGGTTTTTATTTATTAGTTATTTATTATCAGTTGTTACTTATTACTTATTGATTATAACTTAATATTAATTATTAAGTACTAATCATTATATGCATGTTATTAATTATTATTTCTTAATCATAAATAAACATTAACTATAATTTAGTAATTACTAACGACTAATCATAATATATTATTGAATATAAAATATAATTAATGGTTATAGAAAACAATTATCTATGGCATTTCTATAATACAAAATTATATTTTATAATCATTTTAACTTTTTAAAATTTAGAATAATGTTTATAATTTTTATTTTTAAATTTTTGTCAAAATTTCAAATTTTAATTCTATTTTTTTTAATATAAGAAAATTTATCTTAGAAATTTTAAATATTAACTTTTTTTTGTAACATTAAATAAGAATTATAACAAGTATTTACATTATTAAATACCAAAAAGGTAATAATAAATATCACTTCCTAATTATTAAAAATTACACATAAATAAAGAATTATTAAAGATAAAGTACCAAATACATATTAAATATTAATTCTTTAGTATTTAATAAAAATTATCAAATGTTAATTACTAAGTAATTAATATTAATTATTACTATAAATAACTTCGTATTTATTATTGTTATTAATTTATTAGCATCTTTTACAACGGGCATTTTATGACCGTTGTAAAATTAGCACCTCATACAATGAGCATTTTATGACCATTGTAAAATTGACACCTATTACAACGGGCATTTTGTGAACGTTGTTAAATTGACATATATTACAACGAGCCAAAAATGACCGTTGTAATAGCAATCAACTACTACGGACAGTCATTGCCCGTTGTAAAAAGAGTGTTGTATAGGGCATCTATTACAACGGGCTTGAATGGACCATTGTAGTATCACTCTATTACAACGGGTTTTTACTGCCCGTTGTAAAAGGGACGTTGTAATAGAGTGTTTTTGTTGTAGTGTATTTAGATCATCTTGTACCTATCATGTTTGTGGTTAATTTAGATCCGCCATTAGTTGAACATCTAAATCCTTCTTTAGATCTAATCATGCCTATTATGACATCCCGACTATGTTAGAACCAATTTTATTGTCACAAGTTCACCAATCTGTTCTTATATGTCCACCTTATCATTATGCCATTGTATGTTTAAGTCAGTTATGTTAGAATAATCATTTCTGTCATCTTCCCTTCACCCTTTCCCTTTTATTTTATATAGCCTGGCTATTTTCAAGCCTAGGCACGCCGCTAAAATTATGTGAATGCGTTAGTTTGGGAATGAGGGGAAAAACGTTTAAATTGGACATAACTTGAAAAGGGAAAATTTGGCATAACTTGGATAATGTTTATGAACATGAATTTGGGTATATAATTCCGTATGATCATAACTGGGGAAAAGGGGCATGAAAACCTATAACGACATAGGTAAATTTGGCTAATAATGGATTGCCTAGGATTACAGTGATTAGAAACTGTAACTGTGCCTAGACACGAGGTTAGATTACACTTGTGGTGGAAGTCTGCCCAGAACCGCCCGGCATATCCAGTATCCACAAGTGGTGAATCTAATGTGAGGGGTCTAGGTGCACAAATATGAGACATGCTAAGACACAAGGATAAGCCCAACTTATTGAAGAAGTCTGACCAGAACCGACCGGCATATCCAGCATCCACAGTGGTAGGCTTAATGTGAGGGGTCCAACATATTATAACCATAAATGGACATGGTAATGAATCAGAATACTTAACCAAGTTAAATCCATAGGGATTGTATGAACATAAACTTGAATAGGGGTTAAGTAAATTTGTTTGAACATGGGATGGTTAAGTAAATCTGAGGGGGTGGATATAGGCCCACAAACTTAACCTGAGGGGGTTATGCAATTAAAGACACGAATAAGTATACATTGCATGGGGAAATCCTAGTGAGGATACAAGACAAGGGGGAGAGCTTGTATCATCTTGTGTGTGGGACCCGTTTCAGTCAGTAACCCATATAATAGTATTGAGCGAGTACTGCGCCCTAGCTCGAAGTGGGGGCACACTTACTGGTTGATTGTAAGAAATCCAAACGTGGAGGACGGTGTGGGCGGCGCAAATCGACTAGGGACATGTGCGTGCATGGGCCGGTAGAGGGGATAAGACGACCGTGACACCAGTAGATATAGTTGTGCACATCAAGGAAGGGTTGCCACTTTAGGAAGTGCTACCTCCTACTATGGGGCCGACACAGGGTATATTTGGAGTAGGGAGCCGATCGATTAGGGTAGTGGTTAGGATCCTTATAGGATTGGGTTGCCTATGGATTGTATGGGCGAAAACCTCTCACCAGAAGTACGCCTAAGTCTACCATCTTATAGTTGTGGGGATCATCTCATTATAGTTATACTAGTATTAGTGCAGAGTTATCATTAGAGAAGCGTATACACTCTATCATGTTTACCTTGTCATACTTACCTTTTATGATGTTATCTTTCTTATCCACCTTATATGCCTGTCATGATACTTTTACTTATTTACTTGCTAAAAGTAACTAGTCTCGCCAGAATTTATGTCTAGCCCTTTTTGTTTCCTGTTCTCTCTTCCGTTTCCCCCTAGGTTCGCAGGGTGGGAATACTCAGGCTTAACCAGGACTCGGTTATCATCTTGCTAGGAGCTTCTTTTGAAGTATTGCTCAAGTTCTCGTCTTTACTACTATGGCTTTGTCTCTCTTGGGGAATTATGCTTTTTCTTTTGTGTATTTCTATACTCTGATGGTACAAGATAGAAGATTTATATTATTGTAATGGTTTTTATGTAGTTCCATACTTGTGATATTTTGGACCACGATGTTATGAATTATGTTTTAAATAAAATTTTAAATTTTGCTGCTATCTTTTATATCTGTCTTGTAATGTTCTGTGTCTGTTTACCTATAACGCTTCTCGAAACTTAATGCACTCTCTTAATGAGTGACATTAACGGACGTAGGGTGTCACATTTGGTATAAGAGCCAGGTTACCAGTTTAGATAAAAGTTTTTGAAAATTATTTTCAAAAAGGTTTTAAGAAAGCATTTTTCAAAAAGAAAAGTCTGTTTTGAAAAACATATTCCCCAAAGCCATATGTAATATCCTTCGATCATTTGCCTAAATCTCTTTCCTTTTCTTTTCAGCATGTTTGGGGAACCTAATATCCCTAAGGGCATTACGATACCAGGATGGTTCTGTAGGTATTTAGAGGCCACAGTGCCTGCCGGAGGTCAAGCTGACGTTCCTCCCCCAGCTGCACCCGTTGTTCCTCCTTCTTCTCCTCAGGAGTAGATAATTTCACTAAGATCTGCAAAGATTTCTGTTCCATGGGAGGGAAACCATTATGTGGAACCGAAACATTCGTAGACGTGAGGAATTGGCTTAAGGAGACCAAGGACTTGTTTGTAATCTTTGAAGTGGAAGTTCAAAGGAAGATTCAGTTAGCTGCCTAAATAGTGAAAGATGAAGCTTCGTTCTCGTGAGCAGTAACCCAAGATGAACGTCCGGTGGAGATATAAGATGATTTTAGAACGAGGTTTGAAATGTAGTTTCTTTCTCAGGCTGAGAAAAGTATGCAAATGGAGAGGTTCTTGGCGCTCAAACAAGAAAACATGACTGTTAAAGAATATGTGAACAAATTCTACCAGCTAGCAAGGTTTGGATTGGAACTAGTGGATACTCAGCATAAGAAAGCATTGTGATTTGCTAAAGGGCTGAATGAACCCCTCTATGGGTTAGCTATGTCCCATATTCCAATTGGAGCAACTTTTGAAAGGCTTGTTGATATGGCCTTGATGCATGAGGAAGACAAAAGAGAAAAGAAGGAAGTTAAGGCTAAGGAAACATTGCAAAACAAGAAGGTATGGCCCAAGAAAGGACAACAACAGCAGCAACAACAAAAGAAAGCAGAAGGAATTACAAGGCTAAGGATAAGAGGAAGTGTCACAGTTGTGGACGTGAGGGTCACTTGGTCAAAGAATGTGAAAGGAGGAAGAATACTTGCTTTAGTTATGGAGAGGTCGGACAATTTGCTAGGGAGTGCCCGAAGAAACAGGGACAAGGTCAAAGGGCAAGAGCTTCTGGAGGGCAAGTGCATGCTCTCGCGACCAGTGCTCCGGATAGAGGTAGGAAAATTTCCGTGGAAGGTTTAATTTCTCTTTCCAGTCACCCTATTAGAACTCTTTTTGATTCTAGCGCTTCACATTCATTTATATCTAGTTTTGTGGTTGAATATCTACACTTAAATACTATTACGGTAGTGGATCTCGTTGTTGTCTCAAACCCCATTGGTGGTTCGGCTCATTTATCTATGATTTGTCGGGGTTTGAGAATATCCGTGTTAGGCGTCGAGTTTGAATGCGACGCATATGTGCTCGGGTTTATGGGTTATGGGTTGATTCTAGGATGGACTGGCTAACCATGCATGGTGCCATTCTGGATTGTGGAAGTAGAGTCGTTAGGCTTCTGACTTGTCATGGGAAGACCCTCGAGATTTTTTGTGACCCGCAAGGGTCTGTCATGCTTAGTTTCCTAGAGTATCTTGATGCATCTATCGATGATTTGCGATCGGTACTAGTAGATCGTGAATATTCTGATATCTTTGATGAGGTTCGGGGTTTACCCCCAAAGCGCGAGATAGATTTTCGCATATATTTAGTAGACAATGCAAAGCCAGTTGCATTACCCGTGCGTCATATGGCTACAAGAGAAACGAGGGAGCTGAGCAAACAAGTAGGGGAGCTACTTGAAAAAGGGTTTATTAGGAGAAACATATCTGAATGGGGTTCTTTTATGTGTGGACTATAGAGAGCTGAACAAACTCGGTAAGAAGAATAAGCACCCACTCCCAAGGATAGATGATTTGTTTGACCAGCTTATTGGGGCATCAGTATTCTCTCAGCTAGACTTGGCCACCGAGATCCATCAGTTGAGGGTTGTCGAGGACAGTATAGATAAGACCGCTTTTAAGTCTCTAGATGGTTTCTTTGAATGGCTTGTAATGCCTTTTGGGTTGACGAATGCACCCGCCTATTTTGTTGATCTGATGAGTAGGGTGTTTCGGGAGTTTCTAAATAAATTTATCGTGGTCTTTGTTGATGATATCTTGATCTTCTCGAAGAGCGAGGAAGAGCATGCTTCACACGTAAGGGAAGTTTTGAAAACTATGTGAACGCATTAGCTTAAGGCAAAGTTCTCTAAATGCCATTTTGGAGAAAAGAGGTGAGATTCTTAGGGCATGTGGTTTCTAAAGAAGGGATTGTAGTAGATCCCGCAAAAGTATTTGCAGTTCAAGATTGGCAGATCCTAAAGAATGCAATGGAGGTGAGAGGATTTTTGGGGTTAGCAGGCTATTATAGGAAGTTCATTAAGGACTTCGCAAAGATATCAGCCTCACTCACCAGGCTGACGAAGAAGAACTCGGCGTTTTCATGGGATATAGATTGGATGTTGCTTTCCAACGACTGAAGAGGGCTCTGACAACAGGCCCAGTCTTGACCTTGACCGATGGGAACAAAGTGTTTACAGTGTACACTGACGCATGTGGTACAGGCCTTGGTGCGGTTATGATGCAGGAAGGAAGGGTAGTATGTTATGGAGGAAGACATCTAAGGGTACATGAGAAGAACTACCCTAACCATGACTTAAAGGTAGCTATGATAGTATTCACACTTAAAACGTGGTGCCATTATTTATTTGGAGAGAAGTTCGAGTTGTACACTGATCACAAATCTCTCAAGTACTTGTTTTCGTAAAAGAATCTTAAGCCGAGGCAGCAAAGCTAGATGGAATTCTTATCATCTTATGACTTCGAGATTGCTTATACCCCTGGCAAGGGTAACGTAGCGGCAGACGCACTGAGTAGACAGAGGATGGTCTTAAGCCCTTTGTTTGTAGAAAGGAAAAGCTTGGAGTTATATCGGCTTTTGACTTTACACCCTCCACTGAGATGTTACCTGGCTTATTCGCATCACTGGAAGTGTGGCCTACTCTTATGGATCAAATAGGGGCCTTGCAGCGAGAGGATCCACAGATTTTATACATCTTGGATAGGCTCAGTAAAGGCGAGACTTCTAGTCACCTCAGTAGATACTCCACAGACGATAAAGGGTGGTTGCGAAGAGATGGAAGGCTCTGTGTTCCCCGAATTGGGAGCTTGATAAAAACAATCCTAGTAGAAGTCCATCATTCTAAGATGACTATTCATCCAGGTGGTGATAAGAGGTATAGGGATATGAAGAGGGTTTTCTTTTGGGCTGGGATGAAGAGAGATGTGGCAGAGTTTGTTTCTCAATGTTTGGTTTGCCAGCAAGTTAAAGCTGAGCAAAAGAAGTCCGGTAGTTTACTTCATCCTTTGGAAGCTTCGTAGTGGAAATGGGAGAGCGTCTTTATGGATTTCATATATGGTTTTCCTAGATTGAAAAAGGCAACACCAGTATTTGGGTTGTAGTGGATAGACATACAAAGAGCGCTCATTTCATTCTGGTTAAGAGCGAGAGGACCGCAGCGAGGTTGGCAGTAGTTTATGCCCGAGAGATAGTCCGTCATTATGGAGTACTTCTAGTATCATAAGCGATCATGACCCCATTTTCACTAGTGAATTTTGGAGGAGCTTACAAGAAGCATTAGGTACACAGTTTTGTTTAAGCACCGCTTATCATCCTCAGACCGATGGACAGACGTAGAGGGTGAACAGAGTTGTAGATGATCTTTTGAGGTTGTGTATTCTAGACTTCAAAGGTATTTGGGAAGAAGTATAATTTGCCTACAATAATAGTAGTTTTCAAGCAACCATTGGCATGGCACCTTTTGAAGCTATATATGGACAACCCTGTAGATCACTGATTAGTTAGTGGGAATCAACAGAAAGACAATTACATGGACCAGATATGGTTAGAGAAATGTCCGAGAAGATTGATCTTATTAGACGGCGAATAAAGACCGCTCAAGATAGGCAAAAATCCTATGCTGACAAGAGAAGGACTGACATTGAATTTGAAGTAGGAGATATGGTTTTCATTAAGGTATCTCCATTGAGAAATGTGGTTCGGTTTGGATTTATAGGGAAGCTGGCACCAAGATTTGTAGGGCCATTTCCAATAACGGAAAGAATTGGCCAAATGGCCTATAGAGTGAAGCTACCCAAGAGATTATCTGGCATTCATGATGTTTTCCATGTTTCTCATTTGCGGAAGTGCTTACATGATATCGGAGAAGTTGTTGAGCCAATTATATTAGAGGAAGTGGAAAAGGAGGCAACAGTTAGACGAGTTCCCACCCGTATTCTTGGATCAGAAGTTAAGAAGCTACATAACAAAGAAATCAAGTTGATGAAGGTTCAATGGGGAGATAACCCAGAGAATGCAACTAGGGAGACCGAAGACAAGATTCGTGCTCCGTACCCTTTTCTTTTCTAGGGTATGTCCTTAACTCCCTTTCTAAAGCTCTTATTTATGCTTGTTTCTACCATCTAAGTTTGTCATATCGATTGAATCTTCGACCTTTAGGTAGGGGTCCCATGATTGTAAACATGTGTTTGAAACATACTATGTTTGATGGATGCAAGTGGATTCAAGTGTTTGCTAGTGGTTGCTCGTGGATGCATATATACACACATTAGGCACTAGATCGACTCAATCACTCTCATATTGTATATGGATTTGTGTGCATTTTTCTTCTTTTAATGGATGGAAATGGATGTATCATTATATGGATGTTGCATTTGGACGAATGATTGTGCACCCAATATAGAACTTACATGTTATAATAGGATTGTTGCATACATGTTGGATTCATGACACTAACATACATTGCATTAAGGAGGTCGATTGAATCAGTAGACCGCCTGATCTTCACATTAGTATTGGGACATTTACACACACCTTTGCATATGTTCATTTAAGCATTAGAAGTCTTTAAAGACAATAGATGCCTGTGATTGGTGGATGAGTAGATGGGTGATGGATGGTAGGACGTACATTCTTCTTAATTTGAAGATTTCGGGGACGAAATCCTTTGAGTAAGGGATAATGTAACACATCGTAATTTTAACAACACTAAAAAGGATAAATTAAACAATAATTAATTTTATATTCATAGTTATGGGAAACAGACCGCGCCATTGCGTCCATCTCAAAATTATGGTTAAGATAGACATTTGGTTTGCATAAAACGGTAACTATATGAAGAAGTTATGAAGATCTGAAGTTTGTATATGCACAAGAGAATTATATATATGTCCAGAAATTCAAAATGAGGTTCAGAAAATTCAAAATCGTTCAAATCACGAAAGTCCGGGTAAGCGGGAAAAATCCCTCCTAGGAGAGTCGACCCATTAAGGGGGTTTTCAGCCCCTGGGTCGACCGGGTGTCAACCTATGGGTCGACACTGGTGTCGACCACCATAGGGCTGACGTGGCAGGTCGGTTTTGGAGGCTGGCAGCTATATATACGGCCTCATTTATCTTGTTTTCTCACACTGAAATCAACGGGTCTAAATGCTGTAGGTGCCTAGACTGAATCAAACCTTCTTCTTCTTCTGCAATCAAAGTTTAGAGATTCAAGTTCTGTGATTCAACCTCTGCTTTTCTCCTATTATTCTAGATCCAAATACTATGAGTTACCTTTAGATTTAAATAATTAAAAGTAAAACAAGATATGACTGTAATTTGGATCTATGCCTGTGAATGAATCATATCTATCGAAATTTGTGAATCTATGACATCCTAACATAACTATGACTTGGTTCTCAACCTTTGTCATGTCAGTTCTACTTTTAATTATAGATACCTATCATGTTTGTGGTTAATTTGGATCTTCCATTAGTTGAACATCTAAATCCTTCTTTAGTTCTAATCATGCCTATTATGACATCCTTAATATGTTAGAACCAATTTTATTATCACAAGTTCACCAATCTGTTCTTATATGTCCACCTTATCATTATGCCATTATATGTTTATGTCAATTTTGTTAGAATAATCATTTCTGTCATCTTCCCTTCACCCTTCCCCTTTTATTTTATATAGCCAGGCTATTTTCGAGCCAAGGCATTCCGCTAAAATTATGTGAATGCGTTAGTTTGGAAACGAGGGGAAAAACGTTAGAATTGGACATAACTTGAAAATGGAAAATTTGGCATAACTTGGATAATGTTTATGAACATGAATTTAGGCATATAATTCCATATGAACATAATTGGGGAAAAGGGGCATGAAAACCTATAACGACATAGGTAAATTTGGCTAATAATGAAATGCCTAGGATTACAGTAATTAGAAACTGTAACTATGCCTAAACACGGGGTTATATTACACTTGTGGTGGAAGTCTTCCCAGAACCACCCGACATATCCAGCAGCCACAAGTGGTGAATCTAATGTGAGGGGTTTAGGTGCACAAGTACGAGACATGCTGAGACATGAGGTTAAGCCCGACTTGTGGAAGAAGTCTGACTGGAACCGACCGGCATATCCAGCAACCACAAGTGGTAGGCTTAATGTGAGGGGTCCAACACATTATAACCATAAATGGACATGGTAATGAATCAGAATACTTAACCTAGTTAAATCCATAGGGATTGTATGAACATGAACTTGAATAGGGGTTAAGTGAATTTGTTTCAATAGGGGGTGGGTTAAGTAAATCTAAGGGGGTGGGTAATATTTATATATATAGGCCCACAAACTTAACCTAAGGGGGTTATGTAATTAAGGACACCAATAAGTATACATAGCCTGTGGAAATCCTAGTGGGGATACAAGACAAGGGGGATAGCTTGTATCATCTTGTGTGTGTGACCCATTTTAGTCAGTAACCCATATAATGGTATCGAACGAGTACTCCGCCCTATGTCGGAGTGGGGCACGCTTACTTGGTTGATTGTAAGAGATCCAAACATGGAGGACAGTGTGGGCGGCGCAAACCGATTGGGGTCATGTGCGTGTATGGGCCGGGTAGAGTAGAATAAGACAACCGTTACACCAGTAGATATGGTTGTGCACATCAACGAAGGGTTGCCACTTTATGAAGTGCTACCTCCTACTGTGGTGCCGACACCAGGTATCTATGGAGTAGGGAGCCGATCGACTAGGGTTAGGGTACATCTATACTCTGATAAAGTTTAGGAGCCTGTTAGGATTGGGTTTCCTGTGGATTGTATGGGGTGAAAACCTCTCACCAGAAGTACGCCTAAGTCTACCATCTTATAGTTGTGGGAATCATCTCATTATAGTTATGCTAGTATTAGTGCAGAGTAATCATTAGAGAAGCGTATACACTCTATCATGTTTACCTTGTCATACTTAACTTTTATGATGTTATCTTTCTTATCCATCTTATATGCCTGTCATGATACTTTTACTTATTTACTTGCTAAAAGTAACTAGACTCGCCAGACTTTATATCTGACCCTTTTTGTTTCCTCTTCTCTCTTCCATTTCCCCCAAAGGTTCGCAGGGTAAGAATACTCAGGCTTAACCAGGAGTCGATTATCATCTTGCTAGGAGCTGCTTTTGAAGTATTGCTCAAGTTCTCCTCTTTACTACTATGGATTTATCTCTCTTGGGGAATTATGCTTTTTCTTTTGTGTATTTCTGTACTCTGATGGTACAAGACAGAAGCTTTATATTATTGTAATGGTTTTTATGTGGTATCAGACTTGTGATATTTTGGACCACGATGTTATGAATTATGTTTTAAATAAAATTTTAAATTTCATTGCTATCTTTTATATCTATCATGTAATGTTCTATGGCTGTTTATCATAACGCTTCACAAAACTTACTGCATTCTCTTGACGAGTGACATTAACGGACGTGGGGTGTCATAAAAAGATTCCTTTCGATTTCCAAAAGAAATGGTTGCTTCTCTTCGATATAAATCTTTATGAACATTGACTACTTTTCAATCATTATATAAAAATCCCAAGCTTGTTTTACAATTCACTAATTCTTACTAATTTATATTCTACATCTTGACCTTTATTTCTAAGTTCTCTTGCATTCTAAAAGCTTTCTAAAAAGATCATATTTCTTTTGAATCATTGAATTTGTTTCCTCGCTTGGTTCAATAAGCAATGTACTTTCTTCAATCTTCACATACACGTTATATACTTGAGGATAATATTATAGAAAGGGTGCACTCAATTGTTGGCTATTCAGTGTTATTCAAGAGAACTATGAAAAGTCAAACTCGTGTTGTTTATTGAAGTCTTGTGTCAGTGCTTAGGAAGGATATCCATGTTAGTGCTTGGGTGTTTGTTGAAGTCCTGTGTCGGTGCTCAAGCAGGAAATCCATGTCGATGCTCGAGTGTATTGTGAACCTGTTCCTTCGGGTGAAGTGAGGGTGTTGATAATTGAATTCTAGAAGGAGTCTGGGACTGGACGTAGGACGGGAAGTCGAACCAGTATAAAGTTCCTGGTGTCACTTTTCTTACTGCATTTACTTATTTCTGATATCTTATATTGTTTAACATTTATTTGCATAACTGTTGTATTAGATAAGTCAGAATTTCATATTCACGTCCGCATATTCCATATAGAAAGATCCTACTCTAAGTCAATACACGACCTTTTCATTTGGTATCAAAGACGGGGATTCTAGAGATTGTAACAACATCCAAGAATAAATGGCAATAAAAAAGTCTAGTCACGGAATCAGAAAGTGGAAAAAAAAACAAAACAGAATCAACGAAGCAAGAGAGCAAATGTTTCATGGCTAATGTCATATCACAATCTGTATGTGTAGATTCATTATATAAAGATCTTCTGTTAGACCATGAAAAAATATTGAAAGATTTTAAAATTTTGGACAAACTTAATACAGTTATTTTGGCTAAGTCAAAAGATTGTGAGAAAGAAAAATCCAAATTAAAAGAGGAAAATAAAATTTTGGTAAAATAAACTAAATATTTTGAAGATACCTTAGAAGTGCTTGTTTTTCAAAAGTATTTCCTTCAAAAAGAAAAAGAGCGATTAATAGATAAAAACAATGATCTTTTAAAGGAAACAGATGGTTTACAAAGTAAAAATAAATCATTAGAAGATTCTTTAAGTAATTTTGGTTCTTTAATTTCGTCTCTTGAAAAAGAGAATGAAGCTTTAATTGAAAAGAATTTAGAATTATCTAAAGAATATGAGATTTTAAAGGTATTTTGCAAAATGAATTTCCAACTCAATTTTTTTGAAAAGTTACAATCTTCTTTAAATAATTCAGAGTCTCAAATTTTTGGTCTCTAAAATGAGATTGGTACTCTAAAAAGGGAGAATTATGAATTAAATAAGGAAATTGATATCTTAACCAACAAAATTATTTTTGAAAATGTCAATCGTGATTTTGGAATCAAATTTGAATAATGTATAAGTAAATTCGCAAAATTTAATAGAGGTCAAAATGATTTAAATATGATTTTTTTTAGATCTCGACCTTTATATGACAAAAGTGGTTTAGGATATAATAAAACTAATGATAGAAATAGTACTAGATATGCTTTTAGTAAAATAAAAATGTCACTGCTATTACTAATGCAGATCCAAGATCTAATTATTATAGAAATTCAAATACTTCTATGACTAGAGATATTTGTAACAAATCTATAAGTACAAAAGGAAATACAAATAGAAGTTATTTAAGTATTTGGGTTCCTGTAAATTGGAAAATTGGAGAAAAATATATTGATGACTACTCTAATTCAGTAGTTAATAATGAAAAATCAATTTTCAAAGGTTTCATTAAACCCTCTTGGGTATGGTTACCTTCTATCTAACCCCTGGACCTTAATGAAGGAAGTGGGTACCAAAGTATATATATCATATTTTTTGCAAGTAAACCACAACAAAAAGAAGGCTATTTTCGGTATCTCTAAATATCTATGAAAACAAAATCCAGTTTATTGAAAAGCACATAATCCAATATCTCCTAAAGGGGCTATAATTATTTATGTTCTCTGTTATGATCGATTATTCTTTATCATATTATATATTCTTTTTAATCGATGACAAAGGGGAAGAAAATGATGAGTATATATATTATACACTAACATTTTGTTGCAGAGAAGCAAAAATGGAAAGCATTTTTATATGCATTAACAAAATATTGCAGAGAAGCTTTTTATTCAGGGGGAGACAAATATATGCAAGCATACATTCAGGGGGAGAAAATAAATATTTCAACAAAATTGCAAGAGGTTGTTCATCAAACAAAAAAGGGGGAGAATCTTGATTCATGAGATTTTTTATTCACGACAACGAAGAAATGAAGATCGAACGAAGAGTTAGTTGGGGTGTGTGTGTGTGTGTATATATATATATGTGTGTGTGTGTGTGTGTATGTGTGTGTGCGTGTATTTAGTTGTGGTAGAATATGTTAAAATCTATCCTCATTTATCATAACACAAGCACATTTTTTAACACACATACACACACATACACACACACACACACACATATATATATATATATATATATATATATTAATGGCATAGAACAACCATTAATTGGCCTGTTTTTCTCTAACTAGTCAATTGGTTAGAAATCAACCAGTCGACTAGTCAGGCAAAATCTACCTATTAATGGCTATTTTGTGTAAATATAAATATAAATATAATTTTTATATTCGACCAGATTACTGGTGAATTTTATACCAATCGACTGATCCGATAGTAACAACCATATTTTTGAAAAGTCACCATCTTCCATGAAGAGTTTCCTTTTGATTTCTAAAAGAAATGGTTGCTTCTCTTCGATAAAACTCTTCATGAACATTGACTACTTTTCAATCATTATATAAATGTCACAAACGTGTTTTACAAATCACCAATTCTTACTGATTTCTATTCTATATCTTGATCTTTATTTCTAAGTTCTCTTGCATTCTAAAATCTCTCTAAAAAGATCATATTGCTTTTGAATCATTAAATTTATTTCAAATCTCTTAATTCAATAACCAATATACTTCCTTCAATCTTCACATACACGTTATGTACTTGAGGATAAGATTATAGGAAGGGTGTACTCAATTGTTGGCTATTCAGTGTTATTCAAGAACACAATCAGAAGTCAAACTCATGTTGTTTGTTGAAGTCCTGTGTCGGTGCTCAGGCGGGAAATCTGTGTCTGTGCTCGGGTATTTGTTGAAGTCCCGTGTCGGTGCTTAGGCGGGAAATCTGTGTTGGTGCTCAGGCGTATTGTGAACCTGTTCCTCCAGGTGAAGTGAGGGTTTTGATAGTTGAATTTCAGAAAAAGTTTGAGACTATATATAGAACAGGAAGTCCGAACCAATATAAAATTCCTAGTGTCACTTTTCCGGCTGCGGTTACTTATCTATGGTATTTTATATTGTTTAATATTTATTTGATTAACTATTGTATTAGATAAGTCAGAATTACAAATTCACTTCCGCATATTCCATATAGAAAGATCCTACTTTAAGTCAATACACGACCATTTCAATGATCAATTCTTCATGTTGTCTCCTTCAAACCTATGAAGTCGAATTTAGTGAATGGTCAATTTTTCCGATCAGTAGATTACTTTTGTCAACGAAGAGAAACAACGCTAAGTCTTAAAACCAAACTTACACATAAGTTGGAAACAAAGATTGCTGACGATCCTCCTGTAGTGAATGGATAATCAACTGGTACTACCTCCTATAGTGAAAAGGCCGCCTAGACGGCCAAAGTCCACCAGATTCAAAAATACTATGGATGAAGGTTAGACTTCAAAAGAAAACAGGTGTAGAAAATGCGATGTCGCTGGTCATAAGAAGAATCGTTGCACTTCAGTTATATAAATTCATATATTTATATTATCTTTGAAGTACTTATAAGTTTTTAATATTGAATAATTCATCTGAGTTTCATTCATAACTAATACGATATATTTCAATACATAATTCTTCAGCATATTACATAAAGTTCATACTTTATAGAGTTAAAATGCGTTCATATTGTAGTTTCTTCCCATTACTCGGTCCAGCACCTGATCCACTAGGAAGGTACTCGGTAAAGTTGTACCCTCAATTCATCAACACGTTCCAATACTATAAAACTTGTTTTTGTAATCGTCTATTCTCATCTTACATCTCCAATGCGTATTCAACCCCTCTAGGACACATCTCAGGATCCAACCATTTGAAAAAATTGCAACATGGAACTTGTTTAGGTCGAATTTTATGATCCTCATAATATTCACAGTGGTAGAAACAACGTCCTACATTTTTGTCATTTCGGCAGACAACTATATCACATTCAGCACCACAATTACAATAAACTCGAGGAGGTGGTACGCTATGAAGCATATGTATCACTACAAGAAAACACGTACTTAGCTTCAAAAATTTGAAAGCGGAAATTTCCGTGGCTAAATAGCAACAGATTTCCATTCGATCTGCAAGAAATAGTTTTTTGTTTTTTCAGCTTTTTTTCTTTTATTTATCACCGTCGTTTTCTGTCATCCCTCACTAAGCCGTTGCAAATTGCATCAAATCACCGACAGAAAATTTCTGCCGCTATTTTAGCTACAAATCCAGGCATGAACACCGACGAATATTTATAGAAGCTATTTTGCAGTAGAATTCCGATAGATTTGTAAGAGATGTTTATATTATTTTTTTAATATATTAAAAGAGCAATCCACATCTTCACACCACTGTTCATTTGAGCAATTGAGTTCGAACTATCCAACGGTTGTAATTGGTCGTCCACGTGCATTGAAATCCTTCAAATTGGAAAATCAAATACAAAAATTGTAAAGCGTGAAATTTTAATTCTTCGTGCAAATCAAATCATGCCTTCCCCTTTTCTCCTTCTTCGTCAATATTAAACCTAGTTCAAAAAGTTTCCTCAAATTTTAAAAACCTACCAGCAAACTTTTGGCCTATCAGTAGAAGAGAACCAACACTCATAACCCTAACTACTAATTATTCCTCCTCGAATAAGAATTACGTCACTAATAGCCTTCATCGTCGTTTGGCCTTCTCCACATTGCAATCATTTAGCCTATCAGTAGAAGCGAACCAGTAGTCTTCGTCGTTTCAAAGTAAGTTGTGATTAATTGTTGATTAATTTACCATTACCTGCATAATTGTTTATCAACTTCTTTTGTTTTAGAGTAATTTGGGATTATAATTAGTCAATTGAAAATGATTTTCATCAAGGACACGCTTACCTTTTTTAACCTGTTTCGGTTCCCATTACAATTTTTTATTTTGTATACTTTGAATTTGGAAGATTCAGTTAGTAAGAGTAGCGATGGTGAGATTAATATCCTTACCCTTATGTATGTTTGGAGATATGTTCATGATTATTTTTCTCTTAAATCTCCATATCGTTCATACAACGTATTTATGATTAATTCATTATCCGTGTCTTGTTTTGCGAAGTAAAATCTTTATTAAGGATATTATATTAAACTGTTTTACTATCAAGGTACAAACTTCTTTCAGAGTATTGTCATTGTGAGTAGAAAATACGATATATTTTAGTTCTTCAGCTTTAAATGGAACATTTCGAAACATTTTACAAAAATTTGCAATTTTTTTACCTTGTAGATGATGTCAGGAAATTCATTCACATACTCAGTTTTTTTGTTTCAACCAGTGAAATTTTTTACGGCTTCATTAATTATTTCAGCCTCAGACAATAAAGTGTTTCTACGACTATTGACCAGGTTAATAAAAGAGTTGGAGTGAGCCTTTCTAGACATTTTTATGCAGAAGAATTTGGTAGCATCATCAGTTTGAGTCAACCAATCATATTTGGATTCTTACAGCAGTGATGTGACGGCCCGCTCCGCATCAGCCGACAATTCCCATGAAAATGCGTTGTGACGATGTCCAACCAGCACGAGACGGTCGCCAAAGAAAGGAAAAAGAAGAGAACTTACAGGTGAACTAACAAAGAACCTGTAGAATATCTCACAGCGCATGCAATAAAATATAATAATAACATACTTTGACATAAAACAGGTGAGACAGTGCATAAGCTAAAAATTAAACATCATAGCGGCGGAAAATCCAATTATAGCTTATGTTCCACATCATCATTATTACAACTTTAAAACTGTCTCTAAAGCAAAAGAAAGGAAAGGTACACTACTAATGCCCAAAGTAGTGACCAGCAGCGACACAGGGAGAATGTCTATATATATCATACGTGGGAGCCTCCTGCTCGTCTTCGGTACACCTACCCGTGCATACCACCTAACCTGTCTCTAGTCTGCCCGTTTAAGAGCACCCAAAGTAATAAGAAGAGACATAAAACTCTGGGTCAGACAAAAGTCTGGTATGAGCGATAAGCATCAAAACAGAACAAAAACAGGTATACTAAACCATACCTGAACCAGGACCTACAACCAAAGAGTTAGCACAACATACCGCTTAATACTCTAAGGTGCCACTAAACATAAGGTGTAAAGAATACGGGGGTGGGGGTGTACATGACATAGTGATAAAAAACAATCAAGCATAGCAACCATCCTCACATCTCTCACTCAGTGCATAAAGCATACGATATCCACTGCTCTGACCACCCATTCCTTGCTATGATCACTCTGCCCCATGGAGTCGTAATGACACCACTGCACTGATCCGTATCCACTAGTCCTTTGCTATGTCCACTCGGCCCCATGAAGTCATAATGACTCCACTGCACTGGCTCATAGCCATGCTACGATCACTCTGCCCCATGGAGTAATAACTACCCCATTGCACTGATACGTAGTCTATCATCCGTCTCGGTGGTGAATCAAAGCCATGGACATCGATAACTCCTTTGCAAACGTCCTGCAGCAAAGCCCAACTCATGAAGTTGACCCGTTGGTTCCCAACTGGATGATGGGTACAAACTTCCCATTTGGACTACCTTTGCATCTCGGGTTTTGGTCTTCTCTGGATAGGTTCGGTTCCTGTTCTTCACTTCAACTCATACTTCCAGTTCGGATCGTGGTTCATGCCTCAAACCCAAGCATCTCGGTTCGGATTGGAATACCCCCTACAGGTCGGATCGTGGCCCCTACATCGGATCGGTTCGGCTTATCTCCAGAGCATCAAGTCGTGACTTCAGGCAAGCGGTTCGGTTCTCCTTCCCAAGCACTCTGGATCGCGTCGAGCCTCTCAAGTCCATCCCTGGTGCATCGGTTTGGGTCGAGTGATGCGGTTTGGATCGGGTGCTCTCTTCAGGTCGTGCCACCATGCTCAGGTCGGATCGTGCTTCCCCCTCCGATCCGATTCGGTTCGGGTAATTTCCTGCACTTCTTTCTAGCGACTGTTTTACACCATTTGATGGTGTTTTCGACCAATCTAACTTTTCTAATCAATCACACAACATACCATACAGTCATAGGAACTTAGAGAATCAAAAATAAACACCAAAACAACAACTTGATAAGTTAAAACGGATCAAACATAACCAAAATCTCATATTTTCCCTTAAGCGTGTTTAAGCAAAACTAATGATAGGATTAGTAAAACTTAACCAAAGTAACCAAATTTTCTAACAGAGGCCTAAAACAATATTTTGAAATTTATGAACATTTTTCCAGAATTCAATCATATTTAAATTCGCTAATTAACACTAATTACCCTTAATTAACCATAATTAGTGAGGAACTATGCAAATCACTCACCTTAGCCACAAATAAACTTTCAAAACTGAACTATCCTCTGATTTGGCACTGTTAGCAAGACAACACAGCAGTTCTAACCTTGCTTTGGTGCTATTCCCCTTTGATTTGACGTAGATTAGGCTAATACTTGATTAGAAAGTGATTAGAGGTGATTCTAGATGTTGGAGGCCATTGTTAGGGTTCCTAGAATAAAAGTGGCAGCTAGAAAACTGAAATGAAACGAAAACCTAGCTCATTTCAGCCTCCCCATAACCCAAATCCCGAAATTGGTTATGGGCTCATTCACTAATCACCTCATTTGGCCCGGTTAAGCAGTTTTTCATCTTCCAAACCTTATTTAAAACATATCTCCCAAACGGTAAGTCCGCTTTTCACATATGACCACTCTACGAAAAGGTAAAACATCATTCGGATCTAATGGAAGTGGTTTCAGGTCAAAACTCCTTTCCAATCAAAAGTTATGGCCGAAACAAGATCAGCTAGGGGCAAAATGGTCATTTGAAAAATCGGCAAAAATCATGAATATGCGAAATGACCCCAATAGTCATCTCCCAAGGTTACATGACCATACGACTTCTTATGCGAAAGAAATAAATATTCTACGATCCTTCATTACGTAGTATGCGGGTCGTTACATTCTCCCCCCCCCCCCCCCCCTTAAGAAATTTCGTCCCCGAAATTCCTTAACCCAAAACATACAAAGGATCCCGCATGTCTACTAGCCATATACAACAATCAAACATGCAAAACAAACAAAACAAACCTATCCTAGCATGCAAAAAGACTAAATCGAAATGGAAATCTTACCAGGCGAAGAGTTCTAGATACGTCTTCCTAATGCTCTCCTCTGTCTCCTAAGTACAGTCATTCTCATTCTCGCTCCATTGAACTTTGACTAATCTCACCGCCTTCCTTCGAAGTTTCTTTGTATCGTTCCCAACAATACGCATAGGCTTGCGGTTCCCAACCACCTCGGGTTCAACCTCGATATCATCCAACTGATCAGGTGAAATAGTCACATCGGGGTCGTGCACGAATTTCCTTAACTGGGAAACAAGAAATACGTTATGAACTCCTGCCATCTTCTCTGGTAATTCAACTTTATATGCCAGATTCCCAATTTGCTCAAGAACTGGGAATGGACCAACAAATCTTAGTGTTAACTTGCTTTCCTGCCAAATCGAATCACGCTCTTTAGCGGAGAAATCTTGACAAACACCAAGCCGCCAACGGAGAACTTTAATTCTCTTCTCCTCTTATCAGCATAACTCTTCTGCCTATCTTGGGCAGCCTTCGTTCGTTGTTGGATAATCTTAATCTTAGCTGAAGTTTCTCTTATCACATCTGGTCCAATCACAAACTTCTCACCAGTTTCTAACCAATATGACGGTGAGTTGCACGGTCTTCCATACAAAGCTTCAAATGGAGCTATACCAATACTGGATTGATAACTATTATTATATGCAAACTCTACTATATGCAAATGGTCATCCCATGATCCACCAAAATCCAATACACAGACTCTCAAGAGGTCTTCTAATATACGATTCACCCTCTCTGTTTGACCGTCGGTTTGAGGATGATACGCGGTACTGAGATGTAATTCTGATCCTAACGCCTCTTGTAAGCTCTTCCAAAATCCACTCGTAAACAACGGGTCTCGGTCACTCACAATGCTTTTAGGTACTCCATGAAATCTCACTACCCATTTCATATATAGCTCAGCTAACTTAGCTGTCGTTCTATTCGTCTTGATGGGTATAAATCTTGCACTCTTGGTCAATCGGTCCACAATCACCCAAATGCTATCATGGCCCGATCTAGTCCTTGGTAACCTATCAATGAAATCCATTGAGACTTGTTCCCATTTCCATTCTGGAATTTCTAATGGTTGCAACAAACCACTAGGCTTCTTTTGCTCAGCTTTAACTAGCTGGCAGTTCGTGCATTTGGATATAAACTTCCCAACATCTCTTTCCATCCCTTCCCAGTAGTAGGTCTGCTTCATGTCTCTCGATACATTTTGTTACCACAGGTATGTATAGTCAGTTTTGAGTGATGACATTCTCTAAGCACTTCATCTCTCAATCCCTTGACATTGGGTACAACTAGTCTTCCATTCTTTCTAAGCCATCCATCTCGATCAAGCCCATATTCATTCTTCTCCTCATCGATGCCCATCTCTAACTTGGAGACGATTTTCAATAAGTTAGGATCATCCCTCTGACTGGAACCAATCTGCTTAATCAAAGTGGGTCTGAGCGTCAAACTTGCTAATATTTCTGGATCCAATTCGCACTTTGGTCTGAAATCATACCCAGCGATGTACTTCAGTTGCTTCCACTCAAGAAACATAGCCCCTAAACTGACATGTCTTCTACTCAATGCATCAGCTACCGCATTTCCCTTTCCTGGTTTATATGCGATATCGAAATCGTAGTAAGCCAAGAATACTAACCATCTTGTTGTCGGAGATTTAGATCCTTCTGAGAGAAGAGATACTTTAACGATTTATGATCGGTAAACAACTCAAATCTTTCTCCCAAGAGATAATGTCTCCATATCTTCAGCGCGAACACGATCGCTGCCAACTCCAAATCTTGGGTAGGGTATCTTTTCTCGTGCGGTTTCAGTTGCCGACTTGCATAAGCTACAACCCTACCTCCTTGCATCAACACAGCACCTAGTCCGGTACCACATGCATCTGTATATACTGTCATCTCTTCATTCCCCTTAGGAATGACTAACACTGGTGCACATGTCAACTTTTCCTTTAGACTCTTGAATGCATTCTCGCACTTTTCGTCCCAGACAAAGCTTGATTCTTCTTGGTCAACTGAGTCAGCGGTGCTGCTATCTTGGAGAAGTCCTGGATAAACTTACGATAATATCCGGCTAACCCAAAGAAACTTCTTATGTTTGTTGCATTCTTGGGCGTAGACCAATCTTGTACCATAGCCACCTTCGTAGGATCCACGGCAATACCATTCTCTGAAATGACATGGCCCAAGAATCTCACTTCCCTCCTCCAGAAGTGACACTTCGAAAACTTCGCTTTCAATTGGTGTTTTCTCAACACCACCATCATTATCCTCAAGTGCTTCTTGTGTTCTTCCTCTGTCCTCGAATAAACAAGGATATCGTCCACGAACACAAGAACAAACTTATTCAAATGGTCTCTGAATACCCTATTCATAAGATCCACAAAATATGCTGGTGCATTGGTCAACCCGAATGGCATGACTAGCCACTCATAAAATCCAGACGGTGTCCGAAAGGTTGTTTTAGCTATACTCTCAGCTTCCACTCTAAGCTGATGAAAACCTATCGTGAGATCCAACTGGGAGAACACTCTCGCGCCACTTAACTGATCAAACAAATCATCTATCCGCGGTAGAGGATACTTATTCTTCCTCGTCACTTTATTCAATTCGCGGTAGTCCACACACAATCGAAGGGAACCATCTGCCTTGGTAGCAAACACAACTGGTGCTCCCCACTCAGAAACACTTCTTCTGATAAACCCCTTCTTCAACAGATTGCTTACTTGCACTCCGAGCTCTCGCTGCTCCCTTGGCGCCATACGACGAAGTGGCATCACTATAGGTCTGACATCTTTCACAAGTCAATACGGAACTCAATCTCTCAGTGTAGTGGAAGTCCGGTCACTTCCTCGAAGACGTCCGGATACTGGCCAGCCACGGGCACATCTGACAACTCATCATGCGGGATGTCGAGAGAATTTATAAAAATAGCCATTACCCGATTACTAGGTAGACCACCAAACACTACCCTCCGCCCATCATCCGCTCTAACTGTCACCAAAAAGCCCTCATAGTCTACCAGCACCCCGTATCTTTGGAGCCAATCGACTCCCAAAATAATGCCAAACCCAGTAAAGCCCAAAACAAAGCAATCACAAACAAACATGCATCCAGGACTCGATAAGAACACATTACGATAAATCATGCTAAGGCTAGTTAAACCACCAATCGGGTTCGTCACTACTAAAGGTCTATCGACAATCTCGGGTTCCAATCCCAACCTATCTACCAGGTCACTAGATATGAAGGAACTGGAAGCTCCGGTATCAAACAACACTCTAACTGGAACATCATAAACAGAAAGCATACCTTGAATAACAACATTCTTTCCTTTCTCCACTGCAGTTGGGGCATTCGACGAAGAAGGAACATCATTGATAGCATATGCTTTCACAATTTTCTTTTCTTTAGGGGGTTGCGGACATTCATCCTTGTAATGCCCCACTTGGCCGCAGTTAAAGCACTTTCTATCCGCTGGCTTGGCCCGACACTCTTTGGCATAGTAGCCCTTCTTACCACAGCTGAAGCACTCAACATCTTTCTTACTCTTTTTCTTCTGGCCATCCTTGGTCTGATTTTGCTTTCTCTTATTCTGAGTTCCATTCTTGCCTTCACTGCTTGCTTGCGGCTTTGGCTCCTCCCCAGATGCAACCTCAGTCTTCGACTTAGGGTAAAGGCTCTCTGACCTCAATGCTTTCCCCACAATCAATTCAAATGTCTCATCGATGTGGTTAATAAGCCTTTCCCCTAGTACTGATCTAAGCTTGTTATAAACTTTTCATTTTTCTTCTCGGGAGTGTCAATAAGGGATAATCCATACTTCGATAAAGTATCGAACTCTGCAATGTATTCCGAGACTGCCCTACCATTCTGCTTAAGCTCCAGAAACTTCCTAAACAACTCTAACTTCTGGGCAGCTGGGATGAACTTATCACTAAATCGGGCCTTAAACTGATCCCATGTAACTTGATCCTCTGGGGTAGCTTCCTTAATAGCAGTCCACCAATTTATTGCCCATCCGTGCAGCTGACGGGATGCTAGCTTTCTCTTCATCACATCCTCGATGCCTAAGTCTTTGAAAATACGCTCACAGCTATCCAACCAATCCTGAACATCCATGGCCGATTCCGTTCCATGGAACGGCTTTTCACCAAGACTAGTGTAATCCTTGCATAGCTTGGCGAAATCGGCCCTAGGCGCCTGCACCGCTGTACCACCACCATTTGCAGCATGGGGAACTGCTCCTTGCACATTTCTAAGCATCTCTATCATGAAGTCAATAAAAATAGCCCTCATGTCAGGAGCATTCCCATTGTTGGCTCCTCTACCAGCACCCCTCGTATATCGGCTCATCGTTCAATCTGTAAAGAGAAACGATTAACCATCCTCTGTGGTGTCAGTGTAGTGCGACTTCATCCTTAGTTATACTAATAGTATATACATATATAGCTATTGAAAACCAAAATAATCACAAATACGCGCTCTCATATACGTATTATCTCTCCCTGGTGTCTTTCCCTAGGTTAACTAGGCAACCTAGAGCTCTGATACCAAATGTGACGGCCCGCCCCGCACCAGCCGACATTTCCCATGAAAGTGCCCTGTGTCGATGTCCAACCAGCACGGGACGGTCGCCAAAGAAACGAAAAAGAAGAGAACTTACTGGTGAACTAACAAAGAACCTGTATAATATCTCACAACGCATGGAATAAAATATAATAATAACATACTTTGACATAAAACAGGTGAGACAGTGCATAAGCTAAAAATTAAACATCATAGCAGTGGAAAATCCAATTATAGCTTATGTTCCACATCATCATTATTACAACTTTAAAACTGTCTCTAAAGCAAAAGAAAGGAAAGGTACACTACTAATGCCCAAAGTAGTGACCAGCAACAACACAGGGAGAATATCTATATATATATCATACGTGGGAGCCTCCTGCTCGTCTCCGGTACAGCTACCCGTGCATACCACCTAACCTGTCTCTAGTCTGCCCGTTTAAGAGCACCCAGAGTAATAAGAAGAGACATAAAACTCTGGGTCAGACAAAAGTATGGTATGAGTGATAAGCATCAAAACAGAACAATAACAGGTATACTAAACCATACCTAAACCTGGACCTGCAACCAAAGAGTTAGCACAACATACCGCTCAATACTCTAAGGTGCCACGAAACATAAGGTGTAAAGAATACATGGGTGGGGGTGTGCATGACATAGTGATAACAAACAATCAAGCATAGCAACCATCCTCACATCTCTCACTCAGTGCGTAAAGCATACGATATCCACTGCTCTGACCACTCATTCCTTGCTATGATCACTCTGCCCCATGGAGTCATAATGACACCACTGCACTGATCCATAGCCACTAGTCCTTGCTATGTCCATTCTGCCCCATGAAGTCATAACGACTCTACTGCACTGACACATAGCATGCTACGATCACTCTGCCCCATGGAGTAATAACTACCCCACTGCACTGATATGTAGCCTAACATCTGTCTCGGTGGTGAATCAAAGCCATGGACGTCGATAATCCCTTTGCAAACATCCCGCAGCAAAGCCCAACTCATGAAGTTGACCCGTTGGTTCCCAACTAGATCCTGGGTACAAACTTCCCATTTGGACTACCTTGGCATCTCGGGTTTTGGTCTTCTCCGGATAGGTTCAGTTCCTGTTCTTCACTTCAACTCATACTTCCAGTTCGGATCGTGGTTCACGCCTCAAACCCAAGCATCTCAGTTCGAATCGGAATACCCCCTACAGGTCGGATGATGGCCCCTGCTTCGGATCAGTTCGGGTTATCTCCAGAGCATCAGCTCGTGACTTCAGGCAAGCGGTTCGGTTCTCCTTCCCAAGCACTCCGGATCGGGTCGAGCCTCTCAAGTCCATCCCCGGTGCATCGATTCGGGTCGAATGACGTTGTTCAGATCGGGTTCTCTCTTCAGGTCATGCCACCATGCTCAGGTTGGATCGTGGAGCTTCAAGTGCGAGTGGTTCGGATCGTGTTTCCCCCTCCGATCCGATCCAGTTCGGGTAATTTCCTGCACTTCTTTCCAGCGACTGTTTTACGCCATTCGACGGCGTTTTCGACTAATCTAACTTTTCTAATCAATCACACAACATACCATACAATCATAGCAACTTAGAGAATCAAAAATAAACACCAAAATAACAACTTGATAAGTTAAAACGGATCAAACATAGCAAAAATCTCATATTTTCCCTTAAGTGTGTTTAAGCAAAACTAATGATAGGATTAGTAAAACTTAACAAAATTAACCAAATTTTCTAACAGATGCCTAAAACAATATTCCGAAATTTATGAACATTTTTCCAGAATTTAATCATGTTTAAATTCGCTAATTAACACTAATTACCCTTAATTAACCATAACTAGTGAGAAACTATGCAAATCACTCACCTTAGCCACAAATAAACTTTCAAAACTGAACTATCCTCTGATTTGGTGTTGCTCGCAAGACAACACAGCAGTTCTAACCTTGCTTTGGTGCTATTCCCCTTTGATTTGACATAGATTAGGCTAATACTTGATTAGAAAGTGATTAGAGGTGATTCTAAATGTTGGAGGCCATTGTTAGGGTTCCTATAATAAAAGTGGCGGCTAGAAAACTGAAATGAAAACCTAGCTCATTTCAGCCTCCCCATAACCCTAATCCCGAAATGGGTTATGGGCCCATTCACTAATCACCTCATTTGGCCCGATTAAGCAGTTTTTAATCTTCCAAACCTTATTTCAGCCATATCTCCCAAACGATAAGTCCGTTTTTCACATATGAACACTCTACGGAAAGGTAAACCATCATCCGAATCTAATGGAAGTGGTTTCAGGTCAAAAATCCTTTCCAATCAAAAGTTATGGCTGAAACAAGATCAGCTAGGGGCAAAATGTTCTTTTAAATAATCGGCAAAAATCATGAATATGCGAAATGACCCCAATAGTCGTCTTCCAAGGTTACATGACCATACGACTTCGTATGCGAAAGAAATAAATATTCTACGATCCTTCAATACGTATTATGCGGGTCGTTACAAGTGAGGTAGTTTGCACATGAAGCTTCTGTTGATAGTTCTTCATCTCATAGAGCTCATTGGAGTTCTCTTCAGTAAAATCTAAGTCAAGGCACATTTGTAAGGTATTGCAAAGATCTTTGCACCTTTTAACTTCACGATGCAGGTTAGATTTTTTGCTACTCCATTCTTTTAGAACATTTTTGACTTGCTTCTGAGTTTGATGAAGATTATATAAATTTCTACCTTTAGGAGATGCGATCAAATGATCATTTACAGTGGGCATGTAATCTTCATGCAACCATCAATCACTACAATACTTGAAAGATCCTGACCAAGGTAGCTACCATTACCAGTTAGACTTAGATTAGAAGAGAATGGTTACTAGATAATGAACCAATGGCCTTAACAATTGATTAAGGAAACTTATTTATCCAATTACGGTCAGTAAAGATTCTATAAATTCACACTCTATATCCTATTGGGACCAAATCTCTGGGTGAATCTGGTAACACTAACATCATGTTCCAAAAGTCGGATATCATTCTATTTAGATGGTAGAATTTTGTAATTATTATTGATTATTTTTCAGCTTTATTTAATAAAGCAAAGTTCTTTAGTTTAAATTTTTTTATGTAAGATACCCTTTATGATCTTTGCCTTGGACTATGACCATAGATGTCTACATTTATACGAAGATATTACCCATCCACTTATTTTTGTTGAATAAAAAAATCAATCAAGTACATCTAGACAACAAAATTAAATTGAATTACTATTTAAAACAAAATGACTATGATTCCATAATAGATTAAAGGAAATTATCCTGTGTTGGGGCTGAAAAATTATGTCAGAATACTATGTTTTCTCCTTAAATTTTAGTAGTTTGAAAAGAGATAGCAAACAACGTTACTTATTGAAGATAATAAATTTTGGTATAAGTTAATAAAAAATTGTTAATGATCATGATTTATTTGATTTTATACAGGTGAATGCACCGTGATATGCTCCATTTTTATTGGATGATACAAGCGTAACAGTGCTGGACTTATACTTCCAATTAATGTCATAGTAAGTGTTGAGCATTATCTATCATTGACCTCCAGAGGTTTGAGCAATACTATTTTGTGATGTACACATTCTAATTTATTCATTTATTTCAGATGTATGTGTCTCACATAAATATCCGGATATTAATATTTCTAAAATAACATCTGTTTGTCAGTTAAATTGTGTTATATGTAAACATCATGTATTAAGCTGAATATTTTTTGTCCTTAGATAGATACATGCATTCTTTCCTTCCATGTCTATGCCTTTTGGTTTGCGGCAACTATGATTTAATTTATAAAATTTTACTATGTTTTACAATATACCAAGTTTATTAAAATAACAAAGTATTTTTTATTCTGAGCTTGTTTTAGGTGTAATTTAGCTGCTTTTCCATTCACAATACTTGGGCATTCCTTGCTATTGCAATGGGATGTGATCTTTCTAGTATTTTATATTGGAAAGTTTATTTAAACTCATGTATTGTTTTAGGTTTATTACAAGAAGTATTTATATTAAAATATATATTTTCTCTCTTACTTGCTAGGACAATGACAGATTAACATCCGAGAGCCTAGCAGTATCAAGTGGATAGTTGTTTGAGTGGATAGTCTTTGAAGTTGTAGTTTAGGTAGTTGTTTGAGGGAGGTGATGATTTTTGGTTTGTTGCCACTGAGTGGTGCGGATATGCTTGTGGTTGAGGTATGTCCACTTTATGTTCACTCTCCTTCTGTCGATTTGTCCGTTAATTTAGGCCAGGTGCCTTGTTGCTCTACTTCAACCAACCATGTCTTATATAATGCGCTAATGAACACTCCTACTGCTTTTAATGTTGACCTGACTATGGATTCTCCTTATGTTGTCTCGCCGATAGCCAATACCTAAGATATTGGCACTCGTTTTATCCAATGTGCATGCAATGATGCTAGTGCTTGTAATTTACATAGGTAATGTGCTTCGGCTGGCTTTGTTCATTCCACAATCCAACCTTTTTTTATGAGAGCATCGACATCCAGGAAATACACGCAATGAAAGCATTTTACAATGGAATATGAATAGCGATTAAAAAGGTGCATAACATGCGACTATTATCAGAAAAAACCACTAGCTGTCACATTTATAAAAATAAACACAACTGAAATGTTAACTGCTATCAGTCGAACAGTCCAACCACAGACTGGTAAGTAGCATATTAAATTGATAGCTAATATCTTGTTCCATCTTCGACTGTACTCATTATAGTGTTGATGTAGAGAACATTATTTCCTCGGGAGAATGCATCGCCATACTTGTTCTTTAATTGACCATTAACATACTTTTTGGTTTGTTCCATTGCGATGTTCATGTTTCCATCAAGGCAAGCAAGAATGCCTCTGTAATCAACCCTAGAATTAAGCTTAACAACTACAGGGTGACCTCGGATCGACTTCAAGAAGTCTGTTGGAGTTTTTACTGATCCACCGCCGCCTTTTTCTCCGCGACCGCTCATTTTTTGGCTTTTCTAATTGCACACACAATCCAATTTAGTTTGCCCCATTAGGCCAGTATTGTCGATGGCTTGATAGTCCCCATGTCTCATGCGAGTGTGCCTGGCGCCATCAATTCTTCCTCCGGATCAACTATATCAAAGTTCTCTTATTCTTTAATGCTAAATATGTATCAACTAAATTTGAACGCGTAGATATTAGGCATCAGTTTTTGTTGGGAAACAATGGCTGAGTCACGTACTTTGTCGCTTTCTTGAAGACGATTCGGTGATCTGGTCGGTGGTGCAAAACCAGTTCGTACTTCTGTTGCCGCCTCTAGGATAAAACAACCTCTCAAAAATGAATAACTTATTTGCTTTGCACAACAAATCAGTGCAGATTTGCACTTTCGAATTTAACTGCTCGAAAATTTCTGGAAGAATATTTTTTTAATGGCGAAGGAAGAGAAAATAGATTTTTTTTCCTGTACCAATCTCGTCTACAACTGAAGATAATATATAGACGGGATTAGAGCTGAACGAAAATACTGGTCAGTGGAGGAAAATAGGATCTGCGAAATACTTGGTCAAAAGTTTACCGCTTCATATATAAAAGTCGAATATTTTCCGTATTGAAAAACTGGTTTGAAAAATGCAGTGTTTTCTGGAGTAAAAATATAAGTGTCTACACCACATAGCCAAGGCCCAAGGCCCAAGCCCAATCACGAACCGAACCGAACCGAGCCGGGCCAGGTCGGGTCAAGTCGGTCGGTCGGTCGCGCGCGCGTGTTTGGTAGTCATGATGCATGGTCTCCCTCCTCACAACAAAGCATGCATTGGGAGCCCAAGGCCCCAACATGACTTCTTAGAAACAAGTATAAATACTTGCATCTTTTTTATAATCCCATGATGTGAGACTATTCACAAATAGGAGGCATCATAAACTTATTTCATATTTTAAATAATTCATAAAATTTCCAACAATCCCCCACTTGAATTTTTTAAAATATTATCGAGCAGTTTCTAAAAACGTAAGACTGTGCATAAACAAAGGTGTCATCTGACTTGAACCTTTGTGTAGTGAATAAGATTCAGTTTTTACTAGAGTGACACATAGTCTTGAACTCTATTCCTGACATCAAACCACATACAATCTTTTCTATAGTGCAATCAAATAATCCCGTGCGTTTATAGCCATGCACGTCTATCCCAGTTTAGTGAATGCTCTAGAAGTTTTGCCCAAAACTCCATAGAAAACGGCCACATTTCCACATTCACATAGGTGAGTCTATCAAGAGTACTCCTGAAGGTAGGTACTCCACTCCAAATATAGTATAGATCTCATTAAGAGTTTCTATTAACTCATCCTCTATCACTTCAGGAATACATGCTTCTTAGTTTTTCATATAGCATGTTCAACTTCTATCACTACACAACTTGTTTTTACCCATTGAACCTATTTCTTGGGATCTCCAGTCATTTAGGTCGGGTTACCATTGTGCGTGACTCAACAATCTAAGGGCAATAGTCCCATTCTTTTAGAAGAATTATGGACTTTCTCTCTGGACAGTCCTTTCGTCAAAGGATCTGCCAAATTTTCTTCGCTACGTAGGTAATCTACTCTAATGGTACCTGTAGAGATTAGCTCTCTAACCGTGCTGTGCTTACAACGTATTTGTCGTCTTTTACCGTTATAATAACGGTTCTGAACTTTTGCAATAGCCGCGGTACTATCGCAATGTATCAACACAGCCGGTATCGGTTTTTCCCATAAGGGAATCTCTGCTAGCAGATTTCTCAAATACTCTGCTTCTTCACTAGTTGTAGCTAGTGCTATCAACTCAGACTCCATAGTAGACTGAGCCAAAATAGTCTGTTTATTGGATTTCCAAGAAACAGCTCCTCCAGCGATGCTAAATATATAGCCACTGGTCGCTTTATAATCATCTGATAAAGTATTCCAGTCTGCATCTGAGAATCCTTCAAGTACAGCTGGAAACTTTTCATAATGTAATCCAAGGTTCATAGTTCGTTTGAGGTATCTCATGACCCTTTCAATAGCATGCCAATGCTCTATACTAGGTCTACTGGTAAACCTGCACAATAATCCCACAACATAGGCAATGTCGGGTCTAGTACAATCAATGGCACACCGAAGACTTCCAATGATGCTCGCATAATCAGACTGTCTTACACCTTCACCAGTGTTCTTAAATAACTTTACACTTGGATCGTATGGTGTACATGCAGGTTTACAGTCAAAGTAATTATATTTCTTTAGTATCTTCTCAATGTAATGAGACTGATTCAAAGAAATTCTCTTTTCTGACCTAGTAATTTTAATACCAAGGATTACACTCGCCTCACCTAGATCTTTCATGTCAAAATTAGCACTTAATAAGGATTTGACTGAATTTATGGCATAAATGTTTGACCCAAAGATGAGTAGGTCATCTACATAAAGGCATATAATAGTGCAAATGTCATTCTCAAATCTGTAATAAATGCATTTGTCACTTTCATTAACTTTAAAATCATTTGAAATGATTAAGTTATCAAATTTTTCATGCCATTGTTTAGGTGCTTGTTTTAAACCTTATAATGATTTATCTAATTTGCATACTTTATGTTCTTGATCATGTACTACAAATCCTTCAGACTGGTCCATATAAATTTCTTCGTCTAATTCACCATTCAAAAAAGAGGTTTTAACATCCATTTGGTGTATTAGTAAATTATGAATGGAAGCAGGTGAGATTAATACTCGAATGAATGTTATTCTAGTTACAGGTGAAAAAGTATCGAAGAAATCTATATTTTCTTTTTGTCTAAAACCTTTAGCTACTAGTTGTGCTTTGTATTTATCTATAGTACCATCAGGTTTTAGTTTCTTTTTAAGTACTCATTTACAGCATATAGATTTACAACCAGGGGGTAAATCTGCCAAATGCCAAGTCTTATTGGATTCAAGAGAATCCATCTCATCGTTTATAGCCTCTCGCCAGAAATCGGCATCTAATGAAGATAAGGCCTCTTGGAGGTTAAAGGGATCCTCCTCTATAGTAAAAGCGCTAAAATCCGAACCAAAATCTTTTACGGTTCTTGCTCTTTTACTTCTTCTAGGTTCAGCTTCAGAACTTTTATTAAGTTCTGTTCTAATAGGCGTACTTAATGTGCCCCCACTATTCCTTAATTTAAAAGGAAATTTAGTTTCATAAAAATCGGCATCATTTGATTCAATTATGTTATGAGCATTCATATCATAAAATCGATATGCTTTGCTATTAATAGCATAGCCTACAAATACACATTCATATGCTCTACTTGCCAATTTTATTCTCTTAGGGTCAAGAATGCGAACATATGCTAGACAACCTTAAGTTCTAAAGTATGAGACATTGGGTTTATGATTCTTTAAAATTTCATAAGGTGAAATTTTATTCTTAGATTTAGGGATTCTATTTAGAACATAACATACAGTCAATAAAATATCTCTCCCACCAATGTTTTGCTGCACCAGAATTTAGTTGGATGGCAACTACTAATTCGATAATAGTCCTATTTTTTCTTTCAGCTTCACTATTCATTTCAGGTGAATAGGGTGCAGTTCTCTCATGTACATTACCATGTAATTTATAGAAGTCCAAAATTGAATTAGATTAATATTCTGTTCCTCTATCACTATGAAATCTCTTGATTTTCCTATTTGTTTGATTCTCAATCTCAGTTTTGAATGTTTTAAACATGTCAAAAGCATCATTTTTATTTTTCATAAGATAATATGTGAAATCAGAACAATCATCGATAAAAGTGATAAAATAATGATGTCCTTGTCTAGTCATTGTGCTATCAGGTTCACATATGTCAGAATGAATCAAGTCTAAGGGTTCAGATTCTAAGAGATTTATGAGGTTTCTTTGTGATTTTTGCTTGTGTACAGAATTCACATTTATCAGATTCAGATTCTGCTTTCTTATGTATCATATCTAGAGTGCTCATGTTATGAATTATCCGTTTATTAACATGACATAATCTAGAGTGCCAAATATTAAAATCACACAACATATAAGCAGAATTATTCACTTTATTAGATTCAACATTTAATTTGAACATTCCCTCACAAGCATAACCCTTTCCTACAAAGTTTTCCTTATACACTATGGTATACAAATCAGCCCCAATAAATTGAGTAAACTCTGCCTTATTAAGGAGATAGCCAGACACTAGATTCTTCCTCATCTCTGGAGTATGCAAAACATCTTTGAGGATCACAGTCTTTCCAGAGGTAAACTTGATCTCCACGTTTTCAATCCCTGCAACTTTAGTGGTGTGAGAATCTCCCAGCAATACTTTCTGATCATCAGCAGCCGTGTATGTGGAAAACATAGCACGATCATAACAGACATGGTGAGAAGCACCAATGTCTACCCACCAACCCTCTGATCCACCAACAAGGTGAATCTTAATAATCATAGCCATAAGAGGCTCCTCCTCAGTCAAGTTAGCATGTGGTACAGAGCTAGGCTTGTTCCGACACTTTCATGCCATATGACCTGGTTTTCCATAGTTGTAACATAGAAACAACTGTTCAGAGTCATTCTTTTGGGCTGATTTTTGCTGTCCTTTTGGGTTTCCTTGCGGATTCCCATTCTGTTTGTTGCATCTGTTCTGATTCTTAAAAGACTTCTGGTTTGGTTTCAGAACTGCGGGTTTGGTCTTTTTAGTGTTGTTGTTTGAAACAAACAACACTTCCTCTTTCTGGTCCTGTTTGTGTGCCGCCTCCTCAATGCGAAGGCGAGTGATCAAACTCTCTAAGGAAAATTCCTTAGTCTTATGCCGTAAGAAATTTTTAAAGTCTTTCCAACCTGGGGGCAATTTGTCAATAATAACAACAATTTGAAACTGTTCATCCAAAACCATACATTCGGAGATGATCTCATGAGCTATTTTCTGCAGCTCATGAGACTGCATCTCTACTGACCTATCATCTGTCATCTGGTACTTGAGATAGCGGCTTACAGCATACATCTTTGCCCCTGCCTCCTCTGTATCGTATTTCTTCTGCAGTGCTTCCCAGATCTGCTTTGTTGTCTTGTCCTTTGAGTTATAGTAATCATACAGATCATCGCTCAATCCGTTCAGAATAAAATTCTTGCACATATAATCCTGTTCAGTCCAGGTCTGCAACTGCTTTGATTGTTCAGTCCAGGATGTCATCTGCGCTTCATCAGTTCCGTCAGGCTTGTCTGGCAGCTGCGGTTTGTCGGTGGTCAGAGCAGCAACCACCTTCCTCATCGTCAGGTAGAACTCCATTTTCTGGCGCCATCGTTTGAAGTGCAGACCTTCGAAACGAAACGGGGCAGCAGTCACCAATGGGATCTGGAATGCAGAGGAAGGAGCAACATCATCTATGGTTGTTGTCGAAGCCATTGTTTCTGTTCGTCTTCAAATTGTTGGGAAACAATGGCTGAGTTATGTACTTTGTCGCTTTCTTGAAGACGATTCGACGATCTGGTCGGTGGTGCAAAAGCAGTTCGTACTTCCGCCGCCGCCTCTAAGATAGAACAACCTCTCAAAAATGAATAACTGATTTGCTTTGCACAACAAATCAGTGCAGATTTGCACTTTCGAATTTAACTGCTCGAAAATTTCTGAAAGAATATTTTTTTAGTGACGAAGGAAGAGAAAACATTTTTTTTCTTGTACCAATCTCGTCTACAACTGAAGATAATATATAGACGAGATTAGAGCTGAACGAAAATACTGGTCAGTGGAGGAAAATAGGATCTGCAAAATACTTGGTCAAAAGTTTACCGCTTCATATATAAAAGTCGAATATTTTTCGTATTGAAAAACTGGTTCGAAAAATGCAGTGTTTTCTGGACTAAAAATATAAATGTCTACACCACATAGCCAAGGCCCAAGGCCCAAGCCCAATCCCGAGCAGGGTCGGGTCGAGTCGAGTCGGTCGATCGCGCGTGTGTGGTGGTCATGATGCATGGACTCCCTCCTCACAACAAAGCATGCATTGGGAGCCCAAAACCCCAACATGACTTCTTAGAAACAAGTATAAATACTTGCATCTTTCTTATAATCCCATTATGTCGGACTATTCACAAATAGGAGGCATCATAAACTTATTTCATATTTTAAATAATTCATAAAATTTCCAACAGTTTTTGTTTAGTATACTTTTTTTTTTCTTTTACTTTCTCAGAACAGAAAAGTAAACAATCGCTGAATTCTTCCCATGTTTGAACTGCATATATAGAAATTTTCAAGATAAGCTTTTGTAAATACTCACATTGTCTATTTATAACTGTTTGGCCTTTTATTTGATTGATACTGTTTTTGTCTTCTATCTAATAGAATGCAACTTTGTCGTATTCCTTTATAAGCTCATGGGCCGTGTATGCATTTGGTTCTGAAATATAGCTATTCCTAAAAGGTAGGTAGCAATAATTTGGTTGGAAAGCTCTTGGACTGATGATGCACGGACCTTTAAGATAAATATCGTCTCAAATAGCTTATAAACTGAATGTAGATGCCAAATTTGCAGCATGGTTTAATTGAACTGAATTTACTGTGCATACACACATACATATATGTGTATAGAAAATGTGTTTTTATGTTTACATACTGATGAAATAGAAATGCATCTGAGAGGATATATTTTCATGTACTTAAAACATAGAGTGGTTTACGTTTAAAGCATGACGTGTCAGCCTTATAGAGATTATGTTTTTGATTGCAGGAGTAGGTTAACAATAAAAGCCTAAGCATTTTGTGTGTGTTTAAAATTCTGAAGAGGTGTTTTTGTGCTCCAGTTTCAATTGTTCAGTTTCATTTGGTCATTTTCCACCTTATTCTCTGACAACAAATAAGTAACTAAATAACAGATTGTGTTTATGTTTATTATGCTGAATGTCTCTTGACATGCAGATTGAAATTTAAGACATCAAGATATTTGAAGATTTTTCTATTAACGTTTAACATTGTGGTCTTTATGACATTTTGTTTGTACCATGCTGATTGGAGTTTGTGGTCTTAATGACATTTGGCCTGTAGCATAATTTGCTAGAGAGTAAACCTCCCTTTTTCCTTACTTTGTCCACTTATGCAGCTGGATAATTATTTTCTTTTTAAAAGATACTTCCTTCTTATAAAAGCTTAAAATTTTGTATATAATTTGATGCTTATTTCAAAAATGTGTTCATAAGCATATTTCACTTACTGTTAAAGATTTCCACTCATGTCAAGGCTTTAAATACTATGCAGTACTAATTACTATTTATATGTTACTCTTTAATGGGCTTAATTATAGGAATAATTTTAATTTCTTCCTATCTTTGCTTTTGAAGTTTATTGGTTTAAATTTATGTGCACATTTTGCTTCTTCTAAAAAAGCTAGTTGGACATTTATTAGATGTATGCATTCAAAAGTTATCGGATCAAATTCTGCTGCCTCATCATCACCTTTTGTTATTTTGTTATCCTTATCTTGTTATCTTGTTCCAATTAACATTGCTGCTAATTCGGCTGCCATATTTACTACTGCTAATTTTGTTGAAATTTGAGGTGGTTGACTAAACATTTCCTTCTTATCTTGTTCTTTTGGCTAGACCCATTGAGATGTTAACTTTTGCTATATTTGCGGACTGAAAACCTGCAGAAAGGAAATTGTTTTATACTAGCATGTTTTATAATTTAAATCGTGGTCAGATCAAATACTTTGATGCATTAAGCTGCAAGTTTGTCTCGATCAAGTTATGCTGTAAATGTTTTTTTGGACCTGTTTTCGATGCAAAATGATATGCATTCGGTTTTATTTTCAGTCTCTACAATCTAATGTCCTTTTTCATTTCATTGAGCCACCAAATGTGGTTTAAAACTATGGTGGAACTGATGGTCTTTGGCTAATTTTGTTGGAATATGTATCCAAGTTTTTCCTCTTCTTATTATATTACCCTTTGCTGCTAATTATGTTGCCTCATCGCTGCCCAGTGTTTCTGCTAATTATCCTTGTGTTATTTTGGTTTCCTTTGAATTTGCAAATGAGCAATCTTTGGTTATGAGTACAATACTTGGACATTCATCACATGTTTTGGTATTGCTTACAGATATCACTGTGACTTGTCTCCAATAGTCATCAATAGCTATTGTAGTAAACAATGAAATGAAAAAAGGTTTATGTTGGATTATAAGTAATTATTTATAATAATGGTTCAAATTATTAAATAGCCAAAGTAATTTTTCTAGATCAATGCAGTTAATGTTATAACATCAAACAAATTTGCTAAAATATTGAATTTGGTGAAGGTTTGGAGTTATGTATGGAGTGATTTGATTAGCGAGTCAGTTTTTCAGGTGGCTGGTGAAGAAATCATTGATGGTGACTGGAATGGCGAATGTGGTGATGCTGGAAATGAGCTGAACTGTTATATAGTTGGTGATGTAGTTTTGAAGTCGCGCACAGAGGAGGCTGACGGAGATGGAACCACCAACAGCCGTTCCTCTGGTAGTAATTATTAGTTCAGGTCACTATGACTATAAAGAAAGAGTAGCGACCTGTTCAGCGACATATAAGTTTGTCGCATAATGAGCCGCTCTCCCTTGATCAACCTCTGAGGTAAGCTGAGATCCCGAGGCATGCATTGCTTCCAGTAAGTAGAATAGGTCAGTTGCTTGCTAGCCAGTGTTTATAATTATTTTTTGCGCAGTAAAATAATATTTTAATGCGTGGTTGATAGCAGTTGGTGATTGCTGTGTGCAGTTTTGGTCAGAGTTAAGTGAAAAGGTAGTTTTGTTATTTGAAGATGTTGTTTGTTAATGGTGGACTGTGTATGATGTGGTGCTGTAGTTTTTTGTTTTTGTTTGATGCAATGTATTGTTGATGTAGTATGTAGTGGAGGTGAATGGTTTTGAAGGTTGGCGATTGAGTTGTGAAGAAGTGGTTGACTTGCTTTAAGGCAGTGAAGCTTTGAGGAACCGTTTGCGGTTTTGGGTTTGTTTGCAGTTAGGATTGGATATTTTTTTCCTTTTCTTGGTGGAAGCACAGAGAAAATATATCGTTGTTGCTGACATCCCAGGCGGTGGCATGATCTTCACCCTCGTTTACTGCAATGCTGGAATTTATGGTATGTTCCTCCGCCGTTTTCTTACCCCCACGTGATAAGCATGTAATATGCTGGTCTATACCAAGGGATTTACGTTGTCGGTAATTTGGAAGGTGGGCATATAAACCCAGCAGCTGAGATGGTATTTTGTCCTTGGGCACGTAAACGAACTTTAGACATTATGATGCATAGATCCATCAACTATCTAAGCATAATTTTTGTTTAGATTTTTTTTTTCATGTGACACTAGTTTTTAGTTGTATCGGATAATGTTATAAATGTTGGGTTTTATGTGAATATTTTATCAATTATTGTAGCATTTTTTATTGTTATATAATATTTTGTGCGATTAATTTTTCTAGTTGATATATATGTATATATGTTTCATTACACGATGAGTGTTGAATGTTGAGTATTGTTGAAATGAATGTATTAGATGTCTAGATTGATGGTTAGAAATAATGCAAAATGTTTGCTATATATTTCCGTCGGTAGTCCGTCGCTATATAGCTAGGATTTACCGGCGGATAACTGGAATGTAAAATGTTTGCTATATATTTCCGTCGGTAATACATCGCTAAATAGCGTGCATTTAGCGACGGAAAAATATTTACTGATTTTATTATGTAATATATATCCGTTGGTAAAACGTCGGTGAAATATTTTAAAATGAAATGATAATATATTAGAAAACGACAGTGAAGTGATGGAAAATCGACGCTAATTTCCGTTGCAAAATTATGCCTAAAATACCGACGTGTTTTTTAGCGATAGCCGTATTCTGCTGCAAATTCGTTGCTAACTGACCTTTAGTGAGGGTTTAGCAATAGATTTTTCCGCTGCAAAATTAGTGCTTTCTTGTAGCGTATGCTGCGATATGACATTATTGCATTCATCACTCTACCCAGTAACCCTCGTCTTGGACGAATCTCAACCACTACATCATTAAAATTTTGTATCTGTGGATCCTACTGCAAAATTTCGACTTGTTTCTTAGGAACAAAATCAACGTCGTTGGTTAAACCATCTTCTACCACCCTACCAATATGATTTTTTTCAAAGTCATCATAAATTTTCATCTTTATCACATCATCAATTTCCCAATTATCCATATTTTTGAAGGAAATTAGGGTTCAAATGCATGTCAATAAATGAAATCTAAACCAAATCTCTACTGGATCTACATGATAATTCAGAAATCGAGAAGTATAACTGACTATAGCTCCATCCTTTTTCCACGCAATCGATTAGAGGGTTGGTTGATTCGAATCAGAGCTCCCAAAGCAGCGAGCCTCTATAGAAGTCCACAAGCGTCGATCTTGGTATTGTCAAACAAAACGAGAAAGAGAATGATTCGGTACTAGCCGATTTGGGGTTTTAGGGTTTCTCTGAATATCATGGTTGTAATGAATTAAGGAAAAAGGGGATCGACCCTTTTCTTTTATAACATTATAACACAAGTTTATCTCAAAACCTACTAACCCGGTCACCGTAAAAATAGAAGAAAATTCAAACCTTTTTTGATTTCCTTTTATTTTGAATGGCTATCACCCTATACAACGTTTATATGTGTGACCCCATAGGTTATCATAAATTTGGCAACAATTTAAACAATATTTAAATTGTAAACAGTAAGCGCCATCTAGTAATACATCACTGCTACCCAAGTCATGATAAGATCATCGATTCGATACAACCTTTATATGACCAGTGTATCAGTGTAATATAATCCTTTTAACCAATATATCCAGAATTAAACTAGAGGCATGGATCGTATCATCCTCGTTATAATTTAATCTGATTTTCTTGATCGATGAGTACACTGTTTAAAACAAATCAATATTTGAGCACGGCCATGCATTTCATAGTCTCACTCAATCAAGAGGCCCATGGATATCGTAGGGTTAAGTTCCATCTAAATCATTCATAATTTTCATTCGATTCAAGATATATCCAATAATCACCGTTATCATTACTCTGTTACGAAATAACTTTAGATGATATCAAAACACAAATATCCTCAAATAAAATTATAATGATTTCAGGTCTGAGGACCATTACATCACTGTCACTATGAGAACAACTTATGATACTGTTGATTATATTCCATGTAGTTGTCTCACGGTGGGTCAGCCCAATACGCTATTCTCCAATACGTATTTATATCTTGACTTTAATATGACGTATATTAATGACCAGTGAGATGCGATCATCAGTCAATCAATATACTAGTCTCAATGCTTTATTGTTGTCTTATATAAACAATAAAATTCGACTAGGGACATTTAAGAATTATAATACTTATCACATTATATAATCTCAAGTTCAGTCCTACTCGAACTATATAATTCCGTATTATTATTCTAAGGACTTCTATTATGTTAATATTTATATTACGCAGTAAATATAACATAACAGAATATTTTATTTTATTTCAAATAAAATAATAACATCAACAGTGTTATCTATCTCGTTAAATGGATTGCCTCTTGGGCATAAACTCTAACAATTTTTACCTACAACAAAGGTACAATAGCTATATAGTAGAACTATAGATAATAGCAAGAGAAACAAATTCTTTAACCTATCATAAAACTTGGATGTAAAATCTAACCTAATTTCCATCTGATCAATCGCAAATACAAAGATACAAATTGGTAATTTTTTGAATTAGAGAAAAGGTAGAAAATTAGGTTGCCATTTTTTGAGTTTTGGGAAAGCACAAGGCAGAAAGGAAATAATGAAAGTAGGTGGAAAAGTAGATGAAAACAACTCACCACGTCACCTCAAGAGGCAGTGAGAATTATTTATAGCGTTATCTTAGATTAGGCTTGTTAGCTTTATCCGAGATAACGCTTTGTCGATTGTTCGCTGCCTCCTTTTTGAGGAAGTAAGTATTTTTTAAAGTGTAATCTTAGATGATGCTTTTGAAAAAAAAAAAAATAACTAGCATCATCTAGGATACCACTAGTTCATTATGAAGTGGTCTAAATATGTAATTAGCTTTAAAACTGACCTATCTCCATTATAACTTCTCCAAAGAGGCCTAAACCAGCAAATTTTCCCTATTTATATTATGAAAACCCATTATGTACCTGATCTCTCTTGGGAATCTTTGACAAACATTTAACTGGGTCCTTGGTGAACCAAGTGTTTCCAGTTTTTAATCGACATTGTTCAATCTCCTCTGATTCTTTGCGTGGTTGAGTAAATTTTGTTATATCCGCATGGTTGAGTAAATTTTGTTCTATATGCATGGTTGATAAAAAGATAGGTTATTGACAAGTAGTACTCCTTCTGGCTCATAATGTAAGAAGTTTAAGAGGTTCGCATAAGAATTAAGAAAAATTTCAGATTACACTTTAACCCTACTTAAATTAATTTTGTCATGCACATTAATTTCACTTTTTATGGGTTGTCAATTACTTTTCCTATTCCCATCAACCAATTTTTATATTTTTCATGCATAAATATACTAATAAAGTAGCTTTTGGGTTTATGTAATTTATTATGGATCAGGGACAAAGTTGGAATAACAACCTTAAACATTTTATATATTTAAAACAAAGCAAATTTCGAAAAATTTCTTATATTATGAACTGGAGGGAGTAGTATGTAGCATTCATGAGTGAGTGATTTGTATGTTTTACATCGTGCATTCAGCAAAAAGTCATAAGTTATCATGTATGTGGACATTGAACAAGTAAGTAGAACAGTAAACTATTTGATGAGTAACAATTAGGACAAAATTCATGAACCGCACCGAGAGGGATGTGAGATAATTGTATTGGGTAAGTCATGAATGCCCAAAAAATATTTTAAAATGCCCAAGTCCTTGATTGAGAATTTTATTCAATTTTTTTGTGAGCTCCATGATTTCTTCACTGTAACTACTTGTAATTATAAAATCATCAACGTAAATCGGCACATATGTAATATTTGAGTTATTGAATTTTGTAAACAGTGAAGTGTCAGATTTTGTAGGAGCATAGCCAAGATTGACTAGTGTTGTTTTTAGTTTATTGAACCACACTTTAGGTGTTTGTTTCAAGCCATAAATAGATTTATTTAGTTCGCACACAAGTTTTCCATTGTTTTGTTGTTGCTTGAATCCCACTAGTTGTTCCATGTACGACGCTTCCTGTAAATCACCAATAAGAAAAGCATTATTTATATCTAATTGATTAATTTGCCAGTTTCTGTTCAAGGCAATGGCTAGGATTAGGGCTGTTAAGTTTAAACTCTTCACCCATCAAACTGTACTAACCGTTTACACTGTTACCATCTACTACGATAACGGTGACGTTAACGGTTGTGGATTTTGATAACCGCAGTAAAACATACCAACCACACATGATTTTTTTTTAGTATTTCATAAAAAGATATATGTTTTTTAATAACTTAAGCTAGAGAAATAACATATGTATAAATTATTTGCGTTTTTATTCATAAACAATATGCATATAGATGGTTTGTTTCATAAATAAACAAACTAATTTTTAAGAAAAAAAGTTAGAACTTGAATAACTTATAGATAACAATTTAAATTTACGGTTATCGTTGCGGTAATGGTTAGACGGTTACGGTAATAGTTATAAAATTTGTTAACCGTCAACAACGGTTGCGGTTACGGTTGGCTGTAAAATTGACGGTAACCGCAACACCCCTAGCCAGGATTATTCGTACAGTGGTTGGTTTCACAATAGGTCAGAATATTTCATTGAAATCAAATCCACATCGTTGTGAATAACTCTTTGCTACTAGCCTTGCCTTGTATTTCAAAACTATGCCATCAGAATTTGATTTGACACTATAGGTCCATTTGCGGCCAACTATATTTTTATAGTTTGGCATAGGAACCAAGGTCCAGGTATTATATTTAATTAGAGCATTATATTGTTCTCTCATTGTTGTTCTCCAGTTTTTAGGTTGAACGACTTCAAGATATGTACCTGGTTCTTTGATTTCTATGTCAACATTGTATGTTTTTGGTTTAAAGATTCCACTCTTTGCCCTGGTTATCATGTGATGACTAGTGGTAGTTGATGGTCGAGTACGATCTCTACTGGTGGCTTGATCATCTTCATCACTACTGAATGATACTCTATTGACCAATAGTTGCTGAAGCTCTGTCACCCTTGCAGCTTCATCTTGTGATGCTCTATGTAAGGTTCCAGATGCAGGTTGCTCATTGCTTGGTTGATTTCGGAGTACTAAACGTCTTGATTCTTGGTAGTTGAATCTAATTGATGATGATCGGGTTTGAGGGAGTATACAGTATTAGCCTGCTTTGGCAGATCAGGTGTTGAAACTCATGGATTGTAGAATTTTTGAGCAATTTTCATCCCTGATTTTCTAAAGGGAAATTCCCTTCCCCTGAACACATGTATAGATATATAAACACTTTACCATTGTTGTCTACACATTTACACCTACTTTGATTTGTGGAATATCACAGAAAAGTATAAGGAGTTGATCTAAAATTAATTTTTGCGTTATAAGGTCTTAAGTATGGAAAGCATGGATATCCAAAATAAATTAAAAGCTTTGTAACCAGCTTTGGTTTTGATCAAGACTTCTAATGAACGTTTTAATTTCTAAGCTTTTGTTGGAAAGACTGTTTATTAGATAAACACAAGTGGAAAATGCATTTGGCAAAAAACTTTTAGGGTAGACTTGCTTAAGCAAGTAAGGTTAGACTTGTTTAAACAATCTGTCCATAATTCCTTTCCGCTAAACCATTTTGTTCAGAAGTATAGGGACATGTGATCTATGAACAATACCCTTTTTGTTAACTAATTCTTTTAGAGATTTAAATTCTGCTCCTCCATTTGTTTGAATTTTTTAGACTTGTTGTTCAATCTGTTTCTCAGTCTGAGTAATAAATCATGTAACAACAGTGTGTGTTTCATACTTGGACTTTAAAATGTATATCCCCGTCTAGAGTAAGAATCAACAAAAGATATGTAGTATTTGAACCCATAATCACCATTCATTGGTGTTGGTCCCCACAAATCAGCAGTGATTAATTCTTGGGGTTATTGTACACAATTTGTGAATTGGAGATGCAAGTTTATGGTTTTCTCCCATTTGGAAATATGTACAAACATAGGGTAAGGCACAATAATCAACAGAGATATTAATATTTTTCAACATATACTTCACAATGCTAACATTTAGATCCCATAACCTGTAGTGTTAAGCATTAATATTTCCACAACAGTTTTCTTGATTAATCTTGAAAGAATTGTAGCAGTTAGCATTATTTCCATGTTTTATTGAACTTGAGCTAGCAACATTGAAAGTATATAGTCAATATGACTCTTTAACCTACAATAGGATTTCTTTTGTTAGAATATCTTTTACTAAACAATAGGTGGGGAAGAATTCAAAAAATACGGTGCTATTTCTTGCTAATTGAGATACACTTAGTAAGTTTTTCATTATTAAGGGTACTCTTATAGATTGTTGAGATATAACTTCTTAATTTTTCCCACAACACTTGCATTTCCTATGTATGTAATTTTGGTAGGGTTTCCATTTCTCATGAGTAAAGATTGTGCACCTTTGTATTTAGAATTTCCTCAGGTTGGTAGCACCAAAGTTTGGATGCCACACTTCATCATGAATATCCTTTGCACTTGCAGTGTCACCACTGGTACACTACTAGAAAAAAGGCTAATTTCTGATGTCAATTAGCAACACCTTAATGACACGGGACACTGTGACATCGATAAAATTTTGGTCGTCGCTAAGGAATCGTTAAGGAGGCGCTAGTATGTTGATAATTATCGACATCTTGGTTACGACTCCTCATTGTTTTTAAATTTATTTTGAAAGATAGGGCGTCACTATGACATCGAAAATTACCTATGTCTTATTGATGCCTGGGCTAATAGCGACGCCTTAAAGGCGAGCAGGAAGCAGTCCAGATCCTCACATCACTGTTTACTTGAACCATTCAAATCGAGCTATTTAATGATTATAATTGGCCATCCACGTGCATTTTATAAAAGACGAGAACCTTCAAATTGAAAAAAAAAATGAAAACAATAATTCTAAGGCAAATTCTATTTAGACTCATGGAATTGCTGAGTTGCCCCCCCCCCTTTTCTTCAAAACTTCTGATGACGAAAGTACCATTTTCGTGTGTTTATTTTTTTTCAAAACGGCAGGTTACCTCGCAGTGCGACTGCGAGGTTATCTCATGTACCACGCAGGAGCACTGCGTGGTACATGAAGTAACCTCGTAGTGGCACTGCGATGTTCCTACATGTACCACGCAGTGCCCCTGCGTAGTACATGAGATAACCTCGTAGTCACACTGCGAGGGAGGACAATTTTTTTTTTTTTAAAAAAGGGGCTATTCAAAAAAACGGGGATTTTACGTTTTTTTGGATCTTGGGGGGCAACTCAGCAATTTGGTGTGTTTGAATAGAATTTGCCTAATTCTAAAACGTGAATTCTAATCTATTAAATAATAGTAAAGCAGAAGAATTTCAAGCTCTCTCCTTGATTCTCTCAATTCTCTCAATTCCCCTTAATTCTCTCAATTCTCTCAATTCCCCTTAATTCTCTCATTTATCTCAATTCTCCTTAAATCTTGAAAGATACTTTTATTAAATCAAAATAATCTATTAAATAATAGTAAAGGAGAAGAATTTTAAGCTCTCTCCTTAATTCTCTATCTTATCTCTTCTCTCCTTAAAAGTTTATAGATATTTCATATTGATTTTTTTTATTTCATTTATCTATTTCTATTTATATATAATAGAAATACTTCAAAATGAAGCTTTTGAAATGTCCCTATCACCCTTTGAATTTACACAAGGAAATGGCTGTATTTTTGTCAAATAAACTTTCCACGATTTTATGCACTTAAACTAGAACACGGTGATGTACCCGCTACCATTCCCACTATTTCTCTTCTCCTTCTTCAGCCTGTAACCACAAACCCCAAAATAAGCCAGAACCCCAAAATAAGCCAAAATAGTCCATCCTTGGACTAGGAAGAAAGCGCAGTCCATCCCTCTCTTCCATCTCCGCCTCAGTCGGCATCTTTACCTGATCCCTCTCCATCTCCACCTCAATCGATATCTTTACCCTGTAACTTTTCCGCATCTGAATTCCCAAAACCTAATTTTTTTGTCCCACGATTTTTTCGTCCTTTCACCTTTTGGTTTTGGGTCGGTGAAAAAAAGAGATGAAAAATTGGCTCTACTGTTTGAAGATGGAATAAATTATTTTGCGTTTTGGGATTCCAGTGCGGCTTGACTTAGAGCGTGATACTAGACGATTCGAGTAAGGCTTCTTTTCCCTTTTTCACTTAATTTTCGATATTAAAACAGCAGTTGTTAATTGAAGTAATTACGATATTATTACAAATTTCTTTAAATGCCGATTTCACGTCCTACAATTTTTTCGTCCTTTCCCCGTTTAGTTTTGGCTCGATGAAGAAAAAAACTAAAAAATTAGCTCTGTTGTTTGAAGTGGAATCAATCCGTTTACGTTTTTAGATTCCAGCGCAGCTGGCCTTAGAGCATGATAATAGATATCCAAGTAAAGCTTCTTTTCTATTTTCCACTTAATTTTGGATATTAAAACTGCAGTCAGTAATTGAAGTAATTGCGATATTATTACGAATTTCGCTAAATGTTGATTTCATATCTTACTGTCATTCACGAACAAGTTTACTTATGTCATAAAAATTTGAACTCCTTTTTCTTCATAGAATTTCTCCTATTTCTTTTTTAACCATGGACCCACAGAGAAGAACAAAAGGTGAAAATTTGATATTTAAGTAGAGTATAATGATTGTAATCCGCGATCAGGTTTTAGATATGATGAAAGTCTGATGCTGATGACTAGCTTTTTCATGTACATATGATTAGTCCTTTAGTTAAATCAATACTGGAGAGGTGATCTGTACAGATCCATTTTGGTTTTAATTTTTAGGTTTTGAACTCATTTATTTTAATACCCAAATTCTCACTTTCCTTACATTACATAAGAGGCGGATGACAGCCGGATATGCACGGAGAGACTTATTAGACTGAGGTACTGCTATTTTTTTGCCATATTTTTCCTTATCTTCATTGCCATTGCTGTTCATTCATCAGCTCCAAAACTAATGCTTTTAGATTCAAAAATATTTTACAATTGAAACGAATTAATAATTTAGGTTTCTCCTTCTTCATTTGATTTTGAATAGACTTTTTTTAAAACTTATTTGCGTTTGTAGATACACTAAATGTCCAAATATAGAAGTTTTATATGTGTATAAGCATATTATGATTTACCTGTTGACTGCTATGAAATTATTTTGTATACTTTTAGCATGACTGACATAACAAGTTTAATTCAGGATTGATGCAGTCTTATTGAGGATTTTTACTTTAATACTTATCAATATGTACACTCCCAACGTTGTTGAGGACCTGCTAACCTACTACACATGCTATATAAAAAGCAAAAATTATGAATTCTCCTGTACTATCGATGAATCAAACCTTCATGTACACAAAATCATGAAGTTATTTATTTTGGCTGCCAATAGTGCATCAATATTTGGTTCCTTGCTGTATCAAATTATGTCTTTGTGGTCCCAATATATTTAATACTTCAAATGTAGACATTATGCGGAGCATGATAAGGCACATCTTCAAAAAATTACATTACATTCAAATGCATACATGTTATATATAGTATAAGAGTTTTATAAAAATATAACTGTTTACAGTATTAAATTATGGTTTGGTTTGTTTGTTATATTCAAACATTGCTGAATATATACACATAATATCAAAAAAAAAAAAAAAACAAATAAGCACACTATTTACACGATTTGGATAGTAGCGCAGATACATGTACACGTCTTTCTCGACATTGAAGAAGCCAAGAGCTTACATCAGATGCATGAAATCTGTTCCAGGTCTTTCTAACAAGTAACTAGAATTTTCTAAATTAAATATTTTCTAACATATTCCCCTTTTTTAATCGACTGGGAAAAGGGGTTCTTTGATCTCAATGTTGCAGTTAAATTCATTTTGCTAAATTTGTATTACACTCTTTCTAAGATGAAACTTGATTTTTCTTTACAAGGTAATTTAAATACAGATTTCCATGTTTCATTTGACTGGGAAAAGAGATTTTTTGATCTTAAAATTGCGGACCACAGTTGATACGTCTATTTTGCTAAGCATTGTTAACACACATTTGAAGTTGGAATTTGATTCTTTTTTTTTTTTTTTTTGCATGGTAATCTACTTTAATACTTATTTTCTTATTTTGTTTACTTATTCAACTTAAGAAGCACATTGTTATGATGGAGGACATTGACGTGGAAAAGCCACCTTAAAAAGAATAAGCTTCCAGTTATGATGGATTTACGTTAGTTACTGATACAAATCTTCTATGTGTTTAGGGGGCCACACTTAACAGAAATATATGACTGTTGCTTCATAGTCCATATTGTTTTAGGTAAGATTTAATTTATTATTATTTGTTTAAATTGCACATAACGACGGCTTATTACTAAATGACAGTAACCATGAGAATAATAACAATTATTGCACTTATGACACATCACCTTATATGATACATTCCAATTCATATTTGATAGCAATATCTTATGTATTACAATGAGTACACCTTCAGATGCAAGTATATTTTCTCCTAAACTGATTTTACATGTTCATGCAACAAGAAAACTGATCATGTTAATTTTGATCTACTCAATTTCAAAGTATTAATTGTTAATTACATCTAGCTTCTTCTTTGATTATTTTATCATGTGAGAGTATGCTTGCTTTAACAAAATTGAAATTTTGGGTTCTCGGTTTTGAAACACTTGCTTTGAATAGAAGGTTTTCGAAATGAAGATTGAATTTTTGTGCATTTGTTGAATTACCACCACTATTAAATTAGCGGATTTGACAATGTTGTCTACTTTTTAAGGTTTAACAGATAATTACGTTCATAAATTGTTATTTGGATCATGACATTCCATGGACCTAATTGATATGGATATGAGTGGGAATAGTCGGATTAGGAAGAAACAGAGAAGAAGCTAGCATGAAGAAGAGTTATAAGAAGAAGGAGACTAAGAAATTTCAGCAATAATTTTCTATATCTTTCCTCCTGCATTCCTTTCATATTTATAGTATCATTCCTAACAACTTTCTTTCTATGTGGCATTATAGATGCCTTTTCTATGCAACAACTTGCACAAACAAAAAGCAATAACATAAAGGAAATAACATAACAGAAAGGAAATAACATAACAGAAAGGTAATAACAATTAGTATGAGGAATACGCCTCTGCACAATGCTGCTCCGTATCAGCATGCCTCCATTGTCTACATATGAATAGTTTGCAACTGATTTGTTTCACAAATAGAAATTATTTTCATATTATATTAAATTAATTGTTTGCGCAAATAGGCTATCAACCAAGAAAGTATGCTGAGTTTAAAATTATAACCACAGTAATAATGATTTGTATGCCTTGCCTCCTCTTCTTATGGATCAATCCAATTGTGGATGTATTAGAAAAGTGCAACCATAAATGATGGATAATCTTAGTGCATTGCACAATTCAATCTTTAAGAAAGCCTACTAAATATTTGAAATTTACATCTTCATGTGCTGATGACTCAAATGGTAAAATATTGTTTGATTTGTTGAAATTGTATTTTAAACAATATAATACTCTATAATTCAACCTGCAAATTTAACAATTAATATTTGTGTTCTTTATTTTTTTCATTCGGCTGAGTGCTTGATATTTGGAAACATCAGATATATTCTTTACTAATGAATCATAATGTGTAACAATCAAATATAAGTATTTGTGGTAATATGTCTGCACTGCCATTGGAATGTCCAACTTTAGATGGCAAGTATCAAAAATAAAATATATTAATCAATAATTTATTTCACCATTCTATATGTGCTATCCTTGGAATTATAACCTTATTACAATGACATTTAATGTGCTTGCTCATCATAAATAGCTTTATGCTTACGTCTTCATTAGTTCATTAGGTTAACTTTATATATGATAGCAACAATTGTTTGCAGCTTCCAATTATGCTTAACAATATCAATATTGTTTCAAATTGCTATTAGAAAATGATATAGCATATCTATAGATTCGTAGTAAAAAAATTACGCGATACATTTACCCATTCTATGATATTGGTAATATTATGCTCATGTATATAGATGGCTACATAATTGGTTAACCACTTTTATCTCAGCTAAACCTAGGGATGAGCAGGAAAACCGATTACGAACCGAAACCGAACCGAAACCGCATAAAACCGATAAAAACCGCATCTTAAAAAACCACACTGAAGTAAAACCGCAAAACCGATGAAACCGCACCATTTGTATGGTCCGGGTTCGGTTTTCATCCTTTTTCAAACCGCAAAACCGAAACCGCACCGAATGTTACTTATACGTAAATTTTAACGCTACCTTCTCAAATTTAGCTACAGGCAAATCTGCACGTTCACTACTTGGCAATCATGGAGGCAAAAGAGCAGCAATACATGCTGCAGCACTCTAACTGCACGGCTATATTGACTCAAGTTGCCAAGATTAATCATGACGTGCTAATATGAGTGTCTGATCATAGAAATGATCTACAAAAGAAAAGAAAACTAATATTAAACACCTTGAGAAGCCATCAAGACCTGCCACCAGACAAAGCTCTTATTGTATTAGCTATAGAGGTTAAAAGAGGCGGTATGCTACTACTGAGAAGTATCTAGAACAAGTTCTACATACTGCTTTCGGTCCATCAGAATTATGATTTGGATTACATCCTTTTGCCTTGATGTCATTTATAGTAAGATGGTATTAGGATTGGACCGATTGGTCATTACAGTAAAAGAGTTTTCATTTGCATGTGAAGATCAATATCACACACTGGACAAATAAAAAAGCCACTGCCTCAGCTTTAAAAATTTCATGTGCATCACCATCTAAGGGAACGATTTTTTTTTTTTTGTTAATTAATTGGTTTTGAAACCGAAACCGCACTTTTAAAAACCGAAACCACACTTTTAAAACTGAACTGCACCAATGGTTTTTGGTCCGGTTCTGGTTCCTACTTTTGAAAACCGCACGCTAGCGGTTTCGGGTGCGGTTTTAAGTCAAAACCGCACCAAACCTCACCATGCTCATCCCTAGCTAAACCTATACACACACACACACGTACATACATACATACATAATACAATTTTTAGATATTGTCAAGCTATTTGGATACTGCTATCATTTATTTCTTCATTTCATTTGCTGCACGATCTTTGTTTTACATAGATTAGTTGTACCTAGAATTTTTTATATTAACACTACATTTTTTTATATTATATTGTATATTTTATTTTGATCTAAATTCCAGTTATTGCAATATGTTGCTACTTAAAATTGTTTTTATATGGTATATTTTATAGACGGAGTTTATACTAAGTAATGATTTACTTAAATATTTTTTTTATTACATGACATTAATATTCAGCTAATTTGTTGGATGATATACCCATGGGGCCTGTTATAGTTAAGGTATCTAATTTTGAATGCCCAATTATTAATAGAAAGTTTATATATAGCTTTGCACTGTTGCTTGAAAATATCATCAATTTGTTTATTTTCTCATTTCCTATAATCAATCAGCGACTGATTTCTTTAACTGTTGGTTTATTCTCTTCTCACGTTATATGTTCTTGAGGCAAAACCATGCAACAAACAATTATAGATATTGATGAAAAGTAAGTTTTTTATATTGGTCAATAAGCTTTAAAACAAATGTGTTTTTCAATATATTCTATAACTTTTTATAATAAACAAAAACAAACCCTTGGATGTAATGTATAGGCGAGTTTACCAGGTATGTTTATTTATCAATTACATTTAAATCATCTAGGAAAGATCTGGTTTTAAGTTCAGTAGAGGGGAAGACATCTTCTTTCTGACTGAATGGTTAGATACATTTATTTTATTAAGTTTGATATAATTATCTTCTTTGTACTTATATTTATAGTGCTATTATTGGGAAAACCAACGCATACCTAAAAGGCTAGAACATTATATGAGAAGAGGCATTTTTCCAGGAAAATTGCAAAAACGATGTGCTTTTGTTGTTAGCCTTTGAAAAATTGCGAAGCTGAAGATATCCTACTTTGAGTTACATTTGGTTGTTTTTTTTAAAGCCAATCACTCTGATTAGAGGTTTATTATGTATACTAGGAATCTTACTACATATAAACTTGATGTGTCCCAAATCACGGAGGAATTTATTTGGCAGTAACTATATTAGTTTCATGTTTCTATGTGTTATCTGCTGTTTTTTTTTTTTCTGTATGTGTTTAAAATGATGATGTTAGTTTTCAATTTATATTTTCAAAAGTAGATCAATAGGGACTATAATCATTTGTCTTTCTGAATTTTTGTGTTGTATGTGTGTATGTACATATTTCAAATGTTAAGCTTTTTCATTAAAATTGAGCTATACATATTTGTCATCACAAGTTTATTTTCTAAAGGATATCGGTAAGGACTGTCAGCATCGTAGGGCAAGGACAAAGGCACTAAGCTGCAGGTGTGACTATGTTTAGGTATTTACAATGTTGGCTCTGCAATGTAAACATACGTGTAATCAATAAATATTGATACAAAAATAAATCAAGCATGGGCATGAGAAATAAGTTTGTCTTCACAATGATGCATTGTAAAGCGTAATCTGTTTGGAATAAAACATGTAGGACAATATTTTGGATGAAATGATTAGAGTAAACAGAAATCATTTTTAAGTTAACAAATGTGATTATTTCTCTAAAAGGTCAAAATTGTTTACATCTGTTATTTGTTGTCCTTTGAAATCTGTTTCGACTAGAAGTTCAATAGTAAATAATTTATTGCAAAATAAACTTAAATGTACAAATTAATTAGAGATATAACGATAACTTTTCAAGAAAACGTACAAAGTTAACTGATAATAAAATATATAGCTACAGCCCATATGTGAAACACAGATTAACACGTGTGTGTGTGTGCATATTTGAAATTATGTATACAACTACTATACTAACAAAAATGGCAAAAAAAAAATTTTTATTCAATTACGATGTAAATCGCATAAAGCAACAATAAAAAATTTAATTTTTTATTCGTTTATCATTTAACTTAAAATTCATGTATTTAAGATGGAAAAATATATCTATCATGCATTGCATTATAAAATTCTACATTTAACTTAAAATACCTATATTTTGGCCTTCTCCCTATTTTCCACTATTTAAAATTACCATATGATTATTTACAAAACTCGCTTCACTTTTATGATTTACGTTTCAGTCCAGATGTTTTAAGTTAATTATGTAGTCTTAGGTTTTAAATAATAAAATAATTGTGATTACATGATATGCATAAGTTCGGTCACTAAATTGCAAAGATGCGTCATACCCATATCAATAAAATATAATAAATCGCATTTTCATTAAATAAACCACACAAGTCGAACAACATATTTAAATTTTGTAAAATACACTCTTTAAATTTTGAAATACATATATTTTTGCTTTCTCAATTCTATGAAACACTATTACTTTTATTTTCAGTCGATATGTAAATAATTGCAGTAAAAACATAAAATATTCTCCCTTTTGAAAAAAAATATTTACATTTTAGCAAAGAAAATTTAAAAAATAAATTGTTTATAGAAAAGTGAGATTAGTACAAATTTAATTTTTGAGATAAAACAAAAATTAATAATAAAAATAACAAAAAGTAGCAACAAATTTGTCATGCATTACAAAATTATGTTTTTTGTAGCAAAATCCTTAATTTTAAAATTCTTACAACCTCTTATCGAACTATCTCACTTCTCTTTTAATATTTTATATTTAACTTTATATATTATAGTTAATCAAGAATCTTAAAACTATAATTAAACTTAATAAACTATTAGTTGTTGACGTGTCAAATAAATAATAAAATATGAAAATTTCAATATGTGCACAAAATTCATATTAACAAATAAGGATATGAAATTCATTTGGATATACAAATACATCAGTCATGTAACATAATTGTATACGTAAGCAATGATTGCAAATTTAATTTATGATTTATCTATATCGATACATTGATTCATTACACTGTAAAATTTTATTTTAACTAAAGTGCCTACATTTCGAAATTTCTACGGTTACTTACAAAACTCACCTCAATGTAACCTAATTTTGTATGTTTACATCAACATAATTTTAATTAACGTTGTAATCCTGGAGTTAATTTATCTGAATAAATATAATTAATAAATATTCATTGATTCACCTAATTAATCATTGAATGTGACAACTTCAATTTGTGTATCACATTCATATTAGAAAAAGTTAAATAGATAAATATAAAGATATATAACTCAGATATCATGTAATATACATGAATAACACTAATAAAACATATTTATTATTCATTTGTGTTAATAAATTTATCTACATTGTAGAGTTCTATTTTTAACTTTAAATATTCATACTTTGACATTTCTATAGTTATGTAGAAATTCCTAATTTTTCATGTTTAGATCCATGTATTTAAATTGCTTACGAGATCTCAAATTTAAATTATTTTAGTAATCTATATATCAGTCGTATACATATACATACACAAACTATAAAAAAACAAAAACAAAATTGTGTTCAACTATATATCACATATGTATATTTATATACATAAACAATAATAACAAAATTAATTTGTAAACTAACTATAATCAATTATGTACATAAACGAAAAATTACCATACACATTATTAAAAAAAAAACATCCATTTTAACTTCAAATAACTCCACGTTAAAATCTCTTTAATCTTTGTACAAAATACTTCTCAATTTATACATTTTATTTACTCTTAAGTCAATATATTTTAACTAATTGCATAACTTCAAATTTAGCAGATATAAAAGAATTAAGTTAAATAATATTTATTAATTCATCTAAAATAATTATATGTCAATTTTAACAAGAATACTTACTCAACCTTGACAAAAAAAGAATACTTGCTGATGGTATTGAAAACGATAAAATTATCATTTTACTTCAAAGAAATATAAGTTACATAATACATACCATATATAGTCAACAACAATAATAATTTATATTATATTTATTTGGTCGAATTCATCGTATGTTACATAATAAAGTTACAGCTTTAACATTAAAATTCTAAAACTACATTTTGTATTACTATCGTGTGCAACGCACGGGTTACACACTTAGTTCTCCCTATGGATCAGGTCACACCATCCCCTTTTTCCTTCTTCATCAATCTTGAACATAGATCAAACAGTTATCCCCAAATTTTAGTAACCTAATACCTTTCAGATGTTTAAATTGCAATGGTCTCCAAGGAAGAAAATCGTAGAAAAAGACGCTTACAAGTCCGATTCAGTTCATCTATCGACAACGTGAAGGAACCCTACCATCTCTATCGATTATTAGGTATTTTACTCATTCCATCTCTATCGTTATTGGTATTTTGTATGACGCGGAATCATAGAAGAAATCGTTAATAACATTAGACAGTTTAATTTTTGGGCAAGTAAATGAAATTAGAAAATGTTTAATTTGAGAAACCATGGTGGAAGAAAAACGTTATTTGAGCAACATGATAATAATGTCCTCATGGTTTTAAATTTCCAATTTCACGTTTAAGTTTTCTATATCAAACATATTCATAGGAAATAAATTATCATATCCTATCTTGTTAGAGCTTGAAGCTTGTCAAATCTGATTCACTCAAAAATGAATCCCACTATAGACACGAACTAGACTATGTCATCAAATGCAACTTATTTAATTCTGGCATAAACTGATCATTTGACATATGAAAGATAAAATAGAAAGGACTTAAGTAGTTTGCCTGGAGAAACAAAGCACTGGCGTTGTAATTGGGATCATGAGCTTCGACCTAATCAAGTTAACATGCAAAAGCCATACCTATACATAGTTAATTCACTCTACGCACTGTCAAATACCTATATAATTTATCTATTTCCTGCCAGGATATGTCAATATTGGTTGACATAAAAATGAAACAAATAGCTGATGGTTTTATTTCTCAAAGCTGACGTGTACAAGTAGCAATTTTGGACATTCTCTTATATTGCAGTTGTACTACTTACCACTAGTTTTAGCCACTGTTATTACGTCGACGACTAGTAGACGACAAGTCGACCAGTCGGTCGATCAAGTTCGACGATAGTCGACTTATTCAATTCGACGACATCGAGACTTAGGGTTCGATTTAGGCTTCGATTTAGGGTTCGAACTTAGATTTAGGGTTCGAACTCAAATCGAGACTAATATACATACCTGGTTTTGGTTGAGAAGAGGGGATTCTGGTCGTCGACTTCATGCGTGATTATTTTTGGCAGCGGAAAGCGAATTGCTTTTTTCCTCTTTCGTTTTTTTTAACCTTACGTTGCGATGAGTTTTTTGCGGCTACTGGCTAGGGTTTAGTGGAATTATAGGCTGGGCTGTTTTAGGTTGGGCTGGGTCATTTTTATATTGGGCAAATTAACTTTTATTCTATTTATTTTATGCTTGGACTGAGTTGGGCCTATTTCAATTGAATAATGATTACTTAATAATTAGAACAATACCCTATTACATTTTTAATATAAATATATGTATATAAAAGACTTATCGACTAGTCACGACTAGTCAGACGACTTGTCGACTAGTCTTCTAGACGGTAGTGGCTCGACTTGGTGTCGTGATAACCTTGGTTTTAGCTTATTCAGGCGAAAGAAAACCACAACTTGTTGACTTCTTATGTCTTTTTGTAGTTTCTTTAATAATAATAATTAATGTGCAGTAAGCCCTTTTTGTTCTAAAATTTTCCCTGTTTCGTCTATGCTTTAAATCCACCATAAGTAAAAAATATATATAAAGAGATGAGAAGATTTTGTCATTCGTTTCTCCTTTGACGTTCGTTTCTCTATTCGAAATCATTCATCTTGCTAAAACAAGTGATTATATGCTCAATTGGCAAATTTAAAAGGTTCAAATGGTAGTTTCTTCCTCAAGCATCACGTCATTCACTATATTGATCCATTTTGCGGCTTTTTCATTATATTTTGTGTATATACAATTATATGCAGACGACCAGCTATATATATATATATATATATGTGTGTGTGTGTGTGTGTGTGTGTGTGTGTGTGTGTATTAATGTCAATATTAATTTGTATTCTTGTGTTGTAAATTATATAACCTAACTTGTTAGTATATTATAGAGTATGTTGAACATTATAAGTATGTCTGTTTTTTCTTCTCATTTATTGTATACATTGCATTATCTTCTCTTCTTCTTTTTGGATACCTTAATGATACTACTCAATTCGACTTGGCTGTAGCTAGACATCTTAAATTTGAAAGTATAGATTATTTGTATATAGGCATGAAAGAGTGAAGTGCAGGTCAGAAAAATAACTGGCACCATATATGAATCATCAAAAGGAATAGCTAGTTCTGAAAAGAAGTTGTTTGATCCACAAGAGGTTTCAAAAACTACTGCTAATGCTAGTATGTTTTCCAGGCAACCTCTTGATTATGGTTTATTTTTGTTACACTTCTAATTATACAACAAAGAAAATAAAATTGAAATGCTATTGGAAATGTAGGCTGCTGAATAATGTGAGTTGGTTGAGGAAAAGTGCAATGTTAAGTATTGTAGTCCAGAGCAAGGATTTGAGAGCTGGAAGGTTAGAAACAGAGCAGGCTGATGAATACATGCAGCACATGTTTAAAGCTTTTCTTGTTTAATGTTATATGGCATGTTCCTTTATACCTGTAGTTATATTACAAAAATCATTTATGCCTTTGTTTTGTAATGTTAACATCCTTTTTCATCAATCCAGACATTGGTTCCAACATAATCCAGCCATATTAGCTTACTCAACACAATTTGCATATGTAGGAGATTGTACATTACTAAATTATAGGAAAAAAGAATAAGTTATAGCAGCCCTTGACCCTTGGAATGGGAAATATAAGGTCGAGGCATGCTTATACAAGATTTTACATAGTTGCAGTATCATCTAATGATCAAGTAAATGGATTACATGTCTAAAACACATGTATGCTTGATTGATGTTTTAATTCATGAATTAACCTGTAGTCTACTTATATTACTTAGATGACATTGATGGTTATAAAAACTAAATACATGTCTAAATTTCTTAACAATGTAAAATTGTTTGTAATGTCTCCTGGTTTATCATGTATAAAACAAACAGTATACTATAAAAATATTAATTATATCCATTATCACTTCAACTAGTAGCATATTAATGGCTAGTGGCATTCTAGTTAATTGTATACAGAGTTACAGTTTGCATTACTAAAGAAACAGTGTATTCCAACGCCAGTTTTTCAACGGCTTCCAACGGCTAAATTAAAGCCATTGGAAACCGATGGAATTATGGCCGTTGGGGGCCGTTAGTAGCCATTGGAAATTTTCGGGTTATCTTCCAGACTAGCCAACCGAGAATCATTTCTCCCCCAAACCCACTGGTTTTTCCCCAGTTTCCCCATTTTCACTCCTCCAGATCCACTGCCAACACTCCCACCGCAATTCCGACCATCTTCGGCGACGTCTAGAAGCTTCTCCAACCCGTCTCCATCCTTGGTGCTCTCCGAATTAGGTAATTTTCCTAAACCTAATTTTAAAGTTTTAATTGATTTCGGGTTTAATTTGAGTTTTGCTTGATCTCTAATTGTTTGTATGTGTTTATTACATCATGTTACACCTTAATTGCTATTATTATCACCATTATAATCAAATTATTAGGAATTTTTAAAAAAAATTAGTTTTATACATTGTGTTTGTTTAGGTAACTTTGGTTAGCGAACGATATGTATGTGATAAAGTTTTCTGGTAATATTATTTATGCAAACACGAAGTATATATTATGTCAAGTGATCGTAGTTTTGGAAAATTTGCGCGAACATGAGTTTTGTGCTTATGCGGAATGAATTGGTGTATAAATGATTTTAATAGTAATTGTCGTAGGTAGAATTCAATAAATTGTAAAAATATATAATTTTATATACATGTAATAAAACAGTAAAATATAAACAAATTGATATTTAAATTTAATATAGACAAATATTTAAACCCTTAGTTATTATTTGGCCCCGCTTGACAAGTGTTGTATATGATCGTTATATGTATATTAGTTTTTTCTACAAAACGGACATCTCTATTCATCTAATACATCATTTGTCTGGTTTGTCCCTGTATTGTACAAGTTACAAACACTATAAAGTCATTATATTTCGTAGATCATATCACTTTAAATAGTTCACATAATTTCGATTGCATTTCCTTTACGTTCCTTGTGTATACGCATGTGTGTACGATACAAAGAACACGGGGAAATGCTGTCGAAATTTTGGAAATCGTTTACAATGATATGATTTACATGAAATATAATTACTATTGTGTTTGTAATGGGAAGTAGGATGACCGACCATCAAAGAATACACATAAGCATCAATGAACCAATAGTTGTTCATTTAAAATAAAGTTTGTAAAAAAATATAAAATTAATTAGTACATGTTTACTAAATCAGTAAACAAAATTTAAACAACATATAAAATTATCGATAATTTTTTTACTTCATCATAGGTTTTAAAAGAGGAAAAATTGTCAATACTTTATTGATCGGTGCTAGATGCATAAAATAAGGGAAATTAGTGGTGCAATAAGTGAACATTTTGAAAATGGGGTAAAATGTTCATCGAAATTATGACAAGTAATATTGGAAACAACACATAAATTCGTTGTCCATGTAGTAGGTGCAAAGTGTTGAACTATTTAATACTGAAATTGGTTAAGATTCATTTGCGCCAATACGGTTTCCTACCCAATTATTTGTTGTGGGATCATCATGGAGAAATTGTAGCCCCTAATAATGAAGAATAGTCGATGAAGGTCAATAGTGTTGAAGTTAGTACGAATCTCATAGAAAATATAGTCGAAGATGCTGCACGATCAATGTTCTCTACCGTTGAAATTGGTAATGACGATATTGACGTCGAAGAGAAACCGAATGTTGAAGATAAAAAATATATGATTTATTGAATAATGCTAAAAAACCCTTTAGGAATGGATGTGAAAGCGACACTCAATTATCAGTAACTGCAGAGTACATTGCAATGAAATCAAAATACAACCTTACAACAGTTGGATTTATGGTTGTTGTTCAAGCTACTAAACGTTATATGCCATCCGATAATTTAATGTGCAAAAATTCTTATGAAGTGAAAAAACTTATGTTATCTTTTGGTTTTTCATATCAGAAAATAGATACATATTTAAAGGGTTGCATGTTGTATTGGAAAGAAAAGATCAATCTTAGAAAATGTAAGTATTGTAATAAAGAAAGATATAAATCAAGGAAAAAGAAGGGAAAAGAAGTTCTGTACAAGCGTATGCATTATTTACCCATCACCCTTAGACTTCAAAAATTATATGCATAATCTGTAATAGCGCATCATATGAGATGGCACGGTGTGAGAATACCTCAAGAAGGTACATTGACACACCCATCGGATGGAAAAGCATGGAAACATTTTGACAAGAAATATCCCGATTTCGTAGCGGATAGCCGCAACATTAGATTAGGTTTATGTACAGATAGCTTCTCACTGTTTTCTCAGTTTGGTTCTAAATATTCGTCTTGATCTATAATAATCACACCTTACAATCTACCATCCTGGATGTGTATGGAAACTCCATATATATTTCTCGCAATTGTCGTCCCTGACCCTGATGATCCAACACAGGGCATTGATGTTTACTTACGACTGTTAATCGAAGGTTGAAAAAAATATGGTATGAAGGAGTTGAAACACAAGACGTATCAAAAAAGTTTTTTTTTTTTGGATGCTTGCTTCTTTGTTATGGACCATTAGTGGTTTTCCTGCATTTACAATGCTTTCGGGTTGGAGTATGGCCGGTTGTTTTGCTTGTCCTTATTGCATGGAAGAAACATGGACATTTTCGTTACCGCATGGGAGGAAAATTTCATGGTTTGATTATCATCGATGTTTTCTTTATATTAATCATCTTTTTAGAAGAGATAAAAAAAATTCACGACTGATAGACATGAACTTGTAAAAGATATTAATCCATATTAACCAACGGTTTGGTCAAGCGAGAATATATTTGAACTTGTAAAAGATCGTTTAAAGATACACGAAACCAGAAAACAAATTCAAATTCAAGGTAAATCGACGATTCATAATTTGTGCAAACAGAGTATATTCTGGGATTGCCTTTTTGGAAAAAATCTATTAATCCATCATAACATTGATGTGATGCATAACGAGAAGAACGTATTTGATAATGTGTTTAATACAGTTCTGAATCTAAAGGGCAAGACTAAGGACGATCTAAAATCCAGACGTGATATAGAGGAAATATGCAATCGTCCTGAGCTTAATATGAAGCCCAATGACAGTAAAAAAAATCCAAAGCATGCTATGAACTAGACAACAACCAAGTTAAAGTACTGTTAAAATGGGTGGAAGAATTATGTTTTCCCGATGGAATTTCCTCTAATCTTCGTAGTGCCAACTATAAAAACGGAAGGCTCAGTGAAATGAAAAGCCATGATTATCATGTAATGATGGAAAATTTGTTACCCATCGCATCCAAAGAATTGTTACATATAAAAATTTGGAAGGTAATAAGAAAACTTAGCTTACTTTACAAGGAGATTTGTTCAGCTATGTTAAAAGTTGACCGTCTACTTAAACTTGAACAAGAAATCCCTCAGTACAAGAAAACACTGATTTTGCAGCGGAAAAATCTGTCGCTAAATCCTCGCTAAAGGCCTGTTAGCGACAGATTTGTAGCAGAACACGGTTGTCGCTAAAAAAACGCATCGGTATTTTAGGTACAATTTTACGATGGAAATTAACTTCGATTCTTCGTCAATTCACCGTCGTTTTCTAATATATTATCATTTCATTTTAAAATATTTCACCTACGTTTTACCGACGAATATATAAAACATAATCAGTAAATATTTTTCCGTCGCTAAATGCACGCTATTTAGCGAGAGATACCGACGGAAATATATAACAAACATTTTACATTCTAGTTATCCGTCAGTAAATCCTAGCTATATAGCGACGGATTACCGACAGAAATATATAACAAAGATTTGCAGCATTTCTAACCATCAATCTAGACATCAAATACATTCATTTCAACAATACTCAACATTCAATACTCATCGTGCAATGAAACATATATACATATATTAACTAGAAAAATTAATGTCACAAAACATTATATAACAATAAAAAATGGTACAATAATTGATAAAATATTCACATAACACCCAACATTCATAACATTATCCGATACAACTAAAAACTAATGTCACATAAAAAAAAATCTAAACAAAATTATGTTTACATGGTTGATGTATCTATGCATCGTAATGTCTTAAGTAAAAAAAAGGGACCTGCCCATATATATAAAAAAGCTTCTCATACTTGTCCTCCAATTTGCTCCTTGATCTTGGAACTGTAAGTCTGTAACATAACACCAAAATAAGTTTTAGGAATAAAAAGTAGTCAACTATACATAACAAGCACATTTATCATTATAACTGCTAGCTAGCATTGTAACGCCCGGCCCCTAGACCCATGCTAACCAAGAGCAATGCTTAGTATTACTGTCGGAAAGCACGGAGAATGGGACTCGATAGAGCTAAAAGTTGTACTCATTCCCTTGAACGAACACTGACAAGAGAATTTTTAAAATTTCTCAACTTACCATTCGTGCTCAGTATAAGTTCAAAGGAATGGTACAAGAAAATTTTCCAAGTTACATAGTACAAAATATAATAGCATCAAGCGTAGCACAATAATAACAACAGAATACATAATACATGTCATAATAGAGATGTCCAAATACATAGTCCATCATACATAATATCACTTCCCAAAATACATAATAGTGTATATACCATAATACTACACGCTACTGATAGTCTGAAGCTGTATAGTCCAAAATCCCAAAACGTGGAAAATGATAAAAGTGACGCTGCAGTCCACGCAAACCTAACCTGCCAACAATCCTCAGCCTGACCCGATGATTGTTTTAACAAAACAAATCACACGGGTCAGACTATGTCTAGTGTGACTGAAGTAAGTATCTATGAACATCAAATAATTTAACAAAGAAGTAAATGTGCCACATGTATAAGTCAACATGAGGCGTATGAATGTTACAATATATGAACAATTTAGCATAGTCATCGCATTAATATGCCATAATCTCAGGCATCGGTATTGTATGTAAAGCAATACAATACCAAACAATTATCATATGTAAAGCAATATGATAATATATAAAATAGTAAGATTAAAAGGCACGGGTATTGTATGTAATGCAATACAATACCAAGTAATTATCATATGTAAAGCAATATGATAATATAAAAAGTAAAATTAAAAGGAACAAGTATTGTATGTAAAGCAATACAATACCAAAAACAATTATCATATATAAAACAATATGATAATATAATACTGGGTTTCCAAATTAACTTGGGTAATATGCCAACCTTATTCAAATAAATAAAAGGGTAATAAAGAATTATGGGAACTACGGGATAAATATAATATGACTCATAACAGATACCAAATAAACATATGCTAGTATTGTAAAATCACAGTGGTAGAGCTCGAGCGCGCGCGGAGACATCAGCACCGTAACCTACTCATAACGCCATAAAGACACCTGGCGATCAACCCAGGATAACCAAGACGGTCTAAGGCGAAGGCCGTATGCTACCCGTTCACGGCACTACACGTGGCACACCCACGCCTCCATCTGATGTAGTTCATGACTCGCCGATCGAGAATCCCGATCAAACAACAAAATTGTCCAATGTAGCATACCGTTTGACCTTTGGTGGTAGGTGGGCGAAATTTAAAACCACCGTGATTCAGGTAGCGAACCTGAATCAGGTCGACCAAGATGGAGTTTTGGCCCATTGGTACAACAGAGTCTAATCTATCCCAATCCCAAAATTAAATGTATTTTTAAAATATTATTTTGTAAAATCATGCCTTAAAAATTTAGTGTTTATAACACCAAAACACTATATAAAACCAATCATGGCAATATTCAGAAAACTAAGTTTTATAAACCCAGTATATTTTGCAAAAAGCTTAACAACGCATGTCCATAGATGGTTACGCTACCGTTTCGCTCTAATATACAAGTACCCCATAATACTTGTATATCATAGCGAAACATAAGCATTATCTAGCATTTTTAACTTGTTTGGAATTAATACAGTTATTCCACCATTTGATTAGTATATTAACAAAATTTTCGCTTATAAATAGAAAAAAAATTGCTTTCAAAAATTTTAATGGAAAAACAATAAACTTCTAAAAAAGATTTTTTTTTTCTTATTTTTTTTTACCTAGGACTGTGCCTGTGCAACACACTGCTGCACAGTACAGCGCAGCACAGCTGCATTGTAGCAGTGCAACATCCCTGCACTGTTCAAGTGCAGCTATGCTGCACTGTTTCAGTTCAGCTCGGCTGCACTGTAGTAGTGCAGTGCGGCTGCACTATTCAAGTGCAGCGGTGCTGCACTGGAACAGTGCAGCGGAGCTGCACTGCTACAGTGCAGCATAACTGCACTTGAACAGTGCAGCTGTACTGCACTGTACTGTGCAGCAGTGTGCTGCAGAGGCACAGTCCTAGGTAAAAAAAAAAAAAAAAGATTTTTTTTAGAAGTTTATTGTTTTTCCTTTAAAATTTTTGAAAGCAATTTTTTTTCTATTTATAAGCGAAAATTTTGTTAATATACTAATTAAATGGTGGAATAACTGTATTAATTCCAAACAAGTTAAAAATGCTAAATAATGCTTATGTTTCGTTACGATATACAAGTATTATGGGGTACTTGTGTATTAGAGCGAAACGGTAGCATAACCATCTATGGACACGCGTTGTTAAGTTTTTTGCAAAATATACTGGGTTTACAAAACTTAGTTTTATGAATATTGCCATGATTGGTTTTACATAGTGTTTTGGTGTTATAAACACTATGAATTTTTAAGGCATGATTTTACAAAATAATATTTTAAAAATACTTTTAATTTTGGGATTGTGATAGATTAGACACTGTTGTACCAATGGGCCAAAACTCCATCTTGGTCGACCTGATTCAGGTTCGCTACCTGAATCACGGTGGTTTTAAATTTCGCCCACCTACCACCAAAGGTCAAACGGTCTGCTACATTGGACAATTTTGTTGTTTGATCGGGATTTCCGATCGGCGGGTCATGGACTATATCAGATGGAGGCGTGGGTGTGCCACGTGTAGTGCCGTGAACGGGTAGCATACGATCTTCGCCTTAGACCGTCTTGGTTATCCTGAGTTGATCGCCAGGTGTTGTTATGTCGTTATGAGTAGGTTACGGTGCTGATGTCTCCACGCGCGCTCGAGCTCTACCACTGTGATTTTACAATACTAGCATCTGTTTATTTGGTATCTGTTATGAGTCATATTATATTTATCCCGTAGTTCTCATAATAATTCTTTATTACCCTCTTATTTATTTGAATAAGGTTGGCATATTACCCAAGTTAATTTGGAAACCCAGTATTATATTATCATATTGTTTTATATATGATAATTGTTTTTGGTATTGTATTGCTTTACATACAATACCTGTGCCTTTTAATCTTACTTTTTATATTATCATATTGCTTTACATATGATAATTGCTTGGTATTGTATTTCTTTACATACAATACCCGTGCATTTTAATCTTAGTCTTTTATATATTATCATATTGCTTTACATATGATAATTGTTTGGTATTGTGTTGCTTTACATACAATACCGATGTTTGAGATTATGGCATATTAATGCGATGACTATGTTAAAATGTTCATATATTGTAACATTCACACGCCTCATGTTGACTTATACATGTGGCACCTTTACTTCTTTGTTAAATTATTTGATGTCCATAGATACTTCACTCACACTAGACATAGTCTGACCCGTGTGATTTGTTTTGTTAAAACAACCCTCGGGTCAGGCTGAGGATTGTTGGCAGGTTAGGTTTGCGTGAACTGCAGCGTCATTTTTATCCTTTTCCACGTTTTGTGGTTTTGGACTATGCAGCTTCAGACTATCAGTAGCGTGTAGTATTATGGTATATACACTATTATGTATTTTGGGAAGTGATATTATGTATGATGGACTATGTATTTGGACATCTCTATTATGACATGTATTATGTATTCTGCTGTTATTATTGTGCTACGCTTGATGCTATTATATTTTGTACTATGTAACTTGGGAAATTTTCTTGTACCATTCCTTTGAACTTATACTGAGCACGAATGGTAAGTTGAGACATTTTAAAAATTCCTGTGTCAGTGTTCGTTCAAGGGAATGAGTACAACTTTTAGCCCTATCGAGTCCCATTCTCCGTCCTTTCCGACAGTAATACTTAGTATTGCTCTTGGTTAGCATGGGTCTAGGGGCCGGGCGTTACATTGTTGGTATCAGAGCCCAAGTTTGACATAGTACAAAGTATATTTAGAACATGGGTTAGCACAAGACAGTAGAAACATCATACATGTCTGTTTATTTTACAGTATCACTCCCATCATATAATAATAGTTGTACATACCTGAACCGAAACCCCAATCTTTTAGCGTTTTAGTGTGAGTATTGTTTTAATTCCAGCTTAATGATATATCTCACTATACGCAGATTAGTGAGAAAGATGGCTGGAAGACCTCCCCGTTTGACGATGGAGCAGTGGTTGGAGTTGATGCGGAACATGCCTCAAGCCGCACCCGCTCCTAATGCTGCTCCTAGAGCTGATTTCGCTCGTATGTGTAAGGACTTTACGAGCCTTGGAGGGAAGCCTTTCCTTGGGAAAGAAGGTGTTGTTGAAGTTCAGGCCTGGCTTAAGACCTGTGAGCGTGTTTTTGGGCATATGGGTGTGATTGACCGTCAAAAGATCGAGATTGCTTCTAGCTTCCTCCAAGGCAATGCCGCTGATTGGTTTGACATTATGAATGCTGAGAGGGGAGAGGAAGAGCTTACATGGGAAAGATTTAGGGAACGATTTGAGTTGAGGTTCGTTCCAGAGGCAGAGAAGGCCATCCTTACTCGTAGATTTATTGAGCTTAAGCAGAGGGATATGTCAGTTCAGGAGTACGTCAATACCTTCAATTCCCTCTCTAAGTATGGTGCAGACTTGATCAACACCCAGTTCAAAAAGAATCAGAAATTTGTAGATGGTCTTCGTAGGAAGCTGAGGGAATAGCTCTTGACTCAGCTTCGTTCTACTTTTGATGAGATTGTTGATCTGGCTTTGAGGTACAAGGACCTGTATCGTGAAAGAGATGATGATGCACCTAAGAGGAAAGCTCCATTTTTCCCTAAGAAGAAGCAAAATTCCCAAAAGAAGCAAAAGAAGGGTCAAGCTTCAGGCTCACAAAAGCAAGCTAAAGGTGGAGTAGAGTGCTATAAGTGTGGAGCAAAGGGGCATTTTGCTAATGTCTGTCCTCAAAGGGAGTGCTATGAGTGTCACCAGATTGGTCATCTAAGAAACGAGTGTCCGCAATTCTCAAAGAAAAAGCAAGCAGCTAAGCTTCATGTCATGGAGGGAGATCCGGGTCCAAGCCAAAAGAAAGGAAAACAAGTAATGGAAGGTACAATCCCATTTAGAGATACTTTTATTTGCATACTTTTTGACACCGGTGCATCACACTCATTTATATCTAAAGGTTTAGTTGATAGATATGCTTTGGATGTAGTTTATCTTGTCACATCTCTAAGGGTTGCGAATCCCATTGGCGGGTCCACAACGCTTGGAATGTTGTGCAAGAACCTTGAGCTATTCTTAGGAGGACTTCCTTTCTCATGTGACTTGCATGTATTTGAGTGTCTTGGCTTTGATATTATTTTGGGGATGGGTTGGTTGGAACGATATGAGGCTCATCTTTCTTGCTTAGACAGAGTTGTTACTTTGAAACACCCCTCTTTCAAAGAGCTTGGTCATATAACACTTGATATGCAAGGCCCTAATGCTCATGGTTCTCTCTATTCCATTGAGTCGCGAGAAGATGATGAGATAGCTAGAGTTCCTGTTGTCAGGGATTTTGGTGATGTGTTTGAGCCTGTTACAGGCTTGCCGCCTAAGAGGGCTGTGGAGTTTCGCATAGATCTTATCCCTGGAGCCCAACCAGTCAGTAGACCTCCTAATCGTATGCCTCGTGTTGAGATGGAGGAGCTTCGGAAGTAGTTGACTAAGTTGGAAGGGAAGCAGTTCATCCGATCGAGTAGCTCTCCTTGGGGAGCCGCTGCAGTCTTTGTAAAGAAGGCTGACGGCTCTCTCCACTTATGCATTGATTATAGGAAGCTTAATTAACTGACCGTAAAGAATAAGTATCCATTCCCTCGTATTGATGATCTTTTTGACCAGTTAAGTGGAGCAAAAGTCTTTTCCCAGCTTGACTTAGCCACTGGATTCCATCAGTTGCGAGTAGCGGAAGACAGCATCCCTCTCACTGCTTTTCGCACTCGATATGGCTCTTATGAATGGTTGGTAATGCCGTTTGGGCTTACGAATGCTCCTGCGTACTTTGTAGACCTGATGAATAGAGTGTTCAGAAGCTATCTTGATAGATTCGTTTTGGTCTTCATTGATGATATATTAACATATTCCAAGTCTGAGCAAGAGCATGAAGGTCATTTGAGAATTGTTTTGGAGACTTTGAGGGAATAAGCTGAAAGCAAAGTTTTCCAAATGCCACTTTTGGCAGAAGGAGGTAAAGTTCTTGGGTCATATTATATCCGAAGCTGGTCTAGCTGTGGATTCTTCTAAGATAGAAGCAATTCAGAATTGGAAAAGGCCCGAGACTGTTACAGAGATTCGAAGCTTCCTCGGTCTAGCAGGGTATTATCGTCGCTTTGTTAAGGATTTTTCAAAGATTGTCACTCCTTTCACAAGGCTAACGAAGAAGGGTGTAAAGTTTGAGTGGACAGATAAGTGTGAAGAAGCTTTCTCTAAGTTGAAGGAGATGCTCACTAATGCACCAGTTTTGGTGATTCCAGAAGGTAATCAAGATCTTGTGGTGTATACTGATGCTTGTGGGTCCGGATTGGGTGCTGTGCTTATGCAGAAAGGACGAGTCGTGGCTTATGCATCTAGACAATTAAGACCCAATGAGGTTAGATATGCTGTTCATGATTTAGAGCTGGCAGCTGTAGTTTTTGCTTTGAAGCTATGGCGACATTATCTTATGGGTGAGAGGTTTGTCCTTTATACTGACCATAAGTCCTTGAAATACCTCTTTACTCAAAAAGAGCTGAATATGCGCCAATAAAGATGGTTGGAGTTTTTGGCAGCATACGATTTTGATATTCAGTATACACCTGGGAAAGGTAATCGTGTAGCAGATGCTCTTAGCCGTAAGCACCAGGCAGTTGTATCGATGATGATAGCTGAATGGCAAGACTTGGAGGTGTTGGCTTCAAGTGGAATCTATTGTAATATGCCAACTCATAGCTCTGGAAGGATATTGGCCAATATGGTTATGAGACTGAGCCTAATGGATATGATTTCTCATGCTCAGACGGAAGATCCTACTGCTTTAGAGCGTATTCATCGGCTGAAGAATGAAGATGATGCTGATGATTTGAAAGGATTTGAGTTGGATGCTCAGAGTTTTTTAAGGAAGAAGGGCATGATCTTTGTACCTAATGTTGCAGGTCTTAGGCATGAGGTGATGAGCAATTGCCATAGTTCGCGATATACCATTCACCCAGGTGGCAGTAAGATGTATATAGACTTGAAACGTCTATATTACTGGGAAGGAATGAAGCGCGACATAGGCGAGTATGTGAAGAATTGTATTACCTGCCAATTGGTGAAGTGCGAGCACCAAAAGCCTAGCGGTCTTCTTCAGCCATTGGAGATTCCGATATGGAAATGGGATCAGGTATCCATGGACTTCATTGATGGATTGCCAAGATCAAAGAAAGGGCATGATAGCATATGGGTAGTGGTGGATCGTTTGACTAAATCTGCCCATTTTATCCCAGTCAAGTCAAAAAGAACCGCTCCTTATTTGGCAAAGCTATATGTGTAGGAAGTTGTTCGTCTCCATGGTGTACCCAGTGCTATAGTTTGTGATAGGGATCCACTATTTACTAGTGGATTTTGGAGAAGCTTGCAGTCTGCTTTGGGGACGAAGTTGAATATCAGCTCAGCATATCATCCTCAGTCCGATGGGCAAACTGAGCGGGTTAACAAGATATTGGAGGATTTGTTGCGTTCTTGTATCCTTGATTTTGGCGGTCTTGGGAAGACCACCTATATTTGGTCGAGTTTGCATATAACAATAACTTTCAGTCCAGTATAGGCATGGCTCCTTTTGAAGCATTGTATGGAAGACCCTATAGATCTTCTTCATGCTGGCTTGAGACTGGGGATAGGTTGGTGCTTGGTCCCGACACTGTGCGTGAAGCTTCTAAGAAGGAGGACCTAATTAGAAGAAGGGTGAAAGAAGCGCAGGATAGACAAAAGTCCTATGCAGATCGTCGAAGAAAGGACTTGGAGTTTAGTGTTGGAGATCATGTATTCGTGAAGGTTACTCCTTTAAAAGGAGTAATGAGGTTCAGTAAGACTGGTAATGTAACAACCCGTATTTTTGAATAACATGTTATAACATAAATGGAGGCAGAATTAAACTGTAAAATCTGAATCAAGGGAAACGGGCTGTGCCATTGCGTTCGTCTCGGAAAAAAACGCGAAATAGAGTCCGAGTTTTCGAAAATCGGAGTCCGTATGATCAAGATATGGCCTCGCGAAGTTTCACGAAAAATTCACAAATTAAAGTATACTTAATTAAGTGAAATGGGTTGCGCAGAGAAATATATATATTGATATATATATATATATATAATTGAAAATTAAATAAATAAATATGAAAAAATGTTCAAAACAGCGAATTGGGAGAGGGGAATAACCGAACCGGCTGATTTTTGAGGTCGACCCGAGCCCGTTGGGTCGACTAGGGGTTAATCCAGGGTGTTTGGCTATCAACCCGTGGGCCGATTCGCTTAAATGCAGATTTTGCATTTGAATGGTTCTCATGGTTCATCTTTAATCTAAAGGCCCTAGATGGTTCCTACACTTGACTTCTTCCCCAAGACATGCTTTGATGGCTTGGATTGAATCTAGGGTTAATCCTATGGCTAATACTATCCTAAAACTCTATAAAAAGACCCCTAAGCCTAGCCTAAATCATCATTATTCATTCCTACAACTAAACTATGCCAAAAATTTTCCTCTCATGGCCTCCACTCTCATGCTAAAATTCCTAAGTTTATTTCTACGAGAGATTTTGAGTGCATACAAGTATTTTCAAGCTTGTATGAGTGTTCTTAGTTTGCATTCAAGTCAAGTTGCAACATTTCTATTTCAAAGCAAGAGTTTTTATTGATTTGGCTCAAGGGTTTTCATTTGGAGCTTGCATATTTGGGTTTTTGGTGCTTGCATAAGGGCTTCGTCTCAATCTTTATAATAAATAATTATTTGTGTCTTCATAGCATTGTAAGCCCTTTTCTACTTTCTTTCTTTGAACTCTAAAGTTAAATAAATGATGCAAGTTTGGGGTTGATCATTATATGCAAGTTTGGTTGATCATTATATGCAAGTTTGGTTGGTCATTATATGCAAATTTGGTTGATCATTATATGTAAGTTTGGTTGATCATTATATGCAAGTTTGAATGATCATTATGCAAGTTTGTTTAATCATTATGTATGACACATGTTGCTATATTATGCAAGTTTGGGTTGATCATGTTATCATGTTATGCAAGTTAAACTTGAGGTTTTGGGCATAAAGCTCCAAGCTTTATATTAAAGGTTGCATTTTGGCAACATGAAAGTTATCATATCCCTTATGATAACTTGCATGTGAGGCAAAATGCGAACTTCTAGCAACTTTTACATGTTATTTATCACCATGTATCACTCATATGCTAAGTTTGGTTTTATGAATGCTTTTGAAGCCTAATAATGCAATATGCAAGTATATGAACATATGTACATTTCATATGCCACCATGTTAAACTTGTGGCTTCAACACCTTTATGTCATGGTTATGCCAAGTTCCCTATTTTATCCTTTATGCGTTGTTGCGATTATGTAAACGATGGGATTACGTTGGGGTTGGGTAACATAATGACATGAACATGATTTTTGTAACATGACGTGATATGTTAACTTGTAATTATGTTTTGGAAACATAATGGACATGACACTTAGAAAATATGAGTGTGGCCAACTCGAGGTTGGGTTGAGTTTGTAGCATAAATCTACCCGGACCCGCCCGGCTTAACTAGTGGCTACAAACAATAGGACCCAATGTGAGAAGTTGGTCATGTTGTGCTCAAACCCGAGGTTAGACCTAGTTGTGGTGGAAAGCTACCCGGACCCGCCCGGCTTAACTAGTTACCACAACAAAGTCTAATGTGAGAGGTTAAAGCGCATTAAGTTAATTAATGCCTCCTGATTAGGGTTAAGTCATTGTCCACTTAATACTTAACCAATTTGGGCTTGATGGATTAATCGAGGTTAAGTCAGGAGCCTTGGGTACTCTTAACCGATTTAATCCACGTTTGGATCGGGTTAACCACATTTAACCCGTTAAGAAACCCTAGTTGTGTGGTCCTTTTCAGCAGTAACCTTCTAGATGTATCATAAAACCCTAGGACTAGGCTAGGGTGGGGCACGATTACTGGGCTGATTGTAAGAGACCAAAAGAGACGGCTGAATGATGCCCCGGTTGTTCAGGCGGACCATGGTCGTGCACATCAAGTCCGGAGTTGAACACGGGCACCGGTAGGTTTGGACTGTGCATCATGGTATGGTGTCTGAGGGTTACACCGTAGGGCCAGATACACCCTAGGGTGGACCCTGCACAGTCAACTACATTACATGATTAGGCCGTATGACACCGACACTTGACGAGTTAGGCTTATAAGGAGCCGATCGACTAGACCGTGTAGTTGGACCTTAATTTAGGTCACCTCATGATGGTGGGCCAAGCTTGGGCCAAGGGATCAATTCTTGTTTTTACTTGATATGTTAGAATGCTAGTACACCCGTGGTGCAAAACTTAACCTTGATTATGCGATGACACCTTTATCTGTCTTGTTAGTTAATCATCATGTCAGTATGTTGTTATCCTTATGTTCATCTCAGCTTCTCATGCCAGTTAACTTTACTAGTTCATAGACAGATAGTAGTAGGGCTTACCAGTCTTTTTGACTGACCTGTTTTCTTTCGCCTCTTTTCTTCCGTTTCCCCCCCCCCCCTCAGGTTCTCAGGGTGGGAACATTGGAGCTTAGCTTGGATCTTTACAGCTTGCTTACTGGATTTGCTCATGTACGGTTTTGGACATTGAGCTAGCTATGGTTTATCACTTCATTTTGGGGATAGTACTTTATGTATTTCAGTTTTTCAGTTTATGCTTTTATCTAGACTTTGTTGTTGGAAAATAATGACCAAGTACTTTGTTGTAACATGACTGTAGTTTTGAAATGCTAAGTTTTATCCGCTGTTTTACTACTCTGTTTTACTTATATGTTCTGTCTTGTGATATCTGCATGCATGTTTACCTTGTTTAACGCCCCTACAATGCTAATGTCCTTGCAAGTGTGGCATTGGCGGAGGTGGGGTGTTACATTTGGTATCAGAGCATAAGATTTACAAGATTTGAGCAAAATTGTTTTTGAAACTTACCTTTTGAAAAACTATTTTCAAAACCAATTAAGTATTTTCTAAAGAAAAGTCTAGTATTTTAAAAGGCTATTCCCCAAAAGCCATAGCACTATCCTTCGTTTCTTCGTTCTGAATCTATCTTTTTCTTCGTTTCATTATGGCCGATCTTAACCTTCCCGAGGGAGTGACCATTCCCGGATGGTTCCGGAGGTACTTGGAAGCTAGGGCCAACGATGCGGGCCCGGCGCCTACCCCCACCGTAACTGAAGTTCCTCCTCCTCCTCCTCAGAATCCACAAGCGGATTTCACAAAAGTTTGCAAGGACTTTAAGGCGATGGGTTGCAAGAATTTTGTCGGAACGGAGACTTCTGTGGAGGCAAGAAACTGGTTAAAGGAAACTGAAGACCTCTTTGCTATATTTGAGGTGGAAGACCGTAGGAAAGTTCTGCTGGCGGTATGGCTATTAAAAGGGGAAGCTGCTTATTGGTGGGTAGTCACCACCACTACTAGACCCATTGAGACTTGGGATGACTTTAGAAGAAGGTTTGGACTAAAGTTTCTATCATCGACTGAAGAGAATCTTCAGATGGAGACCTTCCTATCTCTAAAGCAATGGGACATGACAGTTAGGGAATACGTGGATATGTTTAATCAACTTGCTCAGTTCGGCCTAGAAATTGGTAAACACAACTCAGAACAAGGCCCTACACTTTGCTCTAGGATTGAATGAGCCATTGCGCGGTTTGGCCATGTCTCATATACCCATGGGGGCGACTTTCGAGAGTTTGGTGAATATGGCCTTGCTTCAAGAGGAAGATAAGAGTGGCAAGAAGGAGGTCAAGGCAAATGAGTCTCAAGGCGAGAAGGTAGATTCCGGAAAAGGAAGCAAGAACAACAATAGCAAGGACAACAAGTCAAGAGAAAGGAGGAAGTGCAACTTCTGTGGGATTACTGGGCACATAGCCAAAGACTGTAGGAAGAAGAAAAGGAAGTTGGGCGAATGCTTTCATTGTGGAGAGACTGGACATTTCAGTAAGGATTTCCCCAAGAAGCAAGGACAAGGGCAAGGACAAAGTCAGCAAGTAAGACCCTCTGGAGGGCAATTGCAGGCTCTCCTCGCTCTTCCAGCTTTTGATCGAGGTAGAGTTTTTATAGAAATTCATGTTTACATTTCTGATTTTCCTGTTCGCACCTTATTTGATTCTGGCGCATCGCATAGTTTTATCTCTTCTGGTATTGTTGAAAGTTTGCACCTAAGTACTAGCTTAGTTGAGGATCCCGTTTGTGTTTCAAATCCAATTGGGGGTTCCGCCCATCTACCTGTGGTTTGTATGGATTTGAAAATCTCTATCTTGAGCATAGAATTCATGTGTAATGTTTAGGTTCTCGGGTTTATGGGATATGGGTTGATTTTGGAGGTGGATTGGTTGTCCAGCTATGGAGCCATTCTTGACTGTGAGCATAGGGTAGTGAGGCTCATGACTCGCCTCGGTAATCCCCTAGAAATTTCTTGTAACCCTAGAGGTCCCGTCATGTTATGTTATCTTGAATCTCTCGACTCGTCCATCGATGATCTGCAATCTGTAAGGGTGGTCCGAGACTATCCCGATGTCTTTGAAGAAGTTAAGGGATTACCCCCCTAAACGAGAGATAGATTTCCGCATTTATCTAGTCGATAATGGCAAGCCAGTATCATTGCCCGTTAGGCACATGGCCCCTCGAGAAAGAAGGGAGCTCAGTAAGAAAATCAAGGAATTGCTTGAGAAGAGTTTTTATTAGACGAAGCATTTCTGAGTGGGTTGCTCCGGGGGTATTCGCTACTAAGGCGGATGGCTCGCTTCGCCTATGTGTTGATTATCGAGAGTTGAACAAGCTGACAAAGAAGAATAGGCACCCGTTACCGAGGATTGATGATCTCTTTGACCAGCTGGTAGGTGCTTCTGTTTTCTCTCAACTCGATCTAACCACCGGATTCCATCAGTTTAGAGTAGCTGAGGATAGCATTGATAAAACTGCGTTTAGGACTCCAGATGGATTCTTTGTATGGCTTGTCATGCCATTCGGATTGACTAATGCACCCGCCTACTTTGTAGACTTGATGAGTAGGGTGTTCAGGGAGTTCCTCAACAAGTTTGTTGTTGTCTTCGTGGATGATATTCTGATCTTCTCAAAGGATGAAGAAGAGCACGCTAGGCATCTCAAGGAAGTGATGGATACACTTAGAGCGCATCAGTTGAAAGCCAAGTTCTCCAAATGTCATTTCTGGAGAAGGGAAGTTCGGTTTCTTGGACATATAGTTTCCAAGCAAGGCATAGCGGTGGATCCCGCGGAAGTGGTTGTGGTTCAAGACTGGAAGACTCCTAGGAATGCAACCGAAGTAAGAAGCTTTCTCGGTTTGGCGGGCTACTATAGGAAGTTCATCAGGGACTTCGCTAAGATCTCGGCCCCTCTTACTAAGTTGACGAAGAAGAATTTAGTCTTTGCATGGGACTTGGAGTGTGAGCTTGTTTTTCAAAGGCTCAAGAGAGCCCTTACCTCGGCTCTAGTTTGGCAATGTGGATTGGCACTGTTTTCAAGAGATAGTTTTCTGCGTGGGATACAGTATAATATGTAAACGAGATCCAAGATTCACTAACGAATCTTGGAAAGCTTGCACGAAACCATGAGCACGCAGTTATGTTTAAGCCAAGTATTTTAGGCAAAGAATAAATGGAAGTGGAACGAGAGGCAACGGTGAAATGAGTTCTAACTCATATTTTGGGAACAAGAATTAAGAACTACGGAATTGCGAAGTTAAAAGACGGTCAGGGCACGATGGGATTAAGCACAAGAAAATGCGGCTTAGAAGATCGAAGACTAGATACGCGCATTTAATCTCTTTCTAAGAGTATATCCTTGATCCCTATTGTTCCGTAGAGCTTACTCGCATGCTATCTTTTAAGTATATCCTCTCGGTCCTATCCTCAATTTTAGATCTGTTGCAAACCCCCTAAGGAGTATGACTAGCCTATTTGTGATATATGGTTGGGGTGAAGAAGTTCGTCACCAAACTATTTGGGCTTTATGGGATATGGGTAATAATTGATAGACTTACGAAGAGAACCCATTTTCCGGTGAAAAGCAAGAGGACCGTATCATGGCTAGCATCTGTTTATCTTCGAGAGATAGTATGGTTGCATGGAGTTTCTTCTAGCATAGTTAGCGATCGTGACCCAATTTTCACTAGCCAGTTCTGGAATAGTTTGCAAGAAGCGATGGGTACGCGATTGAATTTGAGTACAGCCTATCACCCCCAGACGGATGGCCAAACCGAAAGGGTGAATAGAGTGCTAGAAGATCTCTTGAGGCTTTGTGTTCTCGACTTCGGTGGTACTTGGGAAGACCACCTTCCTCTTGTAGAGTTTGCTTATAATAATAGCTATCAAGCCAGCATAGGGATGTCACCATTTGAAGCTTTATATGGGAGGCCATGTAGGTCACCATCTTGTTGGTGGGAGACAACAGATAGACTTATACTTGGGCCCGATATGATACGGGACACATCCGAGAAAGTTGAATTAGTGAGAAGAAAGATGAAAGCGGCCCAAGACAGACAGAAATCCTATGCTGACAGAGGAAGGGCAGATTTGGAAATCGAAGTGGGAGACATGGTTTTCGTGAAGGTTTCTCCTTTACGTAATGTGGTTCGTTTTGGAGCAGTTGGGAAGCTGGCACCAAGGTTCGTAGGACCCTTCCCTATCATAGAGAGAATTGGAAAGATGGCCTATAAGGTGGGATTGCCCGAGAAGCTAGCCGGAGTGCATAATGTCTTTCATGTCTCGCATCTCCGAAAGTGCCTACATGAGTCCGCTGAGGTGGTTGAACCAAGCATTCTTAAATACACTGAGGTAGAGAAAGAAGCATCCTTGAGAAGAGCTCCGATTCGTATCTTGGGAACAGAGATCAAGAAGCTAAGGAATCGAAAGGTCAAGTTGGTGAAAATTCAGTGGGGTGAAGCCGACGAAGATGCAACTTGGGAAACCGAGGAGAAGATGCGTGGGCTTTATCCATTTCCTTTTGAGGGTACATTCTCGATCTCTATTCCTAATTAGCATATCTTTCTTTTTGCTATCCGTGTTTATCCTGTTTGTCTAATTATCTCGTTAATCATGTTATGAGGACCCTAGGTAGAAACCCTTTGGATGAAACATGTATTTGAAACATGTTATGCTTGATGGTTGCAAGTGGTTGCAAGTGTTTGCACGTGGATACTCGTGGATGCATGATACACATTAGGCACTAAGATCGGCTCACACACTTTCATACCGCATATGCATGAGTGTTTATGCTTATTCATGAATGAAACTTGTTATGCTATCACGTGGATGTTGCATATGGATGAATGTTATGTGCACTCATGTAGAGACTATGAGCTATGTTAGGAATTTGCATACATATGGACTCATTTCACTAACATGCTTTGCATTAAGGAGGTTTACTGAATCAGTAACCGCCTGATTTTTGCATTAGATAAGTACATATACACACATCTTTGCATATGATCATACAACATTTAGAATCCTTTAAGGACAATGACTGCACGTGGATGATGTTTTGAGTAGATGGGTGATGGATGGTAGGATACGTTCTTCCTAACTTGGAGATTTCGGGGACGAAATCCTTTAAGGAGGGGAGAATGTAACAACCCGTATTTTTGAATAACATGTTATAACATAAATGGAGGCAGAATTAAACTGTAAAATCTGAATCAAGGGAAACGGGCTGTACCAATGCGTTCGTCTCGGAAAAATACGCGAAATAGAGTCCGAGTTTTCGAAAATCGGAGTCCGTATGACCAAGATATGGCCTCGCGAAGTTTCATGAAAAATTCACAAATTAAAGTATACTTAATTAAGTGAAATGGGTTGCGCAGAGAAATATATATATATTGATATATATATATATATATAATTGAAAATTAAATAAATAAATATGCAAAAATGTTCAAAACAGCGAATTGGGAGAGGGGAATAACCGAACCGGCCGATTTTTGAGGTCGACCCAAGCCCGCTGGGTCGACTAGGGATTAATCCAGGGTGTTTGGCTGTCAACCCGTGGGATGATTCGCTCAAATGCAGATTTTGCATTTGAATGGTTCTCATGGTTCAGCTTTAATCTAAAGGCCCTAGATGGTTCCTACACTTGACTTCTTCCCCAAGACATGCTTTGATGGCTTGGATTGAATTTAGGGTTAATCCTATGGCTAATACTATCCTAAAACTCTATAAAAAGACCCCTAAGCCTAGCCTAAATCATCATTATTCATTCCTACAACTAAACTATGCCAAAATTGTTCCTCTCATGGCCTCCACTCTCATACTAAAATTCCTAAGTTTATTTCTACGAGAGATTTTGAGTGCATACAAGTATTTTCAAGCTTGTATGAGTGTTCTTAGTTTGCATTCAAGTCAAGTTGCAACATTTCTATTTCAAAGCAAGAGTTTTTATTGATTTGGCTCAAGGGTTTTCATTTGGAGCTTGCATATTTGGGTTTTTGGTGATTGCATAAGGGCTTCGTCTCAATCTTTATAATAAATAATTATTTGTGTCTTCATAGCATTGTAAGCCCTTTTCTACTTTCTTTCTTTGAACTCTAAAGTTAAATGAATGATGCAAGTTTGGGGTTGATCATTATATGCAAGTTTGGTTGATCATTATATGCAAGTTTGGTTGGTCATTATATGCAAGTTTGGTTGATCATTATATGTAAGTTTGGTTGATCATTATATGCAAGTTTGGATGATCATTATGCAAGTTGGTTTAATCATTATGTATGACACATGTTGCTATGTTATGCAAGTTTGGGTTGATCATGTTATCATGTTATGCAAGTTAAACTTGAGGTTTTGAGCATAAAGCTCCAAGCTTTATATTAAAGGTTGCATTTTGGAAACATGAAAGTTATCATATCCCTTATGATAACTTGCATGTGAGGCAAAATGCGAACTTCTAGCAACTTCTACATGTTATTTATCACCATGTATCACTCATATGCTAAGTTTGGTTTTATGCATGCTTTTGAAGCCTAATAATGCAATATGCAAGTATATGAACATATGTACATTTCATATGCCACCATGTTAAACTTGTGGCTTCAACACCTTTATGTCATGGTTATGCCAAGTTCCCTATTTTATCCTTTATGCGTTGTTGCGATTATGTAAACGATGGGATTACGTTGGGGTTGGGTAACATAATGACATGAACATGATTTTTGTAACATGACGTGATATGTTAACTTGTAATTATGTTTTGGAAACATAATGGACATGACACTTAGAAAATATGAGTGTGGCCAACTCGAGGTTGGGTTGAGTTTGTAGCATAAATCTACCCGGACCCGCCCGGCTTAACTAGTGGCTACAAACAATAGGACCCAATGTGAGAAGTTGGTCATGTTGTGCTCAAACCCGAGGTTAGACCTAGTTGTGGTGTAAAACTACCCGGACCCGCCCGGCTTAACTAGTAACCACAACAAAGTCTAATGTGAGAGGTTAAAGCGCATTAAGTTAATTAATGCCTCCTGATTAGGGTTAAGTCATGGTCCACTTAATACTTAACCAATTTGGGCTTGATGGATTAATCGAGGTTAAGTCAGGAGCCTTGGGTACTCTTAACCGATTTAATCCACGTTTGGATCGGGTTAACCACATTTAACCCGTTAAGAAACCCTAGTTGCGTGGTCCTTTTCAGCAGTAACCTTCTAGATGTATCATAAGACCCTAGGACTAGGCTAGGGTGGGGCACGATTACTGGGCTGATTGTAAGAGACCAAAAGAGACGGCTGAATGATGCCCCGGTTGTTCAGGCGGACCATGGTCGTGCACATCAAGTCCGGAGTTGAACACGGGCACCGGTAGGTTTGGACTGTGCATCATGGTATGGTGTCTGAGGGTTACACCGTAGGGCCAGATACACCCTAGGGTGGACCCTGCACAGTCAACTACATTACATGATTAGGCCGTATGACACCGACACTTGACGAGTTAGGCTTATAGGGAGCCGATCGACTAGACCGTGTAGTTGGACCTTAATTTAGGTCACCTCATGATGGTGGGCCAAGCTTGGGCCAAGGGATCAATTCTTGTTTTTACTTGACATGTTAGAATGCTAGTACACCCGTGGTGCAAAACTTAACCTTGATTATGCGATGACACCTTTATCTATCTTGTTAGTTAATCATCATGTCAGTATGTTGTTATCCTTATATTCATCTCAGCTTCTCATGCCAGTTAACTTTACTAGTTCATAGACAGATAGTAGTAGGGCTTACCAGTCTTTTTGACTGACCTGTTTTCTTTCGCCTCTTTTCTTCCGTTTCCCCCCCCCCCTCAGGTTCTCAGGGTGGGAACATTGGAGCTTAGCTTGGATCTTTACAGCTTGCTTACTGGATTTGCTCATGTACGGTTTTGGACATTGAGCTAGCTATGGTTTATCACTTCATTTTGGGGATAGTACTTTATGTATTTCAGTTTTTCAGTTTATGCTTTTATCTAGACTTTGTTGTTGGAAAATAATGACCAAGTACTTTGTTGTAATATGACTGTGGTTTTGAAATGCTAAGTTTTATCTGCTGCTTTACTACTCTGTTTTACTTATATGTTTTGTCTTGTGATATCTGCATGCATGTTTACCTTGTTTAACGCCCCTCCAATGCTAATGTCCTTGCAAGAGTGGCATTGGTGGAGGTGGGGTGTTACATTTGGTATCAGAGCATAAGGTTTACAAGATTTGAGCAAAAGTGTTTTTGAAACTTACCTTTTGAAAAACTATTTTCAAAACCAATTAAGTATTTTCCAAAGAAAAGTCTAGTATTTTAAAAGGCTATTCCCCAAAAGTCATAGCACTATCCTTCGTTTCTTCGTTCTGAATCTATCTTTTTCTTCGTTTCATTATGGCCGATCTTAACCTTCCCGAGGGAGTGACCATTCCCGGATGGTTCCGGAGGTACTTGGAAGCTAGGGCCAACGATGCGGGCCCGGCGCCTACCCCCACCGTAACTGAAGTTCCTCCTCCTCCTCCTCGGAATTCACAAGTGGATTTCACAAAAGTTTGCAAGGACTTTAAGGCGATGGGTTGCAAGAATTTTGTCGGAACGGAGACTTCTGTGGAGGCAAGAAACTGGTTAAAGGAAACTGAAGACCTCTTTGCTATATTTGAGGTGGAAGATCGTAGGAAAGATCTGCTGGCGGTATGGCTATTAAAAGGGGAAGCTGCTTATTGGTGGGTAGTCACCACCACTACTAGACCCATTGAGACTTGGGATGACTTTAGGAGAAGGTTTGGACTAAAGTTTCTATCATCGACTGAAGAGAATCTTCAGATGGAGACCTTCCTATCTCTAAAGCAATGGGACATGACAGTTAGGGAATACGTGGATATGTTTAATCAACTTGCTCAGTTCGGCCTAGAAATTGGTAAACACAACTCAGAAGAAGGCCCTACACTTTGCTCTAGGATTGAATGAGCCATTGCGCGGTTTGGCCATGTCTTATATACCCATGGGGGCGACTTTCAAGAGTTTGGTGAATATGGCCCTGCTTCAAGAGGAAGATAAGAGTGGCAAGAAGGAGGTCAAGGCAAATGAGTCTCAAGGCGAGAAGGTAGATTCCGGAAAAGGAGGCAAGAACAACAATAGCAAGGACAACAAGTCAAGAGAAAGGAGGAAGTGCAACTTCTGTGGGATTACTGGGCACATAGCCAAAGACTGTAGGAAGAAGAAAAGGAAGTTGGGCGAATGCTTTCATTGTGGAGAGACTGGACATTTCAGTAAGGATTTCCCCAAGAAGCAAGGACAAGGGCAAGGACAAAGTCAGCAAGTAAGACCCTCTGGAGGGCAATTGCAGGCTCTCCTCGCTCTTCCAGCTTTTGATCGAGGTAGAGTTTTTATAGAAATTCATGTTTACATTTCTGATTTTCCTGTTCGCACCTTATTTGATTCTGGCGCATCGCATAGTTTTATCTCTTCTGGTATTGTTGAAAGTTTGCACCTAAGTACTAGCTTAGTTGAGGATCCCGTTTGTGTTTCAAATCCAATTGGGGGTTCCGCCCATCTACCTGTGGTTTGTATGGATTTGAAAATCTCTATCTTGAGCATAGAATTCATGTGTAATGTTTAGGTTCTCGGGTTTATGGGATACGGGTTGATTTTGGAGGTGGATTGGTTGTCCAGCTATGGAGCCATTCTTGACTGTGAGCATAGGGTAGTGAGGCTCATGACTCGCCTCGGTAATCCCCTAGAAATTTCTTGTAACCTTAGAGGTCCCGTCATGTTATGTTATCTTGAATCTCTCGACTCGTCCATCGATGATCTGCAATCTGTAAGGGTGGTCCGAGACTATCCCGATGTCTTTGAAGAAGTTAAGGGATTACCCCCCTAAACGAGAGATAGATTTCCGCATTTATCTAGTCGATAATGCCAAGCCAGTATCATTGCCCGTTAGGCACATGGCCCCTCGAGAAAGAAGGGAGCTCAGTAAGAAAATCAAGGAATTGCTTGAGAAGAGTTTTATTAGACGAAGCATTTCTGAGTGGGGTGCTCCGGGGGTATTCGCTACTAAGGCGGATGGCTCACTTCGCCTATGTGTTGATTATCGAGAGTTGAACAAGATGACAAAGAAGAATAGGCACCCGTTACCGAGGATTGATGATCTCTTTGACCAGCTGGTAGGTGCTTCTGTTTTCTCTCAACTCGATCTAGCCACCGGATTCCATCAGCTTAGAGTAGCTGAGGATAGCATTGATAAAACTGCGTTTAGGACTCCAGATGGATTCTTTGAATGGCTTATCATGCCATTCGGATTGACTAATGCACCTGCCTACTTTGTAGACTTGATGAGTAGGGTGTTCAGGGAGTTCCTCAACAAGTTTGTTGTTGTCTTCGTGGATGATATTCTGATCTTCTCAATGGATGAGGAAGAGCATGCTAGGCATCTCAAGGAAGTGATGGATACACTTAGAGCGCATCAGTTGAAAGCCAAGTTCTCCAAATGTCATTTCTGGAGAATGGAAGTTCGGTTTCTTGGACATATAGTTTCCAAGCAAGGCATAGCGGTGGATCCCGCGGAAGTGGTTGTGGTTCAAGACTGGAAGACTCCTAGGAATGCAACCGAAGTAAGAAGCTTTCTCGGTTTGGCGGGCTACTATAGGAAGTTCATCAGGGACTTCGCTAAGATCTCGGCCCCTCTTACTAAGTTGACGAAGAAGAATTTAGTCTTTGCATGGGACTTGGAGTGTGAGCTTGTTTTTCAAAGGCTCAAGAGAGCCCTTACCTCGGCTCTAGTTTGGCAACGTGGATTGGCACTGTTTTCAAGAGATAGTTTTCTGCGTGGGATACATTATAATATGTAAACGAGATCCAAGATTCACTAACGAATCTTGGAAAGCTTGCACGAAACCATGAGCACGCAGTTATGTTTAAGCCAAGTATTTTAGGCAAAGAATAAGTGGAAGTGGAACGAGACGCAACGGTGAAATGAGTTCTAACTCATATTTTGGGAACAAGAATTAAGAACTACGGAATTGCGAAGTTAAAAGACGGTCAGGGCACGATGGGATCAAGCACAAGAAAATGCGGCTTAGAAGATCGAAGACTAGATACGCGCATTTAATCTCTTTCTAAGAGTATATCCTTGATCCCTATTGTTCCGTAGAGCTTACTCGCATGCTATCTTTTAAGTATATCCTCTCGGTCCTATCCTCAATTTTAGATCTGTTGCAAACCCCCTAAGGAGTATGACTAGCCTATATGTGATATATGGTTGGGGTGAAGAAGTTCGTCACCAAACTATTTGGGCTTTATGGGATATGGGTAATAATTGATAGACTTACGAAGAGAACCCATTTTTCCGGTGAAAAGCAAGAGGACCGTATCATGGCTAGCATCTGTTTATCTTCGAGAGATAGTATGGTTGCATGGAGTTTCTTCTAGCATAGTTAGCGATCGTGACCCAATTTTCACTAGCCAGTTCTGGAATAGTTTGCAAGAAGCGATGGGTACGCGATTGAATTTGAGTACAGCCTATCACCCCCAGACGGATGGCCAAACCGAAAGGGTGAATAGAGTGCTAGAAGATCTCTTGAGGCTTTGTGTTCTCAACTTCGGTGGTACTTGGGAAGACCACCTTCCTCTTGTAGAGTTTGCTTATAATAATAGCTATCAAGCCAGCATAGGGATGTCACCATTTGAAGCTTTATATGGGAGGCCGTGTAGGTCACCATCTTGTTGGTGGGAGACAACAGATAGACTTATACTTGGGCCCGATATGATACGGGACACATCCGAGAAAGTTGAATTAGTGAGAAGAAAGATGAAAGCGGCCCAAGACAGACAGAAACCCTATGCTGACAGACGAAGGGCAGATTCGGAAATCGAAGTGGGAGACATGGTTTTCGTGAAGGTTTCTCCTTTACGTAATGTGGTTCGTTTTGGAGCAGTTGGGAAGCTGGCACCAAGGTTCGTAGGACCCTTCCCTATCATAGAGAGAATTGGAAAGATGGCCTATAAGGTGGGATTGCCCGAGAAGCTAGCCGGAGTGCATAATGTCTTTCATGTCTCGCATCTCCGAAAGTGCCTACATGAGTCCGCTGAGGTGGTTGAACCAAGCATTCTTAAATACATTGAGGTAGAGAAAGAAGCAACCTTGAGAAGAGCTCCGATTCGTATCTTGGGAACAGAGATCAAGAAGCTAAGGAATCGAGAGGTCAAGTTGGTGAAAGTTCAGTGGGGTGAAGCCAACGAAGATGCAACTTGGGAAACCGAGGAGAAGATGCGTGGGCTATATCCATTTCCTTTTGAGGGTACATTCTCGATCTCTTTTCCTAATTAGCATATCTTTCTTTTTGCTATCCGTGTTTATCCTGTTTGTCTAATTATCTCGTTAATCATGTTATGAGGACCTTAGGTAGAAACCCTTTGGATGAAACATGTATTTGAAACATGTTATGCTTGATGGTTGCAAGTGGTTGCAAGTGTTTGCACGTGGATACTCGTGGATGCATGATACACATTAGGCACTAAGATCGGCTCACACACTTTCATACCGCATATGCATGAGTGTTTATGCTTATTCATGGATGAAACTTGTTATGCTATCACGTGGATGTTGCATATGGATGAATGTTATGTGCACTCATGTAGAGACTATGAGCTATGTTAGGAATTTGCATACATATGGACTCATTTCACTAACATGCTTTGCATTAAGGAGGTTTACTGAATCAGTAACCGCCTGATTTTTGCATTAGATAAGTACATATACACACATCTTTGCATATGATCATACAGCATTTAGAATCCTTTAAGGACAATGACTGCACGTGGATGATGTTTTGAGTAGATGGGTGATGGATGGTAGGATACGTTCTTCTTAACTTGGAGATTTCGGGGACGAAATCCTTTAAGGAGGGGAGAATGTAACAACCCGTATTTTTGAATAACATGTTATAACATAAATGGAGGCAGAATTAAACTGTAAAATCTGAATCAAGGGAAACGGGTTGTGCCATTGCGTTCGTTTCGGAAAAATACGCGAAATAGAGTCCGAGTTTTCGAAAATCGGAGTCCGTATGACCAAGATATGGCCTCGCGAAGTTTCACGAAAAATTCACAAATTAAAGTATACTTAATTAAGTGAAATGGGTTGCGCAGAGAAATATATATATTGATATATATATATATATATATAATTGAAAATTAAATAAATAAATATGCAAAAATGTTCAAAACAGCGAATTGGGAGAGGAGAATAACCGAACCGGCCGATTTTTGAGGTCGACCCAAGCCCGCTGGGTCGACTACGGATTAATCCAGGGTGTTTGGTTGTCAACCCGTGGGCCGATTCGCTCAAATGCAGATTTTGCATTTGAATGGTTCTCATGGTTCAGCTTTAATCTAAAGGCCCTAGATGGTTCCTACACTCGACTTCTTCCCCAAGACATGCTTTGATGGCTTGGATTGAATCTAGGGTTAATCCTATGGCTAATACTATCCTAAAACTCTATAAAAAGACCCCTAAGCCTAGCCTAAATCATCATTATTCATTCCTACAACTAAACTATGCCAAAATTGTTCCTCTCATGGCCTCCACTCTCATGCTAAAATTCCTAAGTTTATTTCTACGAGAGATTTTGAGTGCATACAAGTATTTTCAAGCTTGTATGAGTGTTCTTAGTTTGCATTCAAGTCAAGTTGCAACATTTCTATTTCAAAGTAAGAGTTTTTATTGATTTGGCTCAAGGGTTTTCATTTGGAGCTTGCATATTTGGGTTTTTGGTGCTTGCATAAGGGCTTCGTCTCAATCTTTATAATAAATAATTATTTGTGTCTTCATAGCATTGTAAGCCCTTTTCTACTTTCTTTCTTTGAACTCTAAAGTTAAATGAATGATGCAAGTTTGGGGTTGATCATTATATGCAAGTTTGGTTGATCATTATATGCAAGTTTGGTTGGTCATTGGTTGATCATTATATGTAAGTTTGGTTGATCATTATATGCAAGTTTGGATGATCATTATGCAAGTTGGTTTAATCATTATGTATGACACATGTTGCTATGTTATGCAAGTTTTGGTTGATCATGTTATCATGTTATGCAAGTTAAACTTGAGGTTTTGAGCATAAAGCTCCAAGCTTTATATTAAAGGTTGCATTTTGGCAACATGAAAGTTATCATATCCCTTATGATAACTTGCATGTGAGGCAAAATGCGAACTTCTAGCAACTTCTACATGTTATTTATCACCATGTATCACTCATATGCTAAGTTTGGTTTTATGCATGCTTTTGAAGCCTAATAATGCAATATGCAAGTATATGAACATATGTACATTTCATATGCCACCATGTTAAACTTGTGGCTTCAACACCTTTATGTCATGGTTATGCCAAGTTCCCTATTTTATCCTTTATGCGTTGTTGCGATTATGTAAACGATGGGATTACGTTGGGGTTGGGTAACATAATGACATGAACATGATTTTTGTAACATGACGTGATATGTTAACTTGTAATTATGTTTTGGAAACATAATGGACATGACACTTAGAAAATATGAGTGTGGCTAACTCGAGGTTGGGTTGAGTTTGTAGCATAAATCTACCCGGACCCGCCCGGCTTAACTAGTGGCTACAAACAATAGGACCCAATGTGAGAAGTTGGTCATGTTGTGCTCAAACCCGAGGTTAGACCTAGTTGTGGTGTAAAGCTACCCGGACCCGCCCGGCTTAACTAGTAACCACAACAAAGTCTAATGTGAGAGGTTAAAGCGCATTAAGTTAATTAATGCCTCCTGATTAGGGTTAAGTCATGGTCCACTTAATACTTAACCAATTTGGGCTTGATGGATTAATCGAGGTTAAGTCAGGAGCCTTGGGTACTCTTAACCGATTTAATCCACGTTTGGATCGGGTTAACCACATTTAACCCGTTAAGAAACCCTAGTTGCGTGGTCCTTTTCAGCAGTAACCTTCTAGATGTATCATAAGACCCTAGGACTAGGCTAGGGTGGGGCACGATTACTGGGCTGATTGTAAGAGACCAAAAGAGACGGCTGAATGATGCCCCGGTTGTTCAGGCGGACCATGGTCGTGCACATCAAGTCCGGAGTTGAACACGGGCACCGGTAGGTTTGGACTGTGCATCATGGTATGGTGTTTGAGGGTTACACCATAGGGCCAGATACACCCTAGGGTGGACCCTGCACAGTCAACTACATTACATGATTAGGCCGTATGACACCGACACTTGACGAGTTAGGCTTATAGGGAGCCGATCGACTAGACCGTGTAGTTGGACCTTAATTTAGGTCACCTCATGATGGTGGGCCAAGCTTGGGCCAAGGGATCAATTCTTGTTTTTACTTGACATGTTAGAATGCTAGTACTCCCGTGGTGCAAAACTTAACCTTGATTATGCGATGACACCTTTATCTATCTTGTTAGTTAATCATCATGCCAGTATGTTGTTATCCTTATGTTCATCTCAGCTTCTCATGCCAGTTAACTTTACTAGTTCATAGACAGATAGTAGTAGGGCTTACCAGTCTTTTTGACTGACCTGTTTTCTTTCGCCTCTTTTCTTCCGTTTCCCCCCCCCCCTCTCAGGTTCTCAGGGTGGGAACATTGGAGCTTAGCTTGGATCTTTACAGCTTGCTTACTGAATTTGCTCATGTACGGTTTTGGACATTGAGCTAGCTATGGTTTATCACTTCATTTTGGGGATAATACTTTATGTATTTCAGTTTTTCAGTTTATGCTTTTATCTAGACTTTGTTGTTGGAAAATAATGACCAAGTACTTTGTTGTAACATGACTATGGTTTTGAAATGCTAAGTTTTATCCGCTGCTTTACTACTCTGTTTTACTTATATGTTCTGTCTTGTGATATCTGCAAGCATGTTTAACTTGTTTAACGCCCCTCCAATGCTAATGTCCTTGCAAGAGTGGCATTGGCGGAGGTGGGGTGTTACAGGTAAGCTTGCTCCGAGATTTATTGGCCCTTATCCTATTGTGGAGCGAATTGGAAAACTTGCCTATTGAGTCTCCTTACCCGAACACTTATCGAGTGTGCACAACGTCTTCCATGTGTCTCACTTGAGGAAGTGTTTAAGGGACTCCGAAGAGGTCATAGAGCCGAAGCAGTTGCAGCAGACTGAGATCGCTTCTAACATGACGTTTACTCGAGAGCCTATTCGTATTATTGCCTCTGAGACGAAGAAGCTTCGTAGTAAAGTGGTTCCTTTAGTCAAGGTGCAGTGGTCGAGTAATCCAAAGGACTGCACTTGGGAAACACAAGAGTCGATGTAGAGGCATTATCCTAAATTGTTTGGCGCTTGAGTAAGGGATGTCATATTATTTTGAGTTGAATCTATAATTTTGTTACAGATGTATCCCTTATGTAGAAATTGCGAGGACGCAATTTTTGTAAGGGGGGAAGTCTGTAACAACCCACTTTCTTAGGGATATTGAATTGGGAATCAACTAATTGATTTGGTAATTTAGAGGAAAAATAAATATAATAATAAATAAATAAATAGATAAAAGCAAAACATATATTTTTGGGACGAGAGGAAAATGCATGTTTTATGAATTATTGGGCGTATGTAGTTGATGTAAAATGTTGCACGTTTTGTTGTAACAATGATAAAGTTTCTTGTTTTGACTAAGTAATAATTTTAAAAGAAAAAAAAAAAGAAGAAGATTTTTTTATGATTACATAACGAAGTTTTGCCTTTATGTATGAGAAATCTAAATAACACACATTTTTATGTGTGTGTTAGTTTTCAAGTGTGCATTTGAAAAAAAAAAGAACTTTTATATTAAAGAAAAAATAGGTAAACAAAATAAAAATAGAAATAAAGTATGCATTTTGATGAAAGCTCTAGAATCAAATTAAATAAGAGGGAAAATCAAAAATATCTCATAAGAGACAAAGTGTAATGATTGTGTTGCATAGGAGAAATAAAAATAAAAATAACAAGAAGGGGGGAAATAATAAACTAAAGGGAGATATTTTATAGGAAGGATCTAGAGAGGGGCTTTAGAATAAAAAGACCACACCCTAGGTCAACCCAACAAGGTCTCAGGTTGACTTCAAAATGTCGGCCCTTCCTCGATTTGTGCGCCGGATTTCTTTTTTTGCTGATTTTTGAATATTTTTTAATTTATATGTATGTATATCTTTCCCATATGCGTACAAAAACCTTAATTACTTCTTCATACGGTGTCCGATTTACGCAAACCAGGTGTCTATCTTGACCAGAATTCCGAGATGGACGCAATGGCATGGCCCATTTTACTTAATTCTGATTATTAAATTAAGTTTTCCTTAATTTATTGTTAATAGTGTATTCCACATAATTATTCTTTAATTCATCATCTTTAGCGTCGTTAAAATTTTGGGGTGCTACATTCTCCCCTACTCAAAGGATTTCATCCCCAAAATCTCTAAGTTAAGAACATATATCCTAACATCCAACAATCATACATCCATCTAGCAATCACAAGCATCCATTGTCCTTAAAGAATTTCTAATGCTTTTATGAACATACGTAATAGTGTGTGTATAAGTCTGTAACCTAATACGAAAGATCAGGAGGTCTAGTAATTCAGTTGACCTCCTTAATGCAATGTATGTTTGTGCCATGCAGCCAAAATGCATGCAAATCATCTTAATTCATGTAAGTTCTATATGTGTGCATAATCATCCATCCACACACAACATCAATGTAACAACAGTCCATAAAATTTAAAATGTACATACATCAATGTGCAAAATGTAAGTGATTGAGCCGATCTAGTGCTTATTATGTGTGTATATGCATCCACGAGCAATCACTAGCAACCACTTACATCCATCAAACATAACATGTCTCAAACACATGTTTACATTCATTAGTTTTCTATCTAAAGACTCGATCGATAGGAGATATTCAAACGATAGATACAAGTATTAATTCGAAGCTTGGAAAAAGAAGTTAAGGACATATTCTCGAAAAGGAGAGGATATGAAGCGCGAATCTTGTCTTCAGCCTCCCAAGTAGTATTCTTGCTGCCCTTTCCCCGTTGCACTCTTACTGGCTTCGCTTCTTCGTTGCACAATTTCTTAACCTTCGATCCAAGTATGCTAGTCAGCACTCATCCTATCATTGCTTCTGTAACAACCCGGAAAACCAGAACAATTTTAAATTTTTTATTTCGGCAATTTTAATAAATTTTGAATATTTAAAATGATTTATTTTAAATAATAACGAATAGAAATCTATTTTGAATAGAATTAGAATGTATGTATTTATTTAAATCGAAGTTAGAATATAAATATTTATTTTAATTATAAAAGGAATTAAAAATGACGTGATAGTTTGAAAATTCGATTTCGAATTTCAAATGAATGTACAGGATCCAAAATAAACCAGATTTTAGTGAAACCAAAAATATTAGAATCTATTTGAAAATATCTTTCCAACAAATCCAAAAAATTGAAATTTCATAACGGGAATAAAAAGTTAAGTCTTGTTGAAAATTCAGAATAGTCGCTATGGAAATATAGCCCTTAAAAAATACCCATTTTGCAAACGACCTTCGTTTTCGACGAAACCACTTTTGTTGGATCTGGAATGTCAAATTATTGTTAGATCCCAAAATTCATAATTTTTGGGGTTAATATGTGAGCGTGGCAAAGGAAAACGTGTTTTGACAGTTTCAGTCAATTTGGATCGATCAGAAAATGGCCATTGATGGTCTTCAAATTCGACGAAATTAGTTTTGTTAGGACCGTATCATCAAAACATAGCCAGATTTATTTTTCTGGAATTTTTGAAGTTAGTATGTGGCCTTGGTAATATAAAATCTATGTTCAAATTGAATATATACTGATTTATATTTTGTTTTTAGCGGAAATTGATTGTAACAGCTGAATTGGGTTACGACACATGTCCCATTGTGTTCGGAGTGGAGGTATTTAGCTAGGGACGATAGTCGTTGGATGTGAATTGGAGTTCGGATAAAAATTCACGTTTTCGAATTAAAATAATAATAAATAAATTAAATATAAACCCAACCCTATTCCCCTTCCCTTCATTAGTCAACAAACAGGAAAAGAATAAAAAAACCCGCTCGACCCTCTGCTTCTCCAGATTCCCGTTGTCCCCTCCGATTCGCCCACCACCGCCACCCATCGACGTCGTACCTCTCCTTCTGGCTTGCCGCCCCTTTCCCCCTCCTTCTCCGATCATTTCCAACCCCTAAGACCCCAAATCCGAAAACCCCTAGCCCCATCACCTGAAGCCTGCCGCCGCTAACCCCCTACCCCCATACCGCGCGCTGGAGCTCCTTTTCCCTGCCACCTGTAGTACCCGACGCCCTTTACCCCCCTTTGGAAAATGACAGTAAGTGTTTGTTTCTATTTAATTTAAATAATTAGTTAAAAATCATTTTTTAATGTAAAATAATATGATTTATATATATATATATATATATATATCATAAAAAGATTTTATTTCTAATACAATAAAGATTAGATTTTTTTATACGATAAAAAATAGATTTTTTATATGATAAAATTTTTATTTTTTATATAGGAAAGTTATGATCTTTAGTTTAGAAGAGTTAGGATTTTTTTATGACTTATGAAAATAAAGACGAGATTTTTAGTTAAGTAAAAATATGATTTTTTATTATATGTATAGCGACATCAAAATATGATTTTTTTTTAAATATAAGCATCGATGGAAAAATATGATTTTTAGTTAGATAAGAATATATAAACATCATATTGAGAATGTGATTTTCAATATGAACAGCGTGGAAAAGACTGCATTGAATTTCAGGCAAATCCAAGCTATTCAGAAATTCAGAAATGAAATGGAGAAGTGGATCCCAAAGGTGAGAACTTCTCACTATAATTTTCTTTGTACAGTTATTTATTTTATAACTGCATATATGAATTGCTCCCCGTCATCCACAAACCATGGACGACTTGTTTGATTGTTTTGTTTGTTTCATCTATTTGTTTGGATTGATTTGGGATGTGAAATGAATTGATGTGATTTGGTGTGTGTATGGCGCGAGCCATTATTGGGCGAGGGATAAGGCTAGACCTTATCCCGATTCTAGTATCGCGCCGTTATGCCATCAAAATTTTCAAAAATATGTTAGAACAATAGAAATATCAATTTTTATTGTGTAAATGATCCGAATAAATATTTTATCGTTAAAAATATAATTTTTAACGCGTATATGAATAAAATAAATACTCATTTACAAATCATACGATTTGTCTAAGTACACTGATTTGACTGATATAGATTGGGACGATAAATTTTACACATTGCCCAGTAGCACAAATAATATTCAGTGTTTGTTGATTGAAACCCCACACGGATGTCGGGATGATATTTGACGTACACTCATCCCAATTGTTAAGTGGTATGTCGATCGTTTGGTTGACAAGCCGCGGTAAGCATTAAATATTTATATTTAATGCTTATACAGTGTAGAATGCACCCTGGATGATGGTTGATTGTTTATCCTTGTTGTTATGCACATGTATTGTGTAAAATCCATATAATCAACATTATATGGTAATTGGATGTGTCTGATTCCAGTTCAGAAAGAATGAATATTTTAAAATAACGGATATTTTAAAATAACGAATATTTTAAAATAATATCCAGTAAAAGAATCAAAATATGATTTTGATATCCAAGTTGGGATGGACATGAATATATTTAAATATATAAAGCCGTGTTGATTAGATTAACGCCATTTTGACGTGAATGATATTTATATCGATTTTATTAATTTTATAATGAATATTGAAAAGGAAGTGATTTCAAAATCTAATGTTTTGAAAATATTATCATTTATATATTAATGATATAGAATATTCAATTTTGATTTGAAATTGAATATGAAGTTGAAATCGTTTTGAAAATGAGTTTAAAACGATTTATAAAATACGTTTTTAATGGAAATCGATGAAATATATATTATATACATATATAATATAGTGGCCTGAATAGAATGCCTGCGCCGTGGCAGTTCGCGAATTTCGACCATTGACTTTGAATGGACATTCTAGGAGATCCGACCGTCGGATTCTCCTAAAACCGGAACCGTTGGGTTCGTATCGGAAAGAGCTTTCCAACGAATATGAGAAATTTGGAATGTAACGGTTGGATTTGGAATTATGTCCAAATCAAATTTGAAAAAGGTCGTTGTAAGTGCAGTTCGATGGCCGTTTATGGAAATCGACTGAACGGGCCTTGATAAAATTATTAAAAATATCAATAATTTGTGTAAAATCATAATAAATGATTTGGAAAGAATTGGGCTGAAAAATTCCATGATTGAAAAGATAAAAATATATTTTTATCGAAAGGAACTAGCTATGAACTGGAATTATAAATCCAATATTTTTAAAATAAATAAATTGGATTTGAAATGATTTTTTAAAATAACCAGAATTTCCAATATATGAATTGGAAAGGATTTGAATCGAAATTATCTTCAGAATATTTCAATATTGGATTCCGTGATTATACAAATATTGTGGAGGAATTTGAAAGATATATATATCGTTATTCCAATACGATATCTGTTGATTTCAGAATTTGATATTGAATATAAGCCAATATATTTTCTATTTAGAGCCTTGTATTTAATATCAAATTGGATTTTAGGTTTGTCGTGAATGGTATCTTTAATAATACTGTTCTTAAACCCAATGGAGTTAAGAAAATTAGAAACTAATTAGAGATTAGCTAAGTTGAATGGTTTCCAGGATATTGATCTGATGTTGGTTTCGGCCTTCGGGATTAATACTTAAGGAATTGATCTCTTACTAATTTTCTGTTAGAAACTGATGGGATGGGGTCTTCAGTAACACTGTTCTTGAACCCCATGCGAAGAGAATAAATCTTTTAATTAAGATTGTTAGAGTCTCAAATTATATTTAATAATTGGAACAAAATGGAATGTGAAATGGGTTTATTGTAAACTGTGTTTTTAATGACATTTGTTCTTTAACCCGATTTACAGTGAAATGTGACTTGGAATTTATAAATCTTTTGTTAAGATTTAAAGGAGATATTCCAAAGTAAAGTTTTCCAATTTAACATATTAAATTAGAATTGAATGGGATTAGATTTGGTAATAATCGAAGTGAGCTTTTGTAGAGGAAGACTGTTAATATATATGGAATTTAAAAGGCTTGGCCGTTATTCCATTTATATTATTGGTTGGATGTGGAAGTTTATATCGATTATATATATCGATCTGTTTTCCATGAAAATTCCATTGTGAATGGAATGAGATTTTGGGTTTATTGTGAGCTGTATTTTAAATGACATTAGTTCTTTAAACCAGTTAAAGATAAGATTAATTTCTTAACTTTGAAGAAAAATATTAACTAATGATTTTTGGAGATTAAAACTGAATTAGAGTTTTAATGAATCTTTAATTAGATTGAAATGTGAATCTGATAACTAAAATTATCAAATTCAAGAAATGATCGAGAATGGAGTATCACCAGGTTTGCTCCAAGCGATAGTTAAATCTTTAATTAGATTTGAACGTGAAATGGTAATTAATTTTATGGATAACACCACGGTGCTAAATATGAAGTATTACCAGTTTTACTTCGTGGGATGAATAGGTTGGGATTAGGAAATTAAACAAATAATTACTTCTGTAAGGTTCGCTAATCCCGACTAGTTTGGATAAACCATAATTTGATTTGGATTGATATCCAAAGGAAGATTAAAGAACAAATTTAAGGAATTTATCTTTGATAAAATTAACGAGAACCTTTCCCAAAAGATACGAATATTTAAATAAAAGAATATTCAGAATTGGAATGAGACGTATGTTGTGTTTTTATAGCACTTGTTTATAATATACGCGAGTTATTCGGAAAGACCGGGTTTATCCCATTCTGAATAACTGAATCGGTGATGAGTCGACGATGAAGAGGTGGTTGAAGACCAGAGGTTTTTCACAACGTTTGGAAGATTACCGATGTCTTGATTAGGCTGTACACCCAAGACAAGGTAATAAGTGGTGATCGTCCAGACGTACTTGGAGATCGACCGGACATGCGAGGACCTCTCTCCTGTATTGGACATAAAGGACGAGGAATAAGATGTCTCCGGTTTCGTTCAGACCCTGAACGAACTTGTAAATGGATGTGTGTCTGACATCGGATTTCATTCTATGCGATTGATAGACATAAGTTGCATAGCGTGAATTGTCTGTGTGGCATGCTGAGATGCAAAGGATCAAGGCTTATGTTGAAAAGCAGATTCTTGTGGTTGATGATCAAAGCACGACTTTAATATAGCATAGCTTTGTTTAGCATTAATTCACGAGCCTCACACCCCGGTGTGAACCAGAAACGGGAGAGGACCTCAGGGAGGACATGCGTTTCCTTCTAGCTAGGAGTGGTGTCTGGGTTTTGCATGCCTAGATGTTTTACTTGTGTGGATGATGGATAGCGAGGCGCCCCGGATATATCAGTCACTACGGTGCCAATGGTTTGATCGGGATATGACCAGTTTACGCCCTATAGGGCGGGGAAACACATTGTTCAGGCATTTTAATCCACTCCGTGTGGACCGTCCCTAACGATCCAAGGGCCCACCTGAGTCTGGGTCCTGAGACATGGGCTAGATTGTCTCGAAGCGGTAAGGACGATCCCTTGCCTTGGTTCACAGACGGAAATCCAACTTCAAATATGTGACATTTTCGGTTTTGATTGTAGAGCCTAGTTTTGGCGACATGATATATGGTACCCATGCCGTCTAGGATTGATACATTTATATTTGAAGTTGTTTTATACACTATGCACTTATAACAGTATCAAATGATTTGTTTTAAACGTACCAAGCATGTTTGGCTATTGTTAGGGAAAACCCTATCCTCGGGCTTGCGTTGCATTGTGTGATGGGACCTGGGTCTTATAATAGCTTCATTTTTTTTCAAAAAGCATTGCACCATTTTGTTATATGCACTGGTATTCTTGGGAGGAACCTGTTCCGTGTTGTACGGTGTGGTCTCTTGATTTACTATATTTGAAAAGTAAAGATTTAATAACTGTTTTAGTTCTCACACCAGTCACATGACTGACCTGAAGTTTATTGTCTTAACCTAAACTCTGGGTGCCCCTATTTTCCACACGAACAGCTAGTAGTTTTGGTTTTGTAGATTTATATTCATAGGATCCTGGTTTATAGCTGGAATGATATTCGGAAAGCTCTGTATCCGTATATTTCTTTCAGTTGTGTTTTGTATTATTTTCCGCTGCATTGTAATTTGTAAATCTCTAATATTTATTTTATGTATGATATTTATTCATACTCTATATATTCTTGTACTCTGATGTAAATTGTTGTAATAAGCAATAAAATGTTCTTCTGTTTGTAATCTAATTTGTCATGTTCTCAACTCAATCCGGGCTTTCCTTCAAGGGGAAGTTCGGGTCGTTACAGCTTCCTTCTCTACTTTCATTTCCTGTCGCAACTTTGGCTCCACTACCTCGAACTCTATACATTTTTATCGCCGCTTGGATGAATAGTCATATTAGAATGATGGGCATCCTCAAGAACTGTCTTCAATAGGTTTCCAATCACGATATGACTCACCTATCAAACCTCTTCTCAAGTAGATCCCTTACTTGCTTATCAAGTTCCCTCTTTTCTTTTAGGACTCACATGTCGCAAATCATCGATAGATATATCAAGAGGTTCTTGGAGACTAAGCACGACAGACCCTTTGGGTTATAAGAAATCTCGAGAGTCTTTCTATGGCAAGTCAGAAGTCTAATGCCCCTCCTCTCACAATCTAGAATGGCTCTATATATGGTTAACCCATCCATCCTAGAATCAAACTGTACCTTATGAAATCAAGAACATATGCGTCGCAATCAAAATCGACACCTAACACAGAGATTCTCAAACCCCAACAAATCATCGATAAATGAGCCGTATCTCAACTGGGGTTTGAGGTAATAATAGGATCCAAAACCATACTAGTATCTAGGTGTAGAGACTCAAGTAAAAGATTAGATATAAAAGAATGCGAAGTGCTAGGAAAAGAATCCTAATAGGATGATCAGAAATAGAAATCAATCCTTCGATGGAAACTTTCCTACCCCTATCCTATCCACCAGTTATGAGAACATTAGCTTTCCCCTAGAAGTTCCTGTCCCTCTGGCCTTGTCTTTGTCTCTTTGGGCACTCCTTAATGAGGTTTCCTGCCTTACCAAAGTGGTAAAAAATGCCTTTTCTCTTTCTGTAATCCTTTTCCAGATGACCCAACGTTCTGAAATTATGGTATTTCCTCTTTTCTTCTTTGGGCTGTGCTCCTTAGCCCCATCTCCCTTATTCTTCTTTTTACCATCCTTGTGCAACATGCTAACAAGTCTCTTGAAAGCTTCCTCCATCACACGGAAATCCTTACGAGGCTTGGGAGAAAATAAGACGCAGGTGAAACCTTTGCAGCTAAAGATGGAGGTTAGGCACTTCTTTGACCTTCGACATGTACCGTGGTTTTAACATGCCTACGGAACCATGCCGAAATAGGGATACCCTTTCAAGAGGAAATGGTTCCCCGGAACAAAAAGGAAAAGGAATCAAGTGGAGAATCGAGAAGTTATTTATGTCTTTGGGAAATATGCTTTTCAAAAATAGACTTTTTATTTTAAAATACTTTGTTTTTCGGACCCTTTTTGAAAACCATTTTCAAAATACTTTATCCGATCTTATAACCATATGCTCTAATACCAAATGTGACACCCCACGTCCATGTGAAGTGTTATAGGTAAATAAGAACATAATAGCACAACACAGACATGTAAAATAGCAGTGGAATTAAAAACTTTATTTAAATCAAAACATCAAGGTCCCAAATACTGAGTTTACATCGTAAGTTGAAGTAATCAATTACATAAATAATCCATCTTGCCAAAAATATCAAAGTACAAAAGCATAAAATCATATTTCCCTGTGAAGCCATAAGAGAGTTGACCAGAAGTCAAAGCGATACATCTATATCCCAAAATCCAAGCTAAGCTGAAAGAATCCAAATCAACTCTAAGCACTTCTACCTTGAGAATTGGAGGGGGGGAGGAGGGAGTTTGAAATGAAAGAGAGAGAAGAGGAAACAAAAAGGGTCAGACATAAAGTTTGGCGAGTCTAGTTACTTTTAAATATAAATAAATAAAAATATCATGGCAGGTATATAAAACTGGAAGAACAAGATAACAATAACAATAACAAGTGTGAGATAACAATAACAATAACAATAACAAGTGTGAACTGAACAAGATAAGATGAATAGGATATATTGTGCTTCTTACATACCTTTCTTTGCACCGCACGGATACTAGTATATCAAAAATAGAACGATCCCTACTAATACCATTCCATTTTCTTGATTATTAGGTTACTTGGTTTAATAACACTCAGGACTTATACGCGCATCGTACCCATTTACTTTCCCATCGATTCACCTATTGCAACATATGTAGATATCTCTCAATATTGAGATACACCCCATGGTAACCCACTCGCACAGTCTCCACCGTAATGAACGCAGTCCCTCATCCTACGCTGGAGTGAAGTACAGACCTCTGTATAAAATGTTACATTCCACATATATCTACCATTACTGTGCTACGTAAGCGTATGGACTGCCACCATCGATCGAATCAGATTCCATATCGGAATAGTGCCCTCTAGTCTATGATACACCACCCAGAGCAGATATTCATGTAACTAGACTGTCCCATGTATGTACTGTAATTGTAGCTCGATCCCTCACTCGCACGTCCTCTAATGTGCACCGAGTTCCATGGCAGGGCTAAACAAGAAAGACGGAACTCGGCCGGGAGCTTTTCCATACTTGTACAGGCTGCCTTTAAGTGCCTTCAAATACATATTTTCCTCAGGTATGTTTTTCATGGTGGCTATAGCCCCACCTCGTCCCTTCCCTCAACTAGTAAAGACTACAGAGCTAAGCGACCGCCCCTCACAACAACCAATCTAAACATCCATGTGGCGTCTACCCTCAACCCCGTACCTCGATAGTGAATGGTGAAATGATATCTTGGGTTTAGCTCTAGTCTTTTTGCATCCCGCTGGCTGTTGATGACGGATATCCGACGGTCTACTATGCTTATTGGTTGTGACCCTCTCTACCTCCTCGTGAGGCAACCGTCGAATCACCCTGGTGTCACCTCTTTACAGCATTCTGACAGCATAACTACATCTGCAGTTAAGGACCATCCACCTAGTAGTTACGCGCAGACCCAACCTCCGCGAGTACATCCTAAGACATCTATCACCGTACAGAGGACTACTAGGAGCACCTTACGTACTTTAGGAAGCTGCGTGCTTCCCCTTCCCATTCCTTTGGAGTCGTCATAACAATCAGATGAATGTGCGCTCCCCTCTTGTCTTATGAAACCTCGATGATCTACCCCGTTGGGTTAATCATCCTCAAACGTACGGACTGGTCCAAGTGCCTTTCTTTAATATGTTGTTAGACCGTACGTCTAAACATTCTTTTACGCGCTTGCCTTACCTCACCGGTTTCCATTTAACTTGGTTATTTCCATTCATATTGAATTCTTATTCAAATTACCAATTTTCTCTTGCTTATTAATTTCAATCATATAACTTAATCCATTTAAGTTTATTAATAAGCCCACAACATGTTATTTTCTAAATTGTGGCCCAAGGTCTGTAATCCACAATCTATTTTATATTCTTTCTTGGTTACATCATTACAAAAACATGTTCTCCTTAATACGTTGTTAAGTATATCTCAATTCACATGTTTCCTCATCAACATGTCACTTGCGATTTATGATTAAATATAACTTATTTGTTTATATGTTTTCCTCATTCTTTCTCATTAATTATAAATTCAATTTACACCGTCACTACAATTTATCGTTGTTAACTTAGCAGATTATTACGCATATCTCATTCTATCATTTCTACAAGTTATGCTTACCCTACAAGGGTGTCTTTAATTACATAACTTTATCAAATTTTCCATCGGTTATGTATACCGCTAGGTATCTTTAATTGCATAACCTTGTCGGGTTAAGTTCATGGGCCTATATGTAAATATTACCCACCCCTCTATTTTACTTAACCCATCCACCACCCATTCAATTTTACTTAACCCAAACTTAAGTTCATAATCATACAATCCTTATGGATTATTAGGTTAAGTAGTCCAATTCATTACCATGTCCAATTATGATTATAATGGGCTAGACCTCCCACATTAGGCCTACAACGTGTTGATGCTGGATGTGCTGGTTGGGTCCGGGTAGTCTTATTCCACAGTTGGGTCTAACCTCGTGTCTTAGCCCAATTCGTATTTGCACACTTAGACCTCTCACATTATGTTCAACATTAGTGGCTGCTGGATATGCCAGTCGGGTCCGGGCAGACTTCCACCACTAATGCAACCTAGCCTCGTGTCATAAGTGCAATTACAATTCCTAATTGTAATTACTAGACATTCCATTTTTATCCAAATCGACCTATGTCATTATAGGTGATTATTTCTCTTTTTCTCCATATTTAATTACATGCCCAATTCATTATTCAAATCATAGACTTTTACACCACTTTTTAATTCACCTTTTAATTATGCACCCTATGCTCTTTTTTCCAAGTTATAAGTCAAGGCATATGCATATATATATATATATATATATATATATTATGCACAAACCCAATTCTACATATTTTCCAGTTTATGTCCCTAGTCCATATTCACCCATTTCAATACAAGTTATACCCAAATCCATATTCGCATATTTTCCAATATATGCCTAAAATTCATATTCCCATACATCCCAATTTATGTCCCAAATCAGTATTTAGACATGTCTCATTTTATACCCAATTCCAAATTTACATTTATTCCAATGCGTGCCTAAATTCATATTATCCAACAAGACCTATGTTCCCAAATCCATATTCGTATATTTCCAAATTTATGCCCAAATTTAGAACCATATTTTCCAATACCAATTATGCTCGTAATTATGTCTTTCCCAATCGTTCCCAATTTTGTATGTTCGCATTTTCAGCATTAGGCCTAGGCTCGAAAATAGCCTGGCTATATAAAAACAAAAAGGGAAAATAGGGAGAGAAGAGAATCGAGAACATGCATAATAACGAATCAATAATAAACTGATAGAAATAGGCATAAATTTAATAGGCATATTATGAAAAGATTTAGCATGGTTGCGGTATGAACATATAAAAGCACATCTGATAGTTATGCCATAATAGAACTGATTAGGCACCAATTCAAGATCCAATTTTTATATACATATCACGATTACTATTTAAATATTCAGATCTAAAAATAACATGAACTCACAGTGAATAGGTCTAAGGAAATGGATCCAATTTACTGCGGAGAACATGTTGAATAAGTTGTTGTAGCCATCGCTGATTTGTTGTAGCAATCTTCGAATATGTATAATCTTCCTTGAATTGATTTAGGAGAAGAAAGGCCATTTTAATTTTCATTGCAGCAGAGCTTCACCGTTAGTATTTAGATAAATAAAACCTGGGTCTAGGGTCCTTTATATAGCCTAGGGTTCATGAGTCTAGCTCCAAAATCATCCAGGTTCAGAAAAGAAGTTTCCAGATCCACGGGTAGGTCGACCCCCCTTCATGGGTGTCGACCCCTAGGTCGACCCCAGGGTCGACCCCCGTGAGCCTGAGTCGACCGAGCAGGGACTCAGGTCAAATTCAAAATGTCGGCCCTTCCTCGATTTGCACGTTGGATTTCTGTTTTTCCTGATTTTTGAATATTTTTGAATTTATATGTATATATATATCATTCCTATATGCATACAAACTTTAAACCTTAATAACTTCTTCATACGGTGTCCGATTTATGCAAACCAAGTGTCTATCTTGACCAGAATTCTGAGACAAACGCAATGGCATAGTCTGTTTTACTTAATTCTGAATATTAAATTAAGTTTTCCATAATTTATTGTTAACAGTATATTCCACTCTAATTATTCTTTAATTCATCATCTTTGGCGTCGTTAGCGTCGTTAAAATTTCGGGGTGTTACACCCGGCCTTGTGTTGGCATGTGGGTATGAGTTGATCCTCGGACATCCCTCTAGAGGTGTTCAAAATTCGGTTCGGAAGGAATTTCCTTTGCCTGGTCATTGTTGGAAACCCAATTTCCACTAAGAGCCCATACGATTTTGATTGTATGCCATACATCAGAATAGTATATGGTACCTATGATGGCTAAGATTGATACATTTACTTTCTAAAGGATTTTTCACACTATAAATATATATAGTATTGATAGAGGATTTTTCACGTATCAAGCATTTTTGACTGCATAAGGAGAAACCTCGCCCATGTGTGCGTTTGCATTGTGTGTGTGCCACGAGACCTTATGTTAGTTTCATTTTTCAAAAAGTCATTGCAAATTTCTATGCACTGGTATTCACATGAAGTAAACCTGTTCCAAATTAGTGGCATGGTCCAGTGAATTATCCAACTTTAAAATAAACCCTAAAAATAACTGTTTTGAGTTCTCACACCATTCCCATGACTTATTTGGAGTTTATTGTTCCCACACCTAAACTCTGGGTGCCCATAATTTTTGCACGGGCAGTCTAGTAGTTTGGTTTGCAGTTTAGACTTGGAGTGGTTGAAGCAGGATGCTAGTTTAGCTGGAGCTATTATATCTTGGAGCATGCATATTCTTCTACTGAGTTTAGTATCTTTTCTGCTGTGTAGTTGATGTACTCTGATGTTTCCCCAGTAACTCTGATGTAATATTATTGTAATGATAATGGAAAAGTTCTTTTTGTTTTGTGCAAATGTGTAAGTACCCCTAACAATCCGTCTTTATGAACGGTTTAAGTTGGTTTAATTAGCAGCGAAAATCGAGCAAAAAGCCAGGTTGTTACAGACCCGGTTCATCTGATTCGAACCAGTTGAGTTAACTCAACTCCAAAATCCAAGTTTCCAGTTCTATGCACGTTCACGGAAATGGGCGTAACTTCCAAACCGTAAGTCAATTTTGACCAAAACGTTACTTGGAGCTAATTCAGAGGGGTACAAGAGTTATGTACGAGGCACCATAATTGATGCTTTCGGACCCAAAAGAGGTCATCTGTTAGGACTTTCGGGCCATTCTATGTTTGCGATATGACTTCAACTAAATCGCTGCTTGTCTTTTGACAATGTTCCCAATACTTGAGCTTATTGTTAACCAGAGATTTCACGTGTGATCGTTTTTACCAAAAAGTGTGACAACACTGACTTATAAATAAACAGTTTATCTATAATTAAAAGGTTGTAGATCATACCTAGGCCGCTTCATTTTTCTTTTTGAGTATTTAGCTCATGTTTTTAGAAGTCGCCATTAAAGAATACATTTATAGAACTTTCATAAGAAATTTTTATTATTTCACTCTTAAACACTTACAAGCTTCACTCTTACAAATTTCGATATCCTTTTACTTTGCATGGATGTGTTCATATAATACATTACACCCGGTTATAATCACATATAAACATACAGTTGTCCGCAGAATGCTGATATTATTTTACATAATATATTCCCACTATCAATTTGATTATTGGACCATTTTATTTCGTGGAGAATATTATATTATAATAGTATTTCACCTAACCCTCCATTTATCCACGTATGTCCTTCTTTGATAAGTGGAGTCATATCATGTCCCCTTTATTTTTCCACGTATGTCCTTCTTTGTTAAGTGGAGTCTTTGATAGGTGGAGTCACATCATGTTCTCTTTATTTATCCACATTTGTCTTTGTTTGGTAGATCTTTGATGAGTGCTTTTACATCATGTCTGGGGTATCATCTTTTACTTCTTTACCGCTGGTTGATTCGCCATCTTCTAAAATCTTTGTTTGTAGTTTCTTGTAGATGTTTATGATATTTGGCCAGGGATGGAAAATGTCAAAAGGCCTATATTCTAGGCCAAATTCTTCTATGTTCTTGGATACGTATATTTTTGTTACAGGTGATTCAGAATATAGCTTAAAGTTTGTTTTATCTGTATAATCCCAATTTAGATTTTTCCCAATAATGTAGGTTCTATACCTTTCATAATGTTGTTGTTCATACATTCTGGGTGTAGATTTATCAATATACTCTGTGTTTTCTTCCCAATTTTGGAGGTCTAAATCAAAATTTTGTGCTTTTACTTTTATAATACGTCTGGCTGGATCTAACACGTCACTACCATAATAAGGAGGGATTGTTGTAATCCCAAGATGTAATTCTGTATCTAGGACTTCTTTAAAGTAGTCTGTGATTGAACTGGGAGGTTCTGGTAATTCTATCTGATGCCATACATTTAGATATAGATCTCTGATTAATCCATAGTTTAGTAAGTAGTAGGGTCCAGAGTGAATTTGTCGTGTACCAATTATTTGTATTGGGAGAGTCTTAGGCTTATGAGGGGCATAGATGCAATTATCATGCACCTGCAATCTGTTGAAAAATCTTTACAGTCTGTAAATTGCTTTGTACATGGAATATTATGGTTTTTAATTATTTCCCGTGTAATTTCGAATCTAGGGATTTTTTGTGTAGAGATTTTTGCCAATATGGAATAAATTTCCTTGCATGTAGTGGCATTTTGCTCCTTTGTGGCCTGTAAGAATTATCAATAATGGTTTTTGTTTGTTTGTACTGGAGTAATTTGTTGAATATGACCAAGTTGGACCATCTTTACTTTTTGTGCTTCTTTTGCTGTTATTGTTCCAAAGGATGTCTTGGGACTTAGGCTTAGATCTGTAGGAGTTATATTTTCTTCTTTTATTTTTACTCCTGAGGCTATGACTTGTAATTGTTTAATGTTGTCGGAGATTATGTAGTCATTTCCAAGCTATTTTCTATTGCCTCCTTTGTTGTTTCATAAGTGTAATAACCTTTGAAATATGGCATTCCATACATGGGATTTTGTTCGAATTCTTTTAATTTTGGTCCCATTTCTTCCTAAGAAATATATATGCCTGCACGTGATCTGTTAAACAAATAGTAATGTGTAAATTTCTTTGCCATTTCTTTGAACAACTCAATGAGAGTGTATATGATGCTGAGTTTTTGTCTGTTGTCTATTGTTGTTGTAGATAAGTTCCATATGTTATCCACCACCAGGTGTTGTTCTTCAGTTATTTGAGTAGTTGTGATAAATCTGTTCTGTATGAATGTCTTCATGAATTTCTTACTGTCTGTCAACTGGTTTATGTTAGACATACCTGTTTCTTCTTCTCTATTGGAAGATCACAATCTTCAAGAATGTCAATAAATAATCTTAATAATTTATCTGGTAATATATTTAAGTTACCTTTGATATGTTCCCATATGATTTTGGCGCCACAATTTAAGGTGGAATTTTTGAATTTTAACCATCTATTATTTATTATACCTTTTTTTATTTGCATATTTTACTATAGATTCACAATCTGTTCCTATTGTTATTTCCTTCTGTGATATTATGAAGCCTAAATGACTCTAATATATATATATATATATATATATATATATATATTATTGCTAATATTTCATAGTCTAAAGAAGTCATATAACCATTTTCTTTGTATGTTCCTGAAGTATATCTACAAATCTTTTCAGTGGATTTTGGGTCACTTTTTTGTTTTTACATAATAATATTCCTCCTCATCCTAAGGAAGAACCGTCAGTTTCTATGATCAAATAATCAGTAGATAAAGGTAGAGTTGATGGTTTTAGTTTTTTAGCCAATTATTTTATTTTTTGTATTTGTTTTATATCTTAATTATTAAATTCTCTTTTGCCTTTTGGGCTTGCTTTATTATATAGAGGTCCAATATATTTGGATAAATTTTGTATAAATGGTCTAGCATAATTTATTAATCCTAAAAATGATTATAATTGTTTTAAGTTTTCTATTTTAGCTGGGAATTCCAGTATTTTTCTATATATATTTGGTTGTAATTCTGTTTGTCCATTTCCTATTTTTACTCCTAAGAAATCAACAGTATTCTTAAATAATTCAAATTTTCTTTTAGGAAATATTAGTCTGTGGGCTTCAAAAAGCTTGAATACTGTATATAAGTGTGAAATGTGTTATTTCTTTGTTTTTTGAGAGAAACTAATATATCATCCATATATACACACGTAAATTTGCTACAATGTCTAAATATGTTATCCATTTTCCTTTGGAAAATTTGTGGGGCATTTTTTAATCCAAATAACATAACAAGACATTCATCATGTCATTCGAAACAAGTCACGGCTGTCCAAGGTATTGATTTTGGATGCATTTTTATTTGCTAGAATCCGGATTTTAGATCAAATTGGAATACCAATAATTATTTTATATTTTGTTAATTAATACATCTTTATTTGGGATGCAGTACCCGCCTTCGTGTGTATTATCATTCAATCTTGTATAGTCCATGAACATTCTACTTTGTCCTCTTTTTCTTTCAGATTCCTTTTGAACTATAAAAGGTTACATTCTATGTCTAGAGTCTGTCTTTCTTATAATTCCTAATTTATTTAAAATATCTATGTGCATTTTAAGTTCTTTATTCATCGAATTATCGTATTTAGGTAATCTAGTTTTGATTGTGATATCTGGATTAATTATGTCTAGTTTACATTAAATAGAATCTTTTTCCCTATATTTTAATGGTTTTTCTCCAATAATTTCTAGTTTTTCAAGTTTGCTAACAATTTGATTTATGTCTTCAGTACTTAGTAAAATTTTACTTAATTTGTTAGGATTAATTAATTCTAAATTTAATTTTGTATTTTCATACTCATCTAAAGTAATCTCATATCTATCGTATTCGTTTGAATCAAAATTATCTTCATAATCATTTTTGTCTATTTTTGCAAGATCTTCTTGTTGTTGTTGTTCTTGTAGTATTTTTTTTTTTTTTTTGCATTGTCCTAGTGTGTCACAAGTACAATGTTTTTGTTTTTCATTTTCTTTTTGTCCACCACTCTTCTTAAGTGTATACTCTGTTAAAATTGGTGTTAATGTGGTTTTTTTTTGGATATTTGTAAATAATTTTTTTAAAAAGAAAACTGTCCGTTATCATTTAGTAAAAAATCTAATCCTAGTATCAAGCTTATATTTCCTAAGTTTAATTATGTTACCCATAGATGTTTTAAGGGGTAAAGTTGAGACCAGTCATTACATGTGGTACTAAATCTTATTTGTATGTTTTTTACAACATCTGTTACAATCATTGTTTTTCCATCAAATTTTGTACTTTGTTTTGGTTTTTCTGTGGTATTGTTCTTGAACATATTGTAGAGCTTGTAGAACTTGTATCTATAAATGCTAATATTTTTATTTTTATCCCATTTGTGTTTAACAAGATTAGAATTCTTAGTTCCTTTAGTTTTTCAGCATTACATATTAAAGGTATATTAACTGATTTATCTAGGCTATTTAGGTTATTTTCAACGAGGTTTTCAATATTACATGTTACAGGTATATCTAAATTGATTAGGCTATTATCAATAGTAGATAAAGAATTACTTGTAGTAATTTTTTCTTTCCTTGTTTGTTCTATCTTCTGTAAATTTATTTTCACTTTGTCTATTCCTAGTTCAAAATTATTAATTCTTTCTCCTAGGATTTTTATTTTATTTTCATTAATTTTATTTTTGTTTGTAAATTATATTTTCTTTTCATTAGGTATGTTTAGTTTAAACTATTTTTCTGCATAGACATAGCATATTTCTATAGTGCATATTTTGCATTTAATTTTTTTCATCAAATGCAGGTTACCAAGGACAAAAATAACACTTTGTAGTATCTGTTCCCATTTTACATTTAAAATCATGTTCACATTCATCTCTATTTACCAAGTTTAATAGTTGATCATGATGATTTAATTGATTTTTGGTTAATTCTTCTATCGAAGAATAGTCTCAATTAGAAGGTAGTTCTTGTTCTTCTTATCCTTTTAGTGATATCATAGAATATATTGTAGAAGTTTCTGAAACATCTGAGGTTATTTCTACCAAATCTTCTTTTACTGAATCAACTAAATTTGATTCCTTAGTAAATAGATTATGTCTTACAGGACAAGCAGAAGAAAGATGTCCTTCTTGAATGCATGCAAAACATATAACCAAATTTTGTATATGGTTTTCTAGGATTATATTTCCTGACATGTTTAGTTTTATTTAGATATGGTTTTTTAGCTAATGATTTTCTTAAATAGTATTTCTTTGTATATTGTTTCTTGGGTTTAGGTTTACTAATAGTTGGATTTTTGAAACCATATTGTTGGGGCGTATATATTTGTGAACATAATTCATAATTCTTTTGTTTTTGTTCTCTTTGTATTTGGATGTACGTACATTTTTTCTTTAGTTCCGAAATAATATGTGTTATTCTAATTCCTATGTTATCATATGTTTTAGGAACACAAGGGTACATTTCATTCCGTGACTTATGTATTTCTTTCCCTAAATCTCCTGGTAACTTGGAAAATAGCCTGTCTTCTATTTCTTTAGAATAATAGTTCCCAGAAGTTGTTGCATAATATAAAAATTCATTTAATAATTTTATTATATGTTTGCAGTCTAGCAATTGTATTTGTTCTAAATCTCTCATACCTTCTTTTTGTCTTAAAGTTAGTCCTGTATTTACTTCTCTTCCTATTATTATTCTATGTATTAAATATGCAAAGTTATAAATATTTCCACCTTGGTCTACTAAGGAGGCTACTTCACCTAGGAAATTTGATTTGTATGCTTCCCACATTCCTTTAGTAACATCACCTAAGTAATTTTCTTCAATTCTTACGATTTCTTCTCTAGAATTTATATTTGGGTGTTTGGCAAAGTAATCTTTGCTATTGCAGTAGTCCACTGTTCTAGGTAGGTATCTAATAGTTGTGGGTGACACTAAATAACATTAAGTATTACAGAATTTATTCCAAAAAAGGTTATTTTTGTTGGTAATATTTTCCCACTTGTCCTTAAATTTTCATTTTCATTTGTGTATGGAGTAACATTTGTTCTAGAGGGATGTCCGAGTTATAAGTCATTTCTTCTGGTGCTCTTTGAGGATAGGTAACAGTACTGGTACTTTCTCCTTAAGCTTCCATTAGATCCATTTGTTCTGTATATTCACTTATTAATTCATCAAGAAATTGATTATTATTTATAATGTCGTTAGAATCATCTAAGAAGGTTTCTAATGTAAGTATAGTTTTAATTCTTATATTATTTTCATCATTAGTATATACAAAGGTATTATTGTCAAACTGATTATTTTGCTTAAGTTGTTGTTCTAATTCAAACATTTCATAAGGTCATAATATTATTCCTAGTTTGCTTGGATTTAATAATTTGTCCACTTAAGTTTCCTCTGTAGTTCTGAATTAGATTTGTCATTAGAGTCTATTTCTTGTTGATTTGATAAAGATATAGATCCATTAGGATTTGTATATGTTACCACATAATTTGATTTTAATGTAAGTGTGTTTTCATTTGGATTTCGTATTGTCCATTCATGTCATGCTAGGATGTAGAATCTATTTCCGTGGGTCTCAAAAATGTTATTCCTGTTGAAGTAAATGTTTTTATTACTTCATCAAGTTTTATTTTAATTTTAGGCTTATATTTTGTTATACATTTTCCCAAAAATGTTATATCTAATAATACATTTTTGCCATTAAAGTTTTCAAATCCTTTTATTTGTATAATTACTTTTATATTTTTATAGAAATCTGTTAATGTCATAGTAAAGTTTAGAGACACATGTACAATTCCTATATTGTTATTCATGTCTACTCATATTGTTCCAAAATTCCTTTTTCCAGTTCTTTACGTCTAGCATCAATTAAAGCTATCAATAATTTAGCTCCTATTTTTTGACTTACTAATCCTCTTATTCCAATAACTATTAGTCCTAAATGGATTAATTTGTATTTTTGTATTTTTAATTGTTTGATGGCTTCGGTTGACATTAGATTTATTGTCTGTTGACTTCCATTAGTAATTGATAATATTTTTTCTCTATGGTTCCAATATTTAGTGTAACGACCCAGATTTTTTGACCATTTAGTTATTATTTAAAAATGTTTTTTTTTATTGTTTTGGAATTCTAAATGGTTTAATTTCAATAATTTTGAATATTTTATTTTATTCTGAAATGGTAGAAATTTAGTGGATCTGCAATATAATGTGAACTGGCAGTATAAAAGGATAAATTTTTAATTTAAAATACTACGTTTACAAAGGATGTAGTAGCTAACGAACTCGGATTTCGATGAAATCAGTTTCATTAAATCTGAAATGATGAAATTAGGTAACCAACCAAGTTACGTCAAAAATGGCATCCGTAGGTGGAAAAGAAAAAATAAAAGGCCAAAATTTGGACTAAATTTTGACGGTAATTGGAATTTGCTAATGCTAACGGCAAAACTGGAACCTGAGACCTATCTAGGAAAATTCTAAACATAGGATATTAGCTATATATGAAATCTGGAAAAATCCTATAACGGATATAGAAAGTTATTAAGGAAACAAAATTTAAATAAATTATTTGAAAATCTAAACGAACTCCGATTTTTGATTTGAATACATAGGATTGAAGTACGTTAAAAACCGGACCAGATGGTGGAAGAATTTCTGAAAACCGTTATCGTTTGATATTCCAACATGAGACCGGAAGGTGTTGAAACTAACATAAAACACTATTTTGAATTTGAATTTAAATTATTTGAAAGTTCAAACGAATTCAAAATTTAAATATTTTTATATATTATTGAAGAGCAAGAAAAATTGAACAACATGGTTGAAAAAGATTTTTGATAAGGTATCAATAAGTAAGTCAAATTAACGTCCGAATAGGGTTGAGAAAACACACTTTAATATTCATAAATTATTAAATTTATTTATAATTTAATTAATTTAAGGATTAATCCTAGCCATCCATTTTCGACCGTTGGATTTGCGCCACCTCAGCAATCCATGTGACTCCTTCGGCTATAAATAGCCCCCCTCCCTTCATTTTAAACTCACTCCTCCTCCTCCTCCTCTTTCAAGCTTTGGCAATGGCAGAAATAATAATAAAATATTAGGAAATAGGGAAAATGGAAGAAAGGGAGAAAGGAGGGCAAGACGGGGAGCTAGGGACTCTTAGGCAGAGGCTTGGGCTTCGCGGGGTAAGTTTTTAAATAATATTTATTTATTTATTTATTTGTGTAATATATATATATATATATTATAATTAAAATAGAATTTGTAAAAATAAATATCAGAACATTCTAAGGGTGACAGAGAGGATAGTGTCTAAGGCTTGAGTTTGGAAAATATAGTTTCCTGCTCTCCCTGGCTATCCCTAACTGATCTGACGAATAGGATGATTAATTTAATTTTAAATTTTAAATTTAATTTGAATTTAAAACAGACCAGGGGCATTTTCGTAATTTTTAACCATAAACTTTAAAATCTTATAACTTTTTCAAAACAAGTCGGATTTCCACGAAACAAGGACCGTTGGATTCTTATCGAAAAATACTTTAAAATGAGTTGAAGCAGATTTTTGATCCGGATTAAAAATTTTAAGTTATAATTAAATGAATATTTTTAAATATTTTATTTGAAAATTAAATTTAATTAATATTAAAATGGTTTTTCAATTTTAAAGAAAAATTGGATATGGCTAGAGATGGGAAAGTAGGATTTTTTAGAAGGGCAGGGAAAGTAATTTGGCTTATAACGCAATTAGAAATTAATTAAGATAAAAATAATTTAATTAATTTAATTAAATATATATTCATTTAAATTAGGTAAATATTGTAAATAGCATAACTTTTGCATACATTAACGAAATTTAACGAAACAGGATCCGTTGGGATCGTATGGACAAGCACTACGCAATGGAACTGACCGCAAGTGGATTGGAGCTCGTTTGGATTTATGGCAAAATTAAACACCTGAACCAAATCAATGACCGATTATCGTTATTCAACGATAAACCGTCCAATGTGAGTAAATCTCACTAACTCTGAACACTTTATATTTCTCTAAAGTATTTTTAGAATTGGTAAATATTGGCTGATTTGCTGTGTATTGGCTGGTTGGTTGAACTGCTAGTCAGTTGATTGAAAATATCGATAACGATATATATAAATCGTATCGAAATATTGATTCTGTTTATCAGAATATTTTACCTCCATGTTATTTATGTTGACTGACATCTGTGGATGCAGGGAAACAGGTCGGAGGAATCCAACTGGATTCCTCAACATTTATTTACCGTTTTTCATATATTCTGATATATGATGTGTTATATCATCTGTTGTTGAACCTGTGTGTTTGGATGATGATTGAACCTTTTGATTTGGTATTTTTATACCATAAGTGATACTAGAAAGTGAAAAGGGATTTTCAAAGTTTATTTTGAAAATAAATTATTTATATAAAATCAATAGATTTTATATATAAAAGGAAGAGAATTTCATGAGAGAAAATGATTATAGAATCAAAGCCTTTGTTAAAAAATAAATATTGGTGAAATCAAATAGAAGGGAAAATATTGTTGAAATCAAATAGAAGGGAAAATATTGTTGAAATCAAATAGAAGGGAAAATATTGGTGAGATCAAATAGAAGGGAAAATATTGGTGAAATCAAATAGAAGGGAAAATATTGGTGAAATCAAATAGAAGGGAAAATATTGGTGAAATCAAATAGAAGGGAAATATTTGTGAAACGATTACAAATAGAAATAAAAAGGGAAACATTCGTAAAAGTATTTACAAATGGAATTGAAAAGGGAATATTCATGTAGGGAATAAAGAAAAGTTGAAAGAAGTACTTATTTGTTAAATAAATAGAAAAGTTAAAAGAAATATTTATTTGTTGAATGAATAGAAAAGTTAAAAGGGAATATTTATTTGTTAAATAAATAGAAGCGGAAAGAGAATAGTTATTTGTTGAGTAAACAAATAGAAAAAGAATCTATTCAAGGGAGGTAATTCAAAGGAATTATTCCAAAGGAATTATTCAAAAGAGAAAAGTCAAAGGGATTAATTCAAAAGAGTTAATCAACTAGAGTTAAACAGTTGGAGTTAAACTGTTAGAGTTAAACCGTTGAAGTTAAACTGTCAGAGTTAAACCGTAAAGTTAAACAGTTAGAGTTAGTTAGTTAGAGTTAACCAGTTAGAGTTATTCAGTTAGAGTTATCCAGTTAGAGTTATTCAGTTAGAATTAACCAGTTAGAGTTAATCAGTTAGAGTTAATCGTTTTGAGTCAAATCGAACTAGAGTTATTCAAATATAGTAATCGAATAAGGGTTAATTGAATATTAGTTATCCAATTAGAATTGATCGAATCTAATTATTCGAGATAGAGTTACAAATAGACAAAGTTATTTAAGGATGAATTTCCATTTAGCACGACTGCTAGCGTAATTCGCAGGGCTGCAGATAGCCTACGGCGGTCGGATGTTTCCTGGGGGAATCAGGCGTAACCATTGTGATCGCTGCGATCTAGAGTCAAGCAAATGGTGTTAAATCAAATAGTAATTAATCAATAGAAGTTAATAAGTCGAGTTAGTCGAGTATTAGTAAATTAAGTAGGGTTAGTGAAAAAGGGAATTAATTGAATATCACCTATTCGAAGTAGAGTTATCGAATATAGTTTATTCGAGAAGAGTAATCGAATATAGTTCGTTCGAAGTGTGTTAAATCGAATATAGTTATTCGAAGGAGAGAATTATCGAATATGGTTTATTCGAAGTGAGATTTTTCGAATATTAGTTATTCGAAGAAAAGGATTACGAATATTAGTTATTCGAACAGGGGAATCGAATATAGTTTATTCGAAAGAGAATTATCGGATAGTGATTATTCGAGAGCAAATCATACATGGAAATTCGATTATATCAAATCAAGGGAAGTAATGTTTACTTTCCATTTCAAATCAAGTTTTAATTATCTGTTAATAAAGTAGTTGGTTGTTTATTTATCCAAATTAAGATATGGAAATATATTTAAGTAACATATTTTGAAAGCATGGAATTATAACATTTATAGTTATAATCAAATGATTCAGTAAAGGAAGTGGATTCATAAATAGAATCCGAGAGTTCGCAAGGAAGTTTCTTAAAGAGTAAAGTTTGAACTTTGTCTATTTCGAAGTTAGAAATGTTGTTCAGTTAAGGTCTGAGAGGTAATTATACCCCAACTTGATTGACTTCGTTTTTAACTAAGAAGTGGATAAGGTTCGAGAGTGAAAGGGGTTAAGTGAATTTAGTTAATGAGCGAAATGGTTGGTGTTGGCATAGCGATGTTTATTCAAACATCAGTTTAAACCCAATGAAGGAGATTTGGAAATGTCTTCCAAATGAAAATCAGAAATGTTTTCTGAATATAGAAAATGAGAAATGGAATTGTTTTCCATTGTTAATAACGTATATTTTCTAAATATAGTAAATAAGAAATATAGGAAAACAAGAATAAGGAAAAGGGTAAATTTATGATAATTTGATGATGAATGATGATTGATCGATAGAATTTCCATCTGGAAATAATATCGTTGTTTGCACACCGACATGTTTTTATTTGATAGTTAAATCACCAACTATCAAAGTTTTGACCATTTTAACGTTGTTAATATGGAGAGACCGGTCGGATTATTATCCAGAGAACCACTCCGTATTGGCATAAGCGTTGCGAATCAAGTATGCTGAATATATTGAAGACAGAGTTATGCAAGGGCTATCCTATTTACAGAATAGTGCCTTCGGTTTGTCCAGTCCCAGGACAAACGTGAATGGACGAATGTCTGACAGAGTATATTCAAAGGATCGCGTAAGTTGATCTCTTCAAACGTACTTACGTTTGGTGGCGGAGGAATTTGTTTCTCTTAGCTGTATACCCGTGGTATTTTTGGTGAAATCAATTTGTGATTTGGCGGGTATGACGATGTGGCATTCAAAGTAATGGAGGTGGGATCTGTCAAAAGATACGTTATGACCTCAAGCCTCATCCACCGGGAAATGACAAAAATCGGGCAGGCAGCATGGCTATGTGGGTCGCACCCATTAGGATGTATGATCACCTATCTAGAGAAATTCCTTTTGTTCTTAAATCTATCGATGTTGTCCCTTATCGGGAGACGGTTGCTGATCCCAACCGTTGTTGATATACATTCGATACACTCAAGCGAAATGAGTGGTCGGTCATGTGTGGGCCGGGTTGCAAGATGTTCTTGTTGAACCCAGTGTATTTGCCTCTAGAGATACACGTTCGGAAGGTGGTCCCATACCTTGTCAAGTTGAAATCCAATCTCCAATAAGTGCCTGCGAGTTTGATTGTATATTATATATGTAGAGCGTGAGATGCAAGCGTTCTACTAGATTTGTAACAACTCGTAAAATGCGAGCCAGTTTGAAATTTTTATTTTGGCAATTTTAGCGAATTTTGAATATTTAAAATGAATTATTTTAAATAATATCGACGAGAAATTTATTTTGAATATAATTCGAACGTATATATTATACGCGCCGTCGTTAGAATATAAATATTTATTTATAATTATAAATAGAATTGAAAATGGCGCGGTAGTTCGATAATTCGATTTCGAACTTCAATTGAATGTACCGGGTGCAAAACAATCCGGATTTTAGTGAAACCAAAAACATTAGGATCTATTGGATGATATCTTTCCAACGAATCCGAAAAATCAAGATTTCATAGCGGGAATCAAAAGATATGTCCAGTTGAAAATTCTGAATAGTCACTATGGAATTCAGGCCCTTAAAAATGGGAATTTTGCAAACGACCTCGGATTTCGATGAAACCACTTTTGTTGGATCCGTGATGTTAAATTATTGCTAGGTTTTAAATTTCATAATTTTTCGAATCAAAATGTGAGCGTGGCAAAGGAAAACGTGTTTTGACAATTTCAGTTGATTTTAATCGACTGGAAATTGGCCATTTTTCCAACGGTCTCAGAATTCGACGAAACTAGTTTTGTTAGGACCGTATCCTCAACACGAAGCTAGAAAATATTTTTCGGGAATTTTTAGAATTAGTATGTGACCCCGGTAATTTGAAATGTACGTTTAAAATTCAATATAGCGATTTAAATGTAGATTTAAAGGAAACTGATCGTAACAATCGAATTGGCCTACGATACATATCCCATTGTGTTCGGAATGGGGGTAATTAGCTAGAGACGACAGTCGTTGGGTCTCCATTCGGGTTCGAATAGAAAGTCAACATTTTAGTGAATAAAACGAAAAATAATAATAATTAAACATATAAACTATACCCCTACCCCCTTCTCCTTCTATACCGTTCATTTCAAAGTAAATAAAAGAAGAAAAAAAACCGTCGAACCCTGGAATCGCCCGCCGCTCCCCTCGAAGACCGCCGCCGCCAGAGGTCCCCCCCTCCCCCCCCCCCCCCGTTGATCGACTTCTTCTCCTCCTCCTTCTTCCTCCGCCTCGCCACTTCCCCCCCCCCCCCCCCCCCGGTGCGCAACCCCCATCGCGCCAGCAACCGAACCCCCTCCCGCCTGAAACCCTAGCCGACAACCCCGACCTCCTCCACCCCGCTGGCCACCACCGCCGACCCCAAACGCCCCTCCCTCGGCCTCCGCTCGACTGTCGAACCCCCCCTCTTATAAAAAAAAAACACTGTAAGTCTTCTATTAGTTAGTATTTATTTATTTTTGCTATTAAAATTTTGTATGAACCATTATGATTTAGGAATGATTTTTACTGTCATAAAGGATTTGATTTCTAAATGTAAGAGACTTGATTTTGAAGAAAATATAGAAAGACAAGATTTTAGAATAAACAAAGAGTTGATTTTTATGAACAAGCTAAGATTTTTATTTGTTCATTAGCTAAGAAAAGAAAAGAAGTGATTTTTAATAATAGAAATATGATTTCTATATTTATAAAATTCTAAAAATATAATATTTACTATATAGAAGATGTAAAAATATGATTTTTATATTTTTAAAGAATTAAAAATATAATTTTTACATGTTAGGAATATTAAAAATATCATCTTTTTATAGGTAGCAAAATAAAATGTGATTTCTATAGGGATGGAAGTGAAAAGGTAAAATCTTTAAAAATAAAAAGACGATATTTTAATAATAGAAAAGGCGAAAACTTTATTTTTATAAAGGCGAAAACTTTATATTTATAAAGGCGAAAACTTTATTTTTATAAAGGCGAAATCAATATTTTTGAAATGGAATTTTTATCTATATGACACCAAAGTAAAAATTCGATTTTTATATGTTGAATAGCATAGGAAAAATTCGATTTTTAAATATATGAAGTGATTATAAAAATATGATTTTTAAATTGAAAGTGAATAAAAATGTGATTTTTATTTTAAAGACATCAAAATATAAAGATGTGTGATTTTTATATATGTAGTGGCTACGGGCAACAAAGGAGATGAAAAGGCGAGAATGAAGAAGATTTCTATAAAAGAAGAGTCAAGATGAGTGGATAGCTTTCGGTGAGAACTTCTCACTCTAAAATCTCTTTTTCTAGTTATATATATATATATACTAGGATGTAGACGGTGTTTAGTAGCACCCGACACCCGTCATCCACAGACCATGGATGGCTTGTTTGTTTAATTGTTTGGTTGTGTAGTTTGTTAGATTATTTGGTTTGAATTGAATTGTTTGGTGAATTGAATGGACTTGATTGATGTGTGAATGGCGTGGGCCTTCACTAGACTGGGGATAAGGCTAGGCCTTGTCCCGTTTCTAGTATCGTGCCGTTATGCCGCCGAAATTTCCCAAAATATGTTAGAAAAATAAAAATATCATTTTTATTGTATAAATGAACTGAATAGAAATTCAAGTGTGGAAATAAATATTTTTGTCGTTAAAAATATAATTTTTAACGTGAAAGTGAATAAATAAATATTTATAAACAAATCGGCCGATTTGTTTATTTACACTGATTTGACTGATATTGACTGGGTCGATAAATTTTACACATCGCCCAACTGCACAAACAAAAATGTGTGTTTGTTGATTTGAAACCCCACACGGGTGTTGGGATGATATTTGGCGTACACTAATCCCAATTATTTAATTATTGTCGATCGATTGGTCGACAGATTGTGTAAGCGTCGATTATTTATATTTGATGCTTATGCAGTTGTGTGGTGCACTTTGGTTGATGGTTGATTATTTTTCAAAGCTATTATATACATGTGTTGTATGGAATCCATATAATTAACATTATATGGTGATTGATTGGGCCTCATTCCAATCGGGAAAATAATGAATGTTATAAAAGAAAATTCATGTGTTGAATATAAAAATAGTCATGTGTTGACGATGTTCATGTGTTGAGTAAAATATTTTAAATAATAAAAATTACATCTTTATCATATTTACGATTAGAATCTACTTTACGGTGGAGTCTAATTAAAATCAAACGATAGATACCATAGTTTTATAAAATATTTTACATAACAAAAATAGTGATGTGTTGACAGTACTCATGTGTTGAGATTATTCGTGTGTTGAAAGAAATATAGATTCATGTGTTGAATGGGATAAATATTCATTTGTTGAATATAATAAAGAAGTTTTTGAAAAATATAAAGCCGTGTTGATTAGAGATGCGTTATTTTGACGCGAACGATATTTATATCGATTTTATTCATTTTATAATGAATATGGAAAGGTGATTTCAAAATCTGATATTTTGAAATGAATTCAATTGAAATTAAATTGAAATTGAATTGAAATCGATTTGAAACGAATTCGAATTGAATCAAATAGAACGTAAATTCAAATTGAGTTAAATTGAAATGAATTCGAATTGAATTGAAATCAAATCGATCTGAAATTGAATATAATGTTGAAATGGTTTTGAAAACGAATTTAAAACGATTTATAAAATACGTTTTAAAAAGGAAATCGACGAAATATATATAATATATATATATTATATATATAGTGGCCTGAATAGAACGCGCCGCGCCGCGGCAGTTCGTGAATTTCGACCATTTATTTCAAACGGACGTTGCGGGAGATCCGACCGTCGGATTCTCCTAAAACCAGAACCGTTGGGTTCGTATCGAAAAGAGCTTTCCAATGAATATTAGAAATTTGAAATCTAACGGTTAGATTTGGAATTATGTCCAAATCAATTTCAAAAAAGGTCGCTGTAAGTGCAGTTCGATGGACGTAGATGGAAATCGACTGTACAGGCCTTGATAAAATTATTAAAAATATCTATAATTTGTGTAAAATCATAATATATGATTTGGGAAAAATTGGGCTGGAAAATTCCACATTTGAAAGGATAAAAATGGATTTTGTCGAAATGAACTAGTTTTGAACTAGAATTAAAATCAATTTATTTTTGAAATAAATAAATTGAATTTGAAAGTGATTTTAAAAATAATCAATATTCCCAATAGGTGAAGTGAAAGTGGAGTTGAATCGAAATTATCTTCGGAATATTTCGATGTTGGATTTCGTGACCATACAGATATTGTTTTGGGAATTTGAAAGATATATTATATATCGTTATTTCCAATACGATATTTGTTGGTTTCAGAATTTGATATTGAATATAAGCCGATATATTTTCTATTCAGAGCCTTGTATTTAATATCGAATGTGATTTGGGTTTATCGTGGATCGTGTTTTAGATGACATTGGTTCTTTAACCCAGTTAAAGGCAAGATGTCGATTTCTGAAAAGATTAAAACTAAATGGAGTTTTAATGAATCTTTAATTAGATTAAAAGGTGAATTGATAATTTAAAATTATCAAATCTAAAAAGTGATCGAGAGTGGAGTATCACTAGTTTTGCTCCAAAGCGATAGTTAAATCTTTAATTAGATTTGAACGTGAAATGGTAATTAATTTTACCGATAACACCGTGGTGTTAGATATGGAGTATCACCAGTTTTGCTCCATGGGATATATAGGTTGGGATTGGGAAATAAAACAAATAATTACTTCGGTGTGGTTCGCTAATCCCGACTAGTTTGAAATGATATCCAAAGGAAGATTATAGGATAAATTTAGAAGAATTTATCTTGGATAAAATTAATGGGAACATTTCCCTAAGAATGTGATTTTGTGAATAAAAGAATATTCTGAATTGGAATGAGGCGTTTGTTGTGTTTGTGTAACAATTGTTTATCATATACGTGGGTTATTCAGAAAGGCTGGGTTATACCCATTCTGAATAACCGATTCGACGAGATGTCGAAGATGAAGACGGTGGTTGAAGACCGGAAGTCTTCACATCGTTTGGGTGATTACTGATGATCTTGATTGGGTTGTATACCCAGGATAAGGGAAACAGTTGGTGATCGTCCAGACGTACTTGGAGATGGATGGATATGCGAGGAAAGTGCCTCCGGTTTCGTTCAGACCCAGAACGAACTTGTAAATGGATTGTGTGTCTGACATTGGATTTTATTCTGTGTTGATTGATCTCTATTAAATATACATCTGTTTGGCGGTGGAGAATTTATTCTCTTGCTTAACGCCCTTCTCTGAGACATACGAGCTCAGATATCGATGGACATCAGTCGCATGGAGTGAATTGCCAATGTGGCATGCGTAAGTGGCAATTGATCAAGGCTTCTGTTGAAAAGCAAAGTCTTGTGGTTGATGATCAAAGCACGGCCTGTGTGGCGTAGCTTTGTGTATAACGTGAATTCGCGAGCCTCACACCTCGGTATGAGTCAAAAACGGGAGACGGACCGCTGGGAGAGCACGACGTTTCTTTCTAGCTAGGGTAGTGTCAGTGACCTACCAGCCCTGACATTTATATACTTTTCACCTGTGTGGTTGTTGGATACGAGGCGCCTCAGATATAGGTCTGTAAGGACCGGGAAACGTGTGTTCAGGAATTGCCAATCCTCAAAAGTAAGAGAGGACCGGCCCAGCCGATTCCAAGGATCATAGTGGGGTCCTGAGGCATTTGCTAGAGTGTCTCGAACGCGGAGAGGAGCTTGCCCCTTGCCTCGACTCATGACGCAAATCCAATTTCCAATACGTGTATTGCGGTTTTAATTGTAGAACTAGTATGGCGACATGATAGATGGTACCCATGCCGCCTATGATTGATATTTATGATTTGAATTGTTTTGACACTATACACTTATTATAGTATCAAATAATGTGTTTTAAACGTATCAAGCATGCTTTGGCTGTTATAAGGGAAAACCCTATCCTCCGGCTTGCGTTGCATTGTGTGATGGGACCTGGGTCTTATAACAGCTTCATTTTTCTTTATTTAGCATTGCGCTGTTTGTTCTATGCACTGGTATTCTTGGGAGGAAACCCGTTCCGTGTCATACGGCGTGGTACCTTGATTTACCTAACTTTAAAACCAATATTAATAACTGTTTTAGTTCTCACACCAGTCACATGACTGACCTCGAGTTTATTGTTTCAACCTAAACTCTGGGTGCCCCTATTTTCCGCACGGGCAGCTAGTAGTTTTGGTTTTGTAGATTTATATTCACAGGGTCCTGATTTACAGCTGGAACGATGCTCGGAAAGCTCTGTATCCGTGTATCACTTTCAGTTGTGTTTTGTATATTTTTTCGCTGCTATGTAATTTATTGTAATCTCTGATATTTATTGAATGTAATTTATTCATTCATACTCTGTATATTCTTGTATCTGATGGAATTGTTGTAATAACAATGAAATGTTCTTCTGTATGCGTCCTTTTGTGTGTTGTTCTCAAAGTATTCTTGCTTTCCTTCACGGGGAAGTTACGGGTTCTTACAAGATTTTAATTACTTGTGATTAGACATTATTATAATATCAGATAATATATGATTTCAAAGTGTTTTGGGTTATCGTAAGGTAAAAGCCATCCGTATTTATGTGTGGATTGGTCTTACGATTATCTTTTCTTTTGAAAAGGATTTTGAAAAGTTAAACCAAATGATTTGAGTTTACTCACACCAGTCCCATGACTGACCCAGAGTTTTGTTTTGTTTTGTTTTCCCTAAACTCTTGGGTGCCCAAATTTGTACGGGCAGTCAAGTAGTCAAGATTTACAGGTATGCTTGAAGAGCTTGGAGCAGGAGGCTTCAAGATTTTTCTAGCTATTGATTATTCCGTTGTGATGAAAGTGTTGTACTCTGATAATGGTATGATATACATATACTACTTTGATTTCAAGATATGTTGTCTATTATATTTTATTCGTTCCGCTGTGAGATTCGTGTTACTCTGATGTTGTTGTGTTCTTCTTCTTCTTCTATTCTAATTTTCTATCTTATCTATCCTCACCCACTAATTTCTTTCTTGGACTATCCGGTAATTTCGACTTTTGATTGTTCGATAGGTGTTATATATCGGATAACCAAGGTCGCTTTTTCCCGGGTTGTTACATTTAGGGTAAATATTCATGTTCTGTATAATTCCCTAGAATTTAAAGTATTTAGCTGATTGTTTGAAAATACTTCTAAATCACTATCTACATTTATGATTTCTTCTAGTTGTGATTATGAGCTAACAGATGTTCTTAGCATGTTGTCTATCCATGTATTTGCGGATAGGGTATTACTTTCTATAGGTCTATCACTAGTTATGATAGTTCTAGATGTTCCTATAAATGGTCTTATATTCATTGTTTACAATCTAATCTTTTGAAAGTCAAGAAACTTAATTTTGTTACCTTATTTTTACTTGGACCTTCTTCGAGTGGTCCTAAATCTAAATTTGATTTTATATATATATATATATATATATATATATATATATATATATAGGGAAACCCTATTCAGACACAAAAAGAAGACATAAAATTGCACACAATAAATATCAACCACTGGATCCTCCCATGAATTCCAGTCTCCACATAAAAACAAACAAATCCAACGGTGGAGGCTTTGTGTCTCTCTCTTTGTGTCCAAATAACATATACATACATACATATATACGTATATATATATATATGTGTGTGTGTGTGTGTTTATTCCCAAAAAATACAAGACAAATCAACAGCTCCTGTTACCAAAGCTTATATACGTTCATTATTAGATAATGCCATCCCACCTTCCAGACTAGCTTCCTTTTTCCATATCCAACCTTGTTTCTATTTCTAGTAATGTAAATAATTATAATGGTAGTAATGGTGTTCTTATGCAGGAAATGGGACATAAATGGTAGATGAAAATAAGTGTGTCTTCAGTGACCAATATGAGAGCCACCTAGGATACAGGCCACCAAATGCACCTAAAAGCCATATTGTCAACGGAGAAGAGAAGACTTGACCCAAAAAAAGGGTGAAAGGGTATCCAGAGTTGGGTAAAAAGTGATCGACTAGAGTAGAAGAGTGCCACTACTCATGGTAGGGTGTTAAGAAGCGCCAGCAAATTGAAATAATTGTCTCTTGTAATCTGGAACATTAATAGAGGTTTTCACTACGCAAACAGACTGGTGAAGATTAACAGAATTACAAATATATGATAGGTAGAGTGCACAGGAATTCTAGAGAATAAACTGAAATATTATGGCATATTTTATATGAGAAGGAAATTAGCATGTTTCATTATATTTAATTAATATTGGAAGGGTCTGATTTGATTAACCTTTGTATACGCATAAAACTACTAAATTCTTAGTAACAAATTGTAGTATAACCTAATCCTACATGAGGGTGGAGTGCACATATATAGGGCTTAGATTATCCTTGCGGGTTTTAACACTACAACAAAAATACCCTTTTACAACGGGCGCTGGTTGCCCGTTGTAATAGAATGTTATTACAACGGTCACTTCCTGAACCGTTGTAATAGATGCCTGTACAACACTCTTTTACAACGGGCATAGGCTGTCCATTGTCATAGAATGCTATTACAACGATCGTTTTCGGACAATTGTGATAGATATCATTTACAGTGCTCTTTTGACAACAGGTAAAAACTGCACATTGTAATAGAGTGCTATTACAATGGTCATTTCATGCCCTTTGTAATATATGTCAATTTTACGACGTTCACAAAATGTCTATTGTAATATATTTCAATTGTAATATTATTACTGACTATTTATTATAATATTATGTTACTAATCATTAATAATATTATATTATTTATTAATATTTAATAATTAATCATTAATAATTATTAACAGTAATATTATATTATTTATATCATCATTGTAAAAGTAATAATATCTACAATGTCAACCCAAATAGTTGTAAAAAAGTTTTAAATAATGTATTCTTTGTATTATTGTATACATATTAGATTTCATTCAATGATGTTATATTACTTATATTATTGCCTGTAACTACAATATTGCATTAATAATTACTAATAATTAATAATACTATATATTTATTAGTATTTAATAATACTATATATTTATTAATATTTAATAATCAATCATTAATATACAATCAGTATTCCAACAGGTTAATTTTACTTTTTAGTTATTAGCAAGTAATATCGAATAATAAACATTAAACATATAATAATTTATAATTAAAAATAAATATCATTAATAATTACTTATGATTAATAATTAATATTAAAAGTTAAAATAATTTATATGTATTAATTATTAACATTTAATAATTAAAATTAAATTATAATTAATAAATATGAAGTAACGTTTGATATTTAAATTAACTAATTAATAAATACTATTAAATAATTAATAAAAACAAATAAATAATAATTTATAATTAATATTAAATAATTTATAATTAATAAGTGTTGATAATTTATAAGGTCCGTTTTTCATAGGTCCCTATTAAGTTTTAAAATTAGGCTCACATCCGGTCCAACTTATCATGTAAATTTAGTCCCTATTTTTTGAAAGTACACTAAAAAAAATCATGAAAATTCGCATTTAAATCAAACATGTACTCACCCAAAAACTCAAAAAATGCATCAAAATCAAAAAATACAGTAAAACAGTAATTTGCATCAAATCATGCACATATTTGCAATACTTGCATTCATCTGTGAAAGTATTTTCAAATGTTGAATGTGCGTTTGTTTTTTTTGCATATATGTATGCAAGGTAAACAGATTCTTGCATACAAGTGTGCAACAATCTTCAGGAAAAAATTTCACTTCATATTTTTACATGCAAAACTTGCATACATGTGTGCAAGTATGTCAAATAGTTATATACATGTATAAAAGTTTTTTTTTTTAATTTCCGTGAACTTTTGCTAATATTTCCAGATTTTTGAATTTTTTTTTACATTGTAGCGCATTTTTTTTTCAAAAGATCAAAAAGGCGAAATAAAAGAAAGGGACAAAGTTTCCCATTCATTTTCGCCTCCTCCTTTTGAGCTGCCGCCCAATTTTTTTTGTCCCTTCCAACTTCCTGTGCCTTCCACTTCGCCTTTTCCATTTTTGCACCAAAAAAATGCGCTCTTGCATTAAAAAAAATTCTAAAATTTGGAAATATTCCCCTCAATCCATGCAAATCAAAAAAAAAAAAAAAGTTGCATACATATATGCAACTATTATTAATAGTTGCATACATGTATGCAACTATTTAAATACACATGCAAAAAAATCTGCATGCCTGCTGCATAGTTGCATATAAGTATGCAATTATTCAGAATAGCTGCATACTTGTATGCAGTAATGCGTCGAAAAACCATGGGCATGGCAATATGTGCATACATGTATGCAAATATTTGAAATATGTGCATGTTTTCATGCATTTTACTGCATTTTCCGCTATTTTGTGTATTTTTTGATTTTGACATGATTATCGATTGTTTTTCCACCTGATTTTTTTGGCGTGAACGTATTTTATTTAATAATGAATTTTCATGATTTTTTTATATTATTTTATACGTTTTTAAAAATAGGGACCTAATTTACATGAAAAGTTAGACCAGATGTGAGCCTAATTAAGTTTCGTTTTAGGGATGTGTGCCTAATTTTCACTAATTTATAATTAATAATTTATTATAATAATGTATAAATAATAATATACATAATGATGTACAATTATATTTATTAAGTTTTTATAGTTATGATTAGACTAGTGGAGTATTAGACATTTGGAATCAGTTCCCACTTTGCATTTTCATTCCCGTGCTAGTGGAATAGTTGAAATTTCTGCGTCCCCTCTTAGTTCCTTCTCTCTTAACATTCACAGAAAATCCAAATGTGACTTCTTCCTAATCATTAAATTAGCAAAACCTAGATCTAGATCCGACTCCTCACCTGTAAATAAATTCCTCCGCCTCCTTCACCACCGCTGTTTACCTATACAGTAATTCGAATTTGCTTCTCGGATTCACAGGTAATTGTTTAATTTCTTTCTTACTGATTATCGGTTTTCCCCAACTTTGTATTGTTTCTGCCTGTTATATAGTTTATTCTCATCGTCTTACAATGGTTAACTTATCCTCTACCCAATTTTTCAATTTACCTTTTTCAATGCTCCAATCTTCAGCTTTACTGTTTCATCACAGGTTTGAAACATTTTTCCAATTTCTCAAAAGGAAGACATTCGATTACAAATTTTCAAGTTACAGTCTATAGGTATCACAATATCAAAATTTTGGGGATTTTTATTTGTACTCACTTTTCATTGTTCTTACATGTTGTTAACTGAGTTGTGTATACAACATACTATTGTATAAGCATTGGTATCAACAAATTGATCATCTCAGCTTAGACAAAATTGGGTAATTCTTTCCCTTTTCTACTGACCTACTTCAATTCTTTTACTCATCTGTTGATTTCTTCCTTACCAAATTAATGCAACTACAGATGGATTTGTAATTGATTTATTCTTCTTACTCATGGCTCTGCACTGACAGCAACGATCACAGCGCCGATTGATTGATATATAGTTATGCAGTGGTACGCTCTGATTTTGTTCCCTTGGGTTTGAGTATTAACATCTTTGTTTACTTCATTACTTGATTAGTATAAAACTGATTGATATCTCTGCTAATTACACTATATGTTACACATATTTATGGCCACTGTTACTGTATTTCATACCTTTTACATTGGTCAAATATGCCTTCTTACCTCATGAACTATTGCATGTTAATCTATAAGTTTTCACTTACTGTGATTTTTTTTTAATCCTGTTTTTCTTCATTTTAAACCTGTTACATCCTTCTAACCATGGGTTTTCACTTATTATATGATACTTGAGAATATGATTTACCTAATGCAACTTTAACAAATGGCAGATGGCATTTTCCTTTGGTGTAACTATAGGATCTAAGTACAAATAATAATAATGATCAGTTGCTTTGAATGTCATTATGTCATCTCGTAAAAAATTGTAACAATAACAAATTTTTTCCTATCAATAACTTTTAATTTTGGATAGCTTACATGATAAGAGGCTACTTTTAATTCTCTAATATTTTTCTTTTTCTTTAGTTTTATCATTTCAAAAAAAGTCAATAAACTCTTCTTATAAACATAACCGTTATTATATTATAATTGAACATCGACAAAATACGGAGAATGGACACAAGGTTTTCCATGTATACCAACATTGAAATACGGAGAACTGACCCATCGACGAAGCTTGAACAATTCATAGTTACATACTGTGACACCCCACGTCCGTTAATGTCACTCATTAAGAGAATGCATTAAGTTTCGGGAAGCGTTATTGGTAAACAAAAGCAGAAACATTACAAGACAAATACAAAATAACAGCGGAATTTAAAACTTTATTAAGAAGAAAACATCATAGTTCAAAACATGGTTATGTCATATGTCTGAAATGCATAAAACCAAATACAACATTAAAACTTCTGTGCTGTACTCAAAATATCAGAGTACAATGATAAAAGAGGCATAATCCCCAAAACATAGCCGTAGTTGAGAGATATGAAATCAAGTCGTACATCTAAAATAGCTCCAAGCAAGATGAAAGCAGAATCCTGATCAAACTTGAGTATTCCCATCCTGAGAACCTAAGGGGAAACAGAAGAGAAAGAAGAGGAAACAAAATAGGTCAGACATAAAGTCTAGCGAGTCCAGTTACTTTTAGCATATAAATAAGTAAAAGTGCATAGCAGGCATATAAAGTGAATAAGGGAGATACCTAAAGGAAAGATTGGATCGAATTAGCAGCGGAAGCAACCAAATCAGAAACCCTAGTTACCAAAATCGAATAGAATTAAATCGAAATAGGTACCTTACTTCTTTAAATAGCAGAACCGAACGAAGCCCTAACTTTAATCGTTGAATCAAATTCCAGATCTGATCGAATCAAGTGCTTGAATTTCGAGCACCTCTATCGGAGATCCACAGGTGATGTTCTCCAGAACGACAACCGAAATCGGAGAATAAAGAGATGGTACTAGCCTATTGATTTGAATGGGATCTAGGGTTTTGGAATGATTCGATTTGGGTTTTTCTAGAAAGGAATTAATGAATGAGGCGGCCTGTCATTCCCTTTTATAAATAAAACCCTAAAAGATATTTTTCCTAATCCCCTTTTACCCGTTCGATAATTTAAACAAAAAGAAATTGTCAAACTAATTTTGATTTCCTTTTTATTTAAACACTCTCTCCATTTGCAACACCTATATGTGTGACCCTATAGGTTGTTGCAACGTTGGCAACAATTTAAACACTTAAACTGTAAATAGTGAGAGGCACCAAGTAGTACATCACTGCTACCCAAGCTACAACAATATCAATGATTCGATATGACCTTTGTGAATAGTGTATCAATATAATTTAATCCTTTTAACCGTTATATCCAAGATTAAACTGAAGGCATGGATCGTATCATCCTCTTTATAATTTAATCTGTTTTCTTGATCAATGAGTAGACTGTTTAAAACAAATCAATATTTGAGCACGACCATGCATTTCACAGTCTCACTCAATCAAGAGGCCCATGGATATTACCACGAATATATCGTAGGGTTAAATTCCATCTAGATCATTCATAATTTTCACTCGACTCGAGATGTATACAATAATCACCGTTATCGTTACTCTGTTACGAAATAACTTTAGATGATATCAAAACACAAATATCCTCGAATAAAATTATAATGATTTCAGGTCTGAGGACCATTACATCACTGTCACTATGAGAATAACTTATGATACTGTTAATTATATTCCATGTAGTTATCTCACGGTGGGTCACCCCAATACGATATTCTTCAATATGTATTTATGTTTTGACGTTAATATCACGTATATTAATGATCAATAAGATGTGATCATCAGTCAATCAACATACCAATCTCAACGCTTTAGTGTTGTCCTATATTAACAATAAAACTCGACTAGGGGCATTTAAGAATTATAATACTTATCACATTATATAATCTCAAGTTCAGTCTTACTCGAACTATATAATTCTGTATTATTATTCTAAGGACTTCTATTATATTATTATTTATATTACACAATAAATACAATATAATAGAATAATATTTTATTCCAAATAAAACAATAACATCAACAGTGTTATCAATCTCATCAAATGAATTGCCTCTAGGGAACAAACTCTAACAATCTCCCACTTGCACTAGAGTCAATCATTTACGTATCGTATACTTATGAAACTAGTGTGACTATTAAACTTCTGCTACGACAGAGTTTAATTCAGTAGGTCTGCAACATTACAATTTTTGTAACTTTGCAGATATGTTTATTTCTTCTGTGAACAACTTCACATAAGAATTATATTTCTTAAAATATATGTTTGGGTTGATGATGAGTTTAATATTTTAGGCCTGAGCAACATCCATATTGTTATCGCAATGTGTATTATTCGATCAACAATAAATTAAGTTCAATCATGAACTTCTTAATCCAAACAATTTCTTTCTTAGAATCAGTATCTATTTCTTGTTTTTAAACTAACATAATTTACAATAGTTAATGTGTTATCAAATAACATCAGAGTTATTGTATCATTCCCACTCAATTTCTTGTCTATACAAGATTCAATGATATTTTGTGGTTTCTGAGACATTTCGAATACTATTTCATTCTTATCGGTATCTTTAAAAAAAATAGCTCCTCTTGAAAGGATATCAATTCGAGCAATAAACATTTTATTCTCTAAGGATTTATAGAAATAATATCCTTTTTGATACTCCATAAAACAATTATCAGAGTTGGATTCGATCTTATCAAATGCAAGGCGTTTAGTAAACGCTTCACATCCCAAATCTACATAATAGACACACTGGAACATTTTCTAGTTTTATCTTATATCGCGTCTTCATAATCGTCTGAGTAGGATTAAATGTAGTTGTTCAAAATTTAATTTATTAGAAGATCTATATATGACATATCATTAATCGTACTATATCTTATAAGGTGTGATCTCTCCTTTCAGACACATCATTCCAATATGGTGTTCTAAATAGAGTGAGTTATGAAACAATTTCAAACTCATCTTGATAGTCATTAAATAGTTGGCTTAAATATTCCTTTTTCGACCTGTTCGAAAAGTATTTATTTTCTATTAAAATTGGTTTCTATATCCAATTTGAATTCTTTGAACTTTTCAAAGGATTCTGATATGTGTTTCATAAGATACACATATCTGTATCTACTGATATCATCAGTAAATATAATGACGTAATAAAACCTACCTCTAGTTTATGTATTCATTGCTCCATATACATCATTATGTACGAGACCCAATACTTATCACTCATTCACTGTGTCAAGTGAAGGATGATTCCGTTATCTCGCCTAATAACCAAGACCTGCATTCTTCATATAATTCAAAATCAAATGATCTCAAAATTCCATCATTATGGAGTTTTGATATACTTTCTTGTCTACTGGGTTAACTGGCAATACTAAAGGTATATTGAATTTAAATCACTAAATTTAATCCACTCATTATTAATGTCAAGTGCATTATAGTTAAGGATTCACAAAGATCATTAACTATTCGTGAAATTCCATACGATATTTCATTTAAATAAAATGAATAACAATTATTCTTTTATTACAAATGAAATTCAAACTTGTCTGATCAAGATATATTATAACATTTATTTTAAATGGAATTTCATAATAACAATTATTTTATTAATTTTATTAAGTCAGTAGACACAACAAGAATCAACTTTCTATGGATAATCTAGCAACTTTTGTTTCATTTCCATTCGTAAGTCCACTTGTCATTTTATCAAATTTCTACTTATTCTGCAATTTCCTTAAATTAACATACATTTATGTGATTTATATCTAGTATCTAATACTAGGAATGTATATGTAGATTATTATAACATTTATATCTTATTCAGTTGAAGTCATACTTTGACTTTGGTTTTAGATCCTCTATATTTGTTAGAACAATTAAGTTTGATTTGTTTGAGGACAATCCTCAAATTTCAATGTTAGTCAAGAAACTTTAATTCAATTTATATCCTTCTTAAGGATTAATTTAAATTATTGAGTTCTTTATTATTTAATATCTACATTAGACAAAATAATAACCGATTCCGTAATATTTATTTAATCACAAAATTTTGACAATCAAAATTTATATTAAAATAAATATGTAATTTAAACTAAAATACGATCCCACTCAAATTAGCATCTCTCTGTTTATATATGTATATCATTATATACATATAATGGTGTTCCAAGATCCATATATAGTCATGACTTGACCCAGCTTTGGCTAAACCCAAAACACAACCTTTTAGGTAGACATCTTATGTCAATTATATCGTCTATATAACTCTTGGATCGCATGTTGAATAGTTTGTTCAGTATTATTCATTTGTTCAAAATATATAGAATAATTCATGCTTTTGTCTTCAAGGCCATAATCCTATTATGCATCCTAGTTAAGTCAGACCAAATAATAGGCCGGAGCACCACATTTTACTCCATCGCATATAACCAAAATAGAAGGTGCACAATGCTTTGGCGTTAGTTAAAGCCATTGATCTTGGACAGTGATGAGTATATTATTAGAAGACTTCACCATGACTTAATATAAAAAAATTTGCTTTTAAAGGGAATTTATAATTCGTAGTGACAAACAATATTAAAGTCACTTACATATATCAAATATACGTATTTTATATTCGTAATATTAATTTGAATTAAATAATACATATATCTTTATATATATTTAAATTTAACATTATATATAGGAATCGTGCCTATATTTCTTTTGGATATATCACATCATTGGTTATTCTAACTCTTGTATCAAATACAATATTCATTTCAAAAGAAAAGAATTTTTGATTAACCAATTTTATTTTATTTTATTCATATTTATATGGCATCATCATATGCTGCACAACATCTGAATTTTAGTTCAAAACAATATATACATATTAAATATCAATTATGCAATACCAATTTCAATTATGCAACATTCAGACTTAAACAGTTTAAGACCAAGTTTTGCTAAACAACTAATTTGAACCCATTCAAATATACAGAAATATTCATAACATACAAAATGTGCCAGCCACATAAAATAAATATGATCCTTATCAAATGGACAACTGATGCAAATAACATAGCTTTCACAAGTTATCACGTATATATATCAAAATTCTAAACATAGGTTTCTAGGAATTGTCAAACGATTTTAATCGAGTATTGACTGTAAATTTTTAATACATACGCATACAATTATACTTAATAAAATTTACAATCATTGTGGCTATCTGTACAATACAGTTTCAAATATATGCCTATAACAAACATTTACACTCCATTCACCTAAACATGCTGACCCTTCAACATTTTAGTAAATTGCAATGCCAGCTACTGTCGAACTCTGCCCCCTTTTGAGTTGATCTTTTTGCTGAAACAATTTCAGCAATCAAAACAACTCCTGCAGTGGTAAAGCAGTTTTAATCCACATTAGTCTTATTGAAATACATCCAAATGCATGTACTCGTGTGGAATTAAACATACGGCAGTGTATGTGTCTGTATCAATATTGAAACATTATTCATTTTGGTACAATAAATGAAAGGGAACATATTTATATAACATCTGTTACATGTTCAATCTCATGTTTATATATTATATACACCAAATCCAACTTACCCTCCTTACAAATCATATTCGCATTTGATATTTACAGCCAGTGCATTGTGTGTATTTATATATACCATCAAGTTATGATATAATTTCAATTCACCAATTATTTTAATTATGTGAGTCTAAAATCACAAAATAAAGCAATAGACTCAATAGCTTTATAATTATAAAATAAAAGGAATTACTTATATCCTGAACTGCCGCAAGTTAACATGTAAACAATTTACACATGATAATGTGACTTAATACATCCTGTTTATCAATATAAGATTTTCAGCAATGAAACATATTGAATCATATTCTCACACAGCTTTCATCACTTGATTCCAACGTATTTTAAATACTGATAGAATTAACAAAATTAATCCATAGTTATATTTTACCACAGATATGTGTGTTTGTTAGAATAAGTAAACCCTTTGATTTCTAAAATCAAACAAGAACATGGATGTTTTTATGACTGCATTCAATAATGAAAGGCTTAATTGGAAATTAAACCCATAATCATATTTTAAAGTCAATATAATTAATCCAGTTTATAAGGATTAACAGAATAGGATTTGGTAGTAGAATTGATATCTAATATCAATCCATAAGTCACCTTTACAAATTTAAATTAAACATGCTAATTTTACTCTAGTATTGACAACCAACCTTGCATTACGTTTATCAATATAAATGTCAGTAGTTCACTAAGCAGGGAACTAATGTATTTACAACAATTTTGTCAATCTAAGGATCTGGATTTTCGATTCCGAAATTGAATGAGTCAAAACCCAAAACAGGTGATTATGGACATTATATAGTATACAGGGTGTCATGACTTAACTAATTAGAAATAATAATCGATCATATCAGTCCATATGTATATTAAAAAGGTTAAGCCTATTAAATAGTGTTCAAAACATTATGGCCAATCTGACATCCCATTCAGGCACCAATTTACTATAGTATATAGTAATAAAGATGTGAATATATTATCTATTCTCTTGTGTATACCCACAAAAGTATATACTGTTGTTTTATCCATCAGTATGAACATTTTGCAATATATCACATTAAGTCATTGGTAAATTGGATATATGTGCACATTCACAATAAAATGGTATATATTTATATACTGGTACAAATATTTTGCAGCAGTAATTTTTAAACAATTTTAAAAGAGATCTTAGTGAATAATACTGTTATCTATACAAACAGTATAATACCAAAACAGGAAATCATATTTCCTGAAATAATTAAAACAACTGCAATATATTTATATGTACTTGTAAGGATAAATAAGTAAATGATCGGTCATCTAATCTTAATGTGCAACTTTATATTACATATCAAATATGTATACATATATATGTGTCAAAACGTATACAGTCTTAAAATTGGATAACATGCATACACAGTAGCCAAGGTTAAAATGAATGCCCAGATTTTTAATTTAAAGCTATAACTTAAACAAGTTGATAAAGATCATCAGTTGCATTGAAAATACAACTGCAAATAATTTTGTAATGTCCATACTTTTTTATATTCATAATATACAAATCTGAATTCATATTATATCACATTCACAAAAAAAATTATCCTGATCTCACTATTAAATCATATTTAATGGTCCAGTAAATATGATCAGGTAATTCAACTTAAATGTACATACAGTATGGCAGGAGATATAAAATGTGAAATTTGCTTATAAAACAAAAGCAATTTCAAATGGGAACTAATTAACCAATAATAAAATTAACACAAAGTCTGTTATATTATAACAGACCAAATATCTAAGTATTAAAATACAGTAATGAGTTTAATTAGTACATATCAACTAGTCAATACATGTAACTGATATCAAATATCAATCCACAAATTTATTTCCAGTTTATTTGATATCAAATCTAAAATCATTTATAGCGAAACGGTTCCATAATAAAATGAGTTTTATGTTAAAAACCTTTTACAGTGGAGATTGTAATATTTGACAAAGTTTGCTGCCAATCAAATAGATTTTGATTACAATTCCAGGTATGAAGATAAAATCTAAAATCTGTCTTAACAAATTTCTATATGAATGATTTCATTAAATCAAAATAAATCAGAAATCAAACATATGGCTGGGTGGCAAAAGGGTTAAATATATGCTTAATCCTATATCTGATTTTAATCTCATGATATTCTGGAGTGAAACTACCGGACAATTTCAATTAAACATATCATGTTAATCATAAATCCATAGATCAATAACTTGGATATGGTAACTGATTAAATAACATGTTTCAAAAAGCAGATCTATAATCCAGTATATCATCAAATTATTTATAGCAGGTCTAAATAAAATTATGGACTTTAGTTATCTATGCATAAAGCTACAGGTTATTCCCTATTTCAAAGGCCAGAGACAAATATAGATTAAACATATTATATGAACATAAGATCTGGAGATTCAGAGATTCAATACTAAATTAATCATCTTATTCTAATTCAGATTTAACCATGTCAACAAAACAGAATTTTGTTTATCATATTACAATTTCATTTCTCAAATAAATGTTCAGGAAATTCCAGATCTTGTTTTTCAATGTTCAAGACATCATTTTAATTATTACAGTAATAATTCCATGGCCTAATTTATATTTGAATCGATTTAACATAGCTCTGATACCATTGAAGGAATGATTGGATCGAATTAGCAGCGGAAACAACCAAATCAGAAACCCTAGTTACCAAAATCGAACAGAATTAAATCGAAATAGGTACCTTACTTCTTTGAATAGCAGAATCGAACGAAGCCCTAACTTTAATCGTTGAATCAAATTCCAGATCTGATCGAATCAAGTGCTTGAATTTCGAGCACCTCTATCGGAGATCCACAGGTGATGTTCTCCAGAACGACAGCTGAAATCGGAGAATGAAGAGATGGTACTAGCCGATTGAATTAAATGGGATCTAGGGTGTTGGAATGATTCGATTTGGGTTTTTCTAAGAAGGAATTAATGAATGAGGCGGCCTGTCATTCCCTTTTATAAATCAAACCCTAAAAGATATTTTTCCTTATCCTCTTTTACCCATTCAATAATTTAAACAAAAAGAAATTGTCAAACTAATTTTGATTTCCTTTTTATTTAAACACTCTCTCCATTTGCAACACCTATATGTGTGACCCTATAGGTTGTTGCAACGTTGGCAACAATTTAAACACTTAAACTGTAAACAGTGAGCGGCACCTAGTAGTACATCACTGCTACCCAAGGTATAACAATATCAATGATTCGATATGACCTTTGTGAATAGTGTATCAATATAATTTAATCCTTTTAACCGTTTTATCCAAGATTAAACTGAAGGCATGGATCGTATCATCCTCTTTATAATTTAATCTGTTTTCTTGATCAATGAGTAGACTGTTTAAAACAAATCAATATTTGAGCACGACCATGCATTTCACAGTCTCACTCAATCAAGAGGCCCATGGATATTACCACGAATATATCGTAGGGTTAAATTCCATCTAGATCATTCATAATTTTCACTCGACTCGAGATGTATACAATAATCACCGTTATCGTTACTCTGTTACGAAATAACTTTAGATGATATCAAAACACAAATATCCTCGAATAAAATTATAATGATTTCAGGTCTGAGGACCATTACATCACTGTCACTATGAGAATAACTTATGATACTGTTAATTATATTCCATGTAGTTATCTCACGGTGGGTCACCCCAATACGATATTCTTCAATATGTATTTATGTTTTGACGTTAATATCACGTATATTAATGATCAATAAGATGTGATCATCAGTCAATCAACATACCAATCTCAACGCTTTAGTGTTGTCCTATATTAACAATAAAACTCGACTAGGGGCATTTAAGAATTATAATACTTATCACATTATATAATCTCAAGTTCAGTCTTACTCGAACTATATAATTCTGTATTATTATTCTAAGGACTTCTATTATATTATTATTTATATTACACAATAAATACAATATAATAGAATAATATTTTATTCCAAATAAAATAATAACAACAACAGTGTTATCAGTCTCATCAAATGAATTGCCTCTAGGGCACAAACTCTAACAATAACATCAAAAAAGGTGGGTATGACAAAGTAAACAGGATAAACATGATAGAGTATATTGCGCTCCTATAGTACTTTCCCTTTCTCTCTGCAATGATACTAGTATAACCAGATTGAGATGATCCCAACAACTATAATATGGTAGACTTAGGCGTACTTCCAGTGAGAGGTTTAACCCCATACAATCAACAGGTAGCCCAACATACCGGAGTTACCCATATGGATAATTACAAGCTCCTAAACATACCAGAGTCTAGATGCACCCTAATTACTACCCCAATAGATTGGCTCCTTACTCCATAGATATCCTGTGTTGGCCCTACAGTAGGATGTATCACTTCTTAAAGTGGCAACACTTCGTTTTCAAGATGTGCACAACCGCATCTACAGGTGTCACGACGCCTAAGCCTCCTCTGTCGGACCCACGCATGCCATGACTCCATCAGAGTGCACCGCCCACACCATCCCGCACATTTGGATCTCTTACAATCAGCCTAGTAAGCGTGCCCTGACTCCGACCTAGTTCGGAGTACTCGTTTGATACCTATATATGTGTTATTGACTGATACGTGTCCCACACACAAGATGATACAAGCTTCCCCCTACGCTTGCATCCCCACTAGGTTTTCCACAGGTTATACCGTACCAGAGTAAAAAACTACATAACCCCATAGGTTAAGTTTGTGGGCCTATATATAAATATTACCCACCAACCCAAGCTATACTTAACCCTCCCACTGTTTCATACAAGTTTACTTAACCCCTACTCAAGTTAACATATGCAATCCCAATGGATTCATCTAGGTTGAGTATTTAAGTTTATTACCATATTCATTTGTGGTTATAATGTACTAGACCTCCCACATTAAGCCTACAACTTGTGGATACTGGATATGCTGGTTGGTTACGGGCAGACTTCTTCCACAAAATGGGATTAACCTCGTGTCTTAGCACGTCTCGTGTTTATGCACTTAGACCCCTCACATTAGATTCAACACTTGTGGTCGCTAGATATGTCGGGTGGTTCAGGCAGACTTCCACCACAAGCGTAATCTAACCTCGTGTCTAAGCGTGGTTACAATTTCTAATTACTGTAATTCTAGGCATTTTCATTATTAACCAATTATCCTATGTCGTTATAGGTTTTCAACCCCCTTTCCCAAGTCATGTTCATAATGAACCATATTCCCCAAATTAAGGTCTTTAATCACAATTCAATTTATGCCTCAAATTCATATTCATATATTTCATTCAAATTATGCCCAAATTTCCAATAACAAGTTATGGCCCAATTTTACCGTTTTCCCCTCATTCCCAATTTAACACGTTCGCATATTTCAGCGGCATGCCTAGGCTTGAAGGTAACCTGGTTATAAAATTAAAAGGTTATAGATGAAGGGAAGAGGACAGAAATGATCACACTAACAAGATTGACATATAATGGCAGAAATAGGCATAAACATATAATGGCATAATGACAAGATAGGCATATAGGAACAAATCTGATGAACATGTGACAATAGAACCGATTCTAACATAATACGACCCTCATAAACAGGCATGATAAGATCTAAACAATAATCAACTAATAACAGGTCTGATTTAGCCACAAACATAATAGGAACATGCATGATGTGATCTAAACAGTGAATTAGATCTACAAACAATGACAGATCTAACATGATAAATAGGTATAGGCTTAGATCTAGTTCATAGTCAAGGTAGAATAACTTAGATACCTAGGTTATAGCAGATCTAGCACGATTCAAATAGTCACATGCTTAGATCCAAGTTATAGTCATGTCAAGATTAACTTTTAAGTATTTAGATCTAAAATTAACATAGACTCACCGTGATTGGATCTAAGAAATAGAAGAGAATCGTAGAAGAACTGCAGATGTTGAATCACAGATCTCTGAATTAGCCTAACCCCCGTTGTAGAAGAAAAACAAGCTATTTTGGTCTAGGAAGAGGCATCATCTAGTCCTCCATTGTTTTTGCATGAAGAAAACAATGGGTATAGGGTCCTATTTATATCCTAGAACCAACGAATCTAGACCAGAAATCGGCCTACGTTCAGAAGCAGAAATCTTCCCCGGATCTGGGGGTGTTGACATAGGGTTCGACCCCCTATGTGGGTGTTGACACCCCTATGATGGTGCCGACCCATAGGTCGACACCCATAGCGGGAATTTTTCTGTCTAGGTATTCCGCATGATTTTGAAATATTTTGAATTTCTGGACTTATTTTATTCATATATATTTTTCTTTTGCATATACAAACTTTAAACCTTAATAACTTCTTCATATGGTGTCCGTTTTATGCAAACTCGAAGTCTATCTGAAGCAGAATTCCGAGAAGAACACAATGGCGTAGTCCGTTTCACTTAATTCTAAATATTTAATTAATTATTCTTTAATTTATCATCTTTAGTGTTGTTAAAATTTTGGGGTGTTACATTCTCCCCTACTCAAAGGATTTCTTCCCCGAAATATATAAGTTAAGAAGAATGAATGTCCTATCATCCACATCCATCTACTCGTCCACCAGTCGTAGGCATCCAATGTCTTTAAAAATTTCTAATGCTTATAGGAACATATGAAAAGGTGTGTGCATAAGTCCTAATACTAATGCGAAAGATTAGGCGGTCTACCGATTCAGTTGACCTCCTTAATGCAATGTATGTTAGTGCCATGACTCCAACATGTATGCAAATAATCCTATTATAACATGTAAGTTCTGTATGTGCGCATAATCATTCATCCAAATGCATCATCCGTATGATGATACATCCATTCCCATCCATAAAAAGGGAAAATTCATGTACACACATCCATATGCAGCATGAGAGTGATTGAGCTGATCTAGTGCCTAATGTGTGTGTGTATGCATCCACGAGCAACCACTTGCATCCACTTGCAACCATCAAACATAACATGGCTCAAACACATGTTTACATTCATGGGATTCCTACCTAAAGGTCGAAGATTCGATCGATAGGATATACTTAAATGATAGAAACAAGCATAAATAAAAGCTTTGGAAATGAAGTTAAGGACATACCCTTGAAAATAAAAGGGTACGAAGCGCGAATCTTGTCTTCGGTCTCCCAAGTTGCATCCTCTGGGTTATCTCCCCAATGAACTTTCATCAACTTGACTTCTCGGTTGCATAGCTTTTTAATTTCTGATCTAAGAATACGGGTAGGAACTCATCTAACTATCGCCTCCCGTTCCACCTCTACTTCTTCCAATATACTCGGCTCAACTACTTCTACGGTATTATGCAAGCACTTCCGCAAATGAGAAACATGGAAAACATCATGAATGCCAGATAGACTTTCTGGTAGCTTTATTCTATAGGCCATTTGGCCAATCCTCTCTGTTTTGGGAAATGGCCCTACAAATCTTGGTGCCAATTTCTCTGCAGATCCAAAGTGAACCACATTCCTTAAAGGTGATACCTTGATGAAAACCATGTCTCCCACCTCAAATTCAATGTCAGTCCTTCTCTTGTTTGCGTATGACTTTTGCCTGTCTTGAGCTGTCTTCATTCGCCGCCTAATGAGATCAATCTTTTTGGACGTTTCTCTAACCATATCTGGTCCAAGTAGAAGTCTTTCTGTAGACTCTCACCAACAAGTCAGTGATCTATAGGGTCGTCCGTACAATGCATCGAAGGGTGTCATGCCAATACTAGCTTGATAACTATTGTTGTAGGTGAACTCTACTAAAGGAAGATGCTCTTCCCAAGTCCCTCCGAAGTCTAGGATACATAGTCTTAAAAGATCCTCAATAACTCTATTCACCCATTCTGTCTGTCCATCAGTCTGAGGGTGATAAGCGGTGCTCAAATACAACCGCGTATCTAATGATTCTTGCAAGCTCATCCAAATTTCACTGGTGAAAATGGGGTCACGATCACTTATGATACTGGAAGGTACTCCATGAAGACGGACTATCTCATGAATGTAAACTGTTGCCAACCATGTTGCCGTCCTCTTACTCTTAATTAGGATGAAATGATTACTCTTAGTAAGTCTGTCTACTGCAACCCAAATACTATTGTTTCGCTTCCTTGCTCTTGGAAAACCATCGATGAAATCCATAGAGACGCTCTCCCACTTCCACTATGGGACCTCCAAAGGATGAAGTAAACCATCGGGCTTCTTTTGCTCAGCCTTGACTTGTGGGCAAATCAAACATTGAGAAACAAAATCTGCCACATCTTTCTTCATCCCAGCCCAAAAGAAATCCCTCTTCATGGCTTATACATGTTATCACCACCTAGATGAATAGTCATCTTAGAATGATCGGCTTCTTCTAAGACTATCTTTAATGAACTCCCAATTTGGGGAACACAAAACCTTCCATCTCGTCGCAACCACCCTCTATCGTCTATGGAATGTCTATTGAGGCGACTAGAAGTCTCCCCTTTACTGAACCAATCCAAGATGTCTGAAATCTGTGGATCCTCTTGCTGCGAAGCTCTTATCTGATCCTTTAGAGTAGGTCGCACCTCTAGTGATGCAAATAAACCAGGCAAAAACTCGGTGGAGGGTCTAAAGTCAAAAGTCGATATGAACTCCAAGCTTTTCCTCTCCACAAACAGAGGACTTTAGGCCATCCTCTGCCTACTCAGTGCGTCTGCCACCTCATTACCCTTGCCAGGGGTATAAGCAATATCAAAGTCATAAGATGCTAGGAACTCTATTCACCTTTGTTGCTTTAAATTAAGATCTTTCTATGAGAACAAGTACTTGAGAGATTTATGATCGGTGTACTTCTCTCCAAGCAAATAATGGCGCCAAGTCTTAAGCGCAAATACTATGGCAGCTAGCTCTAAATCATGGGTAGGGTAGTTGTTCTCATGAACCCTTAGCTGTCTACCCCCATAACATACTACCTTTCCCTCATGCATCAAAACCGCACCAAGCCCTGTACCACATGCATCAGTGTATATTGTAAATACTTTGTTCCCATCGGGCAAGGTCAAGACAAGGGCTGCTGTCAGAGCCCTCTTCAATCATTGGAAAGCAACATCACAATCTATATCCCACGCAAATGTCAAATTCTTCTTTTTTTGCCAAGTAAGTAGGACTGGTATCTTTGCAAAGTCCTTAATGAGCTTCCTATAATAGCCTGCCAATCCAAGAAAGCTTCTCACCTCCATTGCATTCTTTGGGATATTCCAATCTTGAAATGCAGCTACCTTTATGGGATCTACTGCTATCCCATCTTTAGAAACCACATGCCCTAGATATCTCACCTCTTTCCTACAAAAATGACATTTGGAGAACTTTGCCTTAAGCTAGTGCGCATAGAGAGTTTCCAAGACTTCTCTCAAATGTTGGGCATGCACTTCCTCCTTCTTCGAGAAGATCAAGATATCATCAACATAGACTATGACAAACTTATTTAGAAACTCCCAAAACACCCTACTCATCAGATCAACAAAATAGGCGGGTGCATTTGCCAACCCAAAAGGCATAACGAGCCATTCAATGAAACCATTTGGAGTCCTAAAAGTGGTCTTGTTTGTACTGTCCTCGGCCACTCTCAACTGATGAAACCACGTGGCCAAGTCTAAATGAGAGAAAACTGATGCACCAATAAGCTAGTCAAACAGAACATCTATCCTCAGGAGTGGGTGCATGTTCTTTTTAGTTAGTTTATTCAACTCCTTATAGTCCACACATAAGAGAAGCGAACCATCCACCTTAGTTGCCAATACCACCAGGTCACCCCATTCATATATGCATCGCCTAATAAACCCTTTCTCAAGTAGCTCCCATACTTGCTTGTTGAGCTCCCTTCTTTCTCTAGGAGCCATATGGCGCATAGACAATGCAACTGGCTTTGCATTGTCTACCAAGTATATACAAAAATCAATCTCGCGCCTCAGAGGTAATCCTCGAACCTCATCAAAAGCATCAAAATACTCACGAACTACTAGTACAAGCCACAGATAATCGATATATGCATCAAGTGACTCTAGGAAACTAGGCATGAAAGACCTCTTTGGGTCACAAGAAATCTCGAGGGTCCTCCCATGGCAAGTTAAAAGTCTAACGACCCTCCTCTCACAATCCAGAATGGCACCATATATGGCTAGCCAATCCATCCCTAGAATCAAACCATAGCCCATAAAACTGAGCACGCATGCGTCGCACTCAAATTCGATGCCTAACATAGATATTCTCAAACCCCGACAAATCATGGACAAATGAGCCAAACCACCAATAAGGTTTGAGATAACAATGAGATTCACTACCATACTGGTATTTAGGTGCAGAGAACTCAACCACAGAACTAAATATAAATGAATGTGAAGCACTAGAATCAAAAAGAGTTCTAATAGGATGATTGGAAAGAGAAATCAAACCTTCCATGAAAACTTTCCTACCTCTATCTGGAGCACTGGTCGCGAGATCATGCACTTGCCCTTCTAAAGCTCCAACCCTTTGACCTTGTCCATACTTCTTCGAGCACTCCTTAGAAAAGTGTCTGACCTTTCCATAACTAAAACAAGCATTCTTCTTTCTTTTGCAGTCCTTGATCAAATGACCCGCACGTCCACAATTATGGCGCTTCCTTTTATCCTTGTCGTTCTTTCCACCCTTCTTTTGTTGTTGTTGTTGTTGTCCCTTCTTGGGTCATACTTTCTTGTTTTATGCTTCCTCCACCTTAACTTCTTTCTTTTCGCCTTTGTCTTCCTCATGCATCAATGCCATATCAACGAGCCTTTCAAAAGTTGCTTCCATCGGAATATGAGACATAGCTAACCCATGGATGGGTAGATTCAGTTCTTTAGCAAGCCGCACAGCTATCTTATGCGGGGTATCCACTAGCTTTAACCGAAACCTTGCCAATTGGTTTAACTTGTTAACATACTCTTTGACAGTCATGCCTCCTTGCTTGAGTGCCATAAACCTTTCCATTTGCATGCTTTTCTCAAATCGTGAAAGAAACTTCATTTCAAACCTTTGGCAAAAATCATCCCAAGTCTCCACTAGACGCCCTGCTTGCGTCACTTCCCACCAGAATGAAGCCTCATCTTTCAGCAACCAAGCGGCTAACTGAATCTTCCTACGATTGTCCACTTTGAAAATTGTAAACAAATCCTCTATCTCTTTAAGCCAATTCCTTGCCTCCACGAAAGTTTTGATTCCTTGGAATGGGTTTCCACCCATGGCACAGAAATCATTGCAGATTTTAGAGAAATTATCTGCTCGTGTAGGAGGAGGATGAGGAACAGTGGATGCAGCTGGGGGAATCGAAAGTTTTAGTTCCTTGAAATGCCTCTAGATACCGATGGAACCAGCTTAGTATCCTAACGCCCTCAGGAATATTAGGTTCCCAGACATGCTGAAAAGAAAAGGAAAACAGATTCAAACAAAGAATCGAAAGATGTTACATATGGCTGGAATATGTTTTTCAAAACAGACTTTTCTTTTGAAATGCTTTCTTTTAAAACCTTTCTGAAATTAAATTTCAAAATATTTTATTCGATCTGGTAACCTTTAGCTCTGATACCAAGTGTGACACCCCACGTCTATTAATGTCACTCATTGAGAGAATGCATTAAGTTTCGTGAAGCGTTATAGGTAAACAGAAATAGAAAATACAAGACAGATATAAAATAGCAGCGGAATTTAAAACTTTAATTAAGAAGAAAACATCATAGTTAAAAATATGGTTACATCATATGTCTGTAATACATAAAACCCAGTACAACATTAAAACTTCTGTCTTGTACTTAAAACATCAGAGTAAAATGATAAAAGAAGCATAATCCCCAAAACATAGCCATAATAGAGAGATATGAAATCAAGCCGTACACCTAAAATAGCTCCAAGCAAGATGAAAGCAGATTCCTAATCAAGCTTAAGTAAGTATTACCACGCTGAGAACCTGAGGGGGCAAGGAAAAGAAAGAAGAGGAAACAAAATAGATCAGGCATAAAGTCTGGCGAGTCCAGTTACTTTTAGCATATAAGTAAAAGTGTCATGATAGGCATATAAAGTGGATAAGAGAGATAACATCATAAAAGGCAGGTATGACAAGGTAAACAGGATAAACATGATAGAGTATATTGCGCTTCTCTAGTAATTTCCCTTTCTCTCTGTCTCTCTGCATTGATACTAGTATAACCAGAATGAGATGATCCCAACAAATATAAGATGGTAGACTTGGGCATACTTCTAGTGAGAGGTTTAACCCCATACAATCAATAGCCAGCCCAACATATTGGGGTTAAACCTAAGGATAATAACGGGCTCCTAAACATACATGAGTCTAGATGTACCCTAATTCTACCCCCAATTGATCGGCTTCCTACTTCGTAGATACCATGTGCTGGCCACACGATACGATGTATCACTTACTAAAGTGGCAACCCTTTGTTTTCAGGATGTGCATAACCATATCTACAGGTGTCACAGTGTCTAAACCTCCTCTGCCGGACCCATACATGCACATGACTCTATCGGAATGCGCCACCCACACCGTCCCCCACATTTGGATCTCTTATAATCAGCCCAGTAAGCGAGCCCTGATGCCGACCTTGTTCGGAGTACTTGTTTGATACCTATATATGGGTCACTGACTAAAACGGGTCCCACACACAAGATGATACAAGGTTCCCCCTACACTTGCATCCCCACTAGGTTTTCCACAGGTTATGCCATACCAGAGTGCATAACCCCATAGGTTAAGTTTGTGGACCTATATATAAATATTACCCACCAACCCAAGGTATACTTAACCCTACCACTGTTTCATACAAGTTTGTTTGACCCCTACTCAAGTTAACATATGCAATCCCTATGGATTCAACTAGGTTAAGTATTCAAGTTTATTACCATATTCATTTATGATTATAATGTGCTAGACCTCCCACATTAAGCCTACAACTTGTGGATGCTGGATATGCCGGTTGGTTCTGGGCAGACTTCTTCCACAAAACCCGGCTTAACCTCGTGTCTTAGCACGTCTCGTGTTTATACACTTAGACCCCTCACATTAGATTCATCACTTGTGGTCGCTGGATATGTTGGGCGGTTCCGTGAAAACATCCACCACAAGTGTAATCTAACCTCGTGTCTAAGCACTGTTACAATTTCTAATTACTGTAATTCTAGGCATTTTCATTATTAACCAATTATTCCTACGTCGTTATAGGTTTTCATGCCCCTTTCCCAAGTCATGCTCATAGTGAACCATATGCCCCAGATTAAGGTCTTTAATCACAATTCAAATTATGCCCCAAATTCATATTCATATATTCCATTCAAATTACGCCCAAATTTCCATTCACAATTCAAGTTATACTAATAAGATTGACATATAATGGCAGAAATAGGCATAAACATATAGTGGCATAATGACAAGATTGGCATATAAGAACATATCTGATGAACATGTGATAGTAGAACTGACTCTAACATAATAGGGACCTCATAAACAGGCATGATAAGATCTAAACAATAACCAACTAATAATAGATCTGATTTAGCCACAAACATAATAGGAACATGCATGATGTGATCTAAACGGTGAATTAGATCTACAAACAACGGCATATCTGACATGATAAATAGGTATAGCTTTATATGTAGTTCATAGTCATAGTAGAATAACTTAGATACATTGGTTATAGCAGATCTGGCATGATTAAAATATTCACACGCTTAGATCCAAGTTATAGTCATGTCAAGGTTAACTTTTAAGTATTTAGATCTAAAATTAACATAGATTCACCGTGATTGGATCTAAGAAATTGAAGAGAATCGAAGAAGAACTGTAGATGTTGAATCACAGATCTCTGAATTAGTGTAATCCCCGTTGTAGAAGAGAAAAAAGCTATTTTGTTCTAGGCAGAGGTAGCATCTAGTCCTCAATTTCTTTTATGTGAAGAAAACAATGGGTATAGGGTCCTATTTATAGCCTAGAACCAATGAATCTAGTCCGGAAATCAGTCCACGTTTAGAAGCAGGAATCTTCACCGGGTCTGAGGGGGTGTCGACATGAGGGTCGAGCCCCCTGTGTGGGTGTCGACACCCCTATAATGGTGTCGACCCCTAGGTCGACACCCAGAGCAGGAATTTTCTTGCCCAGGTCTTCCGTTAGATTTTGAAATGTTTTGAATTTCTGGACTTATTTTATTCATATATATTCTTCTTATCCGTATACAAACTTCAAACCTTAATAAATTCTTCATATGATGTCCGTTTTACGTAAACTCGGAGTCTATCTTAAGCAAAATTCCGAGACGAATGCAATGGCGCAGTCCATTCACTTAATTTTGAATATTTAATTAATTATTATTTAATTTACCATCTTTAGTGTTGTTAAAATTTCGATGTGTTACATATACACCAACTACTTTTTTCTTTAATTCCATTTATATATTAGAATATGCTTCAGCATTACTCCAAACTGTCTACCAATGTTCTATGTCTAATGTCTGACTAATCTATTTGCATATATGATATGCTGAATTCACCCTTGCAACTTAGCAGATATCAATGTTTAGATGTTTGATCTTTTATAATTAGAATATGCAGAATAAGTATCATCACGACGTTATTAGATAAATGTAAACTTTGTCACTGAACTTTCAGACCAAATATAATTGTTTGACTACTGCTGATATTTTATGAGTCTATCAATCTCAGTCTGTAGTAAATGGCATTATAATTTAGATTGATGATTACCCATGGAGCAATGGACAAAAGTAGGCAACACCGATTCTGATGGACAGTACCACTATTACTGGAAAAAGATGCTCAATTTCATTCATTAACGTTTTGTTTTCATCTTTTCAGATTTATTATCCATGGAATATAAGATATCTATATTAACTAGGAACTAAAGGAAAGTAATATAAGATATCTACATTACCATTTTCCATGTTTGAGTTAGAAGTTTAAGATACCTTAAGTTGCTTGCTATACCGATGAACTAGTATTTTGTGTAACTATGAGGTTCATTCTTCTTTTGGGTATCAGAGAAAGGAAGAATGTAATTCCTAAGATAGTCATTGCTTCTGGTGCATATAAAGAACAAGGATTTGTGTAAATAACTTTCAAGCCTTCTTTCTAGAAGATTTCTCAGTTCTTGTAATATTCTCCTGAAGTTCTCTACTTGCTCATCCATTATAAATAGATCACCCTATGCAGATAAACATGGTCAATCCGTATTATTTTCAAATGTACAAGTTGAATTTGACTATAGGAACGCTGAGATTGTGGTTACATAGATTGATCTTGTTTCATTGAGGATTCCTGATCCACCTGACCCGTAATTGACTCCATGCAAAATGTTCAAACCACGCGTATTTGGATTATTGAATGGGGGTATTAGTGGAAGTTCGAGAAGATGACCTGAATTAATGAAATCATGTATTAAGGTAAAAATGAATATGTTGTTAAAATTATAATTTGCAAATAAATTAGTAATCTAGAACTCTGTTTTTATTTATGACTGACCTGGAAGTGAATGCACTTTTGTAAAGTCATGACTATTCATCATGAAAAGCCAGGTTTCATATATGTATTTATTCATGTAAGTCATGTTGCTGATGCAAGAGAGAAAATTTATCAAAAATAAAATCTGATTATTGCCATTTAATCTCCAACAAATTTTGTGGTATCAGAGCAAAAATCATGGTAATCGGTCTTCCTGAAACTGAAATAAAAATTTAAGTATGCGAAGGGCGTATATATGGAAAAATGCATTGTCTTCCATTTCCAAAAACAACTTGGAGGGCTAAAGAACCTTTGGAGATTATTCATGCGGATATTTGGGGTCCTTCAAGAACACTTTCACTTAGTGGTAAAAGATATTTCATTTTGTTCGTCGATGATTATACGAGAATGATGTGGGTTTATTTTTTGAATGAAAAATCTGAAGCTTTCTCAACATTCTTGAAATTCAAGGCTTTGGTGGAAAAACAATCTGGCCACCAAATCAAGGCTCTTTGTACAGATCGTGGAGGCGAATTTATGTACACGCCATTCTTAGAGTATTGCAAAGAAAAAGGCATTCAAAGGTAGCCCACTGTTAGCAGAAGTCCTCAACAAAATGGAGTAGCGGAGCGAAAAAATCGGATCATTGCTGAAATGGCCAGAAGCATGATGATTGGCAAAAATTTACAAAAGTCATTTTGGGCTGAAGCTGTACATGCAACTATATATATCCTAAATAAATGTCCTACAAAGGCTGTTCTTAATCAAATGCCATTTGAAGCATGGTACAAGAAAAAGCATGTTGTCGATCATTTAAAGATTTTTGGCGGCATTGCATACTCACATATCTCAACACCAAATAGAGACAAACTTGACAAAAGAGGAGAAAAGCTCATTTTCGTTGGCTATAGTGATGAATAAAAAGGATACTGTTTATACAATCCTGCAACTAGAAAGCTTGTGATCTTTAGGGATGTGATATTTGATGAAATGTCATCTTGGAGTTGGGAATCAAGATCTACTAATATAATAACGCAAGATGGATCAAATCTGGAAGATGAATCAATTGAAGAAAATTCTCAAAGTCCACAACATTGGCCCACGAATCTTTCAAATCGAGGTGAAGGCTCAAGTTCAGAATCACCTATAAGAAAAATTCGGTCCTTGAAAGACATATATGAAAAATCAAAATTTGCACTTTTGACATATAAACCGAAAAGCTTTGCAGATGCTGTAAAAGAAGTAAAATGGAGAAAAGCTATGGAGGAAGAAATTTCTATGATTGAGAAGAATAAAACATGGGAGTTGGTAGATATTCCGACTCATAAAGACGTTATTGGGCTGAAATGGATTTTTAAAACAAAGTATCATGAAGATGGCAGCATACAAAAACACAAAGCAAGACTCATCGTAAAGGGTTATTCTAAAATACCTGAAATTGATTATAATGAGACCTTTGCATCGGTTGTTAGAATGGAAACTATTCGGGTTGTTCTTGCTCCTGTAGCACAATTAGAACTTCAGGTATTTCAACTTGATGTCAAATCAGCGTTTCTTAATGGAGAGCTGGAAGAAGAAGTGTATGTACAGCAACCTCTAGGTTTGAAGTAAAGGGAGAAGAGAGTAAAGTTTATCGTCTCAAGAAGGCACTTTATGGGCTTAAGCAAGCACCAAGAGCATGGAACAGTAAGATTGGTGGTTATTTCTGAAAATTGGATTTCATAGAAGTCTGAGTAAGCCTTCTTTCTATGTAAAGAAGGAAAATACTGATTTTTTAATTACTTGCATTTATGTGGACGATCTTATATTTATAGGCACTAATATGAGCTTGGTTGAAGATTTCAAATGGAGAATGATGACTAATTTATTTGGGAGTAATGAAGTATTTTCTAGGATTTCAAGTAAAGCAGTCCAAAGGAGAGATTTTTATCTCTCAAGAAAAATATACCGAAGCATTTTTGAAGAAGTTTAGCATGCTGAATTGCAAGTCGGATTCAACTCCAATGCCAATAAATGATAAGCTAAGAAAAGATGATGGAACCAGAAAGGTGGATGCAAAACTATTTTGGAGTCTAGTTGATTCACTGATTTATCTCACAAATATAAGGCCATATATCGTTCAAGCTGTAAGTATGGTTTCAAGGTTCATGAATGAGCCAAGTAAATTACATTTTGCACAGCTAAAAGAGTGTTGAGATATTTGCAAGGAACAAAGAAAATGGGAATAAGGTATGTCAAAGGAAATGAGAGAAGGCTGATTGGTTATACCGACAGTGACTGGGTGGTTCGATGGATGACAAAAAAAGCACTTCAGGTTATGTATTTTGCCTTGGATCTAATATTATTTCATGGAGTTCAAAGAAGCAAAAATCTGCATTATTATCATCAGTGGAAGCAGTTGTTGGCACGGATGCAGCTTGTGAAGCTATTTGGCTAAGACGAGTACTTACAGATTTACGGGTAGTTCAAAAGCAGCCTACAACAATATATTGTGATAATATGTCTACAATTGCAATGGCAAAAAATCTTGTGTTTCATTCCAGATCAAAGAACATTGAATGCGACAACATTTCATTAGAGATATGGTGAACAAAGGTGAAATAAGGTTGGATTTTGTTAAGACTACCGAATAACTTGCAGATCTCCTTACCAAGGCTGTTTCATTCGATAAACTTCAGAAGACAAGATATATGCTCAAAATTGGAAATTAAGAGGAGGTGTTAAAAATATAATTTGCAATTAAATTAGTAATATACAACTCTGTTTTTATTTATGACTGACTCAGTGGCGGAGCCAGCTGAAGTCTTCATCTAGGGCAAGCAATAGAAGTGAGCTGGGGCAAGATTCAGAACTTGTTTTTTTCGCATTAGATTTATAAAACTGAGGTAGGGCCACTGCCCTATCTGAGGGGTATGTGGCTCCGCCCCTGGACTGACTTGGAAGTGAATGCACTTTTGTAAAGTCATGACTATTCATCATGAAAAGCCAGATTACATATATGTATTTATTCATGTAAATCATGCTGCTGATGCAAGAGAGAAAATTTATCAAAAAGAAAATCTTGTTATTGCCATTTAATCTCCAACATGTGTGTGAACACATGCATGTGATATGAGTACACGTTTTTGTATATATACAAAAAGCGCGGACGTAAGTTATCAACAACCGTAGCACTATTGCAGAATCTCCCCGTAGCTCCTTGAGGGAAATTGATTCCATTATGCTTGAAATTTGCTTTAGCTATAGTCATCTTGTCATTGTTGTTTCCTAGATCAACTAATAAATCACCTAGTACAAACATGGGGGCGCTTGAGAATTTCCTTCTGTAACCATATTTATGAGTAGAAGCAAGTCTTAAGAAGTAATTTAATTAAGGTACATCACTACGATGATTAATAATCATTTCTATTTTTCAATAATTGACAGAAATACTGATATACAGATGAAGCACCAAACAGTTGGTAGTAGAAGCTAAATGAACTTCAGATATTACGTGATGGGAGCCAAATTTTTAAGCTAGAGAAGATGAGTTTACTAGACTTATATAAGTTTATGAATTTGGTTCGTTAGATTTAACTCACATCCAAAATGCATGCACTCATTGATTTTTCATTGAGAAGATTTACTTAAATAAAACTCTTGATAACTACCTTAATCTATTGATTAAAGCAAAATAAAATTGAGGTTGTAGGCAGACTAAATCAAGCCAGTATTGATAGTGAATTAGTCACCCATAACCAAGGCTTTAGCTAATATATCCTTTTACTTAGAAACCATATATTTATTTCTTTATGTTTTATCACTACCCTCTTTAATTCATTGCTTTAGTATGCCGTGAAACCAAAAAATCGTAGATTCAACTCCTGCCAAGTACACATTAAGTCAATGTTTCAATATACAGGTACGTAAAATGAAGATTACAAGTTTAAGCATCAAGTATCAACTAGCACACTATAATAGGATGGTAAACTGCAATGTTGCTCTTTTCGTGGTTCAAGGTATTTGCGTTTTTGGTCCTTTTTGTTACAAATATTAACTGACGTGCATGGATAATACCAACTGATGGATCATGTCTAATTGCACTTATTTGGAGGATTTAGCTCATTTATATTTTGGTTGTCCCATTGCTAAGTTCATTTTAATTAGCTTTTTTGTTACAACTCTATTTATTTGATGTATTTCTATCAAATCACTCTCGAATGAAATTTCTGGACTTAATCTTTAAATGCACCATTTGATGAAAATAAGCAAGCTTTATATAGAATGAAGGCCTTGAAGCAAGAAACTGAAGACTAAAACTATAATGAGAGTGTGAGTGACTGTGTACGTGTATATGAGTGAATAAGTGTGTAGTGAGGAGTCAATGTATACGAGTGAAATGTAGTGAGGAAGTGTATGTACAGGTGATTGTGTAAATAAAGTTGAAACACTATGTGTACTATTTAAAAGTGTAATAAATATTTATTTGAATAAATATTTGTTTAAAAATAGTTTTTGAATTAAATATTCAATTCTTGTAAATATTATTAATATTATGTGTTATATTCAAATCCATTTCAACTTTTAGCATTTTACAATGGCATTAATTGTTGTTATAGAAGATATTACAACTGTCAGTACCAATTGCAAAAAATATTACAACGGCCAGCTGTTAGCCTACTTTATGAACTAGGCTACACAAAGAGCAAACAGTGAGAAAGCAACCAATCGGTTCGGATCGGAAGGAGATAGCACAAGAAAAGAGTGGAGATCAAAGACACAGAAATCATATTGGTTCGGACTGGTGATATGTCAGCAACATTAGAGAATAGCAGGTGGTCTCATTAGATCGGAGGAGTACGACAGCAACATCATAAAGCAGGTGGCTTCATCGGATCGGTTCGGAGGCCGCCGATCTGAACCCCTTTCTCTGAACCTGTGACCTTGCAACGCACATTACCTGAAGACTCGGACCAAGCATGACCATTTCTCCCGCGATCTCCTACCAAATCAATGTGCTATCACCATCTGGAAGCCTCCGAACCCGACTCTTATGGGATGGGTGCCACGCTATTCCGAACCGGAGCCACTTCGAAGAGATTTTTCACCTATAAATACACCATCTAGAGGCATTTGAAAAGGATGTTTTGGCAAATTCTCAGTCCTAACTTCCTCCATAGCCGAATTTCATAACTACATTCAGATCAAAGTCATTTCTTAAAGTCTATTTTTGAGAGATTTGAGTGAGTTTATGCATTGTAATTGTGAAGTTGAGTGAGAATCATTGTTGTGTTTGTATCCAAATCATCAATTAAAAGAAAACAAAGTGGACGTAGGCTCTTTAACGCCGAACCATTATAAATCGTGCGTTCTTTGTTGCTTTTTGATTCTATTTCATTGAAATCATAACTATTTTGGGTGTTAGAACCAATTTTTGGTCTAACATTTTGGTTCTTTCACTGAGAAACCTTCGAATTCTCAGCCTTTCTGGGGTTATCATTCTGTTATTTGGACTTTCAAGTTCGAAGAAGTTAATCCCTTCTCTCTGACATCTTTCAGTACTTGTTGACTAACTGTTGAAGAATCAAGTGTTACGGCTAAGTCCAAAGGAAAAGAAGTGCAAGGCGCTAGGGGAAATGATTCCAGAGAAGATCAGCAAGCTATCGTGTTAACAAGGTCACGCGCTCAAAGCTCTGGAGCAGATCACTCCAGCCAGGAGGATCCGAACCGAATCGGAGGTGCCAATCCGAACCGGATGGAAGGCTCCGATCCAATCCGATCTGATGAGGTGGGGGGCACCCACTCTCTCCATCCGAACCGCCCTGACCAGGCTGTTGTGAACCGATCCGATCTGAACCAGAATGAAGCTGGAACTTCTACTCCAGCGCCCTCCAACGCTCTGATTCCAGCCATGATGACTAATGTTCAGCCTGACCCATCTCCACCCATTACTCAGAGAGACTTTTCACGTTTTCTTGACATGCTTCAGAGCACCAAAGAAGCATTGGTAGCCCAAAGGCGTGACAACCTCCGCATGCAGGAAAACATGATCACTATGGGTAGAGAACTACAGGAGCTCCGGAGGCAGAAGTCTACTTCCCCGACACGCCGTCTTACTACAGATGATTCGTCTTCTTCGGAGGAGGAACGCCCTCGCGAGAGGAGGCCGCTTGAGCGACCTCGGAACCTTGATCAATTGAATTTTGGATCTTTGGGATCCCGAGAAGACGCTGCTCGTGCATTGGGCCCTGATGACCCGAGCCTACAACAGCCTATGTTGCTACCCATGCGCGGATCCCACGTCTTACCCAGAGATCCTAATATTACCAACCCCACGCAGCAACAGCTTCTCCAACCTCTACCTCCTGAGGTCGACTGGGAACACAGAGAGCAACGTAGAGCAGCTGCTGCCAGAGACAGGAGATTATCCCCTGATCAGGAACCCAGGGGTAATCCGAACATCAGATCAAGAGAGCCTGTGCAGACATTAACAAATGCCGATGTATGGGCAATGGTGCGCAAGATCATGTCCTAAAGCTGGCACTATACTAATGAAGATTTGGGCATTGAACGAAGTCATACCACCTTCACAGATGACATACTGAATTTCCAGTTCCCCCGGCGATTCAACTTGCCTCAGATGGATCGATATTCAGGAAGAACAGGCCCAGGGAAGCATCTGATAAGATATGCATGGTTCATGAATGCGGAAGTAGCCCCGGACGCCATAAAATCCAAAGCTTTTCCAATCTATCTTGAAGATGTAGCGTTGATGTGGTTCACCTGACTCCCTCCTCGGTCGGTATCAAATTTCACATAATTGAGTGAGCGCTTCATGAATCAGTTTCGACTCCATGCCCAAAAGCCCAAGATCATCATAGAATTGTCACAAATTAAACAGGCCCTAGGAGAATCTTTGAAGTCATATCTGGATCGCTTCAGCCTGGCCATCTCCGAAGTTAGTGATCCCCATGAGCCCACTATCCTGATGGCCCAGATAGAAGGGGTAGATCCTGATACAGAGTTCGGGGATTACTTGGCTAGAAAACCACCTCCTACTAGAGAACTGTTCTATGAAAAGGCTAATGTCCGCTTAAGGAGAGAAGAAGCTAAGGCTGATCGAAAGAGAAAGTCCGAAGGGGCCTCGAAGGAGGGTGTCCAGAGTAACATTGCTGTGAAACAATCTGGTGACAGTTCAGGGAAGGTGGAAGTAAATTTTGGAAACCAGAGTGGTGGTAATAGCAATAGAAATGGGAACGACAATAGAAGGAACAGAAACCGAGGGAATAACTCTAATAAAAGACCCAGATTCCAGACTTTTGAAAATTACACGCCGTTAAATGATACGTTGGAGAACATTTATTTAGATACATACAGCATATTGCAGTACAAAAAACCACCACCCAGAGATTCTACTGAGAAATAAATTGAAACAGGAAAGTTTTGCTTATTTCATGGTACACACAGTCATTCCACCAGTGAGTGCCGTCATTTGAGGGATATCGTCGAAAAATTGCTACGAGAAGGGAAGTTGGATGAGTACAAAGCCGCCCCAAGGGATAGGGGGCAAGGGGGACAAGCCCCGAACCAAGACCAGCCTGCTTCAAAACCCACAGCTCAACATAAAGTTAAGAGGATCGTCGTTAACTCTATTATAGGCGGACCTCACTTTGTTGGTCGTAGTTTTAAAGCAATGGACTAGTACGTCAACACCGCCAAGCATTTTGAAGTAGGAGAATGCAGTAGCCTTGAAGACGTCACTCCAATAAAACAACAAAAAACGATGTCAGATGATGTCGTGTTCCGCAATAGAGAAGATTCTGGAGTTCAATCTCCAACCGACGATCCACTAGTGATTACCACGACAATTGGCCCCACTTTAGCCCATAACGTGTTAGTGGACAACGAAATCTCGGTCAATATCCTCTTCAAGAAAGCTTTAGAACAAATGAGGCTTGAAGTAAAAGACTTAAATCCATGACAAGGATGGATATGTGGATTTAACGGAGTATCTACAGCTCCGATGGGGTTTGTGGAATTACCAGTCACACCAGGGAAGAGAGATCGCCAGAGAGTAGGGATCCTGCCGTTTGTAGTTTTGGATTTGGAGTCACCTTACAACGATTTCCTAGGCCGATTGGCCCTTGCCGAATTTAGGGCATGTATTGCGCCTTGGTGCTTGCTGCTTAAATTCCCGACTGACTCAGGAGTTGGGACGATGAGAGGCGACCAAGCTACGGGACGAGCTTGCTACGTGGCAGAGTTAAAGAAGTTAATGAAAGGGTTGAATATAGATGCTAAGGATGATTCCACCCCTCCAAAGGAGACCTCAGCATAGCAATTAAGGGGTCCTGCCCCAAGAGAGTCACCCTCCGACGTGCTTGAGGACATAAATCCCAGAGAGGATAGAGAACCCGGAGACAGGAAGGCAACTCCCAATGAAATAACAATCGATGTACCTATTGATGAAATGGATCCAACAAAAGTACTGAAGATCGGCTGGCAACTGGATCCTGTTAGAGTGAGGGAATCGGCTGATTTCTTAAAGGCAAATCTGGATTTGTTTGCCTGGACTCACGCTGACATGTGTGGATTTCGCCTACCATCATAAGCCACTCTTTGTGTATTAATCCAAAGCACCCACCAGTCAAGCAGAAGAGACGGATGTTGGGCCCAGAGCGATTAGCAGCTTTGAAAGAAGAAGTAGAGAAGTTAAAAGGTAATGGATTCATTAAGGATTCGAAATATCCCGACTGGATATCGAATCCTGTCCTAGTCAAAAAGTCAAATGGGAAGTGGAGAACGTGCATCGACTTTTCTGATTTGAACAAGGCTTGCCCAAAGGATAGCTTTCCTCTTCCCAGAATTGATCAACTAGTAGATTCAACTGCCGAGCACGATTTTGTCCTTTATGGATGCTTATTCCGGGTACAATCAAATTCCCATGCATATACCAGATCAAGAGCATACAAGCTTTATCACAGACTTAGGATTACACTGTTACGTCGTAATGCCATTTGGATTAAAAAATGCGGGAGCCACGTATTAGCGCCCAGTCAACCGCATGTTTTACAATCAAATCGGGAAAACTATGGAAGTTTACGTGGATGATATGCTCGTGAAATCCAAGCAATCTCCCGATCATACGAAGGACTTAGCAGAAATGTTCGGCATACTACGAAGGTATGGGATGAAGTTGAATCCCTTGAAATGTTCTTTTGGAATGGCATCAGGAAATTTCCTTGGCTTTATCGTGAGTTCCAGAGGAATTGAAATTAATCAGGACCAAATAGTAGAAATTCGGAATATAGAGGAGCCGCGGAAGATCAAGGATGTTCAAAGCTTAGCTGGGACGGTTGCGGCACTGGGCAGGTTCATCTCTAAAGCAACAGACAAGTGTGTACCTTTCTTCGATCTCATAAAACAGGAAAAGCGAAATTTTGAGTGGACTCCCGACTGTGTGGAGGCGTTCCAGAATCTGCTAGACTTCTTAGAAAAGCCTCCAATATTATCAATGCCTGTGGAACATGAGGATTTGTTCGTCTACTTGGCGGTATCATCTCACGTCGTCAGCGCAACATTAGTACGTGAAGAAGATAAAGTCCAGAAACCTATGTATTATGTAAGCAAAATTCTGGCTGCTACAGAACGTAACTATCCAAAAATTGAGAAGCTTGATTATAGCCTCCTGATTGCTTCCCGCAAACTCCGCCATTATTTTTAGACACACCCAATAGTTGTGTATACCAACCAACCTTTGAGACAAGTGCTGCAAAAACCTGAAGCATCAGGGCGGTTACTTAAATGGAATGTCGAGGTGAGTCAATTTGATTTGAACTTTCAGCCTCGACGATCAATAAGGGGGAAGGCATTGGCTGACTTTATAGCTGAATTTACAATTCCTGAAGAGGAAACGGTGGGTGACAAGGTAGTTGTTTTGGATCGAGAATTAAAGCTTAGTCCATGGAAATTATATACGGACGGGGCTAAGAATGATAGAAAGTCCGGCGCCGAAGTTGTTTTAATAACCCCTAAAGGTCGATCTATCTACTATGCATTACGGTTGGAATTCGCTGCTACTAACAACGATTCCGGGTATGAAGCCCTGATTTCCGGGCTGAAACTCGTCAAAGATTTGGGAGCGAAGACACTAGATATATATTGTGATTCCAAGATAGTTGTATGTCAAGTTCGGGATGAATTTGCTGCTAAAGGACCTCGACTCATCACTTATCTCAAAAAGGTGAAGGAGTTATTGGAAGGTTTGGAGCATTATAGCATAACACACATTCCAAGAGCGGAAAATCAGAAGTAGATCGACTGGCGAAGCTAGCAAGTTCTGATAATCTTAAAGAAACCGAAATGGTTCCGATAGAGGTGTTGGATTCACCAAGTTTCGACCTAATGGAAACAGAGCTAGCCTTGGAAGTTGAACCCGAAAGAGAATCCTGGATGACATCAATTAAGAATTTTCTCAAAAATGGAACCCTCCCATTGAAAAAGAGCGAAAGACGAGCTGTAAGACATAAGGCCACAAGATACGTTTTACAGGATGACGTCCTTTATCGTCAAGGGTTTTCAATGCCCCTGCTACGGTGTATCGCACATGACGACATCAAACGTCTACTGCAAGAGGTGCATGAAGGTAAGTGTGGAGATCACACTGGGGGCCAAACCCTAGCAAAGAAAGTGTTACGGTATGAATATTTTTGGCCTACCGTGAACAAAGACGCGGTTGATTATTCACAACGCTGCGATAGATGTCAAAGATATGCCAAAGTTCCCAGAGCGCCTCCGACTCAGCTCAAGTCAATGGTAAGTCCATGGCCGTTTACCATGTAGGGAATTGACATTATTGGAGTGCTACCTATTGCCAAAGGAGGAGCTAAGTACGCGATCGTTGCCGTGGACTACTTCACAAAATGGGTGGAAGCTGAACCTCTAACAACCATCACGGCAAGGAAGGTGATCAGTTTTGTGGTTAGAAACATTATTTGTCGATTTGGGATTCCGAAGACCATCATAACCGATAATGGGACACAATTTGACAGCATCGAGTTCAAAAACTTCTGCCAAAAATATAAGATTGATAAACGATACACTACAGTGGCTCACCCGCAGTCAAATGGCCAGGTCGAAGCCGTAAATAAAGTCGTTAAATCAATTCTAAAGAAGCGGTTGGAGCAGGCTAAAGCTAGATGGGGTAGATGAGTTGCCATTAGCTTTATGGGCCTACCGGACAACCTTTAAGACAGCTACCGGCCATACTCCCTATTCACTTTCCTTTGGGTCAGAAGCAGTGATCCCGGTAGAATTGGAAGTCCCTTCTCATCGAGTTGCGTACTATGACCCGATGACGAATAAAGCACTCCTCCTAGAATCTCTTGATATGATTGAAGAAAAAAGAGATTAAGCCGAGTTGCGTGCCTCAATGCATTGACATCAAGTAGCGCGTTATTATGACTGGAAGGTTTGCCTCAAAACCTTTGAACCAGGAGACCTAGTACTGAAACAAGTCTTCCCGCCTTCAACCCAACTGGGTCCAAAATGGGAAGTGCCATACACCATCCAACGGAAGCTTGATACAGGAGCATTCAAGCTAACGACCGTGGACGGTGAGGAGATTCCCAGAGCCTGGAACGCTCAGCACCTATGACGATATCTGAGCTAAATACGAAATGTTATTTCTTTTGTTTTCATAAGCTATGTAAAAAGGCACGACTCGCCTTAAAAAGTCTGCTTATGTGAACAAAGGATTATAAAGTGGATGTAGGCTACGACTTAGTCGAACCACTATAAAAATATTGTGTGTCATTTACTTTCCCGCATTATTTATATCTTCAACAATTATTCTATTATGACTGTGAAACACGAAATATTAAATTAAATTTGGAAAGTTGGAGATGACCTATATGCAGGAACAAACAAAATGACTGTTTGTACGATAAGATATAGAAGAATGGGAAGACGACATTCTTAACTCTAACTCTCTAGAATCGAGAGAGAGTATAAAGGACGGGAAGACGACGTCCTCTGAGGCGTGAAGGTGCACCCAGATGAGAGACCGCCTCAACGATACTCTAACTTGGATACGAGACAGGGGAGTATAAAGATGCTAGAAAGAACAGGCATCAATGACGAAAGGAATATGGCCCCGTCAGAGAATCGGGGGCATTTGGATTTTTTTAATTTAATCAATCTTGAATAGTTCTTACTTAATTATCCAAAATTATCTGGGGGCATATATGTGCACACATATTCCCCTCAACCATGACTTCATTATATAACTTTAATATGACATTCTTTTGTGTTTTCACTTGAGTGCTGAACTAACGACTATCAGACATTGCAGGAAATAAACTATTTTTATTTGCAAACTTGTGAGTTTGTACAAGGAAAACAAGCAAAAAAGAAGATGCGAGGGCCGCACTCGCTGCAACAGTTGCGGACCAATTAAATGCAAAAACACAACAAAGCACTCCGTCACTTGGGCTTTGGATCGGATTTGGATTTTTTGGCAGCTTTCTGAGCAGCCTTAGCTTCCTTTTCAGCATTGGTCATAATGCATTTCAACTTTTTCTTCCCTGTAACCGAAGTGCTAGAATCGGTTGACTTTTTCCCAAGAGTCGGAATGCTGGAATCAAGAGAAGACTTTTTAGCAAGCTCTTCTGTAATAGATTTAGTTGAAAGCTAAACGACTAACCTTGATCCAGGATCCACTACTGCAAGAGGCTTAAGGCTTTCGGGGTTCAGGTCTTCAACTTTTAGCTACATACGTTTATCTTGTTCGGCTTTTATTTCAGCCAAAGTGATATCATCGGCGCTTTTTGAATCCCCAATTATAGCCACATCAGGGTCTTCCTTATGTCCCTCGCTACCGCCATCGTCTTTCAAGGCGTCTATCATCTCGTTATCATGAGGAGCATCAGCCTTAGACAATTCAGCTCCCCCTCCTGACTCTACTGTGACAGCCTTATTCTTTTCTCCTTGAGCCTTCTCCGTGGATTTTGCAACGGTGGTGGTTCCCTGAAGCACGTGTGTCTTCTCGGTCGGTTCAACACCTACAGAATGAGAAGCAATAGTTATCAACTCAGGAGAAAATAAAGGATCCTTCATCGATTGCCCGATTTTGTGATGAAAAGTGGAGACAGCTTAGACAAATTGGGGTGAAAAGGTAGAAATACCTTCCGATGATTTCTCAGCTGGAGTGACTGTCGTCTCGGGTATAGGGGATAAAAGAGATGCCTGAGGGATCCCCGGGTTTTCAGGGTCATATCCCTCAACTTCAGAAGTTTCAGCGGTAGTAGAAGAAGAACCAGCCTTAGAGATATTCTTTTGTTTGGCCATCCGCTTCTCCTCCTCCATAGCAACAGCGATGAGGCAATGCCCCACGGCCAGACGTGTCGGCTCATCATCTCTTAGATATTTTTCCATAAGCTTGTCTTCGTCGACGGAGTCTACCTTGAGTTCCTCTTTCTCCCATTCGATAATTTGGCTCCATACATGAACCAAGGTAGTCAGATAATCTTCAATCCAAGAGATGTTTCGGCGAAGAATTATATGCGTGAAGAATTCGATCAGTAATTCGCCGAAACCATACACTTCCTCCTGGGCCTCTGACAGCTGCTTGCGGGTCTCTTCGGCGGACTTAATAACACTTTCCACATTACCCTCCGCTAGGGCAGCCCTATTCTCGGCCTCCATCAACTTGGAAGGCAAGTCAGCGTTTCTCTTCTCCAATTCAGCATTCTTTCTCGCTAACTCGGCTTTTTCTCGCTGAAGAGCATTGTAAGCAAGTTGCATTTTGGTGTTATCCGACTTAGCATCTTCTGCTTGCTTTTTCAACTCCAAGCGCTCTTGGCTATGAGATTCTAGCAAGAAATGATAATGCTTCTATAACTCTTCAAATTGCTGTTTAAAGTTGGTAGTGTCTCGTTGAGCGATAACAAGTTGGGCATGTGTGTCCTCGAGGTCCTTCTCCAAATTTTTCAAGGCTTTTGCGTCGGCATCTGCAGTCTTTTTCATCGAGTTAATATCCGTAATTAAAGTTAGAATGATTCTGGAGAGGTTACGTGAATACTTGAACATCTCCGAATATTGTTTTTCGACTGTGTGAATCTTTGCTTTGGCCTCGTCTGCCCACCTCGAGGAAATAGGCTCGAGAGCAGGTAAGAAAGTCAGATTTTCAAAATAGTGGTCGGGGAACTGCTTCTCCAGACATGTCCGCTTAACTTTAGCTTCAGCATCCAATGGTGGAGGTGCGCAGTATGTTAGCTCAGTATCCCTATGTTTAGTGGGCACGATGGTCGCATCACCCTTCCTAGGCCGTTTATCAAAAACCTTATGCTTGCCTTGTGAGTTGGTATCTTTCGGCGGGCTCCTTTCCCGACTGCGTTTCTCTTGAGGAGAAGTTTGGTCTTTGGGCTACGATGTGTCTTCTCCTCGACGACCCTGGTAGCTTTCGTATCGGTCCGGATCCGACCGGACGGGGGAGTGAGAGCGCGAGGTGCGCGACTGATAAGAATCATGAGGCCTTCTGTTCTCTCTACCCCGGCTTTCACGGCGATCATGCTCGACATCGGAAGGGGGTCTAGTCATGTTGCGACGTATTTTCCTGACGTCATAGTAAGGGCGAGACATTGTACCTACGCAACAATATAAGTGGAATTCATAATCAGTATTCTTATGAGAAGCAAGTGCTGTAAAGTGTGGTGCTATTGTGTTAACTGCATCCTAAATGATGTTCCCTCCCCCCCCCCCTCGACAAACCCGAATCCGAAGCCAAGCCAGCGCGAGTGGTCTCTTTGGCCTTAACAGGAGTAGTCTCCTCTGAAGAAGTAAAAACTAAAGGATTTGTGCCAAATTCCTCTGAAGTATAGATAGTTTCAGGTGGGGGAGATCTCCTAAACCCTGAAATGTAGGATCATCAGTAGTAGGGGCATCTCCTTGGGAAGTGTCTATTGGCAGTTCTTTAGGAGATAGTGATTTCTCAGGAGAAATAGCATCCCCAGGGACGATGTACCCTTCTCGGTGCTTTTTGGCTATGTTGGCCAGCTCATCGTCTTGAGTTAAAGATGGAGAAGGTGAAGTCCGAAGAGGTATTCTTGGACTTTTCGAGCCCTCACCCATTTCAGGAATTATGTCCACTAGGGGGTTGTATACATATGGACCCGACCCATGACCTATGCTACGGGTAATGGACAATAGCCCGTGATGATGGTGGTATTCATCCTTAAGGACTTCATCGATGGTAAGAAATTTTTGATCATCATTGAGGAGCCGATGCATCTGATCGAAGCACACTTGACTCGATATTTGTTTTGGGTTATCAACTGCAAACAAAACAGAAAGCAAGTTAATGTATTGGCATGAATGTTCAAAATTGAGATCTAGAAAATCAATGCTTTACTTGATTTTGTCCATCTCCTGGCGCACCCCGGCTGTTGCCTTATATAAAACCATTCTAGCTTGGAATCGCCGGCCTTGCTGCTAAATGGAGCTGAAATAATTTTCCTTTTTGGGACTGATTCGAAGTAAGAGAAGGAAGGAGTTTCCCGAGTCCGATGCTAGAAATTATAAAAAAAGTGGACATCGTCGAAAGTGAGCTCTGTGCCTAAAATCTCTCGGTATGCTATATATAAGGTATATAAGTAAGCATAGGAGTTGAGATGTGACTACATGGGGGCAATCCGCATCTGTCTCAGAAAGTCTACAACAAAAGGCGGGAATGGTGGAATAGCCCCAACCATACACATAAATCCGGTAATTTCCATAAATCCTTCTGGGGGATTGTGAGGACAGTCGGTTTTCGAAGGTACCAGGGTATCCCTTTTCAATATTCCATCCTTTAAACATATGCGAACAAGTCTGTCATCGTCAATCGTTGATTCAACAGAGTCGATGGGTGACTCCAAGATAATGGCAGACTCAAACTCATCAGGAGCTCGATTATCTCCTATCCCTCCTTCCTCCTCATAGCCCAGAGAAACTTTGCTATCGGAAGGTGTTTCATTGTTATGTGTCCCTACCTCATAATCTGGGCCCTCATCGTCCCATTCAGGGTCTGAAGAAGAAGATATGTCATCAATAGTAACTTTCTCGGAAGTTCCCGCAATTTCCATCTTCTTTGCTAACCTAGATGAACGTCTCTCGGCCATGATCGCCAAACTATTGAAGAAACAATAACAAAGATTAGAGTAAAGTTGCCCGTGTCCCCCGTGTGTATATGTGAGCTAAAGTGTGTGCTACTTGTAACAAAAATGCAAAGAAAACACATGAAAGCGTGATATGAAGATTCAAAGAAATAATAATGTTTCAGAATAGTTCTTGATGTTTGTTATGTTCGTAAGGCGCTATCCTAATTGTTCATCAAGTTGAGGGTTATGCCAAGCATTGATTAAGATAGTTGGATAAATTCTAATGAATTGAGTTGGATTTTTTCGGTTCGGTTCGGGCATGTGCATTGGATCGGGTCGGAGGGCAAAGTCGTGTTTCACTCTAAAGCAAATGTTCACACCCAGTGAGTAGATCGGTTCAGATGTAGGCTTTTGGATCGGATCGGATCAGCTTGAATAATCCTTCTTCTCTTTGTCTCTTATTCCGATCCAACCCGATCAGGTAGGTTTTATTTTCCCTTTTTTTCCTTTTCCTGCTCCGACCCGATCCGGTCTTGTAAACACCATCCAATCCGGTTAAGTAGGTTTTGCTTTCCTTTTTTCCTTTTTCTGCTCCGACCCGATCCGGTCTTGCAACATTTTTCCCTTTCCTTCATTCCAACGTTTCTTCACCCGAACCGATCCCAGTTCCTCTCCTCTTCTTCATCTTCCTCATTTTCTACCTCGCCTAACCCAAACCGAACCCAACTCCATTTCATAAAACCCCTTAAGTCCAGGCACTTACGTGCTCAAATATACTGTAGAACCCTAATTCTTCTTCTCGACGCCTCGAGGTGGTGACAGAGCCACCGATGACGATGGCGAGGAGAGAGGAGACCAAGGCGTTAAAACCAGGCAAACGCCATGGTCGAATCGCCCAATTTGACCACAAATTTCGATTGAAATCAGTTATTACAGGGATAATCGAAGCTTTTAACCTACCGAGCTGTTTAATTTAAGGAAGAATGAGATAATTTCAGAGTTTTGAAGCTTTCGAAATTTTTGAGTTTTCGATGATTAATCAGCTTGGACGAGAATAATAAAAGAAGAAGAGGGAGAAGGAGATGGGAGAAAGACTTATATAAAGTTGCGGCGACTACTCGTATTCCCAGTCTTCTCTGACCTGTTCGGACCGGGAGTCAAGCCCACGAAGGAACTCTGGCCTGTTAGTCCATGGTGAAGCAATATTGGAGGGCCCATCCGAGTGTGCTACTGAAGGAAATCCATTCAGATCGGGATCCGAACCGAAGGGGATCATATACACAGATTTGCCACACAGGGAGAATTTAAAAAAATGGCTCACCTGAAAGAATCACTGGACATTAAAAAAAGCTCTCAAAATTGTTTGAAGATGAAGAAAGTAATTCATATGGATTGTGGATGTATATAAGCAGCAAAAGCCACGACTTTATGAAGCGACGTAACACTATAAGTAAATGGAGGTGATCATTCGATGGTTCTATTTCAAAGGATGTTTCGTAAACTGCTTCGAAGCACACTTTATCTTAAATAAGAGTGTACTTCGAGGGAGCAAAATGTTAGCCTACTTTGTGAACCAGACTACACAAAGAGCAAACAGTGAGAAAGCAACCAATCGGTTCGGATCGGAAGGAGATAGCGCAAGAAAAGAGTGGAGATCAAAGACACAGAAATCATATCGGTTCGGATCGGTGATACGTCAGTAACATTTGAGAATAGCAGGTGGCCTCATCGGATCGGCCGGACGAGTACGACAGCAACATCATAAAGCATGTGACTTCATCAGATCGGATCGAAGGCAACCGATCCGAACCCCTTTCTCTGAGCCTGTGACCGTTGCTACGCACATTTCCTGAAGACTCGGACCAAGCATGACCATTTCTCCCGCGATCTCCTACCAAATCAATGTGCTGTCACCATCTGGAAGCCTCCGAACCCGATTCTTATGGGATGGGTGCCACGCAATTCCGAACCGAAGCCACTTCGAAGAGATTTTCACCTATAAATACACCATCTAGAGGCATTTGAAAGGATCTTTTGGCAAATTCTCAGTCCTAACTTCCTCCATAGCCGAATTTCATAACTACATTCAGATCAAAGTCATCTCTTAAAGTCTATTTTTGAGAGATTTGAGTGAGTTTATGCATTGTAATTGTGAAGTTGATGAGAATCATTGTTGTATTTGTATCCAAATCATCAATTAAAAGAAAAAAAATGGACGTAGGCTCTTTAACTCCGAACCACTATAAATCGTGTGTTCTTTGTTGCTTTTTGATTCTATTTCATTGAAATCATAACTAATTTGGGTGTTAGAACCAATTTTTGGTCTAACACCAGCTATTTTACTGAAGGAATATACAACAACAACATAACACCATTGTAAAAAGTCTATTACAATAGCCTGTTTCCACATTTATTGCATGTTGTAAAAGAGGGCATATTACAACATGACCTAATACAGCGGGCGGGCTGTCCGCTGTAAAACCCCTATTGCAACGGGCATTGCCCGTTGAAATAAACCTATTTTGTTGTAGTTAGCAAGTGAAGCAAGAGATAAAAGTAGATGGAAACTAACTCGTAGGTAGTATCTGTAGGAGTTTGTGAGTTGAATGTGGGCGGTTTTGAATTTACTCGGTGAATGTAATCAGATGGGAATACGTTGTCAAAAATTGATTGGGTACTCTAAAAATAGAATGGACGAAGAACTTCATAAACACAGAAGGCAACTGTCTACCACTGGCTATCACTTATCAGGATTCATACGCCCATCCATATCCCATTGGATACATTGAATCACTGGCATTTATATGACAATTTTAAAGAAGTATCCGAAGTAGGACGGAGCATAGGTTTTAAGGGAAAGCAAGTTCATCTTCTTCTAAAAAAGCAAAAGGCAGTTAAACAGAATTTAAGATGGTAGATAGGGACAAAAGTTGTGTGAAGAAAGAGGTGTACGAAATACATAATAATTGTCATAAAATGTAAGAGGGGAGAGTGTAGAAATTATACAACCATGCTGGATTTGCAAAAAGGTGATTGAGCGACTAGCGGCGGCGGCGAAAATACTTTTGTGCATGAGATTGTCAAAGGGTTTAGACATAAAAATAGATAAATTTTGTTTCTATACACATTTTTAATCACCTAATCCACCCAATATAATGGGATCTTTTTCTTTTAATAATATTTAAATTTTATTTAGTTTATCCACGTAACATGGCATTTACTTCATTCTTTTCTGTTTCGTATACTTTTCCCTAAAACTCTACATTTCAATCATTCAAAATTACTACCCTAGTTTTACTCAACAATACATATAAGTGAAAGTGATCTCATGAATTTCTCACTGCATTTCAAAAGATAAAACATCAGTATGTCCTTGCATATAAAAAGAATATTACACTCCATGATTACATTTTCTCTAACTTAGTGACAATATTCTATGATAAATTATACATGTAATTTTGATCTAATATTCTACATGTTAAATTATTAAGCCTTTTTTAAGTAGACATCTATCCAAATTCCAACAACAATTCAGATTTTTTTTCCAGATGTAATGGAATGCACAATGTGAACTTTACTCCTGACCTTGAGGAAATTAACCCTACGATCTTACCTGTTTTAAATCAAATGCAGTTCGATCTACACTCTGAAAGAATTACTAATGATGAAATTAAAAATGCGATGTTTTTTTGAACAAAAAATCGTGTGGGTGTCCGGACGACTTCAATGCCTAATTCTTTAAACATAGCTGGAGCACTGTTCAATTCGATGTTTTCAGTGTTGTACATAAGTTTTTTAAAAGTGGTAAAATGATGAACTCTTTTAATTACACCACAATTGCCTTGATTCCTGAGATTAAGAACGCATGTAATGTTAGTGCTTTTAGGCTTATTTCTTGCTGCAATTCTATTTATAAATGTATATCTAAAATAATTGCTAGTAGGCTCAAGTTAGTACTACCCGAGATAATTTCCATGAATCAATCTGCCTTTCTGCCTTCTAGGAGTATTCTTGACAATGTATTAGTTGCACATGAACTGTTTAAGGGTTACAATACCAAAAACTGTTTCCCTCTAATTATGTTAAAACTTGACATCAGGAAAGCATTTGATTCAATACAGTGGTCTTCAATAACTTGAATTTTGAGTTACATGAATTTTCCTCCATGTTTTGTTGCTTGGATCTACTCATGCATTAGCAAAGTTCGTTTTTCCGTGAATGTAATTGACTCCCAAGCCGGGATTTTTAGAGTAAGCAAGGAATTAGGCAAGGCGATCCTATTTGTACTTATCTTTTCATAATTGTAATGGAACTCCTCACCGGACTTCTTAATGAACTTGTAGACAATGGCAATTATAAACTCCATCCTAAGTGTAGTAACCCTAGAATAACTTCTCTTTTGTTTGCCGATGACCTCATTATTTTTTGTAAACCAGACACACAAACACCGATTAATATAATGAGTACCCTTGAGAAATTTTATAACATGACTGGTTTGAAAGTCAACACTGACAGGTCTGAATTCAAAGTAGCAGATATCAATAATTTGCACAAGCAACAAATTCAAAATTTAACTGGTCTAGCTTGTAACACTAACAATATAACTTACTTGGGCTTACCATTAGCTACTTCTAGAATCACTACTCGTTAATGTTTACCTTTATATGAGAAGATAAGTGCTAGGATTGACTGCTAGTCAACTAAAATGCTCAATCAAGCAGGACGATTAATTCTAAGCAAAGTAGTAATAGTCTCGATGCAAGTATGTACACTACAACAAAAATATCTTATTACGACGCCCAATTACAACGGGCGCTGGCGGCCCATTGTAATAGAATGCTATTACAATGATCACTTCCTGAACCGTTGTAATAGATGATTGTACAATACTCTTTTACAAGCACAGGCTACCCATTGTAATAGAGTGCTATTACAATGGTCGTTTTTGGACAATTGTAATAGATATCATTTACATCACTCTTTTTACAATAGGTAAAAACTGCACGTTGTAATAGAGTGTTGTTACAACGGTCATTCCAGACCCACTGTAATAGATGTCAATTTTACAACGTTCACAAAATGTCTATTGTAATATATGTCAATTGTAATATCATTACTACTATTAACTATAATATTATGTTACTAATCATTAATAATATTGTATTATTTATTAATGATTAATTATTAACAGTAATATTATATTATTTATATCATCATTGTAAAAGTAATAATATCTACAATGTCTACCCAAATAGATGTAAAAAAGTTTTAAATATTGTTTTCTTTATATTATTGTATACATATTATTATTTTTGAAAGGCGAAGTGGAATTTTTACACAAAACAAATTACATGAGTTTTAGATAATTACAACAAACTTGCATTTACAAATCCAATATTTTCAACATTGAACCGTGAATATGAGAATACAGCTGATTAGTGTCCAAGCTACCATTATCAAAGATGCAATTATTACGCTCTCTCCAAATTGCAGAAATGAGCTTCTTGAGAAGCTTGAGCAGAACACAAGTCTTCTTACTTCCCCAATGTGTTGCCTTGAAGATATTGAACCATTCTATATCACTAAATGACGAGGGTCTATGAAAACCACCCGTAGTCAATAGTCTCCACCAAATCCGATGCACATAAGAACATTTAAAGAACATATGTATAGTGGTTTCAGACACATTGTCACATAGGACGCAGGTGTCATTATCAAGAATACCATAAGAAAACTGTTTACTTTTGGTATTAATTGCATTTGCCATTACCTTCCAAAGAAGCAAATTATCCTTCGCCGAGCTTCCACAGTTCCATATTCGCAAGTGCCATGGAAAATAAGGTTTGGACGGAGAGAGCAGTTTGTAAACAGCCTTGATATTATGTTCTTTACCCATCCAAAGGATTGAACTATCTAAAAGGAGTCTATAATGTTAAGTGATGAGATTCCATAGTGCTCTCAATGACGAGGAACTACTATAAGGAAGATTAATAACGCCATCATGAAAGTAGTCACCAAAGTTGCTGAATAGGGAATACCAGAAAATAACATTTTCTTTAACAACATTACTCAAAAAAAAAAATCTAAAAAGGCCCAAGGACTGTTCCAGAATGATAAATTAGCAATGTTCCTATAATTACATTGCACAAAATGTCGAAAGGTAGCTCTAAGCTTCAGAATGGATCTCCAGCTCCAACTGCAAGATTGAGGGATCGCCAAAGACCAAAAATTATTTCTTCCAATAAGATTTTCATGAACCCACTTATCCCAGAGTCCTTTATTCAGTGCAAAATATTTTTCATAATATGAAGACATGGCCGTACGGTTCCATTGAAAAATGTTGATGATGCCAAGTCCACCATTCTTTTTTTCATCACGTAGCTTATGAAAAGCAAATGGTATCAATTTTTTAGAGAATGGATCTCCATGCCACAGAAAATTGTTCATTGCATTTGTGATCATATCAATTAATTTGGTTGGAAGAATGTAGTGCCTCATCTAGTAAGTAGTCATAGTTGTCACAATAGATTGGATAATAGTTAATCTTCCAGCTTGCGACAGACTACAGTTCGATCATTGTTGTAGTTTAGATATGATCTTTTCATAGAGAGGGAGACACTGTTGTTTGGCTATTTTGGAGGTGATGAGAGGCATTCCAAGGTATGATGCATTATAAGGCAATTCAGCAAGTCCAGAACTCCTAATAATGAACATTTTCTCATTCGTAGGTAAACCATCAATTAAAATATGCGATTTACCAATATTGTTTTGCAACCCAGTGATACCAAAGAATTTATCAAGAGTATCGAAGATGCAATTAATATTCTGGACGGTTGGCTTTGTGAAAATGATTAGATCATCAGCAAATAGAAGATGAGTGATAAGTGGATTTTTGCATTTAGGGTGAATTTGCAGCTTACCACTGTTAACTTGCTCCAGGAACAAAGAGTTCAACAATTCCATAGTGATAATGAAAAGATATGGTGAAATAGGATCTCCCTGTCTCAATCCTCTTGTGCCTTTGAAAAATCCATGTGATTTCCCACTTCTCGAGATAGAATAATATGGCGATGAAATACATGTGTAGATCCATGCAATGAAAGGAAGCGGGAAATTCATCTAAGACAATATAGCTAAAATGGAATGCCATGAAATTGAATCAAAAGCTTTTCTAATATCCAATTTGAGCATGCATTTTAGAGAAATATTTTTCCTATTAAACCTTATAAAAGCTCCTGGGTAATCAAAATGTTTTCACTAATATTCTTACCCTTGACATAAGCCAATTGATTTTCAGAGATAATGCATGGAATAACAGATTGCATACGATTTGCTAAAATCTTAGTGATAATCTTGTACAAGTTATTACAACAAGAAATAGGTCTGAAGTCGGAAACTGAAACCGAGTTGGCAGTCTTTGGAATTAAAGCAATTACCGTAGAGGATAAGCTTTTTGGCAACTGATTATGAAGAAAGAAAAACTTGATTGCATTAATGATATCATCACCGATTATGGACCAAGAATGTTGAATGAAGAAAGCATTGAAACCATCAAGACTTCATCCTTGCACTATAAGAAAATACTGATTTTGCAGCGGACGAATCCATCGCAAATCCATCGCTAAACATGTATTAGCAACAGATTTGTGACGGATTACACTGGTCGGAAGTTAACGTTAATTCTCCGATACTTTACCGTCATTTATCAATATATTTAAATTTAATTTTAAAATTTTTACCGATGGATTTATATTTATTTAATATATATTTTAAAAAAAATCCGTCGGAAATCCCTTGCTAAACAGCAAGGGATTAGAAACAGACACTACAACAGAAATACATTTTTGCAACTGTCAAAAATAGCTGTAATAGATTTATTACAGTTGACAATCATCCGTCTTTATATCCATAGTTGTAATAAAGTGCATTTTTTTTACAACTGCTATTGATAGTTGTAAAGGGTTTTTTCACAAGTGCGGTCGGATATTCTTAAAATCCCTCTTTATAATCCTTTTACAACTGCTATTGATAGTTGTAAAGGGTTTTTTTACAACTGCTATTGATAGTTGTAAAGGGTTTTTTCACAACTGCTATTGACAATTCATTTACCATAATCCCTCTTTATAATCCTTTTAATCATTCCCCCGGGAAATCTTACTTCAAATCTCACAAATTTAACTTAATACCATTAAGTAACATTAATCTTCAATTAACGCTTTAACTTCCCATTTCTTTTTATAAACTCATTTATATAACTCTGGTTTAATATAACCCTTTTTCATCGCAATGTCTTTTACTTAATTCAAATACTAACTTTTACTTTAAGCTTATCATATTTGCTTTAAAAGCCTTTTATAACTTAATTTGGAAAACTTGGATTAAGGGTAAATCTGTTTATAAACTCCCTTTGAAATCCACTTATGTTTCATTACTAGTTCTGACTAACTTAAATGAACTTCATTTAAGAAGAAATTACTTTAAATTTATTATTAATTTAGTTTACCATTAACTGGAATAGATATCCAGTTCCCTTTTTAAATTCTCATTAAATTAAACAATTATTTGCTAAACTATAACATTAGATTAATTGGCACACTAATATAATAATCAAATTCAGTTAAAGTAGTTGACTTGGTCAACTCTAAAACATGATTAACTTGTTGATCAACTCTAACTTGGCTTTCTATTTAAAATAACAAATAATATTATTAATTTAAATAATCCATTTCAAAATAATCTTATTTTAATTATTTCTTTAAAGACAATAAACGCAGTTATTAATCGTTTCACGCTTGCTTAAAAATCTTATTACTACAAGAATTGGCTTTATAAAAGAGAAAGCACGTGCTTCGCACACGGTAGATTTTGGTAACAAAAATGGTGATTGTTGGTTAAACAATTAACGTATATATGGTTAGTTTATTTCCTTTATATAAACTACATTTTAAATATATTTTAAAAAATATATATATTTAGTTATAAAATAAATTTCATCACTTCATTTTTATCGATTTACCTGGCGATAAATCAATCTTTATAAAACAGTTTGTATTTTGACCATCTGCTATAAATTCCTTAAACAATATCACCTATTAGTTAATAACCAAACAATTGTTGAATTTGGATTTAACAATCAAATAAAAATTCCATAATCCAACCATGTGAGTTCATCACTTCATATAATGACCATATACAGATAAGTAATCAATTCGACTGATAGCGGTCAACCGAAAATAATAATTCAAGCATCCAATTCAATTTAGATACGTTTATATTATTATAAACATAACCAACAAGGTAAGTTACCCTGTTTGGAAATAACTGTTAAAATAACGGTGTCATTTCATTTAAATTAAACAACTGTTTAATTTAAATAATTAGTATAACAATATTTAACAACATTCAAATAATCATCAAATCAACCAACAACTAGCAAACATGGCATACAAATGATAAATCTCGATTTATAATAATTATAAGTGGGAGAACTGAGTGTGTTTAACTCACCTTGATTTTCCATTTGTTGTCAGAACGGTTTGTTTTATATGCCCCCAACTGCGTTCACTCCGTCTGTTTCCCTTCCAAAATCCTACGCCCGTTGTTACGGTTTCAACGTCCCTTGTTTTATCTGATTTTGTTGACATACGGGTACGTTATACACATTATACAGTCATGGTCTTAAATTAAACCAACTTAACCTTAATTATATATATTCATACATTGCTAACTATTTTCCGGTTAGGTTTCATAATTCGGTCCGTTTACCATTTTATCGGACACAAAATAAAATTGTCTTGCATAATCAAAACATTAATTTACCTATGTATATACTCTAAGCTTAAATTAAACAAATTAACGGAGATTAGAACGTTAAGATTTACTTTATATTATAAAATATATATATCGGCATTTTAACTTACATGGATAAAATCTCCCCTACTTGTCACAATGATCACTTCTCCCTTTCATAAACCAGTCTTGACCCACCCTCCTCCTCTGTGCCATTTCCGTCCGCACTTCACACTTAAAACTTTTTTTTTTTTTTAAGTAAAGTCCAAAGCCCATCATTCTAGAGAGCCCACGTTCCCATTGCTAAAACTCGCTAGAGACCTCCTCCTTTCTAACGATCATTTCCTGAGCCTTCCCTCTCCTATTACAACTCCATGTTATTTCATTTCCACGTCTAATGTATACTTCCCCAATTCTTCTTGCCACATTACTGAAACTCTTCTACTCCTTGACACTCCACTGCACTATGCCCTTCCATCACCTTTTGTACTGTAGTGTCTTCCACGCAACAGTATCGAACCCAATATCCTCCCCATCACCGTGTCATGTATCCCATTCCTTCCCCATTCTTTTCTGTTACCACTCAACTCCCTCCTCATTCACTTATCTTCATTTCGTGTTTTTTTAATGATCTTGGAGATGTTCTACTACCTGCTCGCTCAGACTTCAGCTCAAATTCTTCTCTAACCAAAACCAGGATGCCACCTTCTTCTACAATGCTTCACTCCATCCTTGTGAACTGCTACTTCCCATTTTAATTCATTCACATGTAGACAGCACCAATCCCCCATCCCCATGCTTAAACCAAGACTGTAAAGTATTCCAACTTCGCAGGCACGATCCTCTATGGAAGCAGAGCGGCTCCTGTCCACCGTCCAAGACAATGCGTAGGCCACCCAAATCCAAACTTCCCTTTCAACCTTGTCTCTCCATCCGATTATTGCTCACTGATTATATATCTATATATATATTTACTTCATTATCTGAGTTTCCATTCTATTTTATTTGCTGGAAAAAGAAGACAACGCGTGGTATTTTTAGAAGGCAGATGGGTGGATGAGAACAAGGTCATTTCGTTGAGTAGGTGGTAGGCAATAGCTATGCAGAAGAAGGAATATGTGGAAGTCTGAAAAGGAACAGAATAGGCTTAGCTGTGTATGAAGTCTTACTTCATTAGCTGTTGATTTGAGTTGCATGATGTTGACGAAGGATAGGCTTAGCATAGGCCGCATGATATCACTTTCATCCTACAGTACTCTGCACACACTTTCTTAACAATTAGAAGAGCTCTACAGAAAAGTTATATGCAGTGTAGGTGTACGAGTAACATAGGTAATATGTATATTTCTTTTTCTTTTGTTATGCAGATGGAACGTGGACTGAGGAGAAAAATACCGATAGTAGTATATGAGGGAAAGAAGTAACATGCGGGGTAGGCACTAACGCAGTAACATGGAAATGACAGAAGTTTTAAACAAAGATATGACCAATAATTTTTATCTTACCAGCTTACATAGCGAATTTTCAACTTACAGTTGGTATGTACGAGCATCAGATGGACAGGAGAATTATATTTTGGTTTGAAGTGACGAACATGTATACATACCCCTGAGTCAAAAACTTCCATCACAATATTGGCTTTGTCATGTACGAGATTATGGGATGGGCACACATTTTCCTTTTTCTGTTCAGCAAAAGGAACGAAATATAAATCATATCCAACATTTAACAGACGTTATATGATGATTCGCTCACACTATGAACAACTTTGAAATGTTTTGGCCGATGTTTGCTGAAAAGATTTATGGACATTTTTAGGCTAAGATTGAAAATGACATGAAGACAGCTGACTGCAATTTGTAAAGATTGTCTTAAATTTGAAAATGAAGTATTGAAAACTACCATTGTTTTATAAATAAATTCAATATTAGAGTCCATTAGTAGTCCAAATATAATATTTGAAATAAATTTAAATATTCAGCGAAAAATCTGGATCTTACATTCTTCTCCGCTTAAAAGAATTTCATCCCCGAAATTTCTAAATAAGAAGATTGATCTAAAATTAATCTATTTCTAAAATAATTAAAATATTATCAAAAATAATTTCTAATTTTAAAAATTTACAAAAATCCTTCAGCCCCTCCTTTACATGGCTCGATCTAAACTACTACAACTTGCCACTCTGGCCTCACATTGATCAAACAAAAATAAAAGCCAAACGGCTACACATCTTAGGGGTATAAAATCAATCACCCAATTAATATAATTTAGGGTTTACCTTTTTGTCGGGCAACTCATACTCTAGTCGTGAGGCAAATCAACTACGCACTCTTCATCTCCCATCCTGCACTAAGTCAATATACAGTGCGAATGACAGATACAGGGTTAATCGCTTTAGTTTAATTCTCTCCTTAGATTCATTATATTGGAATTTATTTTCTCAGTTTCCAATTCATTTAACTGTTGATGAATAATGTTTTCGACCATTCTCATATTCGATAAACAAGCAATCAACAATCAACATAAACGAATCATTCCATTTTACTTCTAATTTCATTTGACTTATCTTCAGATAAATTTTAATTGATCTTATCCACAAATTTTGTGTGAAATACTCTGGTCATATTAAACCATCTACCATCCCAATATTATTTGAACCTATTCAAATCAGCAAACCGACAACTCAGTAATTTAATACATCATTTCCTTTATATACAAAATTATATACTTTGGGCAAAATTATTTCATTTAACCGCTTTACAAAATAATATTGCTTCAATTTGTCAGTTCAACTGAACTGATCAAACAACATAATACAAAACATTTGTATATAAAATTTACAAATACGCTCTCTTATATATATACACACTCAACTAGATCTAGGGTATTACCAACCCAATCTCTATCAAGTTAAAACACAGAGACAAGGTTATTCCTAAACCTTTGCTCTGATACCACTGTAACGAACATGGATTTTCAATCCCGAAAATCGACAGAAATACGCCATGTCGAACATTCAAGCATCGAAATCACCGGATCATTATTAGAAAGAAATTAGAGGGTGAGATTAGAAAGAAAGAAATATTAGAATAGACGAAGCTGAATAACAATACAACACCATCAGATTCTCACATCGCAGTGGAACAAAAAATAATATAGAATTTTTTTTTTATTGAGAGCTTGAAATAATACCTACAACATCAGAGTACATCAATATGTCTGGACAATTATAATAGCCTGTCCTCATATAGCGGAATAATATCGGTATAACATCATACGCTTAAACTCATCAGCCCTTCTTTGGACTTCACAACATCCGATAACCTAATCAAGTACAATCCGGTCTAACTTGAGCATTACAAATACCGGGTTAGTCTGGTGAACCAGAGTGAGAAAAAACTCGATAAGTTTATAATATCATCCAGCTTGATTTTAAAGTTAAAATCCTTTTGAAAGAAAAGGATAATCGTAAGACCACATCCACTCATAAATACAGACGTTTTTTACCTTATGATAACCCAAAACATTTTGAAAACAATATCTTATTTTGATATTATGATAGTGTCTAAATACAAATAAATAAAATCTACCAGAACACTTGCATCTCACGCTCCACATATATAGTATATAAATAAAACCGCGAGTGCTTATTAGAGATTGGATTCCGATTATGGCAAGGTATGGAACCACCTGCTGATAGTGTATCTTTAGAGGCGAATACACTGGGTTCAACAAGAACGTCTTGCAACCCAGCCCACACATGACCGACCACTCATTTCGCTCGAGTGTATCGAATGTATATCACCAACGATTGAGAGCTATCCACCGTTTCCTGAAAAGGAACAACATCGATAGATTAAAGAAGCGAAAGGAATTTCTCTAGATAGGTGATTATACACCCTAATGGGTGCGACCCACATAGCCATGCTGCCTGCCCGATTTTTGTCATTTCCCGGTTGATGAGGCTTGAGGTTTTGAATCTTCTTTTCAGAACATCTGACCACCATTCACTTTGAATGCCAAATCGTCAAATCCGCTAGATGCCACTAATTGACGTCCACAAAAAAAACTCTTGGTTGTTAAGCTAAAGAAGTTTCCCTTCTTTGTCGACAACTTGGTACGTTTGAAGAAATCAACGTACATGATTCCTTTGGAAATACTCAGTCAGACATCCATCCGTACAAGTTGTCCAGGGACTGGACAAACCGAAGGCACTCTCCTACCACATCCTAGGAATCACCCTATAGATCAGTAGCGATAGTCCTTGCAATCTGTTGATCCTAATCACGACACAATCATTGTTAACTCTAGGGATCAGCCAGAGGTATTCAACAATAGTTCTTCCGCTTAAGAAGATTTACGGTCTTCAATTGCACCATCTTCAATCAACATCGTTCACGTATTCGTATTTATTGGTCAGAATGGTTTTCGAATATAAATTCGATCCCGGTCTTTCCATACCAATACTGTTGGGCTAGATTTTGATAGTTGGTTATTACCTATCAAAATAAACAACCAAAATAAAATAGATCCATTGGTTTATTACACAGCGTCACTTGGCCATCAAAATAATATATCAGTTGTAATACCAAAGATAATATATTAGTTTTAATATATAAATATTCACAAATTATTTTATTATTTACTTAGAAAATATTTTAAAATCATATCTAATTCCATATCCAAATTTCCCATTAACTATCCTTTAAACCCATTGCTACACATTACTTATTGTCTATAATTGGGAACCCGATTCAACTTATCCTTTTTAAACCATCGTTACGATATCTCCTTTGTTTTCGATACTTGAACACCATAATTGTCACTTATTTTTTTTAGAATATCCATTCTAAATCTCATTTCCTTATTCTTTTGAAAATATCGTTATATTTTCACAAATCTCCTTTTATTCCTTTTTTTTATTGAAATATCACTTTATCTTCTCAAGCCCCTTTTTAATTCCTTTTTATCAGGAATCCTATTATATATATATTTCCATAACATTATATTATTATTTCTCAAGACATTTCCCCTATTACAACTAATATCATCCTACGATAATCCTGAAGTCGTTCAAGTTGGGGTATTCTAATTACCTCTCAAACCTTGACCAACATCATTCTTATCTTAAGATAAATATGTATTGTAATTCAAGAACCCGTATTCGTTCTAATACCAACAATTACTATTTCACTATTTTATTTAACATACGGTTCTATATCCCTTCTTACTTTTGAAATATCCTTTTTAAATATAATATTATTACTAAATTTATTGATTTAGTAAATGATTAATAAAACATTAACTTTTAAATTTTAACGTCTTTATACTATTTATTTCATTATCTAGATTTTTATTACAAAATCCCATTACTCGACCTTTTACCCAATTCATTTACCATAATCCCTCTTTATAATCCTTTCAATCATTCCCCTGGGAAATCTTACTTTAGATCTCACAAATTCAACTTAATACCATTAAGTAACGTTAATCTTCAATTAACGCTTTAACTTCCCATTTCTTTTTATAAACTCATTTATATAACTCTGGTTTAATATAACCCTTTTTCATCGCAATGTCTTTTACTTAATTCAAATACTAACTTTTACTTTAAGCTTATCATATTTTCTTTAAAAGCCTTTTATAACTTAACTTGGAAAACTTGGTTTAAGGGTAAACTTGTTTATAAACTCCCTTTGAAATCCACTTGTGTTTCATTACTAATTCTGACTTACTTAAATGAACTTCATTTAAGAAGAAATTACTTTAAATTTATTATTAATTTACTTTACCATTAACTGGAATAGATATCTAGTTCCCTTTTTTAATTCTCATTAAATTAAACAATTATTTGTTAAATTATAACATTAGATTAATTGGCACACTAATTTAATAATCAAATTCAGTTAAGGTAGTTGACTTGGTCAACTCTAAAACATGATTAACTTGTTGATCAACTCTAACTTGTCTTTCTATTTAAAATAATAAATAATGTTATTGATTTAAATAATCCATTTCAGAATAATCTTATTTTAATTATTTCTTTAAAACCAATTAATCGCAGTTATTAATCGTTTCAGGCTTGCTTAAAAATCTTATTACTACAAGAATTGGCTTTATAAAAGAGAAAGCACATGCTTCGCACACGATAGATTTTGGTAACAAAAATGGTGATTATTGGTTAAATAATTAACATATATATGGTTAGTTTATTTCCTTTATATAAACGACATTTTAAATATATTTAAAAATATGTATTTAGTTATAAAATAAATTTCATCACTTCATTTTTATCGATTTACCTGACGGTAGATCAATCTTTATTAAACAGTTTGTATTTTGGCCATCTGCTGTAAATTCCTCAACCAATATCACCCATTGGTTAATAACCAAACAATTGTTGAATTTGGATTTAACAATCAAATAACAATTCCATAATCCAACCATGTGAGTTCAACACTTCATATAATGGCCATATACATATAAGTAATCAATTCGACTAATAGCGGTCAACCGAAAATAATAATTCAAGCATCCAATTCAATTTAGATACATTTATATTACTATAAACATAACCAACAAGGTAAGTTACCTTGTTTGGAAATAACCGTTAAAATAACGGTGTCATTTCATTTAAATTAAATAACTGTTTAATTTAAATCATTAGTATAACAATATTTAACAACATTCAAACAATCATCAAATCAGCTAACAACTAGCAAACTTGGCGTACAAATAATAAACCCCGACTTATAATAATTATAAGTGGGAGAACTGGGTGAGTTTAACTCACCATGATTTTCCATTTGTTGCCAGAACGGTTTATTTTATATGCTCCCAGCTGCGTTCACACTGTCTGTCTCCCTTCCAAAATCCTACGTCCGCCCTTGTTTTATCTGATTCTGTTGACATACGGGTACGTTATACACATTATATAGTCATGGTCTTAAATTAAACCAACTTAACCTTAATATATATATATATATATATTCATACATTGTTAACTATTTTCCGGTTAGGTTTCATAATTCGGTCCATTTACCATTTTATTAGACACAAAATAAAATTATCTTGCATAATCAAAACATTAATTTACCTATGTATATACTCTAGCTTTAATTAAGAAAATTAAAGGAGATTAAAACGTTAAGATTTACTTTATATTATAAAATATATATACCGGCATTTTAACTTACTAAGCATGGATAAAATCTCCCCTACCTGTCACAATGATCACTTCTTCCTTCCATAAACTAGTCGTGACCCTCCCTCCTCCGTGCCATTTCTGCCTGCAATTCACACTTAATTTTTTTTAAGTAAAGTCCGAAGCCTATCACTCTAGAGAGCCCATGTTCCCATTGCTAAAACTCGCTAGAGACCTCCTCCTTTCCAACGATCATTTCCTGAGCCTTCCCTCTCATGTTACAACTGCATGTTATTTCACTTCCACTTCTAATGTATACTTCCCTAACTCTTCTTGCCACATTACTGAAACTCTTCTAGCCCCTGACACTCCACCGCACTATTCCCTTCTGAAACGACCCAAACTTCCCAGTAAAGGAAAGGCTGGATTGCTTTGAGAACAACACACATCAGAACACAAACTAAAGAACATTTTATTGCTGATTACAACAATTACATCAGAGTACAAGATTGTAACAGAGTATGAATACTTATTACACAATAGAAATAAAATAATATCGGAGTTTTAAATTACATTTAAATAGCAGCGAAAAAATAATACAAATATACAACTGGAAGGAATACACGGATACAGAGCTTTCTGAATACCGCTTCAGCTGTAAGCCAGGATCCTATAAATATATCTGCAAAAAGCTACTCGACTGCCCATGTAGAAAATATGGGCACCCGATTTTGCCAATGAAACAAACTACAGGTCAGTCATGGGACTGGCATGAGAAATCTTAACTAAACTATCTAATAATAAGGCTAATCACAGGACCACGCCGCTAACGCGGAACGGGTTTACTCCATTGGATTGCCAGTGCATAAAATAAAGTAAAACGTTAAACAACGCAATGCTTTTTAGAAAATGAAACCATTATAAGACCCAAGTCCTATTACACAATGCAACGCAAACCGGAGGATAGGCTTTTACCTTATAATGGTCAAAAGATGCTTGATACGGTAAAACGGATTTAATATTAGTGTGTATATCTATGGGTATCTATATATTTAAAAAACAGTTTCAATCATAATGTATTAATCATAGACGGCATAGTACCCCATCCTACTATGTCGTCATACTAGTTCTACAATCAAAACCGCAAGGTCGTATTGGAAATTGGATTTCCATCATGAGTCGAGGCTAGGGGCAAGCTCCTCTCTGATTCGAGACACTCTAGCAAATGCCTCAGGATCCCCCGCAGTGAACCCTTGGATCTTCAGGGTCGGTCCCCGCCTATCGGCAGTTTATTGGTTAGGCCTGAACACACGCTTCCCGGTCCCTTTGGACCTATAGTATGACCATTAATGGCCTATAAAAATCCCGAGGCGCCTCAAAATCCATCATCCACATAAGTGAAATGTCAGCCAGTTTAAGCACCGACACCACTGCTAGCTAGAAAGAAACGTGTGCACTCCCTGCAGTCCATATCCCGTTTTTGACTCATACCGAGGTGTGAGGCTTGCGAAGTCACGATATACACAAAGTTATGCCGTAATAGGCTATACTTTGATCATCCTACAAGGCCCTGCTTTTCAACAAAAGCCTTGATCAACTGCATCTTGGCGTGCCACATTGACAATCCACGCCATGCGATCAATCACTATTAACATATACCAGGGTGTTAAGTAGAAAATAAATCCTCCACCACCAAACAGACAAACATTAATAGAATCGATTTAATTCACATGGAACGAAATCCAACGTCAGACACACATCCATTTACTAGCTTATGCTTTGGGTCTGAGCGAAAACCAAATCCGAACAATCAACCATATTCCGGACGGCCACCACTGAAACCCTTTCAAGGTAGCTACTCCCTTCAAGGGTTTCTGTAGCAACACATCCATCTGATGTGAAGATCGTCGGTTCTCTACTACCGTCTTTATCTTCGACTCTTCATCGTCGTAGTAATTATTCGGAATGGGTTAAACCCGGTCTTCCCGAATAACTCACGTATTTTGTAATTAAAAATCAAGTACTATAAAAACACATCAAACACCTCATTCCAATTCAGAATATTCTTCTAATAAAATATTTGCATTATTTTATCAAAGATAAACTCTTTAAATTATTCTTAAATCTTACTTTTAAAGATTTATTCAAAACACCATTTGGTTTTAAAAGTCAAAAATCATTATTAAATGATTCTTTAGATTTAAGAAATAAATCTTATTCTTAACTGGGTTAAAGAACTAATGTCATTTAAGACATAGTTCACGGTAAATCCAAAATCGTCTTCCACAAAATATGGAATCTTCACAGAAATTAAATCAATATATAATCGTTATAAATTTGGATATCCAACCAATAATATAAATGGAATAACGACAAGGCCTCTTAAATTCCATATGTAGTATCGGTCTTCTTTAATAGAAGCTTATCTCGGTTATAATTAATTCGAATTCTATTCAATTCCAATTTAATATATTAAATTGGAAAAATTTACTTTTGGAAAATTTCTATTTAATTCTTAAATAAAGATTTACAAATTTCAAATCATATTTTCACTGTCAGTTGGGTTAAAGAACAAATGTCGCTTAAAAACACAGTTCACAATAAACCCAACTCACATTTCTTATTTCGATTACAAAATATAATTGAAAACTTTAATAATCTAAATTAAAAGCTTATTCTTTTCATACGGGGTAATTTAAGAACAGTGTTATTTATGACACTATCCACGACAAACCCAAATCCAATTTATTCAATTTAATTTCCAATTAAATACTACAAATTGGAAAACTTCATTAAATCTAAATTTAATGATTTATTCGAGTTAATAACTAGTTCATTTTAATAAAAATATATTTTCCTAAAATATATTCTTTTTCTAAAATATTCTTTTTTCTAAAATATATTTTCTAAAATATTATTTTTCTAGAATATTCTTTATTGGAATGTGACTCAACCAACAACCGTATATCGCATGTAATTAACAATCCTGATGAATAATTATCAGACACCCAAATGACGACCAGAGTGGAATTTATAACTGTGTGAGCATTAAAGTAAATAACTAACGCTCATCATAGACTGTCAATCCATCGATTGACGGATAACTAAATATTGGGATTAGTGTGTACCCAGTATCATCCCAATACCCGTGTGGGGTTTCATCCATCAACCAAATAATATATTATTTGTGCACTTGGGCGATGTGTAAAAATTATCGACCCAATCACATAAACAAGTCGGATGACTTGTAAATGGAAGTGTAATATTCAAATGGGAATATACTAAACATTGTATTTATCACATCAAACATTTCAACATCATAGACACATAATTTCAACATCATAGACATATATTTCAATTCTTTTTATTGTGAACAAATGACAATAAAAATCTATTCTTTTAATTCAATTCATTTTATTGTCAACAATGTTACAAAAAATATAATCCTTTAATTCTATATGACAATAAAACTAATCCTTTATTTCAATTACCCTATAGATGTTACCTTTATTTTCTAATCTTTTCATTGTAACCAAATGACTATAAAGATATAATCCTTTTATTCTAATCCGTTCAATGGAATCTAAACTACATTGAAAATGTAATTTTTAACGTACAATCTTTTTATTGAAAATAAAGTGTCAATAAAAATATAACCTTTTATCTTAATCTTTTTTTTAAACAAATGATAGAATTGACTAATTCTTTTTAATGTAAACAAAATATGAATCTTGTTATAATCCTTTTAATGTAAACCAAATGTAAAATTGTGTTATAATTCCTTTTTAAATAAACAAAAATGTGATAATTTTTCTTCACTAATCATGTTTTACCCATAAATGATATTTCCTCATAACATCCTTTTTAAATGAGTAAAATGTACATTTTTTGTTTAATTCTTTTTGATGAATATTAATTACATATAAATGTAATTTTACATGGTAACACATTCTAACCAAGGTTTTATTCTTTTAATAATTCATTTATATAACAATGTAAATTACATGTTCACAAGTTTCAAACAAAGATTCATTCTTTTTAATTAATTATAATTATCATTAAAAATGGAAATTACATGTTAACAAGTTTTCAAACAAAGGTTCATTCTTTTAAATGAACAAAATGTTAATTTTGTCAAGTTCCTTTAAATGACCAAAATGAATGTTTTCAACTCATTCTCTTTAATTTGCAAAAATGTATGTTTTGACACAAATAATAATATTTTATATCACTAACATGTTTTAACACAAAATGAAATTCTACATTCTATAATCAAGTTTGTAAAAATGTTATTTTCCTATAATCCTTACTAAATGACATAAAAATATTAACTTTTGTCTCTAATCTTCTATTATAACTAATCGACAATGAAAATATTGACTATAATATCTAATACAATATTTATCATAAAAATGACTATTTTATTCTAATACGACATTTATCATAAAAATGACTATTTTATTCTAATACGACATTTATCATAAAAATGACTATTTTATTCTAATACGACATTTATCATAAAAATGACTATTTTATTTTAATACGACATTTATCATAAAAATGACTATTTTATTCTAATACGATATTTATCATAAAAATGACTATTTTATTGTAATGTGACATTATCTAACAAATTCATATTCTTATTCTAAAATGATCATTTCTAACAAAAGTGTTAATTTATCTAACATGACAAAATATAACAAAAATGTTAATTTCTCTTTTTCTATTTCTAATGTTTCGTTTGCATCTGAAATTTGCAAACAAAAATGTAACTTTTATCCTAATGTATTTTAAAAATATAAACTTTAATAACTATACTTTTTGATTGTACCAAAATGGCAATAAAAATATATACTTCAATAACTATACTTTTTATTGTAGCAAATCGACAATAAAAATCAAATCACCTATTTCAATTCTAATCTTTGTAATTAATTGGAAATAAAAATGAAATCTTTCACTATAATCTTTTATTTTAATCTTTCATAAAAATAAATCTTTTATTCCTACCAACATGTTTTGATACAAATGTAAGTCTTATTACAACTAACATGTTTTAATACAAATGTGATTTTTATTTCACACATCATGTTTTAACCAAAAATGTTGATTTCTGTTTCATTAATCATGTTTTAACATAAATGTGATTTTTTATTTAATTACCTATTAAATGACAAAAATGAACATTTTTGTCTTATTCTGTAAAAATGGCAAAAATAAATGTTTTGGTTTCATTCTATTAAATTTGACAAAAACGAATATTTTTGTCCCAACAAATCCAAAATGATAAATTTGCTTGATCCAATTCTCTGATTAACATCAATGTTAATTTAAATAATTTTAATAACCAGAATGATACTTTTGTTTAATCTAATTCTAATTAACAGGAATGTTAATTTTAACAATCTACAAAGCACATCCATTATAAATTATTACATCTCATCACCAAACAAACAGATCTAATTTTACATTCGGCATAGAACAGATCATGAATAATGACTGACAGAAATTAGCTATAGATAGGTGGACATAAAATCAAAAAAAAAATAGATTTCTCACTTTGCTATTCAGATTTGAAATTTTCCTGAATTTCCGATTTGCTCTATTTCAGTTCTGGTTAGCTTCATGTTGTAGATCTCGTCCATACGAAGGCAGCGCATCTGAAATCGTTCGATTTAATTACCGTTTGAAGAAGTTATGATAATTTTTATATATACGAATTCCTTAATTATATAATTTAATGAATAATTAAATTAAAATCTTCCTTAACCTTAATGATCCCTAATCCCAAATTAGGCCGCTCCTTCTTCCATCGTTCTATGTTCAAAGGAAACCCACGCTTGACTTCTCAACTTCGACGCTGCACGCACACCGGAGCACTCACCGCCGATCAACGTTGACCGCCCGAAGCCCCTTCACCTCCTCTCCTCGCGCGCCAATTCCGAGGTACCTCGATGGACCCCCACGCTGTAAACCGGACCCGAACGACGTGACTTTGGAGCAGAACTTGGAGCTCCATACCCAATTAATTTCAATCACGACCGTATGAAATGAAAGAGCAAACGAATCTCTTCTGTTTTGTTTTTGAATCATGGATTAATTCGATCCAGGATAGGAGAAATTAACGAATCATTTGTAGAGCTTTTCAACTATTGAATTCATACATACGACGACCGATGCTTTTTAGGTATTAGGATTATGTGAATTTTCTATTATTTATATTATTTAAATGTAGATTTCACAAATAAATCCATAAGTCTTAAACCATTCCAATTTCAGTTCAACAGAAGTTGACCCTGCCCAATAGCCCGCGTTCCGGATCCAACGGGCTAGGTCTCGTTATCCCAAACGACTGTCTGTGGCCTGAAATATTTAATTTAATATTTAAATCATTTATTTAATTAATTTGAACTTACATTTAAATTTATCGGGGCCACATACGACCTCTAAAAATCACAGAAAAATTATTTCTGGTTATGTTTAGACGATACGGTTCTAACAAAACTAATTTCGTCGAATTCTGAGACTGTTTAAAAAATGGTCTTTTTCTAGTCGATTAAATTTGACCGAAACTGACAAAACACATTTTCTTTTACCACGCTCACATATTAACTCGAAAAATTATGAAAATTGAAACTTAGCAATAATTTAACATTCTGGTTCCAACAAAAGTGGTTTCATCGAAAACCGAGGTCGTTTGAAAAATGACTATTTTTAAGGCCAATATTTTATATTAAAATATATATGAATTCTATAGGGACTTTTCTAAATTTTAAACTGGGCATAACTTTCAAATTATAAAGTGAAACTTCAGTTTTTCAGATTCATTAGAAAGATATAATCAAACGTATTTAAATATTTCTGGTTTTGTTTAATTCTGATTTATTTTTAATCCTGTATACTCAGTTAAAGTTCAAATTCAAAAGTTTCAAACTGCAGCGCTGTTTCAAACTCCTTTTATAATCAAATTAAATTTATTCGTTTTAGAGTAAATTTTTAGTCATTCTTATTTAAAATAGATTATTTTAAACATTAAAGTCCATTAAAATTTCTAAAATAAAAATTTTAAATTGGCCCCAAAATTCCGAGTCGTTACAATCACCCCCACTTAAAATCTTTTCGTCCTCGAAAAGGAACGAAACTAAAAGTTGTTCAATTAGTTAACTTAATTAAAATTTTATTTATTGATTTCAATTAATTATCATTCTAATATTTTAATTCATGAACTAATTACCAAACATCACAACCAGCAATCAATTAGGTGATTAACTTTTCAAATATATATAACTTTTTTATATAATCAAAAATCATATTTTTAGTGCAAATCACAGCAATGTGTCCTAACTATTTTTTTGGTTCTCATACCAGCCAATGGAAATATATAGATATACCACTTTCGAAACTCGAACATAATTTCTGATGATGTTTCGAACCACCATCAGAACATCTCCGGGCGACTAGAGTGTGATTCTAAATCTATCTAGTATATTAAAACTTCGAATATCCGTTAATTACTCGTATCTTCGAAATCTTTATATACTCGATTGTCCACATTAAAATATAATAATATACTCAAATACGTATTTTAAGATAAAATCTTCAAAACTAAATTTGTTTTTACTTTTAGTTTTTAAAGAAAATAATACTCTTCACACTCGTTCTAGGATACTACTGATCCCATCTCTAACGAGTTATTCTTATTGGATATTACTAATCCAATCTCTGACGAATTCTTTCGTTCGGTTCTAATGTGTCTTGTTCTTGAGTTCTGTAAACCAAAGCTCTGATACCAACTGAAATGACCCAAACTTCCCAGTAAAGGAAAGGCTCGATTGCTTTGAGAACAACACACATCAAAACACAAACTGAAGAACATTTTATTGCTGATTACAACAATTACATCAGAGTACAAGATTGTAAAAGAGTATGAATACTTATTACATAATAGAAATACAATAATATCAGAGTTTTAAATTACATTTAAATAGCAGCGGAAAAATAATACAAATATACAACTGGAAGGAATACACGGATACAGAGATTTCCGAATACCGCTTCAGCTGTAAGCCAGGATCCTGTAAATATATCTGCAAAAAGCTACTCGACTGCCCGTGGAAAATACGAGCACCCGATTTTGCCAGTGAAACAAACTACAGGTCAGTCATGGGGCTGGTATGAGAAATCTTACCTAAACTGTCTAATAATAAGGCTAATCACAGGACCACGCTGCTAACGCGGAACGGGTTTACTCCATTGGATTGCCAGTGCATAAAATAAAGTAAAACGTTAAACAACGCAATGCTTTTTAGAAAATGAAACCATTATAAGACCTAAGTCCCATCACACAATGCTACGCAAACCGGAGGATAGGGTTTTACCTTATAATGGTCAAAAGATGCTTGATACGGTAAAATGGATTTAATATTAGTGTGTATATCTATGGGTATCTATATATTTCAAAAACAATTTCAATCATAATGTATTAATCATAGATGGCATAGTACCCCATCCTACTATGTCGCCATACTAGTTCTACAATCAAAACCGCAAGGTCGTATTGGAAATTGGATTTCCATCATGAGTCGAGGCTTGGGGAAAGCTCCTCTCCGATTCGAGATACTCTAGCAAATGCTTCAGGATCCCCCGCAGTGAACCCTTGGATCTTCAGGGCCAGTCCCCGCCTATCGGCAGTGGATTGGTTATGCCTGAACACACGCTTCCCGATCCCTTTGGACCTATAGTATGACCACTAACGGCCTATAAAAATCCCGAGGCGCCTCAAAATCCATCATCCACATAAGTGAAATGTCAGCCAGTTTAAGCACCGACACCACTCCTAGCTAGAAAGAAACGTGTGCACTCCCTGCAGTCCATATCCCGTTTTTGACTCATACCAGGGTGTGAAGCTCACGAAGTCATGATATACACAAAGTTATGCTGTAATAGGCTATACTTTGATCATCCTACAAGGCCCTGCTTTTCAACAAAAGCCTTGATCAACTGCATCTTGGCGTGCCACATTGACAATCCATGCTATGCGATCAATCACTATTAACATATACCAGGGTGTTAAGTAGAGAATAAATCCTCCACCACCAAACAGACATACATTAATAGAATCGATTTAATTCACATGGAACGAAATCCAACGTCAGACACGCATCCATGTACTAGCTTATGCTCTGGGTCTGAGCGAAAACCAAATCTGAACAATCAACCATAGTCCGGACGGCCACCACTGAAGCCCTTTCAAGGTAGCTACTCCCATCAAGGGTTTCTGTAGCAACACATCCATCCGATGTGAAGATCGTCGGTCTGCAACCATCGTCTTCATCTTCGACTCTTCATCGTCGTAGTAATTATTCGGAATGGGTTAAACCCGGTCTTCCCGAATAACTCACATATTTTATAATTAAAAATCAAGTACTATAAAAACACATCCAACGCCTCATTCCAATTCAGAATATTCTTCTAATAAAATATTTGCATTATTTTATCAAAGATAAACTCTTTAAATTATTCTTGAATCTTACTTTTAAAGATTTATTCAAAACACCATTTGGTTTTAAAAGTCAAAAATCATTATTAAATGATTCTTTATATTTAAGAAATAAAACTTATTCTTAACCAGGTCAAAGAACTGATGTCATTTAAGACATAGTTCATGGCAAATCCAAAATCGTCTTCCACAAAATATGGAATCTTCACAGAAATCAAATCAATATATAATCGTTATAAATTTCTGTATCCAACCAATAATATAAATGGAATAACGGCAAGGCCTCTTAAATTCCATATGTAGTATCAGTCTTCTTTAACAGAAGCTTATCTCGGTTATAATTAATTCGAATTCTATTCAATTCCAATTTAATATATTAAATTGGAAAACTTTACTTTTGGAAAATTTCTATTTAAATCTTAAATAAAGATTTACAAATTTCAAATCATATTTTCACTGTCAGTTGGGTTAAAGAACAAATGTCGCTTAAAAACACAGTTCACAATAAACCCAACTCACATTTCTTATTTCAATTACAAAATATAATTGAAAACTTTAATAATCTAAATTAAAAGCTTATTCTTTTCATACGGGGTTTAAGAACAGTGTTATTTAAGACACTATCCACGACAAACCCAAATCCAATTTATTTAATTTAATTTCCAATTAAATACTACAAATTGGAAAACTTCATTAAATCTAAATTTAATGATTTATTCGAGTTAATTACTAGTTCATTTCAATAAAAATATATTTTCCTAAAATATATTCTTTTTCTAAAATATTCTTTTTTCTGAAATATTATTTTTCTAGAATATTCTTTATTGGAATGCGACTCAACCAACAACCATATATCGCATGTAATCAACAATCCTGATGAATAATTATCAGACACCCAAATGACGACCAGAGTGGAATTTATAACTATGTGAGCATTAAGTAAATAGCTAACGCTCATCACAGACTGTCAATCCATCGATTGACAGATAACTAAATATTGGGATTAGTGTGTATCCAATATCATCCCAATACCCGTGTGGGGTTTCATCCATTAACCAAATAATAAATTATTTGTGCACTTGGGCGATGTGTAAAAATTATCGACCCAATCACATAAACAAGTTGGATGACTTATAAATGGAAGTGTAATATTCAAATGGGAATATACTAAACATTATATTTATCACATCAAAAATTTCAACATCATAGACACATAATTTCAACATCACTGACATATATTTCAATTCTTTTTATTGTGAACAAATGACAATAAAAATCTATTCTTTTAATTCAATTCATTTTATTGTCAACAATGTTACAATAAAATATAATCCTCTAATTCTATATGACAATAAAACTAATCCTTTATTTCAATTACCCTAAAGATGTTATCTTTATTTTCTAATCTTTTCATTGTAACCAAATGACTATAAAGATATAATCCTTTTATTCTAATCCGTTCAATGGAATCTAAACTACAGTGAAAATGTAATTTTTAATGTACAATCTTTTTATTGAAAACAAAGTGTCAATAAAAATATAACCTTTTATCTCAATCTTTTTTTTATTGTAAACAAAATGACAGAATTGACTAATTCTTTTTAATGTAAACAAAATATGAATCTTGTTATAATCCTTTTAATGTAAACCAAATGTAAAATTGTGTTATAATTCCTTTTTAAATAAACAAAAATGTGATAATTTTTCTTCACTAATCATGTTTTACCCATAAATGATATTTCCTCATTACATCCTTTTTAAATGTGTAAAATGTACATTTTTTGTTAAATTCTTTTTGATGAATATTAATTACATATAAATGTAATTTTACATGGTAACACATTCTAACTAAGGTTTTATTCTTTTTAATAATTCATTTATATAACAATGTAAATTACAAGGTCACAAGTTTCAAACAAAGGTTCATTCTTTTTAATTAATTCTAACTATCATTAAAAATGGAAATTACATGTTAACAAGTTTTCAAACAAAGGTTCATTCTTTTAAATGAACAAAATGTTAATTTTGTCAAGTTCCTTTAAATGACCAAAATGAATGTTTTCAACTCATTCTCTTTAATTTGCAAAAATGTATGTTTTGACACAAATAATAATATTTTATATCACTAACATGTTTTAACGCAAAATGATATTCTACATTCTATAATCATGTTTGTCAAAATGTTATTTTCCTATAATCCTTACTAAATGACATAAAAATATTAACTTTTGTCTCTAATCTTCTATTGTAACTAATCGACAATGAAAATATTGACTTTTATATCTAATACGACATTTATCATAAAAATGACTATTTTATTCTAATATGACATTTTTTCATAAAAATGACTATTTTATTCTAATACGACATTTATCATAAAAATGACTATTTTATTCTAATACGACATTTATCATAAAAATGACTATTTTATTTTAATATGACATTTATCATAAAAATGACTATTTTATTCTAATGCGACATTTATCATAAAAGTGACTATTTTATTTTAATGTGACATTATCTAACAAATTCGTATTCTTATTCTAAAATGATCATTTCTAACAAAAGTGTTAATTTATCTAACATGACAAAATGTAACAAAAATGTTAATTTCTCTTTTTCTTTTTCTAATGTTTCGTTTGCATCTGAAATTTGCAAACAAAAATGTAACTTTTATCCTAATGTATTTTAAAAATATAAACTTTAATAACTATACTTTTTGATTGTACCAAAATGGCCATAAAAATATATACTTTAATAACTATACTTTTTATTGTAGCAAATCGACAATAAAAATCAAATCACCTATTCCAATTCTAATCTTTGTAATTAACTGGAAATAAAAATGAAATCTTTCACAATAATCTTTTATTTTAATCTTTCATAAAAATAAATCTTTTATTCCTACCAACATGTTTTGATACAAATGTAAGTCTTATTACAACTAACATGTTTTAATACAAATGTGATTTTTATTTCACACATCGTGTTTTAACCAAAAATGTTGATTTCTATTTCATTAATCATGTTTTAACATAAATGTGATTTTTTATTTCATTACCTGTTAAATGACAAAAATGAACATTTTTGTCTTATTCTGTAAAAATGGCAAAAATAAATGTTTTGGTTTCATTCTATTAAATTTGACAAAAACGAATATTTTTGTCCCAACAAATCCAAAATGATAAATTTGCTTGATCCAATTCTCTGATTAACATCAATGTTAATTTAAATAATTTTAATAACCAGAATGATACTTTTGTTTAATCTAATTCTAATTAACAGGAATGTTAATTTTAACAATCTACAAAGCATACCCATCATAAATCATTACATCTCATCAACAAACAAACAGATCTAATTTTACATTCAGCATAGAACAGATCATGAATAATAACTGACAGAAATTAGCTATAGATAGGTGGAAATAAAATCAGAATAAAAAAAAGAAAATAAATAGATTTCTCACTTTGCTATTCAGATTTGAAATTTTCCTGAATTTCTGATTCGCTTTGTTTCAGTTCTGGTTAGCTTCATGTTGTAGATCTCGTCCATACAAATGCAGCGCATCTGAAATCGTTCGATTTCATTACCGTTTGAAGAAGTTATGATAATTTTTATATATACGAATTCCTTAATTATATAATTTAATGAATAATTAAATTAAAATCTTCCTTAACCTTAATGATCCCTAATCCCAAATTAGGCTGCTCCTTCTTCCATCGTTCTGTGTTCAAAGGAAACCCACGCTGGACTTCTCAACTTCGACGTCGCACGCACACCGGAGCACACACCGCTGATCAACGTTAACCGCCCGAAGCCCCTTCACCTCCTCTCCTCGCGCGCCAATTCCGAAGCAACTCGGTGGGACCCCCATGCTGAAAACCGGACCCGAACGACGTGACTTTGGAGCAGAAATTGTAGCTCCATACCCAATTGATTTCAATCACGACCGTATGGAATGAAAGAGCAAACGAATCTCTTCTGTTTTGTTTTTGAATCATGGATTAATTCGATCTAGGATAGGAGAAATTAACGAATCATTTGTAGAGCTTTTAAACCATTGAATTCATACATACGGCGGCCGATGTTTTTAGGTATTAGGGTTATGTGAATTTTCTATTATTTATATTATTTAAATGTAGATTTCACAAATAAATCCATAAGTCTTAAACAATTCCAATTTCAGTTCAACAGAAGTTGACCCTACCCAATAGCCCGCGTTCCGGATCCAACGGGCTAGGTCTCGTTAGCCCAAACGACTGTCTGTGGCTGAAATATTTAATTTAATATTTAAATCATTTATTTAATTAATTTGAACTTACATTTCAATTTATCGGGGCCACATACGACCTCTAAAAATCACAGAAAAATTATTTCTGGTTATGTTTAGATGATACGGTTCTAACAAGACTAATTTCGTCGAATTCTGAGACTGTTTGAAAAATGGCATTTTTCTAGTCGATTAAATTTGACCGAAACTGATAAAACACATTTTCTTTTACCACGCTCACATATTAACTCGAAAAATTATGAAAATTGAAACTTAGCAATAATTTGACATTCTGGTTCCAATAAATGTGGTTTCGTCGAAAACCGAGGTCATTTGAAAAATGACTATTTTTAAGGCCAATATTTTATATTAAAATATATATGAATTCTACAGCGACTTTTCTAAATTTTAAACTGGGCCTAACTTTCAAATTATAAAGTGAAACTTCAGTTTTTCGGATTCGTTAGAAAGATATAATCAAATAGATTTAAATATTTCTGGTTTTGATTAATTTTGATTTATTTTGAATCCTGAATACTCGGTTAAAGTTCAAATTCAAATTTTCAAACTGCAGCGCTGTTTCAAACTCCTTTTATAATTAAATTAAATTTATTCGTTTTAAAGTAAATTTTTAGTCGTTCTTATTTAAAATAGATTATTTTAAACATTAAAGTACTTTAAAATTTCTAAAATAAAAATTTTAAATTGGCCCCAAAATTCCGGGTCGTTACACCTTCCATCACCTTTTGTATTGTAGTGTCTTCCACGCAACAGTATCGAACCCAATATCGTCACCATCACCGCGTCATGTATCCCATTCCTTCCCCATTCTTTTTTGTTACCACTCAACTCCCTCCTCATTCACTTATCTTCATTTCGTGTTTTTTTTCATGATCCTGGAGCTTTTCTACTACCTGCTCGCTCAGACTTCAACTCAAATTCTTCTCTAACCAAAACCAGGACGCCACCTTCTTTTACAATGCTTCACTCCATCCCCACGAACCGCTACTTCCCATTTTAATTCATTCACATGCAGACAACACCAATCCTCCGTCCCCATGCTTAAACCAAGACCGTATAGTATTCCAACTTCGTAGGCACAATCCTCCATGGTAGCAGTGCACCTCCTGTCCACCGTCCAAGACAATGCACAGACCCACATGTCCAAACTTCCCTTTCAACCTTGCCTACCCCATCTGATTCTTTCTCACTCATTATATATATATATATATACTTCATTATCTGAGTTTCCATTTTATTTTATTTGCTGGAAAAAGAAGGTAGCGCGTGGTATTTATAGAAGGCAGATAGGTGGATGAGAACAAGGTCATTTCGTTGAGTAGGTGGTAGGAAATAGCTATGCAGAAAAAGGCATATGCGGAAGTCTGAAAAGGAACAGAATAAGCTTAGCTGTGCATAAAGTCTCACTTCATTAGCTGTTGATTTGAGTTGCACGATGTTGACGAAGGATAGGCTTAGGGTTGGCTGCATGATATCACTTTCATCCTACAGTACTCTGCACATAATTTCTTAACAAATAAAAGAACGCTACAGGAAAAGTTGTATATAGTGTAGGTGTACGAGTAACATGGGTAATATGTATATTTCTTTTTCTTTTGTTCTACAGATGGCTCGTGGACTGATGAGAAAAAATGCTGGCAGTAGTATATGAGGGAAAGAAGTAACATGCGGGGAAGGCACTAACGCAGTAACATGGAAATGACAGAAGTTTTAAACAAAGATATGACCAATGATTTTTGTCTTTCCAGCTTAAATAGCGAATTTTCAACTTACAATTGGTATGTACGAGCACTTAGATGGACAGGAGAATTAAATTTTGATTTGAAGTGACGAACGTGTATACATACCCCTGAGTCAAAAACTTCCATCACAATATTGGCTTTGTCATGTACGAGATTATGGGATGGGCACACATTTTCCTTTTTCTGTTCAACAAAAGGAACGAAATATAAATTATATCCAACATTTAACAGACATTATATGACAAGTCGCCTAACACTATGAACAACTTTGAATTGTTTTGGCCGATGTTTGCTGAAAAGATTTATGGAGAATTTTAGGCTAAGATTGAAAATGACATGAAGACAGTTGACCGCAATTTGTAACGATTTTCCTAAATTTGAAAATGAAGTATTGGAAATGACCATTGTTTTATAAATAAATTCAATATTAGAATCCATTAGTAGCCCAGATATAATATTTAAAATAAATTTAAATATTCAGTGAAAAATCTGGATCGTTAAATTCTTCCCCCCTAAAAAAAATTCGTTCCCGAAATTGCTAAGTAAGAAGATTGATCTAAACCTAATCTATTTCTAAAATAATTAAAATATTGTCAAAAATAATTTCTAATTTTAAAAATTTACGAAAAATCCTCCAGCCCCTCCTTTACATGGCTCGATCTAAACAACTACAACTCGCCACTCCAGCCTCACACTGATCAAACAAAAATAAAAGCCAAACGGCTACACATCTTAGGGGTATAAAATCAATCACCCAATTAATATAATTTAAGGTTTACCTTTTTGTCGGGCAACTCATACTCTAGTCGTGAGGCAAATCAACTAAGTACTCTTCGTCTTCCGTCCTGCACTAACTCAATATCCAGTGCCAATGACAGATACAGGGTTAAATCGCTTTAGTTTAATTCTCTCCTCAGATTCATTATATTGGAATTTATTTTCTCAGTTTCCAATTCATTTAATTGTTGATGAATAATGTTATCGACCATTCTCATATTCAATAAATAAGCAATCAACAATCAACATAAACGAATCATTCCATTTTACTTCTAACTTCATTTAACTTATCTTCAGTTAAATTTTAATTAATCTTATCCACATATTAAATCATCTACCATCCCAATATTATTTGAACCTATTCAAATCAGCAAACCGATAACTCAGTAATTTAATACATCATTTCCTTTATATACAAAAATATATATTTTGGGAAAAATTATTTCATTTACCCGCTTTACAAAATAATATCGCTTCAATTTGTCAGTTAAACTTAACCGATCAAAACAACACAATACAAAACATTTGGATATAAAATTTACAAATACGTTCTCTTATATATATATACACTCAACTCGATCTAGGGTATTACCACCCAATCTCTATCAAGTTAAACCACAGAGACGTGGTTATTCCTAAACCTTTGCTCTGATACCACTGTAACAAACAGGGATTTTTAACCCCGAAAATTGACAGAAATACACCATGTAGAACATTCAAGCATCGAAATCACCGGATCGTTATTAGAAAGAAATTAGAGGGTGAGATAAGAAAGAAAGAAATATTAGAATAGAAGAAGCAGAATAACAACACAACACCATCAAATTCTCACATCGCAGTGGAACAAAATATAATATAGAAAAAAACTTTATTGAGGCTTGAAAAAATACCTACAACATCAGAGTACATCAATACATCTAGACAATTATAATAGCCTGTCCTCATACAGTGGAATAATATCAGTATAACATCATACACTTGAACTCCTTCAGCCCTTCTTTGGACTTCACAACATCCGATAACCTGATCAAGTACAACCCGGTCTAACCCGAGCATTACAAATACCAGGTCAGTCTGGTGAACCAGAGTGAGAAAAAACTCGCTAAGTTTATAATATCATCCAACTTGGTTTTAAATTTAAAATCCTTTTGAAAGAAAAGGATAATCGTAAGACCATATCCACACATAAATACAGACGGTTTTTAACTTATGATAACCCAAAACATTTTGAAAACAATACCTTATTTTGATATTATGATAGTGTCTAAATATAAATAAATAAAATCTACCAGAACGCTTGCATCTCACGCTCCACATATATAGTATACAAATAAAACTGTGAGCGCTTATTGGAGTTTGGATTCCGATTATGACAAGGTATGGAACCACCTGCCGATTGTGTATCTCTAGAGGCGAATACACTGGGTTCAACAAGAACGTCTTGCAACCCGGCCCGCACATGACCGACCATTCATTTCACTCGAGTGTATCGAATGTGTATCACCAACGATTGAGAGCAACCCACCGTTTCTTGAAAAGGAACAACATTGATAGATTAAAGAAGCAAAAGGAATTTCTCTAAATAGGTGATTATACACCCTAATGGGTGCGACCCACATAGCCATGCTGCCTGCTTGATTTTTGTCATTTCCCGGTTGATGAGGCTTGAGGTTTTGAATCTTCTTTTCGAAACATCTGGCCACCATTCACTTTGAATGCCAAATCGTCAAATCCGCTAGATTCCACTAATTGACATCCACAAAATACTCTTGGTTGTTAAGCTAAAGAAGTTTCCCTTCTATGTCGACAACTTGGTAAGTTCGAAGAAATCAATGTACGTGATTCCTTTGGAAATACTCAGTCAGACATCCATCCATACAAATTGTCCAGGGACTGGACAAACCGAAGGCACTTTCCTACCACATCCTAGGAATCACCCTATAGATCAGTAGCGATAGTGCTTGCAATCTGTAGATCCCAATCACGACCGAATCATTGTTAACTCTAGGGATCAGCTAGAGGTATTTAACAAAAGTTCTCCCGCTCAAGAAGATTTATGGTCTTCAATCGCTCCATCTTCAATTGGCATCTTTCACCTATTCGTAATTATTGGTCGGAATGGTTTTCGAATATAAATTCGATCCCGGTCTTTCCATACTAATATCGTTGGGCTAGATTTTGATAGTCGGTTATTAACTATCAAAATAAACAACCAAAATAAAATAGATCCATTGGTTTATTACACAGCTTCACTTGGCCATCAAAATAATATATCAGTTGTAATACCAAAGACAATACATTAATTTTAATATATAAATATTCTCAAATTATTTTACTATATACTTAGAAAATATCTTAAAATCATATCTAATTCCATATCCAAATTTCCCATTAACTATCCTTTCAACCCATTGCTACACATTACTTATTGTCTATAATTGGGAACCTGATTCAACTTATCCTTTTTAAACCATCGTTACGATATCTCCTTTGTTTTCGTTATTTGAACACCATAATTGTCACTTATATTTTTAGAATATCCATTCTAAATCTCATTTCTTTATTCTTTTGAAAATATCGTTATATTTTCACAAATCTCCTTTTATTCCTTTTTTTATGGAAATATCACTTTATCTTCTCAAGCCCCTTTTTAATTCCTTTTTATCAGGAATCCTATTATATGTATATTTCCACAACATTATATTATTATTTCTCAAGACATTTACCCCATTACAACTAATATCATCTTTCGATAATCCTGAAGTCGTTCAAGTTGGGGCATTCTAATTATGACTCAGACCTTGATCAACATCATTCTTATCTTAAGATAAATATGTATTGTAATTCAAAAACCCGTATTCGTTCTAATAGCAACAATTACTATTTCACTATTTTATTTAACATACTGTTCTATATCCCTTCTTACTTTTGAAATATCCTTTTTAAATATAATATTATTACTAAATTTATTGATTTAATAAATGATTAATAAAACATTAACTTTTAAACTTTAACATCTTTAAACTATTTGTTTCATTATCTAGATTTTCCTTACAAAATCCCATTACTCGACCTTTTACCCAATTCATTTACCATAATCCCTCTTTATAATCCTTTCAATCATTCCCCCAGGAAATCTTACTTTAAATCTCATAAATTTAACTTAATACCATTAAGTAATGTTAATCTTCAATTAACGGTTTAACTTCCCATCTCTTTTTATAAACACGTTTATATAACTCTGGTTTTTATAACCCTTTTTCATCTCAATGTCTTTTACTTAATTCAAATACTAACTTTTACTTTAAGCTTATCATACTTGCTTTAAAAGCCTTTTATAAATTAATTTGGCAAACTCGGTTTAAGGGTAAACCTGTTTATAAACTCCCCTTGAAATCCACTTATGTTTCATAACTAATTCTGACTTACTTAAATGAACTTCATTTAAGAAGAAATTACTTTAAATTTATTATTAATTTACTTTACCATTAACTTGAATAGATATCCAATTCCCTTTTTAATTTCTCATTAAATTAAACAATTATTTGTTAAATTATAACATTAGATTAATTGGCACACTAATATAATAATCAAATTCAGTTAAAGTAGTTGACTTGGTCAACTCTAAAACATGATTAACTTGTTGATCAACTCTAACTTGTCTTTCTATTTAAAATAATAAATAATATTACTAATTTAAATAATCCATTTCAAAATAATCTTATTTTAATTATTTCTTTTAAAAAAATTAATTGCAGTTATTAATCGTTTCACGCTTGCTTAAAAATCTTATTACTACAGGAATTGGCTTAATAAAAGATAAAGCACGTGCTTCGCACACGGTATATTTTGGTACCAAAAATGGTGATTGTTGGTTAAACAATTAACATATATACGGTTAGTTTATTTCCTTTATATAAACGGCATTTTAAGTATATTTACACATATATATTTAGTTATAAAATAAATTTCATCACTTCATTTTTATCGGTTTACCTGACGGTAGATTAATCTTTATAAAACAGTTTGTATTTTGGCCATCTGCTATAAATTCCTCAAACATTATCACCCATTGGTTAATAACAAAACAATTGTTGAATTTGGATTTAACAATCAAATAACAATTCCATAATCCAACCATGTGAGTTCAACACTTCATATAATGGCCATATACATATAAGTAATCAATTCGACTAATAGCGGTCAACCAAAAGTAATAATTCAAGAATCTAATTCAATTTAGATGCGTTTATATTATTATAAACATAACCAACAAGATAAGTTACCAGGTTTGGAAATAACGTTAAAATAACAGTGTCATTTCATTTAAATTAAACAACCGTTTAATTTAAATAATTAGTATAAGAATATTTAACAACATTCAAACAATCATCAAATCAACTAACAACTAGCAAACATGGCGTACAAATAACAAACCCTGACTTATAATAATTAAAGTGGGAGAACTAGGTGAGTTTAACTCACCTTGATTTTCCATTTGTTGTCAGAACGGTTTGTTTTATATGCTCCCAACTGCGTTCACTCCATCTGTTTCCCTTCCAAAATCCTACGTCCACCCTTGTTTTATCTGATTCTGTTGACATAAGGGTATGTTATACACGTTATATAGTCATGGTCTTAAATTAAACCAACTTAACCTTAATATATATATTCATACATTGTTAACTATTTTCCGGTTAGGTTTCATAATTCGGTCCGTTTACCATTTTATCAGACACAAAATAAAATTGTCTTGCATAATCAAAACATTAATTTACCTATGTATATACTCTAAGCTTTAAGTAAGAAAATTAAAGGAGATTAAAACATTTAAATTTACTTTATAATACAAAATATATATACTGGCATTTTAACTTACTAAGCATGGATAAAATCTCCCTTACCTGTCACAATGATCACTTCTCCCTTCCATAAACTAGTCGTGACCCTCCCTCCTCTGTGCCATTTCCGTCTGCACTTCACACTTAATTTTTTTAAAGTAAAATCCGAAGCCTATCATTATAGAGAGCCCACGTTCCCATCGCTAAAAACCGCTAGAGACCTCCTCCTTTCCAACGATCATTTCCTGAGCCTTCCCTCTCCTGTTACAACTCCATGTTATTTCACTTCCACGTCTAATGTATACTTCCCCAACTCTTCTTGCCACATTACTGAAACTCTTCTACTCCTTGACACTCCACTGCACTATGCCCTTCCATCACCATTTGTACTGTAGTGTCTTCCACGCAACAGTATCGAACCCAATATCCTCCTCATTCACTTATCTTCATTTCATGTTTTTTTCATGATTCTGGAGCTTTTCTACTACCAATGCAACGCAAGCCGGAGGATAGGGTTTTTACCTTATAATAGCCAAGAATGCTTGGTACGTGAAATTTCATGTTTTATTATTACTATAAGTGTATAGTGTCAAAACAATTTCAAATCATAATTATCGATCATAAACGGCATGAGTGCCCCATCCCACTATGTCGCCATAGTAGGATCTACAAATAAAACCGCAAAATCACGTATTCGAGTTTGACTTATGTGGTTGTTGTTGTTGCGAGGCGCCTCGGATATACCGGTGACTATGTGAAGCCGAAGGAGTCATTCGTTGGCTCATTTACGCCCCATAGGGCGGGGAAACGCAGTGTTCAGGCATAATAATCCACATCGGTGGACCGGCCCTGACGATCCAAGGCTTGCCTGCGCGCTTGCCTGAGGGGCGGACTAGAGCGTCTCGAATCGGTAGAGGACTATCTTTTGCCTCGGTTCACAGATGGAAATCCAGCTTCCAATACGTGATTTTGCGGTTTTATTTGTAGAGCCTACTATGGCGACATAGTGGGATGGGGCAATCATGCCGTCTATGATTGATACTTATGATTTGAAATTGTTTTGACACTATACACTTATAGTAATAATAAAACATGAAATTTCACGTTCCAAGCATTCTTGGCTATTATAAGGTAAAAACCCTATCCTCCGGCTTGCGTTGCATTGTGTGATGGGACCTGGGTCTTATCTTCATTCACTTATCTTCATTTCATGTTTTTTTCATGCACTATGCTCAGACTTCAACTCGAATTCTTCTCTAACCAAAACCAGGACGCCACCTTCTTCTACAATGCTTCACTCCATCCCTACGAATCGCTACTTCCCATTTTAATTCATTCACATGAAGACAGCACCAATCCTCCGTCCCCATGCTTAAACCAAGACCGTATAGTATTCCAACTTTGTAGGCACAATCCTCAATGGTATCAGTGCGCCTCCTGTCCACCGTCCAAGACAATGCGCAGACCACCCAAGTCCAAACTTCCCTTTCAACCTTGCCTACCACATCCGATTCTTTCTCACTCATTATATATATATACTTCATTATCTGAGTTGCCAATTTATTTTATTTGCTGGAAAGAGAAGACAGAGTGTGGTATTTATAGAAGGCAGATAGGTGGATGAGAACAAGGTCGTTTCGTTGAGTAGGTGGTAGGCAATAGCTATGCAGAAGAAGGCATATGCGGAAGTCTAAAAAGGAACAGAATAAGCTTAGCTATGCATAAAGTCTCACTTCATTAGCTGTTGATTTGAGTTGCACGATGTTGACGAAGGATAGGCTTAGGGTTGGCCGAATGATATCACTTTTATCCTACAGTACTCTGCACATACTTTCTTAACAAATAGAAGAACGCAACAGGAAAAGTTGTATATAGTGTAGGTGTACGAGTAACATGGGTAATATGTATATTTCTTTTTCTTTTTTTCTGCAGATGGCTCGTGGACTGATGAGAAAAAATACCGGCAGTAGCATATGAGGGAAAGAAGTAACATGCGAGGAAGGCACTAACGCAGTAACATGGAAATGACAGAAGTTTTAAACAAAGATATGACCAATGATTTTTATCTTTCTAGCTTAAATAGCAATTTTTTTACTTACAATGGGTATGTACGAGCACTCAGATGGACAGGAGAATTAAATTTTGATTTGAAGTGACGAACGTGTATACATACCCCTGAGTCAAAAACTTCCATCATAATATTGGCTTTGTCATGTACGAGATTATGGGACGGGCACACATTTTCCTTTTTCTGTTCAAGAAAAGGAACGAAATATAAATCATATCCAACATTTAACAGACGTTATATGACGATTCACTCACACTATGAACAACTATGAAATGTTTTGGCCAATGTTCGCTGAAAAGATTTATGGAGATTTTTAGGCTAAGATTGAAAATGACATGAAGACAGTTGACCGCAATTTATAACGATTTTCTTAAATTTGAAAATGAAGTATTGAAAATGACCATTGTTTTATAAATAAATTCAATATTAGAATCCATTAGTAGTCCAGATATAATATTTAAAATAAATTAAAATATTCAACGAAAAATCCGGATCGTTACAAAAGGCAGAGTCAAAGTTGAAAAAAGAGAAGGATGGGGATGTGGAAGACGCCATTAGCAATGGTCATATTGTATACATATTAGATTTCACTCAAAGATGTTATATTACATATATTATTGCTGGTAACTATAATATTGCATTAATAATTGCTAATCATTAATAATACTCTATATTTATTAATATTTAATAATTAATCATTAATAACATTAAATTAATCATTTATAACTTGTGATAATTAATGATTATTACAACATGCTAAAAACTTTCGTTGTAATAGGTGACAATCAATAATTGATAATTACAATGCTTTCTTTAAAATAATACTTGTTATTTATTAATATTTCATAATTAATTTTTAATAATATTATTTTAATCATATGTTAATAATTACTAATTATAATATACTATCATTAGTTACTAACTAAAATATTATATGACTCTAGTCATTAATAATATTATATTATTTATTAAAATTTAATAATTAATCATTAATAATATCACTACAGAAATAAATTTTGCCATTTTATACTAGTAATCCATGGCAACTTTAAAAGTAGATCTGGACGGTTCGTTCAGCTTATTATAATAAAATTGGTTACTTCTTTTTCCTCATGTTCAAAGATTCTAGTCGTCATCCATTATTCATGCATCTTCAGGAAGAAGAACCTATGATACCCAAAATCAGATCTGCAAACAAAAATCTCATCGTCTACCGTATTCCTCTTTCGAACCCTAAAATCCTCGTCATTATACAACTCTGACGTCAACTCAATTTTTCATAAAAGATTAGAGAATTAATACCTTGGTCATCTTCATTTACAATAGTCGATGGAAATAGAAGGCGCATCTACAGAAAAAGTGTAGGCTAACTTTGATTAGGATTTGTAGAAATCAAGGTCATGCCTTAATCCCTCATTTAATTTCTTTTTAATGTATTTTGATTATATTCTAGATTCGTTTTACTGTAAATTAGGTCACCGTCGTTGATGTTAGTCGATGCAAAAAGAAGGCATATTTGAAGAAGAAGGCTAAGATGCATTTGCTTTGGATCTGTAGAAATCAAGCACATACCTTAATCCATCTTATAGCTTACTTTAACTGTATGTAGACTAGTTTCTAGATCCATTTACTACAAATGATGAAATCAATAAATTTGGGCATGGATAATTTAGTTATATTCTTTTTTCATGGCAAGTAAATTTATGGTGATTTTTATTGCCATGTCTGAATACAATCCCAAAAATTAATGATATTCAATCTACAAATTCTTCGTTATTTGATAAATATGCTGAATTATCTTATATGACATTATCCAAAAAAAAAAAATCTTATATGACATTAGATGTAACTAAAAATGTAGTTGAAACACGTCTGGAGATGTGTTGATAATGATTATGGAAAGTCCACTAAGTAACATTTTTTAATCACAACAGGCAATTCAATTCAAGTTTTGTCATGTATGAAATACTAATTAGCGAAATATATGATTTGTTCATTTACGTGGTTTGTATTCTTGACTTTTTGATTGAGCTATTTTTTAGCTTAACGCTATTTTAGATTGGATAAAGAAATATTTTACAAAATCTGTAGAGTACTCAAATTTTTACATAGAAACAATGTTATGATCCAACATATCTTCCAATAGTACTTCCTCGTCTCATTATGTCTTTTCCAGAATTTATCTTTTTGAAGTATGTATGTTTCATGACAATGAACTATCATTCCTAACACAATAAACATGCAACTGAGTACATTGATTTAACTGTGAGGTTTTCAAAAGTAAAACATATTAGCATGATTAACTAAAATGAATTTTGAATAAGTCTTTGGTTCTTATGCTAATTAAGCTCGTGTTGGTGGCCAACTATTGAATAATAAATGAATTCCACTACAAAATGTACAAAGTTTAGCTTTAGGAAGATCCACTATTTACATTGTATGTGCTTTTAAAAAACACTAAGAAAACTGTATTCTATAATCCGATGCAAATATATTCATGCTTTCAAATCAAAGGTCATTGGTTAAAGTGATGTAAACATGGGTTATTGGTTCATATTATGTCAAAAATTATAGCAGAAGTGTTGGTTAGTCCATAAGTAATCATAAGAAAAAAGTTATTATTAAATCGTAATTATAATGCTTATGTTGACATACATAGAGTTCTTTTAGAACTCTCCATGATGGAATTGATAGTTATATTCTAAAAAAAATACGTGAGACCATAAACAATGTAACAATACCTTGCTTAACTTGACTATTTATTATAAATTATTTATTTTCATCAATAGATCTTTATCGTTTTATTGAGTTTTGGGGGTTTATCTTACATTTCGTAATGTAACCTCTTGTTGGAGATGCTCTTAAACATATTTTCTTGTTTGCTTGAACCATGGTGGTGGCAACAATCGTTTTGAGGCAATGCTGCAATCAACTACCTTGAATCACTCGTTACTCACTACTACTGCCATTGTCTTCATTTGCCACCAATTATAAGGAAAATTTATTCAAAAATCAATAGCAATAATTATTAATTCAAAATCAATTAACCTAGGTTTAGTTGCACAACTTCTCATTTTGGAACTTGAGCGGGTTAGCAGGTTGACTTGTGCATATGCTAAAAAGAAACCGAGTTTCATCAATGTTTAAATGAGTCTCATGGATTTAGCAAGAACCTTGTTGTCCTAAAAAAATTTCAAGCAACGAAGTATGAAAAATGAAATTCCATTCACAAAACTTGTAAATGCAAGTCTTGCTTAAGCAACATTTAAGCAACTTTTAACTGCCGTTATTTGAATTAGAAACCAAAAGGCCTACTAATATTAGAAAGATCAAAAGGACATTTGAATTAGCTACACATTTTACCTCCAAACATTAGGATGATCAAAAAAAGAAAACCAAATTCTCCTCTTAGTCATCGTGTGTTGAATGATATATCAAGCTTGGACTATAAAGCCTATTCATCGATAATGCTTCTTTATGTGCTATTGACATAGTTGCAATGGTTATAACTCGAAGCTTATGCGTAGTTTCATTTTTTTTTCCATCTATTTTTTATAATATAATCTTTTGGGAAGACCACTTCGTTTGGGGTTTAACAAATTAAAATAAGAGGATGCCCAAAACTAAACAACTAGTGTTACAAATGCGGCAGTAAGCTAGTGGACGAAAACTACAAACAGAGAAGATTCAAACAGTTTAATATTCAAACAAGATGAAAATGTAGAGAAGGAGAACATTAACACCAAGTAAGCGTCATTGAACTTTATTGTTCATTTGGGTAACCTGCTTTATATTAGATCAAACTGGTTTGTTATGACACTGTGATATTTATTGTGGAGGAATATAGATCTTACATACAGAAGATAAGAAATGATGTTTTTACATGCATAATGTAACTTATTTTTACTTTGTTATTATTCAAATTTATCTATTATAGCTGGAAACCATGATTTCTCAAATGAGCTGTGAAAGAGCAGCTTTGAACTAGTTGTATGTATAGGTAGAGCATCAAGATCGTCTGTTGTATATCATATAACAAACTTTAAGAGCATCTCCAACAGCGTTACGGGTCGTAACGTTATGGCCCGTAACATGTTGGGAGATATCTTTGATATCTCCCAACAGGCGCGAGCCGATAAAATTGGCTCGCGAGTCTCCCGCGCCTAAACATGGCGCGGGGGTTGGGGGTGGGATTTAATTTGCTTTCCTTAGTTTTGACTTTTTTTTTATGAAAAAATATATTTTAAAAAAAAGTTGAAATTTCTATATATACCGGTTTAACAAGTGGTTATGATTAAAATGATTCAACTAGTAGGTTTTCGCATAACAATAAGCATACAGAAACAACCGGCCGTTACAAATACAACAACGATTAATAGTACATGCCTACTAAAATATCAAAGAAAACATCAAAGCGAAACGTTCAACCTCAAGTGAGTCACATTGCGTTCATTCGCAACTCTTGAACTTGATTTTCGAGACACCTAATCTCTCGTTCGAATTCGTTTGCATATACTATTCCCCTTGGGCACAACGGCTCGTCAATCCATTCCGTGTAGCTACATCCATTTGGATAGGATGGACATTTTTGCATGCGCCTACCAATATTGTCGCCTTCTGCTCGAACCAGAACTTAGACCGTATGACCGCAGCAGCAAAGTACAGGATAAGATTCACCTTCATGCTCATGCGGTGGTACTCGATAGAACTCTACTTCTTGTTGTGGTTGAGCGAGATCATGTTGGTTCGATAGTTGAATATGTTGTAGTTGAACTTCTTATGGAAGATTTATGTGCCCATGTTCATGCGATGGTTGAACATGTGGTACTTGAACTTCTTAGGGCCTAATTTGCATTAGAAAACCGAATTCGTCTTCGAGTTGCTGAAGTCTCATCTGTTCCCACGCTTGTTCATCAGAATCAGTATCTAATGGCCAAGAAGGCATTTTGAGCGAGTGATAAAAGGAGGATGGAGTACTAGAATGAGAACGAAGTTGTTTGAGTGAGATATTATGTGCGTAAATTGAGTAACATATATAGCTGCGGGGAGTAGAAAACAGTAAAATAAATAATGATGTTACTACACATTGTTTCGCCTGACTTAATACTATAGGGAAACTGCTTTTCTTACTGTCATGATGTGAACAGACACTAGTTCTACTTTGCTTTACATGATGCGGTTTACAAAGCAATAGGCAGCTTAAGTGAAAGAGAACGACCCTAATTTTTAACTCCTTTGTGTGTTGAAATGTTTAATTTAAATGGGGATGGCCCAAGTTGTTTGAGGGAGATAAGTTATGAGTCAGTTGACAGAAATACGTTTTGAAGAGGTCCGTAATAGTGGATGATCACGACACAACATACAAACTACGATATAGAAACTACATTCAATATAGAAAAATACAAAGATACGTGCATGTAATGGATATCTGACACAACATACAACTACAATATAGTGCCACATAACGTTAAACACAGTACAGGGAAATAAGACGTAGTACGATATAGCTAGACCCTAGTTTCTGGATGCACGGGGGAACCCATACAACATTTCAGCCTTTGCTGCAACAATCACCCTTTCAAGTCGACCTACCTCTGCTTGCATCTCTAGAGCGTACATGACACCCCTCTCATTAGTGGTGGATCAATCCATGAGAAAAAATTACAATGTTCCACCCCGCATCGATTACGTGCAGTAATGTACGATTTGCAACCATAAAAGCGCCGACTGGCGTTGCTTTGACTTTTAGAAACAACCACATTACATTCTAATCCGCAGTAGCAGAGTACTGAATGACCCTTCATGCTGGAGCTGGACCTATCTGGGTTCTCTCGAGCAATTACTTCCCTTGACCGAGCATTGTGGGTTTTTTGAAGAGGTCCAATACGTAACGTTCGGTTGCGTGGCACTGAAAAGCTTGGTCTCCACTTTGGTTGCTTGCACTTGATCATCCAATTGCGTTTCGGGCACAAACTCGACTGGTTGCTTATTTCTTTCGTACTACTCGTACATTTGGACCATGGTTTCATCATCGTATTCCCAAGTAGACATGTCTAACTACTAGAAAAGTGGTAAGGAGATAAAATTAATAATATGACAGCCCTAGTCTTCGAGAGTGCTGGATTTAAAGGAGAAGGGCTAAGTGGTCGTAGTGTTTTGCTTTCTTAAAGCAGTTCACATATCCCATCGATTTTGTGTTTTGCTTTCTTAAAGCAATTCACACGTCAGGTTTTTAAAGGTTGCAGTGTTTAGTAACATCAACTATTGTACGGCAAAGCCAGAGCAACTCAACTGTTGAGGTCATAGTGTAGTCATGTCATATAACTTGATGCTACAGCTCGAGTAATGATGATAGAGCTTTATCAATAATCACCTCCACTTGTTTAAATATTTCATACTTCGTCTCCCAACCATTACCATTATTTGTGCTTTCTACACCAACCAAGACATTAAGGTAAGAAACCACTAATTTTTTTGTTTCTATGTGTTCAAGTTTTTCTTTGTATTGGACAACACGTTTTTTTGTTTTCGTGCAGCTTAAAGGACGATGGGAAAACCAGTGATGAACTTATGAATAAAATGTTTGATGTGTACGAACGGAACAAGGAGGAGGAGAAAGTGGTTGGATTTTTTCCAGATACACAAGTAGCTAAAGTTAATAAACCTGAAAAACATCCACGAAAACACACAGCTAGGCAAAGGGTTAACCATAATCGCCACAATCGAAGTAATGCTAGCTCCAGTGCTAATACAACCGAATTCTCTCCTAAGGACTTACTTATACTCGTGAAATCCTATATCGAAGTTGACAAAAGAGATTTGCTACTGATGCAAAATGGTGGAGGACTTACCAATGAAGAATTTCGGTCCATGATTTCAAAATTACATAACAACCATCGTTCTTGTACTTCCACACGAACGTCTACTGAAATTCATATTGCTCATCGGTGGTTCGTTGAAGCTTGTGAACGATACCAGAAGATTATACAGACAGTTGAAGATGGAAACATATTTAAAACAACAAGGGAAACTTTTGATTCTCGTTACCTTGTAGAGTACGGCACCGATTTTGTTGGCCAAGAGGCATATAAACTGCGTTGTAGTTGGCTGACCCGATGATCCTTCGTTTGTTTGTTGTTGTATCTTTCGTTCAGTCGATGATCCTTCGAAAAAAGTATGAAGTTCTTGTAACTGTTTACCCATGGTATAAATCGATCAAGCTAAAATAACAATAGCAAAATATATAAAGCACACATTTCATTAATAAGAAACTGGTTGCTACAATTGGAAATAAAATGTTACTACATCAACATAATACGAGCAACTACTAATACAAGCAACTACTAATACGTTACTAGACATTCCATCCAGATCTTTGTCCATGATAGCATTCTCTTGTTGTTCTTTCTTATACGCATCTTGTTCTTTCTTATATGCATCTTGCTCTTTCTTATATGCATCTTGCTCTTTCTTGTGCGCTAAGTCCTCCAAAAGAATTCGTAGTTTCCTCTCTTCCAGATCAGCAATCATTTTCAAAACTTCTGTTCTTTCCTTAGCTTCTACAAGTCCTTTTTCCGCTCTACGACTGTGTTCTTCGTGCCGTGCATTCACTTTTGATTCAAGCTCAACCTTTGTTTTGCCCATTCTTTTCGCTGCTTTGGCTCCCTCAGATCTAAAATATTTGTCAATCGTGGCATTGAACTCATCAAGTAGGTTTTCCCCTTCACATTGAGAAATATTGACGGTTGACCCGCTTAGACTAAAAGAATACCCAGATTTTGAACTTTTTTCTTTGCCTTGCTAGCACTTTGAACATCGCGGAGGCTCTTGGCAAGTCCTGAGTTCCACTTCGGTTGACTAGTAAGCAGATCATAACAATGCATAAAATGGTAATAATGTGGCCTTTTCGTCCCATTTTCTCTAGGAAAAAACCTCTTGAACTCCTAGTTTGCCAGTCGTTTCTAATTACCAAAAGAAAATGTATCAAATAACATTCTAACAACCACTAATAATGTACGTACAAATAAAAAAAAACCAGATTATCTTCCTCCCATGCCGCTTGGATTCGCTATCTTTAGTTTATACACCTGTGACTCGTAGTATTGGGTTTGACGGCTTATTTTCCCAAAACGGCCTTGAATCGCCGATAACGTCCTTTGGCATTCTGAATGCTTCTGAACGATGGCTTTCTCAATTTTTTTCCAAATCGTGACGGCTGTTTGGTCGTTCCCCGTTGCCGAATCTTGTGTGAAATGACAATAGATGTTGCATAGGCTGATGTCCTCTTTGTCTGTCCACAGACTGGTTCCTTGCCTGCTAAATGGAGTTTCAAATATATTGCTAGTGTTGCCTTGTGAAAACTGGCTTCCATCAATCGTCGGATGTGAAAATTCTAAAAATGGGGAAGACATTATATAGCAAGAGTTTGTTTAGAGTAAAGAGATGTAGAAAGAAGTTGTGAATATGTTGTGATGTAGAAAGGTGGAATGGAATCGTTTTATAACTGAAAATATAGCCGTTTGAAAAGTTTTAACCATTTTATGGCCGTTGGGTGATTTTATTGGCTCGCTATGTGGCGAGCCGATAAAATCGGCTCGTCGGACCAATTCAGCACTCTAAATTGGTCCCGTAATATTCCACTAAATATTACACTTCGTAACTTCTATTGGGAAGATTTTTGGGCTTAATTCAGTATTCAGAAGTGTAATATTGCTTCTGTTGGAGATGCTTTAAAGAGAATATTCTCTTATTGATATACATAAAAACCCAGATTCTAACCAAATAAGAGAGACAACTACTTTTAATAAAGAAGGAAAAACCTTTTGTATTCAGATTATATGATCTATGTCACTAGGTGTATTATCTGAATAGTCACCTAGATGTTTACAGAAGTCCGCTAGTTCTACGCCATTATTTGTATTTACCGCTGTCCTTGTTAATATATATATATATATATATATATATATATATATATATAGAGAGAGAGAGAGAGAGAGAGAGGAGCGATCGGGGGCACCCCTGTTGCACCCACTACCCTATTGTGAGTTACGGCGATCCAAATCCAACGAGAATTTGTAGATGTTCAATTCACATATATATTAGCATCTATCCAAAATTTGAGCACATTCCGACATTCGTATAATAATATATTTGATGTTTAAATTTAACGGTTTGAATAAATGTCCAAACAGTGAATAATTGAGCAATGGTTTTAAAAATGTTACGAATACCAGAAACATTGATCATTATATATGTGTGGATTGGACATCTTCAAATTCTCATTGGATTTTGATTGTCATAGCTCACGAACGGATAAGGGATGCAACAATGATGCTAGAAAACAGGGGTGCCCCGAATCGCTTCGTGTATATATATATATATATATATATATATATATATATATATTCTAACCTGAAAGAATTTTTTGATAATATAGCATAGTTTATGATTTGATTTTTCAACCTGAAAGAATTTTTCCAAGCAAAAAGAAAAGGATGGTTATATTATTTGATGTGGGGACTCTGCCTTAACTGCCGTGAGGTGCAGTTTTAAATCTGCATAGTATTGGATTAAGTAGCATATTTTTATGCTGCATGAAAACATGAAATTAGGATCAAGGAAAGGGTTCTTGCTATGAAATTCAAGGTATTACATCAGGTATGGAAAGAGGATTTATGCTTGCTTTCTGTGAAAAAGCAACGGCCAAAGTCTGGAGTTGAAAAAAAAAAGTAAAGCTGATACATCCGAAAAAGTGAAACTCTTCGAAGTATAAAGTTGGAAAACTATGGGGTTGTTTGTTCAAAAGATAAAGAGGTAGCATAGCGGATGAGGAAACGCCAAAGAAGAAGTCGAGGCTTGCATGAGGCCAGGGATTAGCGAAGTATGAGAAGCAGAAGGGAGTAGAAGGTTCTAGTAATAGTAGTGTCAATGAGCAAAAGTAGATGGTTCTACATCACGTGAAACACCTTGTTCTGCTGCGCCTTGCATTTTTTTAGGTGCTAATGAAGTAAACTGTTAGCCTTTCAGTTAGGCAGGAAATATTGCTACTGACCAATCAACTGTTCAGTAAGTCTAAATATTTTGGTAAAGAAGAAAGCCACCAACCTCTTGGTAAATGAGCTTACATGGATAGTGATGACATTCATCTTTGCCAAGAATCTTTACTTAGTCCTAAGAACTATTCAGAAAAGTTCCCTATAAAATAGCTGTTTTTACTAATTTATTTTTGCTATTTAGAAAAGTTCCCTATAAGAACTATTAAGATAAGAATAGTTGTTTTTACATATATTTTGGCTTAACTAATTCGTTACTTATTTATATAGGCTTGTGCAAGTTATAAAAGAATATGAGTAGCATGCCTAGAAACAAAAAATGACCATCGGTGAATTGTCTGGCTTCTGATTCCAAATACTGCAGTTGACTCTGTTCTTGAAGGTGAGTCAGTGTATGAGAATTGGGTCTTATTTCTTTGATATCATAATCATACATTCGTTGCCAAAACTTATGGTGTCTTTTGCAGAATATTATTATATTTCATAAAATTACTTGATGCATTATGGTACACACGTTGTGATATAAGCTATTTACAAGTTAACACCTGAAATAAGTTGCACTGCGCATGGTTTGCTTAGCAAATAGAATACCACACAACTTTTATTAGAGATACGTATGCTATGTTGTTTTAACCTTGTATAATAGAAAAGCCATTTGTAGAATAGGATCAAATTCATTTGTATGAAAAAAAATTAAGGGACGAAAATATGATTGTATTTTTGAAATTTGACAGCCTTTTTTATTTGATGACTTTATCTCAAATCACTCTCGAATGAATTTTTTGGATTTAAACTTTTAATGCATCATTTGCTGAAAATAAGCAGGCTTTATATAAAATGAAATTTACGAGGCCTTGAAGCAAGAAGCCGTAGACTAAAATTATAATGAGAGTGTAAGTGTCTGTGTACGTGTATACGAGTGAATAAGTGTAGTGAGGAGTCAATGTATACGAGTGAAATGTAGTGAGGAAGTGTATGTACAAGTGATTGTGTAAATAGAGGGGGAAACACTATGTGTACTATTTGAACATGTAATAAATGTTTATTTGAATAAATATTTGTTTAGAAGTAAATTTTTAATCAAATATTCATTTCTTGTAAATATAATTAATATTATGCGTAATATTCAAATCCATTGCAACTTTCAGCATTTTACAATGGGAATTAGTTGTTGTTATAGAGATCTTACAACGATCAACACCTATTGCAAAAAATATTATAAGGAGCTGCTATACTATTGAAGGAACATACAATAACAACATAAGACTGCTGTAAAAAGTCTATTACAACTGCCTGTTACCACGTTCATTGCCCGTTATAAAAGGGTACATATTACAATATGGCCTAATACAACGGGCGGGCTGGTGCTATGCTTGAAAAACCAGCTATAAAAGGTGGTCTCGGTATAATTAATACGTGTAAATGGAACCTGGCTGCTATAGGAAAACATATAAATGACACTGTGCATGTAGGATAGTCTTTGGGTGAAATGGTCATACTGTCATGTTCTTAAAGTCTCAAGTATCTAGAACTTGGTAGAAAACCAAAACCATAGTTGGACATGAAAAAGTATTCTGAAACACAGGAATTTTTTTTTACCTTATTTTAGATATGGTGATATAGCTTTTAATATGATAAGGTTCTGTCATGATCCTTGGTTGGTTTTTGGTAATATCTTTAGATAGGTCTATCACTTACTTGGAAATCTTACAATTGGGAGTGATGCATCAATCCACTGTTGACAGTGTTATTGCTAGCAACTAGTTTTTGCTACCGAACTCTTCTAACCAGAACATCAATAAAGCTGGGATGAGATTAATGCTAGTAGCCTTTTCAACTTTCCTCCTAAGCAAGCGGTTTGGAAATGATAAGGTGAGCAATATTCCATTAGTAATATGTATTATGAACTGCATGGTATTTCAGCAATGATGAAATGTAGGTTGTGACATTCCACGTCCATTAATGTCACTCTATCAGAATGCATTAAGTTTCGTGGAGCATTACAGGTAAATAAGAACATGAATATCACAAGACAGACATATAAAATGGCAGCGGAATTTGAAAGTTTATTCAAGAGAAAACATCGTCGTCCACTCAGTTACATCATAGTTCTAAAATACAGAATACTAGTTACATAAAATATATGTCTTGTACTTAAATCATCAGAGTACAATACTATAAAATCATAATCCCAAAAAGAGCCCTAAAAGAGAAGAAGAATAACCAAAGTGGTACATCGAAGTGAATCCAAGATCCAAGCTAAAGCAAGAGAGAGAGTCCTAATCAAGCCTGAGCACTCCCACCTTGAGAACCTGGGGGGAGAAGAGAGAAAAGGAAAAAAAATGGGTCAGAAATAAAGTTTGGTGATTCTAGTTACTTTTAGCATATAAATAAGTAAAAGCATAATGACAGGCGTATAAACTGGATGAACAGGATAACAGTATACAAGGTAGGTATATCAAACTAAGAATGGAAAGCAAGATAAACATAACATGATATATTGTGCTTCTCAAGTACTTTGCTCTACACCACTACTAGTATAACTATAGAATGATGATCCCCACAAGAACAAGATCGTAGACTTAGTTGTATTTCTAGTGAGAGGTTTTCACCCCATACAATTATAACATGTAGCCCCTCATGACAAGTGACATCTCTAACTATAATAAAGGGCTCCTAAACAAACAAGAATAGATGTGCCCTATTTACTACCCCTAATCAATCGGCTCCCTAACTCGTAGATACCCTGTCTGGCCCTACAGTAGGATGTATCACTTCCTAAAGTGGCAACCCCATTGTTTATAAGATGCACAACCATATCTACAGGCATCACAACGTCTTATCATCCCCTCCTAAAATCCGGACCCATGCATGCACATGACTCCGTCAGAATGCGCCGCCCACACCGTCCCTTAGATGGACCTCTTACAACAAATCAGTAAGTGTGCCTTGACCCCGACCTAGTTCGGGGTACTCCGTTTGATACCCAGATAGCTTACTGACTGATATGGGTCCCACACACCAGATGATGCAAGCTCTCCCCTTTGTCTTGCATCCCTACAACTTGGATTTCAACAGGTTATGCCTACTAGTTTAACAAGGTTGCATAAACCAACGGGTTAAGTTTGTGGGTCTATATATTAATATATTACCCACCGCCCCAAGACTTACTTAACCCACCCACTGTTTCAAGCAAGTTTACTTAACCCCAACTCAAGTTAACAGGTTCATGTAATCCTTATGGATTCAAATAGGTTAAGTATTACTAGTTCATCACCATTCATTCATTTATCGTTACAACCCGCTAGACCTCCCACATTAATCCTACAACTAGTGGATGTTGGATATGCTGGTTGGGTCCGAGCAGACTTCTTCCACAAGTCGGACTTAACCTTGTGTCTTAGCACGTTACGTGTTTATGCACTTAGACCTCTCACATTAGATTCACCACTTGCGGACGCTGGTTATGTCGGACGGTTCCGAGCAGACTTCTTCCACAAGTATAATCTAACCTCGTGTCTAAGCACAGTTACATTTTCTGATTATAGTGAATCTAAGCATTTTCATTATTAACCAATTTTTCCCTATTTCATTATAGGTTTTCATGCCCCTTTTACCTAAGTCATATTCATTATGTACCATATGCCCCAAATTAATATCTTTAATCACAGTTTGGTTTATTCCCCAGATTCATATTCATGTATTTAACTCAAGTTATGCCCAAATTTCTCAATACAAGTTGTGTCCCAATTTTAACATTTCCCCTCATTCCCAATTTCAGACGTTCGCATATTTCTGTGGTATGCCTAGCTTGAAGGTAGCTGGCTATAAAATAAAAAGGGAAAATAAGAAGGGAAGAGAACAAAAATAAGCATAATAACAAGATAGACATATGATGGCAGAAATAAGCATAGCAACTGAATAAGCATATAGTGACAGAACTGCGCATAATGACAAGATATGCATATGAGAACAGATCTGACGAACATGTGATACTAGAACTGATTAGGCATAGTGACATGATTAAGCAAAAATAACATAATAGGGATGTAACAAATAGGCATATAGGTATAAATCAATAGATCAGGCATACTAGTTGTGGCAGATCTGATTTGATAAATAGGCATGGGCTTAGATCCAATTCTTAAACATGTAAATATTAACTTTTAAATGTTTAGATCTAAAAATAACATAGACTCACTGTGATTGGATCTCAAAGAATAGAGAATTAATCGCATATGTTATAGCACAGATCTCTGAATATGAATAACTTGATTGTTCAAGAAGAAATTGGCTAGATCAAATTATGTTGTAGCACCACCTCATTATCGCCATTGAATTAGATAAATAAAAGAATGGATATAGGATCCTTTTTATAGCATAAGGTCAACGAATCTAGCCAATAATTCAGTCCACGTACGCAGGAATTAATCTAGTTCGGATCTGGGGGCGTCGACATGGGTGTAGACATCCCCTTATAGTGTTGACCCATGGGTCGACACCCCTAGGGATGGGGTGGACCCCCAATGGGTCTGATTCCCACGTTGTCCTGCAATCGATTTATGATTTTCTGGAATGTTTATTTACATATATTTAGCTTATATATTTATAAACTTCAAACCATAATATCATCTTCATACGATGTCCGTTTTACGCAAACTCGGAGTCTATCTTAAGCAGAATTCCGAGACGAACGCTATGGCACAGTTCATTTTACTTAATTCTCAATATTTAATTAAGTAATCTTTAATTTATCATTATAGTGTGTTATAAAAATATGGAATGTTACATTCCCCTACTTAGAGGATTTTGTCCCCGAAATCTCCAAGTTAAGAAGAATGTATATCCTAACATCCATCTACTCATCCACCAATCACATGCATCCATTCTCCTTAAAAGTTATCTAATGCTTATATAAACATATGAAAATGTGTGTGTACATGTCCCTATACTAATGCGAAAAATTAGGTAGCCTACTGATTTAGTCGACCTCCTTAATGCAAGGTATGTTAGTGCCATAAATCCAACATGTATGCAAATAATAGGATTATATCGTGTAAGTTCTATATGTGTGCACAATCATTCAACCAAATGCAACATCTATATGATGATACATCCACTTTCGTCCATCAAAAAGATGAAAATGCACACACATCCATATGCAGAATGAGAGTGATTGAGCTGATCTAGTGCCTAATTTGTGTGTGTATGCATCCACGAGCAACCACTTGCATCCACTTGCATCCATCAAACATAACATGTCTCAAACACAAGTTTACATCCATGGGATTCCTACCTAAAGGTCGAATATTCGATCGATAGGATATACTTATATGATAGAAATAAGCATGAATAACAGCTTTGGAAAAAAGAAGTTAAGTACGTACTCTCAAAAAGGAAAGGATATGAAGCGCGAATCTTGTCTTCAGTCTCCCAAGTTGCATTCCTGCGGTCCTTTTCCCATTGCACTTTTACTAACTTAACCTTCTTGCTGCACAGTTTCTTAACCTCCAATCCAAGAATACGGGTAGGAAATCGTCTAACTGTCGTCTACCATTCCACCTCTACTTCCTGAAGCATACTTGGTTCAACTACTTCTGTCGTATCATGCAATCACTTCCGTAAATGAGAAACATGGAAAACATCATGAATGCCGGACAGTCTCTCTGGTAGCTTTACTTTATAGGCCATTTGGCCAATCCTTTATGTTATGGGAAATGGGCCTACAAAACTTGGTGCCAATTTCCCTACAGATCCAGAGCGAACCACATTCCTCAAAGGTGATACCTTAATGAAAACCATGTCTTCCACCTCAAACTCAATGTCAGTCCTTCTCTTATCGGCGTATGACTTCTGCCTGTCCTGAGCTACCTTCATTCGCCTTCTAATAAGATCAATCCTTTCTGAAGTTTCTCTAATCATCTCAGGTCCAAGTAGAAGTCTTTCTGTAGATTCCCGCCAACAAGTCGGTAATCTACAGGGTTGACTATACAGTGCTTCAAAGGGTGCCATGCCAATACAAGCTTGATAACTGTTGTTATAGGTGAACTCTACTAAAGGAAGATGCTCTTCCCAAGTCCCTCCGAAGTCTAGGATACATAGTCTTAAAAGATCCTCAAGAACTCTATTCACTTTTTCCGTCTATCCATCGGTCTGAGGGTTATAAGTGGTGCTCAAACACAATTGTGTACCAAATGCTTCTTGGAAGCTCTTCCAAAACTCACTGGTGGAAATGAGGTCATAATCACTTACGATGCTGGAAGATACTCCATGAAGACGGACAATCTCATGAACGTAAACTGTTGCCAACCATGTTGCCGTCCTCTTACTCTTAACTGGAATGAATAAGCGCTCTTAGTAAGCCTGTCAACTATAACCCAAACACTGGTACTGCCCTTTCTTGGTCTAGGAAAACCATTAATGAAATCCATAGAGACGCTCTCCCACTTCCACCATGGGACTTCCAGAGGATGAAATAAACCACCAGGCATGCTTTGCTCAACCTTGACTTGCTGGCAAATCAAAATCGAGAGACAAACTCTGCTACATCTTTCTTCATCCCTGCCCAAAAGAAAACCCTCTTTATATCTCTGTATATATTATCACCCCCTGGATGAATAGTCATCCTAGAATGATGGGCTTCCTCAAGAACTGTCTTCAACAAACTCCTAACTTGGGGAACATAAAGCCTTCCATCTCATCGCAACCACCCTCCATCATCCATGGAATATCTACTGAGGGGATTAGAAGTCTCCCCTCTAATAAGCCTATCCAAGATATCTGAAATATATGGTTCCTCTCATTGTGAAGTTTCTATCTGATACAAAAGAGTAGGTCTCACCTCTAGTGATGCCAATAAACTATGTGTAAACTTGGTGGAGGGTCTAAAACCAAAAGTCGATATGTATTCCAAGCTCTGCCACTCTACAAATAGAGGACTCAAGGTCATCCTCTGCCCACTTAGTGCATCTGCCACCACATTACCCTTTCCAGGGGTATAAGCAATCTCAAAGTCATAGGACGCTAGAAACTCCATCCATCTCTGTTGCCTCAAATTGAGATCTTTCTACGAGAACAAGTACTTGAGAGATTTATGATCAATGTACAACTCAAACTTTTCTCCAAGCAGGTAATGGCGCAAATTCTTAAGCGCAAATGATATGGAAACAAGCTCTAATTCATGGGTAGGGTAGTTCTTCTCATGAACTTTAGCTATCTGCCTCCATAACACACTACCCTTCCCTCTTGCATCAGAACCGCACCAAGCCCTGTACTACATGCATCAGTGTATATTGTGAACACTTTATTCCCATTCATTAAAGTCAAGATTGGGGTTGTTGTCAGAGCCCTCTTTAGTCGCTGAAAAGCATCCTCACAGTCTATACCCCAAGTAAATGTCAAATTCTTCTTGGTCAGTCTGGTAAGTGAGGCTGATATCTTTGCGAAGTCCTTAATGAAATTTCTATAATAGCCTGCTGTAACACCACGCATTTTAAGATAATAAAATAATATTAACTTAATTAAGTATTCAGAATTGAGTAAAACGGACTGCGCCATTGCATCCGTCCCAAAATTCTAGTTAAGATAGACACCTGGTTTGCGTAAAACGGACATCATATGAAGAAGTTATTAAGCCTAGAAGTTTGTATACGCGCAAGAGAGTTATATATATACAATAAAATAAAAAAATTAAAAAATAAAAACTGGCGAACGGAAGCCCCTATAGTCGAACCGACCCATTTTGGGGGTCGACCCGAGACTCGCTGTGTCGACCCAGGGGTCGACCCAGGCTCTTTGGGGTCGACACCCAAAGGAGGGAGCTAACCCCATAAAGATCTGGGTAGAATTCGGTTTTGTGAATGTGGATTTGTTTCTTGACCAAATACGTTGCTGAACACTATAAATAAGCCTATAGATCCTACCCTAAGTCTCGTATTTCTGAGACAACACAGAAGCTCTGACATTCCTCTCCCTCCTCAAGTCCATTCAGAAAATTAAGATTATTAGTTTAGAAAAAATTCTGGATCCAAATCTGAAGGAAAGGAACATATGTTTGTAAATAGGTGTTCAAGTCTCTTATCGCAATGAGGTAATTATCTAGATCCAATCTATTCAAATTCCTTCCTCTTTCTTTCCTTTCTCTATTATTGAAAATAATAAATCCATGGTCATTAGGTTGTGAACCCGATTAAGGGGAAAAACCATGGATGCTAAAACTGGATCAGATCCAGAATTGTGAAAGCGTAAGAGGTGAGTGGGTTCAAGCTATAACATTTTAGATAATATTATGTTATTATTAACCATTCCCCATTTTGTATAATTGAATTTGCCATAATAATCAAGAATTACTGTTATAACAAGTTGAGAGGTTAATATAAATAATTCATATGTTGAATTAATTAAAGTTTTGGAATGATTACATGTTGAAAACAAACTTGTTAGAAAATGGGTAATGACTACTTTTGTTATACTCACATGATTCACTTGTGGTATATTATTGAGTAAATGACATGTTTAACTTATTGGATTTGAATAATTACCCGATTAAATATTTACATGTAAAAATAAAATTAAACACATGTTAAAAAGGGCATGCGACAAAATATAGGCATGATATATGTAAATTGGATTACAGTAAACATATGAAAAGGACAATATGCCTAAAAATTTACATGAAATATGAATAATTGTTAAAGAACGAGCATGCCTAAATTCACAGTAGTTTGACACTGTAACGCTCTTAGACGCTAGATTAGATTCCACTTATGATAGAAATCTTCCCGGAACCGCCTGGCATATCTAGCATTCACAAGTGGCAAATCTAATGGAAGGGGTCTAAGTGCATAATTAAAAGATGCAATGGTACTTAGACATGAGGTTAAGTCAACTTGTGGTAGAAGTCGGCCTGGACCCGCCCGACAAATCCAGCGTTCGCAAGTGTTGGCTTAATGTGAGAGGTCTATTGTGTGTGTGTTTATATATATATGTAACAAGATATGAATAAACGGCAATGATGATAATTAAAAGTCTAACTCAGAAAATAAGAAAGGAAGGGATGTAATGGGATGGGTTAGTGTGATGCTAAGGAAAAGTGATGTATTTCCCTAAATGACCTATACCAGAGAACGTGGTTGCAACTAAGCCACAGTGAATAAAGTAAGAAAGAGGAAAGAAATTAATTTCCACCACGAATTTAGATGGGAATACGTTATGAAAATAAATCATTGATTCCTTCTATAAATCAAATTGATAAGGTGCATGAAGTGTTTTCCTTAATAAAATAAGTAATAGATATTATAGTGAATGAAGAATAATGGATTACAATAGTAAATGGTTTAAATGGGGAATGGTAATAAACTATTATAAATAAACAACATTAATGAAAATGTTGTAAAATAGGTAGACTTGTCCTAGGGACAAGTGAAGATTATAACTTATGGTGTAATAAACTAACATGGAAATGGGATAACTGGTGAAATGAGATAAGGGATACTTAACTGTAAAATTAAGTAATCAGTAAATGGGGAAAACCTAAAACCAGTTGAGAAAAGGGGTAAAATTTGTGAAATATAAGAAGTTGTAATTAATTATAAATTAAGTAATCTGTAAACTTGGAAGTCCGAAACCCGCCAATAAGAATAACATGTTTAGACTTGTCCTAAGGACAAGAGGAAATTATAACATAGGTTATAATAAATGGGTAGAGAAACTTATTAATGGGCCTTAGTTAAGAGAACTAATTTAATACGATAAGTTGTAGTAATGGTGTAAAACGGAATTATGATTAAATGAGAAAGAATGAGTAAAACATATGAAATAAGTTATATTTAATCATAAATAATGACTGACATGTTAACCAGAAAACATGTGAATTGAGATACACTTAATTACATATTAAGTAGAACATGTTATTGTAATAATGAAATCAAGCAAGAATATAAAAGAGATTGTGGTTTACAGATCTTGGGCCACAATCTAGAGAATAACATGTTGTGGGCTTATTAATGAACTTAAATGGGTTAAGTTATATAACTGAAATTAATAAGTAAAAGGAACTCAGTAACTTGATTAAGAATTCAATATGAATGAGAATAACCAAGTTAAATGGAAACCTAATGAGGTTAGGTAAGCGCGTAAAATAATGTTTAGACATAGGGTCTAACAACATACAAACTGAGGCGCTTGGACCAGTCCGCATGTTTGAGGGTGAATAACCCAACGGGGTAGATCATCGTGGTGGTATAAGGAACGAGGGGAGTGTACATTAATCCGATTATTTTGTCGGCTCCAAAGGAATGGAAGGGGAAGCACGCAGCTTCCTGAGATACATAAGGTGCTCCTAGTAGTCCTCTGTGTGGTGGCAGATGTTTAGGTTGTTCTCGCAGAGGTTGGGTCTGCGCGTAACTACTAGGTGGGTAGGCCTTGACTGCAAAAGTAGCTATGCAGTCAGAATGTTGTAACGCGATGACACCAGGGTGATTTGGCGGTCGGCTCAATAGGGAGGCGAAGGGTCACGACCAACAAGGATAGTAGATCGTCGGATACCCGTTAGTCGGCAGCCAGTGGGATGCAAAAAGACTAGAGCTAAAACTAATAGACCATTCACCTTTCACTATCGGGGTACGGTGGTTGAGGGAATACACCAAATGGATGTTTAGAATGTTTTTTTACGGTCATTCGTTTAGCTCTTGTAGTCATTATTAGTGGAGGAAGGGGTCGAGGTGGGGCCATAGCCACCATGAAAACAGACCCTAGGAATATCTGTATGTAGAGGCTCTTAAAGATGGGCCTGTACAGATATGGAAAAGCTCCCGACCGAGTTCCATGTTTCTTGTATCGTCCTGCCACGAAGCTCGGTGCACATTAGAGGAAGTGCGGTTAAGGCATCGAGCTACAATACAAGATACGTATGTGGGACCATCCGGATACATGCATGTTGGCTCTGGGTGGTGTATCGTAGACTTAAGGGCATTACTCCGATATGAATTCTGATTCGATCGACAATGGCAGTCCGTACGCTTACGAAGCATAATAATGACAGATATATGCAGAATGTAACATTGTTATGTAGAGATCTGTACGTCACTCTGGCATAGGATGAGGGACTGCGTTCACTTCTGTGGCATTACGGTGGAGACCATGCGAGTGGGGTACCATGGGGTGTTCCTCAGTATCGAGGGGTAGCTATATATACTGTATTATGTTAATCCACTAGGAAGTAACACTACAAGAAAACCATCATATAGTAGCGGCAGAATTCGCATCTAATTCGTCGCTGAACAGGCTTTAGCGACGGATTTCCTACATAACGGTGTGGTCGGTAAAAACCATGACGGTATCTGTGTCAGATTTTACGACGGAATTTAGCATCAGTTTTCCGACATTTTTCCGTCATTTTACTAATAAAAATAAATTTTTATTTATTAATTTAATTTTAATTTATATACCAAATATTTAGCGACAGATAATTAATTTATATTAAAATATTACATATAAAAGACGTTGGTAAATCCTTACTAATTACCAAGGGATTAGCGATGAAAATTAAATTGAGGTAAACTTAACCTCCCTATTTTTGTTGGTAATCCGCTGCTACTCCCCTTCTATATTATATATATATATATACACATATACATACATACTCGTCACACACATAACTTGTGTTTCATTCAATACACCATCCTAATTTAAATAAAACACAATTAATATCAACACACACATCTCATAATCAATGTATTATATTAATCACTCATCTCATAATTAACATTCAACATTACATAATAAACATTCTTACATCAAAAATACAAAATACATCCATAATATTTCATAAACTACACTAAAAAATACAAACCAAAATATAGTTCTAGCATTTCAAATCCATAACTTGTTATGGCATGTTCCCTCTTTTTTGCATCGAAGATGTATATTTTCCTATAAAACAAAAATTCTCTAGTTATACAAACAGTCGTCGAAGTAAAGAATTTTACTTTTTACCCATCTAAACAATCAATCTACCTCATCCCAAAGGCAATAACTAAACACCACAAAAATACCAAAAGGCAATAAGCAAAATTTGTGTAGTATAAACTTATTATAAGCTTTATCATATCTCATTTAAATTATCATATCATAAGCAAAATTTTGTGCAGTATAACATATGTAGTGAAATGGGAAGGAAAGGCAGTGAATAATGTTGCAAATCAACCCATATGTTGAAGCTGCATTCCTTTATTTCATTTGTAATCACCGAGGATCCAAATAAGGTCAGAGAAAACAGCAAAAACCAAAGCAACATTCCAAAAAAACAGATGCCATAAATTGCCTAAAAATCTATTATTTAAAACTGTTCAGCCATTTCAAATATATACCTATCGATGTTCTGGTATCAACTTTTATTAATATTAGTAGTGGCGATGGAAATATTTCCTCAATGACTACGATGTTTTAGTTTGAATTCCCACGTAATTTAATATTGCCAATAACGGGGACTAACAGAATTATTCATATTCATAATTATCGCTAATACCTACATCATACAGACCTCATCTAGCTAGAAGAATCGTATTCAGAATTATATATTATCAAAAGTTTAATGTAAATTTTTTTATATAGAAAAAAGAGCAGCAAAAGATAAAAAAGGAAGGTCGAATTCTCAAATGTTGTATCATTTAGTTTGGTTTCATTTAAATAATCATCCCTGATAATACAAATAAGTTTTCAAAAGCGCAAATTTTGATAATAGCAGCATAGGAAAAAATAGCAACGAACATAAATAGCAACGAACATACCTCTAGACTTCTTTCATAGCCCAGTAATCCTCTGCAAAATCCAAATTTTTTATAGTTAGTGATCTTCCATAATAATACTAATAAAGCATGTGATTAACACGCAATACAACGGACTTCAAAATCTAAATAGTTACCATGTCCACATATCTATAACCAAGATTAGCAAGCACAGTCGTGACCAAAGCACCAGCTTCACAAAATAAATCAACTCCATCAATACAAATGCAATTATACATTAAAAAAGAAAGAGCTGCAATAACTACGAAAACTAAAATCTATACTCACCAGAGTCTCCGGAACAGGTATTTCGTTAATAAAGTAACTAAAGTTGTTCCAACTATTTCATTTGAAATAATATGTATAAATGTATGAACAAAATTCAGAAACACAAACAAGGATATGAACAAAATTCACATTTCATGCAAGGGCCATAAAATTTACAGCAAGAATCTGGTATATCATGGGAAAAACTGAAAGTCAAGAAACTGAAATGGAATCAAAACCTACAATCTGCTACTTTGTAAGTTTTGGCATCACTTGAGAAGGCCTTCCCTCTTAAAGTTACACGAGAAGATAAGAAAACTCCTACAAAAACGGGACTGAAGACAAACTATATAGTAATATTTTACATATTATCAAATACTAAAAAAAATGCCCTAAATAAATCAATAAATCAGTTACTTATGTAAATAAAAGAACAAAAGGGGAAATAGAAAAATAACAGAACAAGCTACAGTTTCAATCACCTGAGCCTCTAACTCACTAACAAACCTGCAAAATACGAACAACCAAAGCATAGAAAACCTTCCCACTTAACCTAAAAGACCACACACTCAACAAACCAGAGCATGAATCAACTAGAAATCCAAAATCACAACAACAGCTACCACAAGAAAAATAATCAAGCCTTCGAAATACAGAGAAGCACAAACCAAATTTCGAGCCATGGGTTTGATCTGGAGGTGCGGTTCCAGTTTGGCATTTGAAAGTTGGCAAGGGAAAAAAACAGAACCTAGGGTTTGATGTTTCTCAACGATGTATTTGTCGATCTTGAAAATGGAGTTGGGATTAAGTTTTGATGAGGAAATTAGCTTGTGCGATGGGGGTATAGAGAGATTTCAACTGAAAACTTGTCGTGCCATTTCAGTAGAATTCGAAGGGAGTTCCAGGACACGTTTTCTACGGATGCTGCAGGGTTTACACGGTGGAGTCTTGGAAATGAAGCTCGTGTATAGGTCAACGTTAGTGAAGACGATTGGAGTTTTAGTGCAACAAAGATTGAGAAATTGGATTCGGAAGCTTCGGCCATGGAAGCATGTGCGTGAATCAGTACAGGGAAGGGAAGAGGAACAATTTGAAGGAAAGTTGTTTTTTTGGGTAATTGGAAATCAGATTTAGAATCGATAGGAAGAGAGTCGCTTGGGATAATTAGAGTTGGTGGCAAAGTGAAAATTACAGCGGGCAAATTTTCAACATCCCACCATTTTTTTTCATGTCGAGAGGTAAGTTGGACATTGCAAGATAATTAAATACAACGAATCATAAATATCACTTTATAATAATTAAATTTTATTATTAATTTATAATTATTAAATATTAATCTTAATTATTACATAATTACTAATAGTTAACTATTTAATAGTAAGTAGTGACTATTCAAAATCAATTATTACAAGTTAACTATAAAAAACTACTACTTATTAATAGATGTTTAATTATCAATAATGTGGTGGCCACAACTTCTGCGAGGTGACGATTGACCGGATGGGGGCGGCGATTTTACTAGTTGGAAAGCGGCGGCTTCGAAATTTCGTGGATCTAGGGTTTTTATTTGGAGTGAATTGAGAATTGAATGAAACTCGAATGTTATGAGAATTGAATGAACAAATATAGATCAACGGCGGGTTATGAGACTTGAATGAAAAACTTGAATGATGGAACCAAAAGTTTCACGCGTTGGAGCCAAAATTTCACCTATGGATCCAACGTTTAAAAAAATTATTCTTATCTTAGTTAGAATTTATAGAAAATTTTAAAATTAGAATATGAAGTATTATACATTTAAATTAAATTAATAAATGAACTTTTTTAATATTTTAAAGTTTAAATTTTTTGGTAATTTCGTGTCAAACAATAATTGGTTTTATAAACTTTATGATTTATTTCAAACTTATCCAAGGTGATTTCAAATTTTAAAATTTTCGAAATATAAAATATAATTATCAAGTATAATTATAAAATATAAGTATCAGCTATAATTATTAATTGTAATTAAATTAATTATTGAATACTAGATATCATTTCATAAGTATTAAATTTTATTATATTGAATAATTATTATAATAAACTTATATTTTCGTTATTTAGGGGAATAGTTATAAAAGAACAATTTAAATTTTTGGAATTTGGCGTAAAATATACTGACTGAGATTTGTGATGAAAGCAGAGGATTATTTTGAAAAAATGACGCTAAATCCGTGTTCTTATAGAATTTATTAATTACATTGGTTATGAGCAAATATTATTTTGATAATTCTAAATAAGCAACGATTATAAGTTATTTATTATAGAACATAAATTATTATTTATTATTACTTATAAATCATTAATTAGAACAAATTAATTATTGAACATGTTAATAATTATTAAAATAATAACACTAAAGTATATTTTAGAAAAATGATGTAAACATCTCTTGCAAATCTGTTGAAATTCTACTGCAAAATTGCTTCGATAAATATTGGTCGGTATTCTGCCTGGATTTGCAGCGGAATATAGCGACAGAAATTTTCTTTCGGTACATTAACGTAATTTGCAACGGCTTAGTGAGGGATGACAGAAGACGACAGTAATAAATAAAAGAAAAAAATTTGAAAAAACAAAAAACAATCCCTTGTAGAACACATGGAAATCCGTTGCAAATTAGCAACGGAAATTTCCGCTTCTAAAAAAATGACGCTAAATCGGTGTTTTCTTGTAGCTTAAATGGGTACGAAGTGTGTGTAAGCCGTGAGTGTTGTTAACCCAAGTAACCTAATAAATAAGAAAATATGATTGAACGGTATATGTAGGATTATCCTAAGTGTGTAATTTAAACCAATCACCAGAACTTGTGTTCTGACCCCCTCCTCATAATATACCCGCAGGTTAGATTTGTGGCAGAGACATGAGACATTATGGCTTTGGATACTAGTTAGGTGGTATTATTAATACGGTAAGACTATACTTTGATTATATTATATTTTATCCATTCCGCTGTGAGATATTTTCTGAGCTCTGACATATTTTATGTCTCTGTCTTTTTTGTAGGATACCAGAGCAAACCAATTTGAGTTTCGATAGAATGTAATTTTGAAAAAAAAATTGGTTTGTCTTTTCTGTAGGATATATGAGTTTTTTTTTCAATTTCTTAAAAGTTATAGTTTTAAATTATGTAAAGAAGTACATATTGAGTTTTAAAGTAAAACGGGGCATATTTCGTAAATAGTGATTTCTCATGAAAATTTTGTTTAAAGTAAAATTCTCTTAGTAAAAGGTGCATGATATAGAGCATGTATAGCTCGCTAGTTTTCTTGTTATATTTCATACAAGAATTTTTAATAAAGGAAGTTTTGATGTCTATATTCTTTTGACAATCATTTTTGATAAATTATTTTGTTAGGTGGACAAAATAAGTGGTAGAAATTAAGAATAGAGTAGATGGTTGCACCATGTAGCAAGAGACTGAACCGACCTTATATAGGTAAAAACAAGTGATAAACCCAATTCAGAAATAGTTATTTTTATCTACTCCAGTTTTTGTGATTTTAAAAAATGATTTACATTTTTTTATATGTATATGACATGTTTTATGGTTTGACAAAAATAAAGTTTTCAGGAGAAAAATAAGGTTTTGACATTTTTAAAAATTTGGAGAAAATCTGAATAAAAAGGCCAAACCATGTTTTAAAAAGATGGAGTAGGTAAGGATTAGAGCCTAGGGTGTTGCTTGAAATAATTATTGGTACACAAATAGGACTAGTGGTGGCTACTAGAAAAAAAAGGGGCAAGTAATTGTTTAGATATTGTTGCTAATTCTCATGTTGGGGGTAAAACCCATTACTACGTTTCTTTTGGGATCGTTCCATTATTTTGTTCTTGTTGGGTAGTTAGGGTAACACCTAAACCTGTCGTAGATCCCATAGTTCAGACTTTTCTGTCTGAGGGGGACACAGTCCTGAGATTCTTAGCCTTAGTGGTAGCTGTGTAGGGTGTTTGTTCTCCTGTTTCAGTTGAAAGACTGGAAGGCTTATTTAAAATTAAATCAGATGATTAAATAAGCTAAGAAAGGAGAAATGATACAACAAATTCAATAAAGCAACAAACTTGACAAATTAAGAGAAAAGACGATAAGAGTAAAAATTTCCAAGATAAGATGAAAAAGAAAATTTTCTTATGTGGGCTGTGTTTGGATAGGAAAATAGGGAATCTTTATAATAGTTTCATAAAATCTAAGTATGGTTGGAAAAACGTAAATAAAAGAAAAACGGAAGATGTGAAATTTTTCGTTTTCCACCATTTTTTGTAACCTAAGAAATTGAATTTAGAAAATTAGATTTTTCTGAAATTCGCAAAATAAAGTTGGTTGGTAGGATTATGGATGCAACAATTGGATGAACTACGCTCTTACTCAGTAAGAGTGTACGAAAATTTGGATGAAAATGTATTTTGATTTTCAAAATATTGCATTCATGTAGAACTGAAGTATATTCAGAATGTGAGCATCATGTTTTTAAAAGGAATTTTGAAAATTTTGCATACACATAGGAGGTATTGCTTAGGCGTACATGCATTATTATGTTGTACTCCACTTTGCACAAGTGCACAATGTTTGCAAAAATTTGATGCACACATGATGGATGTATATTATGCGAGGGGTTAATTGATTTTTACCCTCATCAAATTTCGAGGCTGAAATTTACTAAAGGTGGGAGAATGTAACATCTTTATTTTTAAGACAATAAACTAAGAATAACTTAATTAAATATTCATAATTGAGTAAAAATGGACTACGCCATTGTGTCCGTCTTGAAATTTTGGTCAAGATAGACACCTGGTTTTCGTAAAACGGACATCGTATGAAGAAGTTATTAAGCTAGAAGTTTGTATACGCGCAAGAGAGTTATATATATATATATACAAACAAATAAAAATATAAAAAAATTCAAAACCAGCAAACGGAAGCCCCTATAGCCGAATCGCCCCATTTTAGGAGTCGACTCGAGACCCGCTGGGTCGACCGAGGCTCTTTGGGGTCGACCCCGGGATCGACACCAAAGGGAGGAGTTGACACCCATACAGATCTGGGCAGAATTCAGTTTTGTGAATGTGGATCCGTTTCTTGACCAAATACATTGCTGAACACCAATAAATAAGCCTATAGAGCCTACCCTAAGTCTCATATTTCTGATACAACATAGAAGCTCTTCCATTCCTCTCCCTCCTCAAATCCATTCAGAAAATTAAGATTATTAGTTTAGGAAAAAAATCTGGATCCAGATATGAAAGAAAGGAACGTATGTTTGTAAATGGTTGTTTAGATCTCTTATCGTAGTGAGGTAATTATCTAGATCCAATCTATTCAAATTCCTTCCTCTTTCTTTCCTTTCTCTATTAATGAAAATAATAAATCCATGGTCGTTAGGTTGTGAATCCAATTAAGGGGGAAAACCATGGATGCTAAAACTGGATCAGATCCAGTATTGGGAAAGCGTACGAGGTGTGTGGGTTTAAGCTATAGCATTTTAGATAATAATATGTTATCATTTACCATTCCCCATTTTGTATAATTGAATTTTCTAGAATAATTAAGAATCACTGTTAAAAAGGACATGTTAAAAAGGACATGCGACAATATATAGGCATAATTTGATGATATGTAAATTGGATTATAGTAAATATATGAAAAGGACAATATGCCTAAAAATTACATGAAATAGGAACAATTGTTAAAGAATGAACATGCCTAGATTCACAGTAATTTAACATTTTAATGCTCTTAGACACGAGGTTAGATTGCACTTGTGATACGAGTCTGCACGGAACCGCCCGGCATATCCAGTGTTCACAAGTGGTAAATCTAATGTGAGGTGTCTAAGTGCATAATTAAAACATGCGATGGTATTAAGACATGAGGTTAAGCCAACTTGTGGTAGAAGTCTGCCCGGACCCGCCCAGCAAATCCAGCGTCCACAAGTGTAGGCTTAATGTGAGAAGCCAGTGCATACATATACATATATATATATATATACATATATATATAACACAAAATATGAATAAATGGCAATGATGGTAATTATAAGTCTAACTCAGAAAATAAGAATGGAAGGGAAGTAAAGGGCCGAGTTAGTGTGATGCGAAGGAAAAGTGATGTATTTCCGTAAATAACCTATTTCTGAGAATGTGGTTGCAAGTAAGCCACAACGAATAAAGTAAGAAAGAGGAAAGAAATTACTTGCCACCACGAATTTAGATGGGAATACGTTATGAAGATAAATCACTGATTCCTTATTTAAATCTAACTGATAAGGTGCATGAAGTGTTTTCCTTAATAAAATAAGGAATATATATTACAATGAGTGAAGAATAATGAATTACAATAGTAAATGGTTTAAAAGGGGAATGATAATAACCTATTATAAATAGATATTAATGAAAATGTTGTATAATAGTTAGACTTTTCCAAGGGACAAGTGAAGATTATAACTTAGGTTATAATAAACTAATATGGAAATGGGATAACTGATGAAATGAGATAAGGGACACTTAATTGTAAAATTAAGTAATCAGCAAATGGGGAAAACCTAAAACCAATTGAGAAAAAGGGGGTAATTCGTGTAATATAAGAAGTTGTACTTAATTATAAGTTAAGTAATCTGTAAACTTGGAAGTCTGAAACCCGCCGATAAGAATAACATGTTTAGACTTGTCCTAGGGACAAGAGGAAATTATAACATAGGTTATAATAAATGGGTAGAGAAACTTATTAATGGGCCTTAGTTAAGAGAACTAAGTTAATAAGAAACGATAAGTTGTAGTAATGGTGTAAAATGGAATTATGATTAAATGAGAAAGAATGAGGAAAACTTATGAAATAAGTTATATTTAATCATAAATAATTACTGACATGTTAACCAGAAAACTTGTAAATTGAGATATACTTAATTACATATTAAGTTGAACATGTTATTGTAATGATGAAATCAAGTACGAATATAAAAGAGATTGTGGATTACAGACCTTGGGACACAATCTAGAGAATAACATGTTGTGGGCTTATTAATGAACTTATATGTGTTAAGTTATATAATTGAAATTAATAAGCAAGAAGAAATTGGTAACTTGATCAAGAATTCAATATGAATGTGAATAACTAAGTTAAATGGAAACCTGATGAGGTAAGGTAAGCGCGTAAGAGAATGTTTAGACATAGGGTCTAACAACATATTAAAGTGAGGCGCTTGGACCAATCCACACGTTTGAGGGTGAGTAACCCAACGGGGTAGATCATCGTGGTGGTATAAGGCACGAGGGGTGCGTACATTTATCTGACTATTCTATCGGCTCCGAAGGACTGGAAGGGGAAGCACACGACTTCCTGAGATATGTAAGGTGCTCATAGTAGTCCTCTGTGTGGTGGCATATGTTTAGGCTATGCTCGTAGAGGTTGGGTTTGCGCGTAACTACTAGTTGGGTGGGGTTTGACAGCAAAAGTAGCTATGCAGTCAGAATGCTGTAACACGGTGACACCATGATGATTCGGCGGTCGCCTCAATGGAAAGGCGAAGGGTCACGACCAACTAGGATAGTAGATCGTCGGGTACCCATCATCGGTAGCCAGTGGGATGCGAAAAGACTAGAGCTAAAACCAATAGACCATTCACCTTTCACTATTGGGGTACGATGGTTAAGGAATACACCTAATAGATGTTTAGATTGTTTTTTTACGGGCAGTCATTTAGCTCTTGTAGTCAATACTAGTTGAGGGAGGGGTCGAGGTAGGGCCATAGCCACCATGAAAACAGACCCTAGGAATATCTGTATATAGAGGCTCTTAAAGATGGGACTATACAGATATGGAAAAGCTCCCGACCGAGTTCCGTGTTTCTTGTATCACCCTGCCATCAAACTCGGTGCACATTAGGGGATGTGTGGTTAAGGCATCGAGCTACAATAGAAGATAAGTATATGCGACTGTCTAAATACATGCATGACGACTCTGGTTGGTGTATCGTAGACTTGAGGGCATTACTCCGGTAAGAATTCTGATTCGATCGACGATGGCAGTTGTAACAACCCGCATTCTACGCATCGGAGGATCGTAGAATATTTATTTCTTTCTTATATGAAGTCGTATTGTCATGTGGCTGTGGGAAACGAACATTGGGGTCATTTCCCATGTTCATGATTTTTGTCGATTTTTAAATGACTGTTTTGCCCCTAGCGATCTTGTTTCGGCCTTAACTTTTGATTGGAAAGGAATTTTGACCTGAAACCACTTCCATTAGATTCGTTTGATGGTTTACCTTTCCATAGAATAATAGCTAAACGGACTTACCGTTTGGGAGATGTGGCTGAAATAAGGTTTGGAAGGTGAAAAACTGCTTAATCGGGCCAAATAGGGTGACTAGTGAATGGGCCCATAACCCATTTTGGGAATAGGGTTATGGGGAGGTTGAAAAGAGTTAGGGTTTCATTCCATTTCAGTTTTCTAACCTCCACTTACTTCTTAGAAACCTTAAAAATGGCCTCCAACCTCTAAATCACCTCCAAATCACTTTCTAATCAAGGATTAAGCTTAGCAACATCAAATCAAGGGCGATCTTCACCAAATCAAGAGTAGAGCTGCTGTTTAGCATTGGTATTTGCGCCATATCAGAGATTTATTTCAGATCTAAGGTTTATCTGTGGCTAGGGTGAGTGATTTGCATAGTTCCTCACTAATTATGGTTAATTAAGGGTAAGTAGTGTTTATTAGAAAATTTATACACTAATAAATTCTGGAAAAATACTTATAAATTCTTAAATAATGTTTTAGACCTCTGTTAGAAATTTGGGTTAATTTGATAAAGTTTTGCTAATCATATCATTAGTTTTGCTTAAGCACACTTAAGGGAAAATATGGGGTTTTAGCTATGTTTGATCCATTTTAACCTATCATATTAATGTTTTGATGTTTGAGGTCACTTCTACTTGTTGTTATGACTTTGTGGTGTGCTTTGTGATTGATTAGAATAGTTAGAGTGGTCGAAAACGCCGTCGAATGGTGTAAACAACTCGCTGGACAAAATGCAGGAAATGGACAGGGACCAGATCGGTTCGGATGGGGAGATCCGAACCGAACCGTTCGTGTGGCTCATCCACGATCCGCCCCCTTGCATCCGAACCGAGCCTGCATGCCATGAGATGACTTGAAACTTGGAGGAGGTTTCCGACCCGAACCCATAGATGGAGGTAGACATGGAGACCCCGACCCGACCCATTGGGGGTGTTGACGATCCGAACCGCCAGAAGCATCCCGACCCGATCCGTCTGTGGAGATGGAGACCGATCCGACGTTAGGAGAAAAGAATGAAGCCTGTGCTCCAATCCGAACCACCATGAGCTGGAATGTGGAGCATGACCCGAACCCGATGGCACCCTCCGATCTGATCTGAAGAAGCTTGGCATGAATCGATCCAGTGGGGGAATACTGAAGGCCGAACCGAACCGATGGTTGTGAGGAGATCTGAACCGATCCAGTGATGACCAATAACCCGAGATGCAAAGGTAGTCCAAATGGAAGTTAGAGCTCAGGATCCAGTTGGTAACCAATGAGTTCACTTCATGGTTGGGCTTTGCTGCGGGACGTGTACTAAGGAGTTGTCGACGTTCATAACTTCGATTCACCACTGAAAAGGAATGACGGGCTACATATCAGTGCAGTAGAGTTATCATGACTCGAGGGACAAAGTGATCGTAGTAAGACTATGAGCCAGTGCAGGTGACTCCATGGGGCAGAGTGGACATAGTAAAGGATTAGTAAGGCTATGAGCCAGTGCAGTGGGTTGTGTACGACTCCATGGCGCAAAGTGGACATAGCGAAGGATTAGTGGCTATAGATCAATGCAGTGAAGCCATTGTGACTTCATGGGGTAGAGTGATCATAGCAAAGTGTTGGGTGATCGAAGAGGTGGATATCGTATGCTTTACGCACTGAGTGAGAGATGTGAGGATGGTTGCTATGTTTGATTTGTTTGCCATCACTATGACATGCACACCCCCACCCCTGTATATTTGTACACCATATGTTAGTGGCACCTTAGAGTGTTGTACAACATGTAGTGCTAACTCTTTGGTTGCAGGTCCAGGTTCATGTATGGTTTAGTATACCTGTTATGGTTCTGTTTAGCTTCTTATCGCTTACACCAGACTTTTGTCTGACCCAGAGTTTTATGTCTCTTCTTATTACTCTGGGTGCTCCTAAACGAGCAGACTAGAGACAGGTGTTAAACCAAAAAGTGGTTCTAACACCCAAATTGACCAAAATTAAAATGAAATGAGATCGAAAATAAAAAAGAGACACAGGATTTATAGTGGTTCGGCATTAGAAAGCCTAGGTCCACTTTATAATCATTTTGCTTGATGTTGTAGATGAAAATACAATGGGATATTCACTCAATTTCACTCAATTTTCATATACATTCACTCAATTATCTCAAAATACACTTTGAATGATGATTTTGAATTGTTTAGAGTACTGGAATTCGGTTCTCAATGATGTTTGAACTCTAAGAGTGCCAAAAGATCCCTTCAAACGACCCTTAGGGGTATATTTATAGGTGAGAATTCCTTCAGGATCCGGTTCGGATCGGGGACACGTGGTCTCCATCCCATGGCTTTCGGGATCGGGTGAGTTCTGGTGTTGCCAGCGCATCAGGTAAGTGGCCATCGTGGGTAGAAAGTGGGTGTAACTGCCCCGAATATCCAGGAGATCATGGAGTGAAGTAGCAGGGTACACTGGGTTCAGTTCGGATTGGCAAGTAGATGGGGTTCAGATCGGATCATCCCATCTGATCCGATCCGGCTTGAATTTTGCCTTCCTCACTTTGTCTTGCCTTGCTTTTCTTTAACTACACCCGATCCTATCCGGCTTGATCTTTTAGCTTTGTGTTGCTTCTGTTCTTACCTCTGTAGCTCCGATCCGAACCGGATGTGTAACAAAGTGTCCTTTGCCTACTTGATTTTCTGACTTCTTGACTTTGTATAGCCTAGTTTACAAAGTAGGCTAACAACATGTTAGCTGGTGATTCACGAGTAGCTGATCCGGAGGCGAGCAGGAGGCTTCAACGTATGATATATATATATATTCTCCCTGTGTCGTTGGTGGTCACTACTTGGGCATTAGTAGTGTACCTTACTTATCTTGCTTTTATCTTTAGAGACATTTTGAAAAGTTGTAATAATGATGATGTGGAACATAAGCTGTATTTGGATTTTCCGTTGCTATGATTGTTTGTTTTCAGCTTATGCACTGTCTCACCTGTTTTATGTCAAGTATGTTGTTATTATATTTTGTTCTATGCGCTGTGTGACATTCTACAGGTTCTTTGTTGATTCTTCGTCTTCTTCCTTTCCTTCTGACGAATGTCCCGTGCTAACTGGACATGTGTACAACGCACTTTTGGAGTAAATGTCGGTTGGTGCGTGGCGGGCCGTCTCATTTGGTATCAGAGCTCTAGGTTGTGTAGTTAACCTAGGAAAAGACACTAGAGAGAGATAGTACGTATATGAGAGTGTATATTTGTGATTACTTTGGTTTTCAAAATCTATATATATATATATATATTATTAGTATAGCTAAGGATGAAGTCACACTGCACTAGCACCACTATGGAGATGGTTAATCGTTTTCTCTTTACAGATTGAACGATGAGCCGATACGTAAGAGGTGCTGGTAGAGGATCCAATAATGGGAATGCTGCTGACATGAGGGCGATGTTTACTAACCTCATGAGAGAAATGCTTAGGGATGTGCAGGGGGCAGCTCCCAATGCCGGTAATTGTGGTGGTCCAATAGTGCAGGCGCCTAGGGCCGATTTCGCGAAGCTGTGCAAGGATTACACTAACCTTGGTAGGAAGCCGTTTCACCGAACGGAGCACAGATGTTCAGGATTGATTGGATAGGTGTGATCGTATCTTTGACGACTTGGGTATCGAGGATGCGATGAAGAGGAGGCTAGCGTCTCGTCAGCTGCAAGGGCGAGCGATGAATTGGTGGAATGCTATTAAGACTGCCACTCCAGAGGATCAGGTTACTTGGGATCAGTTTAAGGCTCGCTTTAGCGACAAGTTTATCCTAGCTGGTCAGAAGTCAGAATTGTTTAGGAAGTTCTTGGAGCTTAGACAGAATGGTAGGGCAATCTCGGACTATATTGCTGAGTTCGACACCTTGTAGAAGTATGGATTATCCCTTATCGATACTCCTGAGAAGAAGAATGAGAAGTTCATTACTGGTTTGGATGGATACTTGGGGGAAAGGCTTATCAACCATATTGATGAGACTTTTGAATCGATTGTGGGGAAAGCTTTGAGATCAAAGAGTCTTTACCCTAAGTCAAAGACTGAGGTTCCATCTGCAGAAGGGCTGAAGCCGCAAGTAGGCGGTGGAGGCAAGAATAACACTCAGAACAAGAGGAAGCAGAACCGGATGGCCAGAAAAAGAGCAAGAAAGATGTTGAGTGCTTCAGCTATGGTAAGAAGGGCCATTATGCTAAAGAGTGTCGGGCCAAGCCCGCGGATAGGAAGTGCTACAACTATGGCCAAGTGGGACATCATAAGGATAAATGTCCACAACCTCTTAAAGAGAAGCAGATTGTGAAAGCATATGCTATTAAGGATGTTCCTTCTTCGTCGAATGCCCCAACTGAGGCGGAGAAAGTAAAGAATGTCGCCATTCAAGGTATGCTTTCCATTTTTGATGTACCTGCTCGAGTTTTGTTTGATACTGGGGCATCCCGTTCCTTCATATCTAGTGACCTGGTAGATAGGTTGGGACTGGAACCCGAGATAGTCGATAGACTGTTGGTTGTGACGAACCCGATTGGTGGTTCGACTAACCTTAGTATGATTGGACGAAATTTGGTCTTATCGAGTCATGGATGTATATTTGTTTGTGATTGCTTTGTTTTGGGCTTTACTGGGTATGGCATTATATTGGGGGTCGATTGGCTCCAAAGGTACGGGGTGGTAGTAGACTGTGAGGGATTTTTGGTGACAGTTAGGGAGGATGATGGGCGGAGGGTAGTGTTTTGTAGTCTACCTAGTGATGGGGGTAATGGCTAGTTTTCTAAATTCCCTCGACATCCCGCATGATGAGTTGTCAGATGTGCCCGTGGTTGGCTAGTATCCGGACGTCTTCGATGAGGTGACCGGACTTCCACCACACCGAGAGGTTGAGTTCCGTATTGATTTAGTGAAAGATGCCAGACCTATAGTGATGCCACTTCGTCGTATGGCACCAAGGGAGCAGCGAGAGCTCGGGGTGCAAGTAAGCGATCTTTTGAAGAAGGGGTTTATTTTAAGAAGTGTCTCCGAGTGGGGTGCACCAGTTGTGTTTGCTACTAAGGCAGATGGTTCCCTTCGTTTGTGTGTGGACTATCGCGAGTTGAATAAGGTGACGAGGAAGAATAAGTATCCTCTACGGCAGATAGATGATTTGTTTGATCAACTGAAAGGAACAAGAGTGTTCTCCCAGTTGGACCTCGCGACAGAATTTCATCAGCTCCGAGTAGCGGCTGAGAGTGTTCCGAAAACGGCATTTAGGACGCCGTATGGATTCTATGAGTGGTTGGTCATGCCATTTGGGTTGACCAATGCACCAGCATACTTCGTGGATCTTATGAATCGGGTATTCAGAGATCAGTTGAATAAGTTTGTTCTTGTGTTCATAGACGACATCCTTGTTTACTCACGGACAGAGGAAGAACACAAGGGACATTTGAGGATAGTGATGGAGGTGTTGAGAAAACACCAATTGAAAGCGAAATTTTCTAAGTGTCACTTCTGGAGGAGAGAAGTGAGATTCTTGGGCCATGTTGTTTCAGCGAATGGTATTGCCGTGGACCCTGCGAAGGTAGCTACGGTACAGGATTGGCCTACACCCAAGAATGCAACAGACATAAGAAGCTTCTTGGGGTTAGCTGGATATTATCGTAAGTTTATCCAGGACTTCTCCAAGATAGCACCACTGTTGACTCAGTTGACTAAGAAGAATCAAGCCTTCATCTGGGATGGAGTGTATGAGAATGCATTCAAGAGTCTAAAAGAAAAGTTGACGCGTGCGCTAGTATTAGTCATTCCCAAGGGAATGAAGAGATGACGGTATACACGGATGCTTGTGGTACCGGACTAGGTGCTGTATTGATGCAAGTAGGTAGGGTTGTAGCTTATGCTAGTCGGCAATTAAAGCCGCATGAGAAAAAGTATCCTACCCATGATTTGGAACTAGCAGCGATCGTGTTCGCGTTGAAGATGTGGAGACATTATCTCTTGGGAGAGAGATTTGAGTTGTTTACCGATCATAAATAGTTAAAGTATCTTTTCTCCCAAAAGGATCTAAATCTCCGACAGCAGAGATGGTTAAAGTTCTTGGCTTCGTATGATTTTGATATCGCATATACACCTAGGAAAGGCAATGTAGTAGCCGATGCCTTAAGTAGGAGACATGCTAGTTTAGGGGCTATGTTTCTTGAATGGAAGCAACTAGAGTATATCGCAGGGTATGATTTCAGACCGAAATGCGAATTGGATCCAGAGATATTAGCTAGTTTGACGATCAGACCCACTTTGATTGAGCGGATTGGTTCCAGTCAGAGGGACGATCCTAATCTATTGGAAATCATCTCCAAGTTAGGGATGGATATCGACGGTGATGAGATGAATTTGTATGGGCTTGATCGAGAAGGATGGCTTCGAAAGAATGGAAGACTAGTTGTACCCAACGTGAATGGTTTGAGAGATGAAGTGCTTAGGGAGTGTCATCACTCAAAACTGACTATACACCCCGGGGGTGATAGGATGTATTGAGACATGAAGCAGACTTACTACTGGGAAGGAATGAAAAGAGACGTTGGGAAGTTTATATCCAAGTGCATGAATTGCCAGCTAGTTAAAGCCGAGCAAAAGAAGCCTAATGGTTTGTTGTAACCATTAGAAATTCCCGAATAGAAATGGGAGCAAGTCTCGATGGATTTCATTGATGGTTTACCAAGTACTAAATCGGTACATGATAGCATTTGGGTAACTGTGGATCGATTGACTAAGAGCGCAAGATTTATACTAGTCAAATCGACCAAAACGATAGCTAAGTTAGCAGAACTGTATATGAAGTGGGTAGTGAGATTTCATTGAGTACCTAAAACCACTATGAACCGAGACCCGATGTTTACTAGTGGGTTTTGGAAGAGCTTACAAGAGGTTATGGGGTCGGAATTATATCTTAGTACCGCGTATAATCCCCAAACTGATGGACAGACAGAGAGGGTGAATCGTATATTGGAAGATCTCTTGAGAGCTTGTATATTGGATTTCGGTGGATCATGGGATGACCAATTGCATCTAGTAGAGTTTGCATATAATAATAGCTACCAATCTAGTATCGTTATGGCTCCATATGAAGCTTTGTACGGAAGACCGTGCAACTCACCATCATTATGGATAGAGACCGGCGAGAAGTTTGTGCTTGGACCAGATGTGGTGAGGGAAACTTCAGATAAGATTAAGATCATTCAACAACTGATGAAGGTTGCCCAGGATAGGCAGAAGAGTTATGCTGATAAGAGGAGAAGATATTTAAAATTCTCCATTGGTGACTTGGTGTTTGTCAAGATTTCTCCGTTGAAGAGCGTGATACAATTTGGCAGGACAGGCAAGTTGGCACCAAGATTTGTTGGCCCATTCCCAGTTCTCGAACAAGTTGGGAATTTGGCATATAGAATTGAATTACCAGAGAAAATGGCGGGAGTTCACAACGTATTTCATGTTTCCCAGCTAAGGAAGTTCGTGCACAACGTAGATTTGACTATTTCACCTGATCAATTTGAGGACTTCGAAGTGGAACCCGAGGCGGTTGGGAACCGCAAGCCGATTCGTATTGTCGAGCACGATACGAAACAACTTCGAAGGAAGGCGGTGAAACTAGTCAAAGTTCAGTGGGGCGAGAACGAGAATGACTGTACTTGGGAGACAGAGGAGAGCATTAGGAAGACGTATCCGGAACTCTTTGCCTAGTAAGATCTACTTTGCAATTTAGTTATTCTGCATGTTAGGATAGGATTGTTTTGCTTGTTTTGCATGTTTGATTGTTGTTTTATGGTTGATAGGCATGCGGGACCCTTTATGTGTTTTGGTTAGGGAATTTCGGGGGCGAAATTTCTAAAGGGGGGAGAATGTAACAACCCGCATTCTACGCATCGGAGGATCGTAGAATATTTATTTCTTTCTTATATGAAATCGTATGGTCATGTGGCTTTGGGAAACGGCCATTGGGGTCAATTCCCATGTTCATGATTTTTGTCGATTTTTAAATGACCGTTTTACCCTAGTTGATCTTGTTTCGGCCATAACTTTTGATTGGAAAGGAATTTTGATCTGAAACCACTTCCATTAGATTCGTTTGATGGTTTACCTTTCCATAGAGTGGTCATAATAGCTAAATGGACTTATCGTTTGGGAGATGTGGCTGAAATAAGGTTTGGAAGGTAAAAAACTGCTTAACCGGGCCAAATAAGGTGATTAGTGAATGGGCCCATAACCCATTTCGGGAATAGGGTTATGGGGAGGCTGAAAAGAGTTAGGATTTCATTCCATTTCAGTTTTCTAGCCTCCACTTACCTCTTAGAAACCCTAAAAATGGCCTCTAACCTCTAAATCACCTCCAAATCACTTTCTAATCAAGGATTAAGCTTAGCAACATCAAATCAAGGGAGATCTTCACCAAATCAAGATTAGAGCTGCTATTTAGCATTGGTATTTGCACCATATCAGAGATTTATTTCAGATCTAAGGTTTATCTGTGGCTAAGGTGAGTGATTTGCATAGTTCCTCACTAACTATGGTTAATTAAGGGTAAATAGTGTTGATTAACAAATTTATACACTAATAAATTCTGGAAAAATACTTATGAATTCTTAAATAATGTTTTAGACCTCTGTTAGAAATTTGGGTTAATTTGATTAAGTTTTGCTAATCATAGCATTAGTTTTGCTTAAGCACACTTAAGGGAAAATATGGGGTTTTGGCTATGTTTGATCCATTTTAACCTATCATATATATGTTTTGTTGTTTGAGGTCACTTCTATTTGTTGCTATGACTTTGTGGTATCCTTTATGATTGATTAGAATAGTTAGAGTGGTTAAAAACGCCGTCGAATGGCGTAAACAACTAGCTGGACAAAATGCAGGAAATGGACAAGGATCGGATCAGATCGGATGGGGAGGTCCGAACCGAACCGTTCGTGTTGCCCATCCACGATCCGCCCCCCTGCATCCGAACCGAGCCTGCATGCCACGAGCTGACTTGAAACTTGGAGGAGTTTTCCGACCCGAACCCATAGATGGAGGTAGACATAGAGACCCCGACCCGACCCGTCGGGGGTGTTGACGATCCGAACCGCCAGAAGCACCCCGACCCGATCCGTCTGTGGAGATGGAGACCGATCCGACGTTAGGAAAAAAGAATGAAGCCTGTGCTCCGATCCGAACCACCACGAGCTGGAATGTTGAGCACGACCCGAACCCGATGGCACCCTCCGATCCGATCCGAAGAAGCTTGGCACAAATTGATCCAGTGGGGAAATACTGAAGGCCGAACCGAACCAATGGTTGTGATGAGATCCGAACCAATCCAGTGATGACCAATAACCCGAGATGCAAAGGTAGTCCAAATGGAAGTTAGAGCTCAGGATCCAGTTGGGAACCAATGAGTTCACTTCATGGTTGGGCTTTGCTGCGGGACGTGTGCTAAGGAGTTGTCGACATTCATAACTTCGATTCACCACTGAAAAGGAATGACGGGCTACGTATCAGTGTAGTAGAGTCATCATGACTCGAGGGGCAAAGTGATCGTAGTAAGACTATGAGCCAGTGTAGTGGAGCGATTGTGACTCCATGGGGCAGAGTGGACATAGTAAAGGATTAGTAAGGCTATGAGCCAATGCAGAGGGGTGTGCACGACTCCATGGGACAAAGTGGACATAGCGAAGGATTAGTGGCTATGGATCAGTGCAGTGAAGCCGTTGTGACTTCATGGGGCAGAGTGATTATAGCAAAGTATTGGGCGATCGAAGAGGCGGATATCATATGCTTTACGCACTGAGTGAGAGATGTGGGGATGGTTGCTATGTTTGATTTGTTTGCCATCACTATGACATGCACACCCCACACCCCCCGTATATTTGTACACCATATGTTAGTGGGAACTTAGAGTGTTGTACAGTATGTAGTGCTAACTCTTTGGTTGCACGTCCAGTTTCAGGTATGGTTTAGTATACATGTTGTTGTTTTGTTTAGCTGCTTATCGCTCACACCAGACTTTTGTCTGACCCAGAGTTTTATGTCTCTTCTTATTACTCTGGGTCCTCCTAAACGAGCAGACTAGAGACAGGTTAGCTGGTGATGCACGAGCAGCTGATCCGGAGGCGAGCAGGAGGCTTCCACGTATGATATATATAGAGATATTCTCCTTGTGTCGTTAGTGGTCACTACTTGGGCATTATTAGTGTACCTTCCTTATCTTGCTTTTATCTTTAGAGTTAGTTTGAAAATTTGTAATAATGATGATGTGGAACATAAGATGTTTTTGGATTTTCCGCTGCTATGATAGTTTGTTTTCAGCTTATGCACTATCTCACCTGTTTTTTATGTCAAGTATGTTGTTATTATATTTTGTTCTATGCGCTGTGAGACATTCTACAGGTTCCTTGTTGATTCTTCGTCTTCTTCCTTTCCTTCTGATGACCATCCCGTGCTAACTGGACATGTGTACAGCGCACTTTTGGAGTAAATGTCGGTTGGTGTGGGGCGGGCCGTCACAGCAGTCCGTACACTTACATAGCGTAATAATGACAAATATATGCGGAATGTAACATTGTTATGTAGAGATCCGTATATCACTCTGGCGTAGGATGAGGGTTCACTTCTGTGACATTATGGTGGAGACCGTGCGAGTGGGGTACCATGGGGTGTACCTCAGTATTGAGGGGTAGCTACATATATACTGTATTAGGTTAATCCAATGGGAAGTAAATGGATAGGACGTGTGTGTAAGCCTTGAGTGCTGCTAACCCAAGTAACCTAATAAATAAGAAAATATGATTGAATGTTATATGTAGGATTATTCAAAATGTATATTTTGAATCCAGTCACCAGACCTTGCGTTCTTACACCCTCCTCATAACATACTCCCAGGTTAGATTTGCGGCAGAGACATGAGACATTATAGCTTTGGATATTGGTTAGGCAATATTATTAATACGGTAAGGCTATACTTTGATTATATTATAATTTATCCATTCCACTGTAGGATATTTTTTGAGCTCTGACATATTTTATGTCTCTGTCTTTTCTGCAGGATACCAGAGCTAACCAATCCGAGTTTTGATAGATTAGAATTTTGAAAAAGAATTGGTCTGTCGGAATTTGGCTTATTACACCCGCTTGACCAAGAAAACTCCTCACTTCCATTGCATTCTTTGAAACTTGCCAGTCTTGAACTACAACTACCTCTGCAGGATCTACTGTTATCCCATCTTTAGAGACCACATGCCCTAAAAATCTCACTTCCTTTCTCCAAAAATAACATTTGGAGAATTTCGCCTTCAGCTGGTGCATATGGAGAGTTTCCAAAACCTCCTGTAAATGTCGGACGTGCTCTTCCTCACTCTTCGAGAAAATCAAGATATCATCAACAAAGACCACAACAAACTTGTTCAGAAACTCCCGGAACACCCTACTCATCAAATCCACAAAATATGTGGGTGCATTAGTCAATCCAAAAGGCATTACTAACCACTCAAAGAAACCATCTGGTGTTCTGAAAGCGGTCTTATCTATACTGTCCTCGGCCACCCTCGGCTGATGAAACTCCATGGCTAAGTCTAACTGAGAGAAAACAGCCTCATCAACAAGCTGGTCAAACAGATCATCTATCATCAGAAGTGGGTGCCTATTTTTCTTAGTGAGCTTATTTAAGTCCTTATAATCCACACATAAGCAAAGCGAACCATCCTCCTTTGTTGCGAATACTACTGGAGCACCTCATTTAGATATGCTTCTCCTAATAAATCCTTTCTCAAGTACCCTACTTGCTTGTTAACCTCCCTGCTTTCTCTTGGAGCCATTTGGCGCACAAGCAATGGAACTGGCTTTGCATTGTCCACCAAGTATATACAAAAATCAATCTCATGCCTCGGAGCTAAGCCCCGAACCTCCTCAAAAACATCAGGATGCTCACAGACCACTGGTACAAATTGTAGATCATTAATAGATGCATCAAGACACTCTAGGAAACTAACCATGACAGACCCTTTGGGGTCATAAGAAATCTCGAGGGTCCTCCTATGGCAAGTCAATAGTCTAACGATCCTCCTCTTGCAATCCAGAATGGCACCATACATGGCTAGCCAATCCATCCCTAGAATAAACCATAACCCATGAAGCCGAGAACATATGCGTCGCACTCAAACTCGACGCCCAACATAGATACTCTCAAACCTCAACAAATCATCGATAAATGAGTCATACCACCAGTGGGGTTTGAGACAACTACGGGATCCAAAACCATACTAGTACTAAGATGTAGAGACTCAACCATAGAATTAGATATGAAAGAATGCGAAGCGCCAGAAAAAAAAAAGAGTTCTAACAGGATGATTGGAAAGAGAAATCAAACCTTCAACAAAAACTTGCCTACCTCTATCTGGAACACCTGCCACGAGAGCATGCACCTGCCCTCCAGAAGGTCCTGCCCTCTAGCCCTATCCCTGCCTCTTCAGGCAATCCTTAATAAGATGTTCGACCTCTCCATAATGGGAACAATCATTCTTCCTTCTCTTGCAATCCTTGATCACATGACCCACTCGACCACAATTATGGCATTTCCTCTTGTCTTGGGCTTTGTCGTTCTTCCCGCCCTTCTTTTGTTGTTTTTGTCCATTTTAGGCCATACTTTCTTATTTTATGTTTCCTCAACCTTAACTTATTTCTTTTCACCTTTATCCTCTTCGTGAATCAATGCCATATCAATGAGCTTCTCAAAAGTTGCTCCTATCGGAAGTTGAGACATAGCCAACCCATGGAGGAGTTCATTCAGTCCTCTAGAGAAATCTCAAAGCTTTCTTGCGTAGGGTATTCACTAGCTCCAAACCAATACTTGCCAATTGATTAAACCTATTGATGTATTCTTCGACAGACATGCCTCCTCGCTTTAATGCCAAAAACCTTTCCATCTTCATGCTTTGCTCGGCTTGAGAAAGACACTTCATTTCGAATCTCTACCGGAAATCAGCCCAAGTCTCTACTGGACGTCCAGTTCGAGTCACTTCCCACCAGAACGAAGCTTCATCTTTCAGCTGCCAAATAGCCAACTGAATCTTCCTACGATCGTCAATCTCAAAAATCCCAAACGAATCTTCCGTCTCCTTAAGCCAATTCCTTGCTTCTACAAAAGTCTCAGTTCCTCGGAATGGCTTTCCTCCCATAGCATAGAAATCCTTGCATATCTTAAAGAAATTATCAGCTTGTTGAGGAGGAGGAGGAGGAACAACGGTTGTAGCTGGGGGAAGTGCATCTACTTGGCCTTCGGCAGGTGTTGTAGCCTCCAGATACCTACGAAACCAAGCCAGTATCTGTACGCCTTCTGGAATATTCGGTTCCCCAGACATGCTGAAAAGAAAAAGGGAAAAGGGATTCAAACAGAGAATTGAAAAGATACTTTATGGCTTTGGATATTATGTTTTCAAAAACTGACCTTTTCCTTGAAAATACTTTGTTTTTGAAACCATTTGAAAACAAGTTTCAAAATATTTTATTCGGTCTGGTAACCTTCAGCTCTAATACCAAGTGTGACACTCAGCGTCTGTTAATGTCACTCTATCAGAATGCATTCGGTTTCATGGAGCGTTATAGGTAAACAAGAACATGAATATCACAAGACAGACATATAAAATGGCAGCGGAATTTAAAACTTTATTTAAGAGAAAACATCGTGGTCCAAAACCCAGTTACATCATAATTCTAAAATACTGAATATCAATTACATAAAATATATGTCTTGTACTTAAATCATCAGTGTACAGTACTATAAAATCATAATCCCAAAAAGAGCCATAACAGAGAAGAAGAATAACCAAAGTGGTCCATCGAAGCAAATCCAAGATCCAAGCTAAAGCAAGAGAGAGCGTCCTAATCAACCCTGAGCACTCCCACCTTGAGAACCTGAGGGGAGAAGGGAAGAGAGAGAAAAGGTCACAAAATAGGTCAGACATAAAGTCCGGTTAGTCCGGTTACTTTTAGCATATAAATAAGTAAAAGCATCATGACAGGAATATACACTGGATGAACAAGATAATAGTATATAAGGCAGGTATGTCAAACTGAGCATGATAAGCAAGATAAACAGAACATGATATATTGTGCTTCTCAAGTACTTTGCTCTACACCACTACTAGTATAACTATAGCACGATGATCCCTACAAGAACAAGATGGTAGACTTAGGTGTACTTCTAGTGAGAGGTTTTCACCTCATATAATCATAACAGGTAGCCCTTCATGACAAGTGTCATCTCTAACGATAATAACGGGCTCCAAAAAAAAACAAGACTAGATGTACCTATTTACTACCCCCAATCGATCAGCTCCCTAACTCATAGATACCCAATGTTAGCCCCATAGTAGGATGTATCACTTCCTAAAGTGGCAACCTCGTTGTTTACAAGATGCACAATCATATCTATAAGTGTCACGGTGTCTTATCATCCCCTCCTAGAATCCGGGCCCATGCATGCACATGACCCCATCCGAATGCATCGTCCACACCGTCCCTTAGATGGACCTCTTACAACCAACTCAGTAAGTGTGCCCTGACCCTGAACTAGTTCGAGGTTCTCCGTTTGATACCAAGATAGGTTACTGACTGATACGGGTCCCACACACTAGATGATGCAAGATCCCTCCTTTGTCTTGCATCCCCACTAATAGGATTTCAAATGGTTATGCCTACTAGTTTAACAAGGTTGTATAACCCAATAGGTTAAGTTTGTGGGTCTATATATATAAATATTACCCACTGCCCCAAGATTCACTTAACCCACCCACTGTTTCAAGCAAGTTTACTTAACCCCTACTCAAGTTAATAGGTTCATGTAGTCCTTTATGATTCAAACAGGTTAAGTATTACTAGTTCATCACCATTCATTCATTTATAGTTACAACGCACTAGACCTCCCACGTTAAGCCTACAACTAGTGGATGCTGGGTATGCCGGTTGGGTCCGGGAAGACTTCTTCCACAAGTCAGAGTTAACTTCGTGTTTTAGCATGCTATATGTTTATGAATATAGACCCCTCACATTAGATTCACCACTTGTGGACGCTGGATATGCCTGTCAGTTCCAGGCATACTTCTTCCACAAATGTAATCTAACCTCGCGTCTAAGCGCGATTACATTTTCTGATTACAGCGAATCTAGGCATTTTCATTATTAACCAATTTTTTCCCTATTTCATTATAGGTTTTCATGCCCCTTTCTCCCAAGTCATATTCATCATGTACCATATTCCCCAAATTAAGATCTTTAATCACCGTTTGGTTTATGCCCCAAATTCATATTCATGTATTTAACTCAAGTTATGCCCAAATTTCCCAATTCAAGTTATGTCCCAATTTTAACATTTCCCCTCGTTCCCAATTTCACGCGTTCGCATATTTCAGCGGTATGCCTAGGCTCGAATTGATAACGCTTCCCCTCATTCCCAATTTTACGCAAACTCGGAGTCTATCTTAGGCAGAATTCCAAGACAAACGGAATAACATAGTCCATTTTACTTAATTCTCAATATTTATTTAAATATTCTTTAATTTATCATTAAAGTGTGTTATAAAAATATGGGGTGTTACATAGGTGGAGCAAAATTATATGGAGGAGAGATAACTTAGCAAAAGAACATTTGAACCTTTGGAAGGTGTATCATAATGCGCTATTAACTAAAGACAAGCTTGTAGCTCGTGGTATGCAAGTTCAACCTTACTGCTATCTCTGTAATCAGCAACCAGAAACTTTAGATCTTCTCTCCATCTCATGCAATGCGTCTCAACCTATACTGCGAACCACCATGGATACGCTAGAAAACCTTGCGTCGGTGCCTACCTTCGACTGGGAAGCCTTTTCCAAGAAATCCAAAGGAAAGACATCACGTGCTAGAACATATATTTATGTTCTGAAGAAATATCTTCATGGAATCCGGAGAGAGCGTAATATGAGAGTTTTTCAACCTGACAAATCTATGGTAAACACTCAAGTTAGGAACCGGTTATGGCAAGACATAAGAGATGGAGTCAAGTATTTGAAGTTCACGTTCGATCCAGGAATCCTTAGATTCTAGTTTCGCTTACAGTTTGTAGTGCGTTTGTATATACTTGTATTGTTTAGCCTCTTTAAGCTTGATATGTCACGTATCTTAGTTCTCTATTTTGTTTTTGCTCCTCTTTGTTATCTTGTAATCGTCTTCGGTGTATTAATAAAGTGGTATTGGGCCACTCAACCCCGTCGGCCTTGTAGAAAAAAATAGAATTCACAAGTTCTCATGGGTTAAGCATCTTAGAGTTGCAAGGAAACATTTAGCATATCTATTATCGTTGATAATTTATATGGTGACCACGCTTAGAAATTTATGTATCAGGGTGTTTGATGAAAAATTAATAAAATCCTTATTTTTCTCATCATAATTGGAAAAGCATAGTGTAATTTACTTTCTGAACATGATTGAAGTTTAAACTATTACACAGTTTGTGGGATGATTTGCTTCATAGGTAGTTTACAAAACCTAAAGGAATTTTAAGCCACATAATAACAATATTTAATAATGATACTATTTACTTAAAAGGAGAAGTATGAAATCTATAAGTTACTCCACTTGTGGATTAATTAAATAATAATCATGGATTAACTTAATAAGGTAAAATGGTGGATTAACTGTTATAACGCGTGAATGAGAATAGCAGTTCCCATAAAAATATTACGGGTACGTATATGCATACAATATGGTGAATAGGGGCTGTGCTCTACATATTATGAGAAACATAAAGTTTGGATGTAGTAAGTTAGATCGGAACTATAAAAGAACTGATATCATTAGTTTTGAGAACTAATCCGTAAATCAAATCGTAATAGTTCAATGTCGACATATGCGAATGTAATTTCAAAAATCAAATTTTAAAACAAAGTAAATAATGTTTAAATAAATTATGGTGAATCAATAGTTAAAACAAACTAAATTCCTTTATATTAAAACATTCTTTTCAAAGTAAAATATATTTTAAAAACTTATATAAAGATATAATAAAAATATTTAAGAAACTAAATATAAAATGTTGTAAAAGTATAAATACAACTATAAAACTATGTTTATATTAGAACTTAACATAAACAAAGAATTTGAAAACACATAAGCAATTATACATCAAGTAAGTAAAACTTTAAGTTATAAATCTATTAAACGTAAGTTTGAAAATAACTTTAAGGATTTAGAAAATAACTTTCAAAATTTAAATATTTATTAAAATAAAGAAGTATATATTTATAAATAAGGAATTAATTTTGAAATAATTTGAAAATAAGATTTAAAAACAAGTAAATAATTTAGAATTTTATTTGAAATCAGGATTAAAATTTAAAATTAGAATTTTAAATTTGAAATTTGAATCAAATGATAACTAGAGTTTTAACAGAATTTCCATACACATTTACTTTATAATTTATGAACTCTTGATTTCTTGATACTCACAAGCCTTGAAACTTGAACTCTTCTATTTGAAATCTTGATTCTTTGAACTGTATAGTCTTCGATAATAAATCCCTGCATAGATTTTCCTGCACACACACACACACACACACACACACACACATATATATATATATATTCTAGAAAATAGTGTTAGTATATATTTTATAACAATAGTAATTAAAGCAAAGTAGAAACAAGGTTGTTGTCATCAAAACCATCATCATCAGTGTCTCAGTCTCTAACATTCACAAGACTATAATATTTTCCTTTCTTTCAAAAACAGTGCTATATACTTAACCGAGTGATATAAAAATATTTACAGATCATATCTGGGCTAAAACAATGTCTTATGATACATTGTTTTCTATAAAACCTCAAACGACTTTGTATAACTTCTAAATTTTGAAAATTAAAGTTTAATATCATTCATGGACATAATAATTTTATTTTCAACATCTTCTCCCATTTTCAAACAAGTATCATCCCTTAGATAACATGATGTTATTCAAGTTGGGGTATTTTATTTACCCCTCAGACCTTGACTCGACAACAACTTTTTCTTCAAGATAAATAATTTTTTTTAATGCAAAAGCTAATATTCAGTAAATGTCACAATAAGTTCCATTTACTATCCAATTTAAATAGTGTTTTAAAAACCATTCCTTTCATTTGAAAATCTATTTCTATTGACCCACTTTTTGGAAAAGCAGTCACACTTCAAGCACACGACCTTCTATGTACTCAAAACTCGGTTACGAGATCATGGAAACATAAAACAATTTGGTCGAAGTCGAGAAGTGTTTGGAAAGCTAGGAAAAACTGTCAATTCCCATATCAGCATTCTCGGATTAGTAGAGTCGTTTAAGACTTCGAGTACGAAACCATATTTTGTACTTGATAATATCTCGTATCAGGTACGATCGCTCGAATGTAGGCGATCACATCAAGCGGATCACCAAAATGTTATGGATCATGTCAGGATGGTACAGATTGGGCAAAAACATTGGTATTGGATCAACTGGAGTTCATCGACTCCAAAATGCCTGATCAACTCGAGGCAATCAAGGAAAAACGTTGGATCACATTGTGTTTGGCAAAGTTTCAAATCAGAAGTGATCACTCAAGATTTTATGATCACATCGAACTGATCATTCAAATGTACAGGATCGCATCAGGCAGGCTAGCCTGGGATTTTGTATTCCTTAGATATGAAGTTTAGTTTGCATCCCACTCTCCAAATCGAACCACCTCTAAATGTGTGATCACTTTAGCCAGAGTAGAAGAAAACAAGGCTGCACACCATAAGATTTGTGCATGAAAAAATAACCACTTGCAGATCAGTATAAGACCTTGGAATGAAATTTTTCTAGATCGAATACGAAGAACATTAGCGGGTCACGAAAAAGCACTTGCGCACATCGGATTTCTGGGATAGGTATTTGCGAAATCGACTGGGATCGGCGTTAGGCTCTTAAAGCTGGTAAACTCTAGATATGTGTGGATCCCCACTTTTCTAAGGAGCGTCATGTAGTTTTCTTGATTTGGCATCGTGTAAGACAATGGGCGATCACCTGAATTCATTGGATTAACACACGCTAATCACTATTTTCTGTATACAAAAATTTCACACTTCAGGGATACGAAATGCTCATTTGAGCTTGACAAATTTGGATTTGTGCCAAACACGGGTGGGTCATTACTTTTCACGTTATCAGCACAACATGATCACTTGTTTCTGGCTTGGTATTCTTGCTTATGCAAATGTACTCATATTTTGTCTAAGTCTCGGGATACGTACCGATCCATGGATCGGTACGACTGCGAGGATATGAAATTTTGACATTGGCTTGTATTTTTCAACTATAAATACCCTTGGTACCTAGCTATTTTAAGGGATTTTTTTTCTCAATTTCAGCATGCAGGAGCCCTCTTTTTAAAGCTTTTTAATGGCTTCTTTCATGGTTTTCGTGGCCTTGGAGGGTCTTTTGTGTTAGGGAACGTGGAATGTGGATCTTACGGCAAGACCAACTCAAGAGGGGGTGAGTTGTGTTTATAAGGAATCTATGAAATTCTAAAACTTACATGATCTATTATATGAATCACACACAATAGAGATGATCACAGACATGGAATCAAACACAAACACAGAAATAAACAAAAACAATATGCAGAAAAAGGAAAGAACACACCGGATTTTACACTGGTTCGGATTACTCCTACGTCCAGTCCCACGTAACACTGGATTGTGTAGACTTTTATTACTATATCAATATCCAAGTACAATCCCCTTGGTTTCACGACTACAAGGTTAACAACGCTTCAACACCCTTGATTCTATGGCTACAAGATTAACACCGCTACCTTTCCTTGATTTCAGGGCTACATGGAACATACCCTTTCCCAAACACTTCCCAAATGATTACAACAGCCCTAAAACTCTTCAATAGCACTTCAATTCAGAGAGTAATGGATAGAGAGTGAGAAAAGAAGAGGTTTTATGCAATTAGAATAGAAATCAGCAAAGTAGAAGTGTAGAAATCAATAAAATAAGAAATATTAATGGAGGGATGAAGAGGGGTGAAGATGGAGAAGAAGAATGGTTAAAAAAATTTATTTCAACCCCTATTTATAAGATTTGAAAGGTTGCAATGCTTCTGAAACATTACAAATAATGAAAAGAAACTTCTATTGAAAATGAAAAAATGATAGTTGTATGTCAACATATACATATACGTATGTCGACATATATAATTAAAATATTTGAATTTTAACATTTTCAAGTGTAATTATATATATATATATATATATATAATTCTAGAAATTCTTGAATTAGAACATAGTGATATAAATGAGTATTATAAAGTATAAAATCATATGAAAACATAAATATAAATTATATAAGCATGTTTATAAAATTATAAGGTTTAAAACAATATAAATATAAAACTATAAAAGTATATAACGATATAAATATATAAACTTATATAAACTTTAAAACTTGTATTTGAAATCATAAGTAAGATAGAAAAACTATTTGAAATTAGAATTTGAATTTTTGAAAACCAGAATTTTGAAAAATAGAATTTGAATTCGAAAACCAGAATTTTGAACGTAGAATTTGAATTTGAACTTGGAGTGTTATCTAGAGTCTTACATATAAACTAAACTCTATTACTATATTTGTCTTGAACTCTTGAACTTTTGAAATCTTGATAACTTGATTACTCATGAGTCTTGAATCTTCTCTGAATTTTCAATTTCTTGAAACTCTAAAACTATACAGTTTTCAGTACTTAAGTCCTGTAAAAAAATTCTGCATATATGTCTATATATTCTAGATAGAAGTGTTAGTATATATTTTATAATCAATGATAATTAAAATAAGGTTGTTGTCATCAAAACTCCATTCTCCAACAATCTCCCCATTTTTGATGATGACAACCTTGATTTATAAAATATTCATACCCGTTTATACTGGTTGACTCTGATCCTCCTAATACTCCCAGTGCCATCATGAATCCTATATACTCTCCCTTAAACTTAGTATATATTTTATAATTTATCCCCCTTTGTCATTATCAAAAAGAAATTCTGAATATACTCCCCCTAAATCCTATATCTATATATACATATCCTATGATTACACTAATATAAGTTACTCCCCATAAATTCATGACTATAAAAATAAATCAATACCAAGTATTTAATATTTACAAGTATGTCAATCCATATAAATATAAGTTTTTAAATCCAAGCAAACCAATCCAAGCAATATATAGGTCTTAAGTTTATCAATTCAAATAAATTCAAACAAATCTAACCAATCAAATCATACCAAACAATCAAACGTTTCTTGGGACATCTACCTATTCATCTTGTCCAGTGATTGGGTTGTTCTTAATGTCCTTCCAGTCTTCTTCATTGGTGAGTGGTGCTATGTTGTTTCCATTTCTGAAATGAGAAGAGATTGACCAACGAATTACATTAAAGTGTTTCTCTTGATATTCAACCATTCACATCTGAATTAATTATGGATGACGCTAATTATGTAGTACTATGGATAGGATATTCTTGAAGGAATTAAAAGTCTCTTCAAGATTTTCACTCTAGTTATAAATTGATTTGCCATATTTATTATAAGAATTGAATAAAGAGGAAGGAGGAATGATATAATGATTTTTTCTAGAATAAATACATTTAAATAGGATTTGGAATACATTGGATTTGAATGGACATGAGTTAGTTATTTAAAATTAAATTTTGAACAATTTTGAAAAACTGGCAATTATATGTTGACATAAGCATTTATGTATGTCGACATACTCTTATAATTTTTTTGAAATCTTCAATTTTGAGTCATTGTTATTATGTTATATTAATATAATTAATTCTAATAGTCATTTTGGTAGAAGTCATTTTGAGCTTCTTTTCATTTTTGACTATTTTTACTTTATTTTGAACAATCATCTCTTTGGAAATTGTTCTAGTGTTGTGTGGACACTCTACACTTTCCAGAGAAGTCTCTTCTTCTTCGATTCCCATAGGCTCTTGTTCTTGTTGCATTCGAGCTTGTTTTTTTGGATCTAGATTAACCCTAGAGGGGGGGGTGAATAGGGTTTATTACAATTTTTCGTTGAGTTCAAATTTTATGGGATATTAAAATAATAAACAGATCACAGAATGTAGTACAAATAAAGTGCAGAAAGTAAATAACACGTAGAGATACACAGCTTTGGCAAAACCCTGCCTACTGCTGCATTTCTAAGATTTCTACTAGGTGATAGAATAGATCCCGCTTACAAGACCATGTAAACTCCAGAACCCCTCACTCTTATTCTAACCCTATGCTCAAAACCCTAGACTGATCTATATCCCCTAGGTCAAATTTTCCTCTAGTTTTAGAGACTCTAGTAAACTGTCTATTTTTACAATCAAAACTAGAAAACCCTTAGTTTTACAGACGAAACTAGAAAACCGCTAGTTTTACGGACAAAACTAGTAAACCACCTAGATTTTACAGACTCTAGAAAATGTTCGAATGGTTTACAAATAAAAATGAAAATACAACAAAAACAAAGCAAAATCCCTAGATTTAAAAAGGTATATAAAACCCCGTTTAACACTTCAAACTAGGCTGACCACTTAAAATAGACTCCACCCTTTGTTCACTTCATTTCCGTTCACTTTCCTTTGAAGAACATGGCTGCGACTTTCTAGGGTTTTTGAAATCCTCCCAAATTAGAATCGATTGCTTAAAGAAATCACTTGTGCCTTCAGTCTCGAGTAGCTTGAGTCTTCAAATGAATGCTCTCTGATTAGGGAATTCGTACCGATTGAAAATAATGGATAAAAAGTGAGTTTCTCTGAATTTTTCTATTCGATTATGCTTTGGTTTTTGATTGAATTGTTTGTGGTTTCGATGCCTATTGTAGATGATGAATATAAGATATAGAAATCCTATCATTGCTCTCTGATTTCATATAAAATGACTTTCCTGATTTTCGAGTGTTTCCTCTTTTGATTGCACTGTAAATTTCCGTGATTTTTGGTATGAAACTAGACTTGATTCTGGTCGACTTTATTTGTGGATGAATTCTGGAAATGGTTTTGGTCTTCAATGAATCCTTGAGAATATAGTTTGTCCCTTACGTGATTAAAATGTGATGTATCTGGACATGAAAGAAAACATTTGCGGCCCCTTGAATACGATTGAATCATTTCTGGAAAATTAATAATGCTTGCCAAATTTGATTTCAACAATAGGAAACTGATTTAAATATTGTCCAAAGGAGAATCATGATTTCTGGAAATTACTCTCTGACTTATTTCCAAATATATTGTGAAATCTGGAGCTAAAATTTTTGCACTTAAACTATTGCCAAAAATGTCTTGAGCAATTTCTAGAAAAAGACATAAATCAGATTTTTCCCAAAAAAAAAGATTTTCAAAAAACTTTCTGTTTTTGCCGTGTCTACTCATGTTGATTTCAGAGAAGCATTAAACCTTTGTTGATTGATTGTTTTCCCAAAAACTTGCTTTGAATCTTTGCCAAACATGATTTTACAAAACTGGAAATATTTATACACATTTAACTTGATGCTCCATTAATTGTTGCCACAAACCAGATTGAATATCTTGCCAAAATTTGTATGCTATAATTCTGAAATGAAATTTACATGCTGATGTGTTAAGTTTATCATCTTGGTGCAATGTACACACATACCTTTGTAGTTGCGCAAACACATAGATCTGTTTCACTATGTCTTATTGATCTTGTTTCACCTCTCTGAGTTTGCTGACCCATGTCTGATTATGTATAGTGTGATTACATCCTTGTTTTCTATGAACACTGCTTTCACATGTTGTTGCACTATAATTGAATCTGTATGCACCTGAGTATTGAAATATTGTCTCATGTTTGTGCACCTTGCTGCATACATTGTAACATGAAGTTCATGTATTCTTGAACATCTTGGTTTGACATTTTCCACTGTCAAGCCTTGTCCATTTATTGTTGTAACCATTTACCACCTTGGCTTTGTGTTTGTGCATTTAGTACTTATTGCTCCACATTCTTGACTTGAACCTAATTCTGCTTGTACATGAATGACCATGTATGGCTTGAGTTCTCTGACCATTCATCTTGACCCTGAATTGTATACTGTTGAAATTGGTACATGTTGACTTGATTTCATCCATGCAATTGAATACTTTAGGCTTCATACTTGACCATGCTACATTACTAGCCCTGTTTGAATATAAAATCCGAAGCTAATTTGATTGTTGAACCATGAACTTGTGTATACTTCTGAGCTGCATCATCCATGTATTAGTGTTATTGCCTCGACCATTCTTTATTTGTTGTATACAACATGGTTGCCTCCATTCTATGTTCATTGTCCCTTTTGGTTGTGCAATGAGTCGAGTTGGTCCACGTGGATGCTCCTCAGTTGCACATTGATTGGCGAGGCAGTGCACGCATGTATATTTATACACATGTGTATATCTAGCCATTCAAAATAGTTTTCCTATCCCTGCACTGTAACATATACATACTTCTGCCTTGTGATATTTGCAGTGTATCACTATGAATATCACAAGCTGTCTGGACACAGATGGATGGATATAAAAACCAGATCAAGTCATGAAAAATAATGAGAAACACATCGAAATTCTGAGGCAAATAAAATTTAAAATTAAATTTATATTTTATGCACTTCAGTTTTATTTCTATTGAAGTGTACTGTGTGTGTTTCTGAATGTGACAGGTAAGCAGATGATGACCGGACTAACTGTGAGCGATGAAGACAGAAGATAGGAACAACAGTGTGTGTATATGTCAGTGAATGTATGTATATGAAATTGTACAAAGTGATGAGTGAACTATAGTGAGGAGCTGTGTAAATGAAATTGTATATGTATGAAATGAAATATATCAGTGAAGTGTACAAATAGAGGAGTTACAAGAGTTGTACTATTTTGAATGTTTGAAATAAAATATTCTATTTAAATAAAATACTGTGTGAATATTTGAATTTTTGTATAGTCGTATTCTGTTTAAATACACATATTATATTCCTGTCTGTGTTGTAGTGTAACAGTTCAGTAGCCAACACATTTATAATAGTATATATTTGGTTGTTATTATCAAACAAAAATCATATAATTGTTATATACAACAACGTTATATACAACATGTTTGTCTTCGAATGTCTCATAAGGTTTGAAAGTGAGTGGAATTTGCATAAGGTGCGTATTTGTGGTGTCAAACACCTTTCTTGGTACAAACTCTTCTCTTTTGAGATCAACTCCGAAATACTTTAAAATTCGGGTGAGATGAACTCCATAATAAAGAGTGTTTTCTCTTATTGATGTTTCTATGGGCTTAAATTCTTTTAAGATCATATCGGCCTAATTGATGTCATAGCCACCAATAATAGCAAAGAGTGCCTTTTGAACTTTGAGTGTTGGGTTATTGAAGTTTCCGGAACGAGGAGTGATGGTATGTTGAAGGAGGAGGTTTAAGATTCTTGTTTTTGGGCGGAGAAAGCGATTTTTTAATTCCATGTGAGCCTCGCTTTCAAATATATGATGATTAGTTTCCAAATCCATTTCTTTAATTTTGAATTCGAAAAATCTGAGCCCGTTATTTTGCAATTCAAGATATTGCCCAAAATTTCACAATCTAGAACAATTTGTGTGCCTTTTACGCTACTCCAGATTTGATTTTCATCTCCTTCGTAAAAGCCACAATTATGATTTGCATAGAACATTTTTACGAGTTTCGGGTATCACACTTCATCGTTATCCCGAGCGTCAATCAAACTCAATACTTCATTATGGTTGAAAAGAGAAGTAAGATCATAAGATGGAAAATCTCCAAAGATGGTGAAAGCTCCCGTATTGACTTTTTCATTTGCAATATAGTCAACATAGGTTTTGATTGCTTCTCTATCATTATTGAGATATCCTTTGATGGTCTTGGATGATCTCATTGTTTGAGGATTGCTAGAGGAAGCCATTAGAGATTTGTTTTTGAAGAGAATATATATGAAGAGTAGTTTGAATTTTGAATGAAAGGTGTAGAGAATAAGATTGAACAAGTATATAAATAGAGATTGAATAGATATGAATTGAACGGGCACAACTTTCTAAAATCAATAACACCTTTTTAGAATTTAGGAGTTAGAAATGTTGGAGGGAAGTTTGAAAGTTTAAACCTTTGAATTTCAAATTTTGAATTTCATTTTACTGGCCTTTATTTCGACATCCCCTTCTTTCTATGTTGACATATATGCATTTTTTCAAAGGACATATGGTTTGGTGACTTTGGTTTTAACTTATCAATTTATATTTCAGGTTTTAACTATTTCCTGAAATAATATTAATCCTAACAAACATCCAAAACTTATTTTATTTTTTTACTAATTATTATTTTATTATTTTGAATTTCAAATTTCAAATTTGAATTTTAAATTTCAAGTTTGAATTTTAATGTTCAAATTTCAAATTCAAAACAAAGAAAACAATCAAAGCAAACAAAACATCCATTCAACCAAAAATTTAAAAATAATTAAGGCGTACCCAGTTTTAGGATCCATTTCTTTGATATTTTCTGAATTCCTCTGAAAACATATTTGAATTTCTAGTTTCTGGCTCTCCATCGCTTGATGATGAATTTGAATCGTCTAAAGTTGCTGCGTACGCCCTCTTTCTTTTCTTTGATGAATTGTTATTGTTCTTCTATTTATTTGATTTATCTGGATATGGACACATTCTCTTTATATTGCCTGGTTTATTACAGTTATAACATTGATCATTATTTCTTCCTGGACTTCCTTGATTTTTTCTTCGAAGGTTATTTCTCTTTCTGTATCTCAGAAATTTTCTGAAATGTCTTGTCATTAAGGTTGTTTCTTCATCGTCTTCACTACTTGAGTTAGAATCATTTGTTGTTGCTTTAAATGCTATGGATTTCTTTTCAGTTGGCTTATTTTCCTTTTTTCTGTAATTGTAATTTGAAAGACATCATATTTTCGATTAACTCCTCAATCCTCATTTCACTGACATTATGGGCTTCTTCAATCACTAATGCTTTCTAATCCCATTCTGAAGTCAATGAACTCAATATTTTTCTCACTTGGTCTTCTTCTGAATAATTTTCCTCAGTGCTATCAATGAATTCCCTATCTCTTGGAATCTAAAGTACATATTGGAGATAGATTAATTTTTGTTCATATTGAATAACTCAAACTGATTAATTAGCATTGATATCTTAGTCTGTTTAACTTTATTGGTTCCTTCGTGAGTAACTTGTAACGTTCTCCATATTTCATGACACCCCACATCCATTAATGTCATCTTTAAGAGAATGCACTAAGTTTCGTGAAGCGTTATAGGTAAACAGAAACAGAAATATTACAAGACAAATATAAACAATAACGGAATTTAGAAAAACTTCATTAAGCAAAAACATCATGGTTCAAAACATAGTTACATCATGATTCTGAAATACATAAAACCCAGTACATCAACTTAAAACTTCTGTCTTGTACTAAAATCATTAGAGTACAACAAACATGAAAAGAGCATAATCCCCAAAAACATAGCCATAGTAGAGAAGGTACGAAATCAAGCAGTACATCTAAGCAGCTTCAAGCAGAATAAAAGAAGAATCCTAATCAGACTTGAGTATTCCAACCTGAGAACCTGGGAAGGGGAAACGGAAGAGAAAGAAGAGGAAACAAAATAGGTTAGACATGTCTGGCGAGTCCAGTTACATTTAGCATATAAATAAGTAAAAGAATCATGACAGGCACATAAACTGGATAAGAGAGATAACAACATATAAGACATGTATGACAAGGTAGATAGGCTAAACTGAACATAACATATATGTATAGCGCTTCTCTAATAATTTTCTATGCCTCTCTGCACCAATACTTGTATCATATGAACAAGATGATCCCTAACAAGATGGTAGACTTAGGCGTACTTCTAGTGAGAGGTTTTACCCCATACAATAACATGCAGCACAACTGAACATACTGGTGTTACCCCAGAGGATAATAACGAGCTCCTAAACAGGCGAGACAGATGTACCCTAATTACTACCCAAATCGATCGGCTCCCTAACTCCATAGATACCTTGTGTTAGCCCCCGAGTAGGATGTATCTCTTCCTAAAGTGGCAACCCTTTATTGTTGGATCTAGATTAACTCTAGAGGGGGCTGAATAGGTTTATCACAGTTTTTCGCTGAGTTAAAAATCTGATGGGATATTAAAAAATAAACAGGTCACAGAATGCATTAGAAATAAAAAAATCGGAAAGGAAATAACACACAGAGATACCTAGCTTCGGCAAAACACTGCCTACTGTTGCATTCCTAAGATTTCTACTAGGTGAAAGAACATATTCCACTTATAAGACCATGTAAACTCGCACTCCTTGCTCCTGTACTAACCCTACGCTCAAAACCCTAGACTGATCTAATCCATTAGATGAGATTTCCCCTGATTACAACCACGTAACCAGTAACCCTAGTTTTTACATACTCTAGTAAACTACAAGTTAACACCATAACTGGTTTCCTACATTTTACAGACCTAGAAACTGTTCGAATTGGTTTACAACATAAAACAAAATAGAAACAATAAATAAACTAGTGAAAAACCCTAGTCCTTTTGATATTAAAATAAAAACACATAGGCTTAGCCAAGATTATTTGAGCCGGCCCGTTTCATTTTCTTTGTCAAGTGAAGTCGGTTATGTCTTTGTGCTCCAATGGCTACCGATGTCAAAAACTAGGGTTTCTAACAAATCCCCAAATCGAGTTGCTTCTTTAATTGTAAATGAATCTCCTGATGATCCATTATTATTGATTTGCTTGTCGTTGATCTGGGTTTTTTCTCGCGATCGAAATATTCGTAAGTATCTCGAGATCATTTTTATATTTGCTCTTGAAATTGAGTTGCTTTTTTTTCGATGGGATTTTACCAGTGATGTAGAGGTGTTCATATAGGGTAATCAAACCCTAAAAATTCACTGATTTCCATCATAATGACTTGGCTTGTTTTTCGAGTTTCCCTTTTTGATTAAATCGGTTTGAGAAAATTTGCGTGATTGTGTAATGAATCTGGTGGCTTTCTGGTCTTTAATTTTGGCCTTTGATGGAAATAATTTTTTCCTTGATTAAGCATCATCTGTTTGGTTTAAAACAGCCTTGAACAAATTTCTAAAAGCATATTTATCAAAATAGGAATGAATTGATTTTGACCCCTTATGAAAAAATCTCTGATTGATTCTGTTGCCTTAAAAAAACTGTGCTTAAAAACCGGACCCAACAACACTTGATTGAAAAAAAGATAGTCGAAATTTTTTGCTTGCCAAGTATGATTTCCTTTGAATGCAAAAATTCCTCGACATTGAATTGCTGAAATTGATTATTTGCTGAAAATAGTATTGCACAAAGTCTGGAATATTTGAATGACAATTTAACCCAAAATTTGCTCGAGTTTATCCATTAAGTTTTTGCCAATAACTTCCTTGTAAATTTCATTTCAGGAATGTATTAAAAACTTCTTGCCAAAACTATTCACTGTGATTTGTGCTAATTGATTTCTTCTAGTTGACCATTGCATACACATGTTTGTACACAATATGCTTCACTTGCATATGCATTCAGTTTGCACACCTCTGGACATACTTGAGGCTGTAAATCACTAGGACTCTTGTGCTTCACCACTTGATACACCTGAACTGTTTACTCCCATACTGAAATGTTTTGTCCACCCTGTTTTGCACTGTTGTACACCACCATGAACATGAAACATTATGCACAAGCAATGTTCACTGTCATTCCTCATTTGACAATGCATTTATGCCATTCTTGAGTTGTTGTTGCAACATACACTTTAGCCGTGCTCATTTTGTAACCTACCTACACTCTTGAACTTGCTTGTTAACACATATTGACATGTATTTTCTATCCATGTTACGCTTGTTGTTCCTATCATTCACCATGTCTGAGTTGATGTTGTTGCTGACCTGAATCTTTTGTACTTGAACTGCCTGAAAATGTAAAGTGCTGCTTTTGTGATTCACTAGCCATTGACATGCTGCAATATATCCATTTGTGTACACACACAAGCACTGTGTTGCACCACTTTGCTGAATCATCATGTTCACACTTTGCCATCTCCTTTATACATGCATTGAGCTATCCATATGTACACAATTTTGCATATACATGTTGCTCTTGTAAAATAGTGAAGATTGCCATGATTATACTAAAACATGCCTCCTTGAACTGCTGTGATCACCACTATATTGATCAATGCTGCTTTAAACAAGAACTGTCTTGTTTCTTGTGTGTTTGCCACACTTTATTTGAGCTGTAAGAAAATAATGATCTGCCAAGATAAATCACTTGAATAGGAGTGGTTTGCCATGTTGTTGAGCTGATTTTCCATGTTAAACACTCTTTCTGATTTGCCATGTTTAAATTTAGTTGATCTGTCATGTTTTTTTTCTTCTATGGGCTAATCACATGTATGTGTGATTTGTCATATTTTAGCTGATCTGAAAAGAAAGTTATTTGCCATTCAAAAACACTTGAATCTTGAGTGATCTTTCCATGTTTGGCAAATATTTTTGAGTTGATCTTATTTGAGTTATTCCTTGTCATTTGTTGACCTCGACCATTTTGCTAGCTGAACATTTGCACACTGATTTGCATTGTGCACTGAGTCGAGATGGTCCACGTGGCTACCCCGCAGTTGCTCGCTAATTGGCAAGGCAGTGCGCATGTGTATATATATGCACGTGTGCATTCGTAATCAATCAGAAGAATTTTTCTTGTCCCTGTATATATACAAACTGGCTGCCTTGCGGTATTTACAGTGTTTCATTGTGAATATTACAAGCTGTCTAGACATAGATAAATCAGATTAAGTCATGAAAAATGATGAGAAACACACCAGAAATCTAAGGCAAAATAAAATTTTAAAAATAAAATTTATATTCGCATGTATTCAGTTTTATTTCTATTGCATTGTACTGTGTGTGTTTTTCATGTGACAGGTAAACAGATGATGACTGGACTGACAGTAAAGATGCTATGAAGACAGAAGATAGAGGATGAAGTGTCAATGTAACTGTATATGTGTATGTATAAAAGAATGTATGAGTCACTCAGAATTGTAGTGAGGAAGTGTGTATTGAAAAAAAGTGAAATGTATTGTAATAGCGTGTGTTGTACAGATAGTGGAGTTGAATGATTACACTATTGAAATGTAGAAATAAAATATTATATTTAATAAAATACTGCTTGAATATTTAAATTCTTGCCCAGTGGTATTTTATTTAAGCATAAGTATTATATTTCTGTCTGTGATGTGTATATGTAACAGTACAGTAACAAACACATTTATAATAATATATATTTGGTTGTTATCATCAAACAAAAATCATATAATTGTGTATACAACAATGTTATATACAACAATCTTCCAATTTTGATGATGACAAACAAATATAAGATTTTGGGCACGATAAATATGTTTGACAATGAATATTGAACTCCCCCTATTTATTTACTTCCCCTACAACAAAAAAACTCCCCCTATAATTGTGCATGAGTGAAATGAAATGAAAATTGAATGAATTTTCAAAATTAAAAATATTTATAAAATATTCACTCATAAATCAAAATCTCAACCCATTCTCCCCCTTTTGTTATCATCAAAAGGTTTTAGGAATTAAAATATAGATGAAAAATGACTAAAAATTATAATTTCAGCTCAAGAGGAAGAGCAGTCATCATAAATCTCAATCAGTCAAAAAAAATCATAATATTCTAAGAATTAGTGGCATATTTCACATTTTAGAGAATGAAGGATTTACGATGAAATTTATATGAATGGAGAGAGTTTTAAAACAAATAATTCCAATTATTTTCCAATAAGATTTTCAAAAATAAAGCAGAAAAATAGTGATGGATTTGGGCTATAGTTAATAATTCAATTTAAGTGACAAAATCGAATAATCTCAAATCCCAATAGCTATCAATCAACAAATCACAATATTTCATAAAATAATAACACATTTGACAAATTAGAAAATGGATTGATAGACTAGTTTTTAAACACCAAGGAGAATTTCATATGAAAAATTATTTAGCAAATTATTTTGTTTTCTTTTTCTTTTAATTTAAGAGCACACTGACCACGCATAACCAGATCTTGGATTTTAAAATGAGGTCAGTCGCAGCGTAAGTTATAAGCAATCTCTTAACCATGCATGACCAGAGCTTGGATTTTTAAATGAGGTTAGAGACACACTTATGTATGAATTATATATTTATCGTTTCCAGCTTCAAAAGAAAAACTCCTCGGTATATAAAAACTATGGATGATAGAAATGTGATAGGTACAGAAATGATTTGTGAAATAAATTTCTAAATTAATAATACTATGAAATATGACCAACTGTATCGGGGTCATTGAAAATTTTCAATTATCACTAATTCTGAATAATAACATAGTCCCTTTTCTATCACAAATATTTCCATTGTTTATTTTTTAAAAATGATTTTTAAAACATATTAACTCTCCACATTAATATAAAATTATCATGGATGGCAGAATGATGATAGATAAAGGAGATGGTCATGAAATAATTGCCAATTCAAAGATATTATAACAAATGTTCAGCCATCATGAAAAAATTTAAATAAAATATCCACTTGTTGTGAAACGTACTATAGTCATAACTCATCACAATTTCAAAATCTGATAATAATTTTGATGAATTATAAATACAGTTTAAGTCGGATATTGATTGCAATTTCTGAATGAATAATTTTAAAATTGAAATCAATTACAGGAGGAATATGTAGATCTATACAAGACAAGAGGGATTAAAAAAAATACAGAAAAATATTCAGCACTTCTAAACAGATACCACTTGATGTCTTTATTAATGAGGATTATAACATGACACTGGAGATAAACAAAGATAATTCAGACAAAAGAATTTTAACCACAAAGCCCAAGTAGACAAGACAACAGATTAGACACATTTATCAGAGCAGCAAATAGTTTTACTCAACACAAGCGATTATTTGAAAACATTTTTCAAAACAGTATCAGAGAAGCACAAAAAACCAATATCACAGCAGACTTGTCATGAAGATGGCCACAAAAAATGATTAATGATCCAAGATTAAAATACAGTTTATTTGAAGTCATTTGAGAAATATAAGAATATCAAGATTCAGTGAATCAATCACACCAGAATATAAATTTCAGATCCAAGATTTGTGTGTGATTCAATAAATCAATAATTTCATATGATTTCAAATAAATAGATATTCAAATCAATTAGTCATGAACATGACAGTGAGTTTTTAAGACCAAATTTTCAAGGAAATTTTCCAGAAGCAATTTTCTGACAAGTATACAAGAAATTTCAAATTATTTACATCAGGCTTAAGAGATATTCATGATCCAAACAATCTAAAACAGTTTATTTGAAATCACTTGAGTCAATGTCAAGTTCTGAGATACATTGAATCAGTCACACAAGATTGATAATTTCAAAATTAAGAGGTGTGTGAGATTCAAAATATCAAGAATTTCAGATGATTTCAAACAAACAAATTTCAACAATAATGACCATGAATAAAGATGAATTTCAGGATGTATCACTGAGATTAAAGACAGATTAAAATTTCCAAACTAATCTGAAAATCAATGAAATTATCACAACTGATAAATAGTAGTGTGCTGTAATGAGTATATTGTTTCAAGCTTTTCTAAAATGAATTAGAAGAAACTCCAAACAGCAGAGGCGTGTGAAATTTCATCAGATTTTCAGATCTTCAAAAATTTAGAATTCAAATCAGTAGTGTTCAAGATATGACAAGAATACATCAATATTGTTATTAATTCAGTAAACAGAAAATAAACTTTAGAGCAATTACAGAAATATTACACAAATGAATTCAAAATCTGGAAGTTATTTTAAAACATCAGAGTTTTATTCTAGATGAAGAGAATTTCCAGAAGATCATGAATTCTGTAATTGGAAGTTAAGAAAGCCCAAGAAGAAACAAAAAATATGGCAGTGTCAAATCAAAAACAAAAAAACAGAAGGAGATAGAAGAAGAAATAAACAAGAAAATAAAAACAGAGAATATTTACAAGAACAAGTTCAGAGATCATATCTTAAATCAGTGTAAATCAGAATCTCTGACTCATCAGATCTTGGCTAAAGGAACTGTAAATGACACAGAAGTATAAACCAGCTTGATTTCAAATTTCTTTTCAGCATTGTAGTTCCTCATCCATCCTTCGGTACCAATGAATTTATAGGATCGAGTGGTCTAACAAAATTTGCAAAACCACTCACAATTTTATTCACACATTTTGGTACTCAGACTTGTTTATACAACAAAACATTCAAATCTATTTTTGTGCCTTTAGGAACCCAGATTTGTTTGAATTTAATTGAATTCATTTTATCTCCTTTTGGGATCCAAATATGTTTAAATGGTTTATAATAAAACAAGTTTTTATTTTGCGTTTGTTCAAGAATCCTTTGGAATTTTCAAAGTTCAGATTTTCAAGTCTATTCCTTTCAAAGCAGTTTGGGGGATTTTTTAAAACCACCAGAATTTCGTTTTCAAAACACATTGATTTTCCCAAAGCCAAGACAGTTTTTATTTCCTGAAGAAAATTGGTTTTTAAACAACATATTTAGAGATTTTTCTCCATCAGAATTTTTTTTCAATGTTGTTTCAAATTGTTGAATTTTAGATTTAAGATCACCATTTTGTTTCATTAAATCTGAACAACGATTTTCGGTGATCTTACTCTTTTCAAAATCAGTTTTTAAAACCAAATTTTCAGATTCAAGTAATTTAATTCTGGCTTGGGAATCCAAAATCTCAGATTCAAATCGTTTTTGTTTTACAAGCTCAAGTTTTTCAAATTTTCTAATTTCTTTTTTAAAATCAATATTCAAAAACGATTTTGTTTTCATCTTTAGTTTCTCAGAAAATTTATGTTTGGAATTTTGGATCGTCTTGAGATTATCCAATTCTTTTTGTAAAAAATTGTTTGTACTTTCCAGCTCAATCTTGTTCTCTTTTAAGATCTGAATTTCATTTTCCAGCTTTTGAACATTTTTATTGAAATGAACAAGATTATTTTCTAAATTCAAACATTTTCTCAATCAGAATTTTCCAATGTCAAGATATCTTCAAGTTTAGATTCCAAACAATCAATTTTATATTGTAACTCAGATTTTATAAGTTTATTTTTCTGTTGGAGATGATTGACAAATTTAGTTAAATCATTGCAACGAGAAACCTATTCTTCATATGAAAAATCTCCATCGTCGGAATCATCATCAATAGCTCCAGTCAAGCACACATCTGAATCTGAGTTGGCAACCGAGGGTTTTGAGCATTTGTTGACATTTCCATACAACGTGTTGAGAGTTCTCCAGATATCCTGCGCAGTTGAACAATGAGAGATAAACTTTAATTGATCATTATCAAGATAGGAATAAATAATATGCATAACACGAGCATTCAAAACTTTCTTCCTCTTATCTAACATATCACCCATATTTATAGTAATATTCCAGTATTCTTAATTAACAGATTTTTAATAGAATTCGATTTTCGATTTCCAAATTAAAAAATATGTACCATTGAAAATAATTAGAATATCACTGGACTGACTCTCTATGGACGGACAACTACGAGATACCATGACTCTAGAGTTAATGGAAAAACCTGCTCTGATACTATTTGTTGGATCTAGATTAACTCTAGAGGGGGGGTGAATAGGGTTTATCACAGTTTTTCGCTGAGTTAAAAATCTGATGGGATATTGAAAAATAAACAGGTCACAAATGCAGCAGAAATAAAAAAAGCGGAAAGGAAATAACACACAGAGATACCCAGCTTCAGCAAAACCCTACCTACTGCTGCATTCCTAAGGTTTCTATTAGGTAAGAGAACAGATCCCGCTTACAATACCATGTAAACTCGCATTCCTTGCTCGTGTACTAACTCTACGCTCAAAACCCTAGACTGATCTAATCCCCTAGATCAGATTTCCCCTGATTACGACCCCGTAACCAGTAACCCCAGTTTTTACAGACTCTAGTAAACTGCCAATTAACACCCTAACTAGTCTCCTAGATTTTACAGACCTAGAAACTATTCAGATTAGTTTACAACAAAAAACAAAATAAAAACAATAAATAAACTAATGGAAAACCCTAGTCCTTTTGATATTAAAATAAAAACACATAGGCTTAGCCAAGATTATTTGAGCCTGCCCATTTCATTTTCTTTGTTATGTGAAGTCGGCTATGTCTTTGTGCTCCAATGGCCACCGATGTCAAAAACTAGGGTTTCTGAAAAATCCCCGACTCGAATTGCTTCTTCAGTTGTGAACGAATCTCCTGATGATCGATTGTTGTTACTTTGCTTGTCATTTGATCTGGGTTTTGTCTCGTGGTCAAAAAATTTGTATGTATCTCGAGATGATTTTTATATTTTCTCTTGAAATTGAGTTGCTTATTTTCGATGGGATTTTGCCAGTGATGTAGTGGTGTTCATATTGGGTAATCGAGCCCTAAAAATTCTCTAATTTCCATCGTAATGACTTGGCCATATTTTCGAGTTCCCCTTTTTGATTAAATCGGTTTGAGAAAATTTATGTGATTGTGTAATGAATCTGGATGGCTTTCTGGTCTTCAATTTTGGCCTTTCATGGAAATAATTTTTTCCTTGATTAAGCATCATCTGATTGGTTTAAAAACAGCATTGAACAAATTTTTTAAAGCATATTTATCAAAATAGGAAAGAATTGATTTCGACCCCTTATGAAAAAAATCTCTGATTGATTCTGTTGCCTTAAAAAAACTTTGCTCAAAAACTGGACCGAACTAACAGTTGAATGAAAAAAAAGATAGTCAAATTTTTTTGCTGGCCAAGTACGATTTCCTTTTAATGTAAAAATGCCTCGACATTGAATTGCTGAAATTGATTATTTGCTGAAAACATTGTTGGTCAAAATCTGGAATACTTGAATGAAAATTTAACCCAAAATTTGCTCGAGTTTATCCATTAAGTTTTTGCCAAAAAGTTCCTTGTAAATTTCATTTCAGGAATGTATTAAAAACATCTTGCCAAAACTATCCATTGTGATTTGTGCTAATTGATTTCTTCTGGTTGACCATTGTATACACATGTTTGTGCACAATATGCTTCACTGGCATATTCATTTAGTTTGCGCACCTCTGGTCGTACTCGAAGCTGTGAATCACTAGCACTCTTTTGCTTCACCACCTGATACACCATAACTGTTTTCTCCCATACTGAAATGTTTTGTCCACCCTGTTTTGCACTGTTGTACACCACCATGAATATGAAACATTATGCACAAGAAATGTTTACTGTCGTGCCTCATTTGACAATGCAATTATGTCATTCTTGAGTGGCTGTTGCAACATAACTTTAGTTGTGCTCATTTTGTAACCTGCCTGCACTCTTGAACTTGCTTGTTAACACATATTGACATGTATTTGCTATCTATGTTACGCTTTATGTTCCTATCATTCACCATGTCTGAGTTGATGTTGTTGCTGACCTGAATCTTTTGTACTCGAACTACCTAAAAATGTAAACCGCTGCTTTTGTGATTCACTAGCCCATTGACATGCTGCAATATATCCATTTGTGTACACACATAAGCACTATGTTGCACCACTTTGCTGAGTCATCATGTTCACACTTTTCTACCTCCTGTATACATGCATTGAGCCATCCACATGTACACAATTTTGCATATACCTGTTGCTCTTGTAAAATAGTGAAGATTGCCTTGATTATACTAAAACATGCTTCCTTGAACTGCTGTGATCATCACTATATTGATCCATGCTGCTTTAAACAAGAACTGTCTTGTTTCTTATGTGTTTGCCACACTTTATTTGAGCCGTAAGAAAATAATGATCTGCCAAGATAAATCACTTGAATAGAAGTGGTCTGCCATGTTGCTGAGCTGATTTTCCATGTTAAACACTCTTGCTGATTTTCCATGTTTAAATTTAGTTGATCTGTCATGTTTATTTTTCTATGGGATGATCACATGTATGTGTGATTTGTCATATTTTAGTTGATCTGAAAAGAAAGTGATTTTCCATTCAAAAACACTTGAATCTTGAGTGATCTTGCCATATTTGCCAAATATTTTTGAGCTTATCTTATATGAGTTATTCCTCGTCATTTGTTGACCTCGACCATTTTGCTAGCTGAACATTTGCACACTGATTTGCATTGTGCACTGAGTTGAGATGGTCCACGTGGCTACTCCTCAGTTGCTCGCTGATTGGCGAGGCAGTGCACACACACACACACAAACACACACACACACACATATATATATATATATATGAACGTGTGTATTTGTAGTCGATTAGAAAAAAAAATTCATGTCCCTGTATATATGCAAAATGGCTGGCTTGTGGTATTTAAGTGTTTCACTGTGAATATCACAAGCTGTCTAGACATAGATAAATCAGATCAAGTCATGAGAAATGATGAGAAACACACCAGAAATCTAAGGCAAAATAAAATTTTAAAAATAAAATTTATCTTCGCATATATTCAGTTTTATTTCTATTGCAGTGCATTGTGTGTGTTTTTCATGTGACAAGTAAACAGATGATGACTGGACTGACAGTGAAGATGCTGTGAAGATAGAAGATAGAGGATGAAGTGTCAGTGTAACTATATATGTGTTTGTATAAAAGAATGTATGAGTCACTCAGAGTTGTAGTGAGGAACCGTGTATTGAAAAAAAAGTGAAATGTATTGTAATAGTGTGAGTTGTACAAATAGTGGAGTCGAATGATTGCACTATTGAAATGTAGAAATAAAATATAATATTTAATAAAATACTGTTTGAATATTTAAATTCTTGTCCAGTTGTATTTTATCTAAACATAAATATTATATTTCTGTCTATGATGTATATATGTAACGTTACAATAACAAACACATTAATAATAATATATATTTGGTTGTTATCATCAAACAAAAATCATATAATTGTGTATACAACAATGTTATTTACAACATTTATTTCCAGGATGTGCACAACCATATCTACGGATGTCACGATGTCTTAGCCTCCTCTAGTCTAGACCCATGCATGCACATGGCTCCGTCGGAATGTGCCGCCCACACTGTCCCCTCTCTTTGATCTTTTACAATCAGCCCAGTAAGCGTTCCCCGACTCCGACCTAGTTCGGAGTACTCGTTTGATACGTATATGGGTTACTGACTAAAATGGGTCCCACAGATAAGATGATACAAGCTTTCCCCTAGGCTTGCATCCCTAGGATTACCACAGGTTATGCCCTACCAGAATAAGAAGATTGCATAATCCCCAAGAGGTTTAGTTTGTGGGCCTAATTATACATATTACCCACCACCCCAAGATATACTTAACGCTCCCACCATTTCAAGCAAGTTTACTTAACCCCTACTCAGTTAACATGTTCATGTAATCCCTATGGATTCCAACAGGTTAAGTATTACAAGTTCATTACCATTTATTCATTTATGGTTATAATGCGCTTGACCTCCCACGTTAAGCCTACAACTTGTGGATGTTGGATATGTCGGGCGGGTCCAAGCAGACTTCTTCCACAAGTCCGACTTAACCACGTGTTTTAGCCTGTTACGTGTTTATGCACTTAGACCTCTCACATTAGATTCACCACTTGTAGTCGCTGGATATGCCGGTCGGGTCCGGACAGACTTCTACCACAAGTGTAATCTAATCTCATGTCTAACCACAGTTACAATTTCTAATTACTGTAAATCTAGGCATTTTCATTATTTAAAAATTATCCCTATTTCATTATAGGTTTTCATGCCTCTATTCCAAGTCATATTTATCATGCATCATATGCCCCAAATTATGATCTTTAATCATAGTTTGGTTTATGCCCCAAATCCATATTCATGTTTTCAATTCAAATTATGACCAAATTTCCCAATGTAAGTTATGCCCTAATTTTGACGTTTTCCGCTTGTTCCCAATTTCACGCATTTGCATATTTCAGCAGTACGCCTAGGCCCGAAGGTAGTCTAGCTATAAAATAAAAAGGGAAAAGAAGAAGGGAAGAGAACAGAAATAAGCATACTAACAAGATAGACATATGATGGCAGAAATAGGGATAGCAACTGAATAAGCATATAGTGAAAGAATTGGGCATAACAACAAGATAGGCATATAAAAATAGGTATGATAAACATGTGGTAATAGAAATAATTGGGCATAGTGACATGATTAGGCAACTAACATAATAGGGATGTCACAAATAGGCATACAAGATCTAAACCGCAAGTTAGATATACAAGAAATGACAGATCTATTATGATTCAGATTACTCAATAGGCATAGGCTTAGATCCAAACTTATAGGCATGCCAAGATTACATTTTAATTATTTTTATCTAAAAATAACATAGACTCACTATGACTGGATCTGAAGAACAAGAGACTTAATTGTAGCTATTGAAGAACATATCTATGAACTTGAATATTTGTTGAAGAAGAATAGGCTATTTTAATCTAGGCAGGGGCAGTATCTAGTTCTCCATTGTTTTTAAAATGAATAAACAATAAGAATGGGGCCTTATTTATAGCACAGAGTTCACAAATCTAGTCAAGAATTCAGTCCACGTACATTGAAATATATCAGGCTCGGATCTAGGGGTGTCGACCTGGGTGTTGACACCCCCCTTATGGTGTCAACCCACGGGTCGACACCCTAGGGCTGGGGTCGACCTCCAATGGACCTGATTCACTCATTGTCCCACCTTCTAATTTCTGATTTTTTGAATGGTTTTGATTTGCTTTGTATATATATATATATATGTCTTATGCATATACAAACTTCAAACCTTAATATCTTATTCATGTGATGTCTGTTTTACGCAAACTTGGTGTCTACCTTAAGCAGAATTCTGAGACAAACGCAATGACGTAGTACATTTTACTTAATTCCCAATATTTAATTAAGTATTCTTTAGTTTATCATCTTAATGTTATAAATTACAGGGTGTTACATATTTCATAAGCAGATTTACAAACTAACACTCTGCTAAATTCATTTCTATCTAATGAATAGAATAACATATTCATGCCTTAGAATTGCTTTGTACAACAGCCTTTTGTTCATTAGTCAATTATGCAAAATTAATTATGGGTTCTAAATATTTAGTCTATGTGATATTCCATGTGTCTAATCCTATTGACTGTAAATATATTTTTATTCTACATGCCCAATATGAATAATTACTACCATTAAATAGTGGTGGTCTAACAGTGGACTGACCCTCTACAAAAGAACTATTATTGCCAGTGTTGGTTGCCATTTAATATTTTCAAAAATCAGATTATGAACTTTTTGAAAAACCTTGCTCTGATACCAATTGTTAGGCAAAGCAGAATGTGGATCTTACGGCAAGACTAACACTAGAGTTGGGTAAATAGTGTTCATAAGGAATTTATGAAAATCTAAACTTATATGATCTACTATATGAATCACACACAATAGAGATGATCACTGACACAAAATCAAACACAAACATAGAAATAAACAAAAATAAAACGCAAAAAAGGAAAGAACACATCGGATTTTATACTGGTTCGGATTAATCCTACGTCCAATCCCACACAACGCTATAATCAATATCCAAGTACAATCCCTTTGATTTCGTGGCTACAAGGTTAACACCGCTCCAAACACTCTTGATTCTACGACTACAAGGTTAACACCACTCCCTTTCCTTAGTTTCAGGGAAACAAGGAACACACCCTTTCCCAAACACTTCCCCAATGATTACAACAGCCCTATAACTCTTCGGTAGCACTTCAATTCAGAGAGTAATGGATAGAGCGTGAGAAAAGAAGAAGATATATGTTATTAGAATAGAAATCGGCAAAGTAGAAGTGTAGAAATCAATAAAATAAGAAATATTAATAGAGGGATGAAGAGGGGTGAAGACGGAGAAGAAGAATGGTTAAAAAATTCGAATTCAACCCAATTTATAAGATTTAAAAGGTTGCAACGCTTCTGGAATGTTACAAATAATGAAAAGACACTTCCTTCGAAAATTGAAAAAACGACAATTTTATGTCGACATATATATATATATATATATGTATATGTATGTCGACATATATAATTAAAATATTTGTATTTTGAACATTTTCAAGTGTTTAAATATATATATATATATATATATATATATTATTATGGAAATTTTCTAATTAAAACATAGTAATATAAATGAGTATTATAAAGTATAAAATCATATGAAAACATAAATATAAATTATATAAACATATCTATAAAATTATAAGGTTTAAAACTATATAAATATAAAAGTATATAACTACATAAATATACAAACTTATATAAACTTTAAAACTTATATTCAAAATCATAAGTAAGATAGATAAACTATTTGAAATTAGAATTTGAATTTTTGAAAACCAGAATTTTGAAAAATAGAATTTGAATTTGAAAGCCAGAATTTTGAATAGTAGAATTTGAATTTGAACCTGGAGTGATATTCAGAGTCTTACATATAAACTAGACTCTATTACTATATTTTTCTTATAGTCTTGAACTTTTGAAATCTTGATAACTTGATTACTCATGAGTCTTTAATCTTCTTTGAAACTTTCTTGAAACCCTAAAACTGTACAGTCTTTTGTACTTAAGTCTTATAAACAAATCTTGCATATATATGTCTACATATTCTAGATAAAAATGTTAGTATATATTTTATAATTCATGATAATTGAAATAAGGTGGTTGTCATCAAAACTCCATTCTCCAAAAATTTGGACCTATAAACTTAACATAGAAGTTTTCCTTTAACTTTTTGGAATTTGCATTGACACTTGGCACACTTATGGATATACTAGGACTTTGAATCATATTTCTCACATTTTGGTTTGAGGAAGATGATTATGGTCTAATAAGAAATTAGCAAGTACTTTGTTATTTATCTAACATAGCTTTGTGAACTCAAAGTGTTGAAACTCAGATAATCCTTTTAATTGTAACAATGATGAATAGTTACTATGAAGTGGGCGCTGGTGTTAGTGCTAAACCACTAGAAATTCGATGTTCTTTACTTTTTTGTAGCTCCATGTCAGGATTATTTGGTTAATTTGGATATTTCTCTTAACATAAACCCATCGGGTGTTTGCGCGTGTGAATGACCAATTTCCCACATAAACATTTTGGCATGCCAGGAAAGGGCGTCGGATTGCCCTCGGATCTTGGACTCTTAAGGAAATAGATTCTCTCAGATTCTCTTAGATTCACTTGGTTTTTTCTTGGATTTCACTTGGTTTTTTCTCGAATTTTACTATGGCTAAAAGGAAACAGATAAGTTTAGTTCGCCCGGAAGGAGCAGGAGTGGAGGAAAATTTGGAAGTTTCTTCGACTGGGCATCCATCAAATTATGTCACCCATGAGGATATCGATGGAGTCGTCAAGGATTTAACTAAGGATCCAACTTCTCGATTGGAACAAAAGGAAGAGCATTTCTAAAGACAGGGATCTATTATGTACACTCTTCTTGCTCGGATTAAAGGTTTTGGAAGGTCGTCGGACCAAGTAATATGGTTGGAACGAGTGCTAGTGTTCTGCAAGGATTAGCTCGAGACTTGTGGAATTTCCCAAAGAACAACCCCATGTCGACACCAATCCGCGAGGAGCTACTAGATCGTCTAGGTTCTGGGGCATCACCCCTAATCCCATTCAAGGTCCAGCTCAAGTTTTGGTTAATCAGGTTGCAAGTACTGGTGTTGGTAATGTCGCTCAAGCACATGGGTGCACAACTTTCGATGCGAGAACTCCCATAGTTCCTAATGTCGGATTTGCGCCAGTTGAGGCACCTCATGTTAGGATTGATCCCGATGTCCTCATTGGGGATCAACAATTTGCTAACGTTGGACTTGATACTGAGGGCAATAGTGCAGATTTGAACGATTGGAATCGTTGGCTCGGTAATGGTTATGGAGCTCACACCGCTAATAGTATTCGACGATACACTCGAAGCAGTGACTCACTCTAGGATTTTTATTGTGTTACTCATAGTCCATTCACTTAGGATATTCCAAATTCTCGAAACCCGATGGACTTCAAATTTCTGGTGTTGGAAGCTTTTAATGGTAAGAAGGATCCTACTGTTCACTTAATACGCTATATGTGTCACATGGAAGTACTCTCGGCTTTGGAGAATGTTATGGCAAAGTGTTTCCCTTTTTATCTCATGGATATTGGTGCTATGTGGTTTTGGTAGCTTGAAATCAAGTCAACTAATTTTTGGAATGCTTTAGTTGGGAAATTCATCGAACACTCCAGGGTTCACATTGCTCGACCCAAGAACATGATGAATCTGATAATGGTTAGGGAAAGGACTGGCGAGACTTTGCGTAAATTTTTGGAAGTGGTTAATGCTAATGTGGTTTCGGCTGCTCGGCCGGACCCTTTTATGGTTTTGATGACTGTAGTTTCTGGAGTTCTGGATAAGATAGATTTCAAGATCTCGCGTGAACGAAACCCACCAAGGAACCTTAGTGAATTCTATTTCAAAGATGATCGGTTTCTTAGGGAAGTGGATGCAGGAACCGATAAGAAAGTTCTCGAGGCTAATACAGCTCAGGGTGAAGGATCGTCCAATTCGGGTAAGGGTAAAGGAAAGATTGCTCCCCGTAATGATTGGAATGCATGGAATCAACCTAAATTCCCTTTATATGTGGAACTTACTTGTCCTCCAAAAGAGATTTTTTCCGAAGTTCACCTGGTTGCTTCCTTCATGAAGCCTCCTGCAGGAGAGTCAACTCAAGGAGAGAAAGATTCTGGTAAGCAATGCTTATTTTATGATATGGATGGTCACAACTCCAACGACTGCAGGCATCTCAGGGACATGATAGAAGAACACGTAGACATGGTGAGTTAACGGAGTACATTTGGAATCGAGATATAGTATTGGGACGAACACAATTGTTTGATCCAACTCAGGTGGGAATGGATGGAGACCTGGTTCCGGTGGTTTAGTCACCCATTGATGTGGCTTTTTGGATTTTCTGGCGTTGCAGCTCTTGGACTTTGGATTTCTTGTTTTTAGGTTTTCTTGGCTTTTGGTTTATTTTCTTTCATCTTTCCGCACTTTGAATGTCAACTTTACGGATTCTGGTCTTTTTCCACCTTACTTTTTGGTTTCTAGCGTTAATAATTTTGGTTTTATGGTGTCCTGGCGTTTTGGGTTATGGTTATGGTTATACTGTCTTCCGACTTGTGGTCATAACCCTACTTTTATTTGGGTGTTTGGCTTATGTACTTTGGTCTTTTGAGGATTAAAACTCTGTTTTTTTGTCTCTAAATTCTGGTTATATTGGCTTTGATCGCATGGATATTATACCTTTGGATATTACACATCTTGTTTACCAACCGTGGGTGGCTTTTAATCAGATCACACACGTACAAGCTCAGGACTAAATCTCCAGGTATGCTCTGTACCCGACTATAAACTATTCGCTTTATAACTAACTAATCACTCTAGTTCACACGATTATAGGAGGGTGGAGGGCCTAGTCTGCCTACCCATGTACGGGATTATGACTTAATCCCTAGGCATGCTCTTTATGGTTGATAAACCGTCTGATCTCCTACTTTTATTTTGGTTATCTGGCTTTGAATTTCTGAAGGAAAAGTGTGCCTATCCATGTGTAGGATTAGGGCTTAATCCCTTGGCATGCTTATTTTGGATGATAAACCCGTAGACTTCCTTCACTAATTTGTAGTTCCGGCTCAGGAGTTTGGAGGACTAAGTCAGTCTACCCATGTACAGGATTTGTAACACCTCATAAAATTCATAAGTATTAATAAACAAATAAATAATTAAAAACAAGCAATTAAATGATATGGCTAGAAAATTAGATTTTCAGCTTTAAGAATCTGGCCACGAAACTCTTTTATTTGGATTCGTGGCGAAATTCTGAATCGTTTCATATATAATATGCTGAAAAAGGTTGATGTATGAAGAAGTTATGAACAAATGAATTTGGATAGTGTACGCAGAAAATATATATGTGAAAATTATGTGAATATTATATATATTGTCCAAATAATAATTTAAAATAAAAGAGGGAAATTCGAAATTTGAGTTTTTAGATAAGATCTAGAGGACATCGTATATTTGATACATGGAAAAGAATGAAACAAATTAATAATGTAATTAATAAAATTAACAGCTTAGCAACGTAGCAATATTGGGTGTTCTAGCCCGAAGGGATTGACTACTCCCCCTTAAGGGGGTTGACCACTAGGCGGCTGGGAAGCCCAATTCTGCTTATGTGGATAAGAGTTTTCTAAGAGGTTATCCTTATATGAAAGGCTCGGATTAAATTTTATTAGTCCGGCGGCTCATGGTCACACTAGCAGGTATAAATAACCCCTCAAACCCCACACTAGAAACCTTAATCTTCTACATCTCTGCCTCCATGCTGCTAAATTCCATAAAAAAATAAAGAGAATAGGGTGAAGGTTTCTTCTACTTCTCTAACTATATTCTATATCTCTCTATTTCAATCTATCTAAGTTTAGGATTTTGGAATTTAGCATAAACATATATGTATAAGAAATTAAGTGTATGTTTTTTGGCCTTGTAACAACCCGTATTTTTAATAACCTGTTATAACATAATCGAGGCAGAATTTAATTCTAAAATCTGAAACAAGGGAAACGGGCTGTTCCATTGCGTTCGTCTCGGAAAAATACGCGAAATAGAGTCCGAGTTTTCGAAAATCGGAATCCGTATGACCCGATTAAGGCCCAATGAAGTATTCAGAAAATTTCAAGTTCAAAACAGATTTCGAATTTCGGGTTCAAAATTCGAAAAACAGTCAGATTGGGCTAGGCGGGAAAATTCCCGCCAGAGCACCCAAGTCGACAGCCCTGTCAACTTGGGAGTCGACTTGGTTGGACCTAAGTCGACAGCCCTGTCGACTTGGCTGTCGACTTGGTTCAGCCGGGCAGTTTTGCCTGGTGCACCATTTTGGGGTCTTGGTTAGGTTTTGGGGCCAGATTCGGTTTTGAGGGCTGAGATTGGAACTAGGGTTTAATCCTAAGGCTAAAACTAATCCTAATCTCTATAAATAAGACCCTAACCTAACCCTAAATCATTATTATTCATTCATACAACTAAACTATGGCAAAATCATTCCTCTCATGGCCTCCACTCTCTTCATAAAATTCCTAAATAAATTTCTATGAGAGATTTTCCATGCATACAAGTGTTTTCAAGCTTGTATGAGCATCATTAGCTTGCATTCAAGTCAAGTTTCCATATTTACATCATAAAGCAAGGGTTTTTATTGATTTGGAGCTTCATATTTGGGTTTTATTGTTGCATAAGGGCTTCGTCTCAATCTATATATATTTTTGGGTCTTCAGAGCATTGTAAGCCCTTTTCTACTTTCATATTTAAACTCTAAAGTTAAATGAATGATGCAAGTTTGGTTGATCGTTATGATATGCAAGTTTGCCATGATATGCAAGTTTACTATGTCATGTTATGCAAGTTTGATATGTTATGATATGCAAGTTTGCCATGTTATGTTATGCAAGTTAGCCATGTTATGATATGCAAGTTGTCATGTTATGTATGCAAGTTTGGGTGGATCATTTTACTCATGTTATCATGTTATGCAAGCTTACCTTGAGTATATGAACATAAAGCTTCAAGCTTTATGCTAAAGGTTGCATTTTGGCAACATGTAGGTTATCATATCTCTTATGATAACTTGCATGTGAGGCTAAATGCGAACTTATGGCCATTTCTACATGTCATTTATCACCATGTATCACCAATATGCTAAGTTTGGTTTTATGCATGCTTTTGAGGCCTAAAAATGTAATATGCAAGTATATGAACATATGTACATTTCATATGCCACCATGTTAAACTTGTGGCTTCAACACCTTTATGTCATGATTATGCCAAGTTCCCTCTTTCTATCCTTTATGCGCTATTGCGATATGTAAGCGATGGGATTGCGTTTGGGGTTGGGTAAACTGAAAAGACATAGAAACATAAGATTGGGAATTTACCTATTAAGTTAGGTCTACCCATTGGGAATTTACCTATTAAGTTAGGTCTACCCAAATGCTTGAAAACTTGTAATATGTTTTGTAAACATAATGGACATGACACTTAGAAAATATAAGTGTGACCAACTCGAGGTTGGGTTGAGTTTGTAGCGTAAACCTACCCGGAACCGACCGGCTTAACTAGTTGCTACAAACAATAGGACCCAATGTGAGAAGTTGGTCATGTTGTACCTTGAACCCGAGGTTAGACCAAGTTGTGGTGTAAAGCTACCCGGAACCGACCGGCTTAACTAGTAACCGCAACAAAGTCTAATGTGAGAGGTTAAGGCACATTAATTAATTAATGCTACATGATAAGGTTAAGTAAATTTGACTTATGACACTTAACCAATCTAAACTCGGTAAATTAACGGGGTTAAGTTAACCTACACTTAACCAATCTGAACTCGGTAATTTAACGGGGTTAAGTTGAACTATACTTAACCAATCCAACTCAGTAACTTGGTAAGGCTGAGAACCAATTTGATACCTGGTCTGGATAAACTAACTTGATTGATAAATTAAACGAACCAGTTTGCGGATGTGTAGGACCCACACCAAGTTAGGTAAGTTTGTAAATCTGTTATCTGATCCGTTAGTCTGAAAACTGATCGTCTGAACTTTGTATGTCTGAACTCTGTTAATAAGTTAATCTGAATCTTATAGTCTGGGGACACAAGGGGGAATACTTGTGTCATTTGTTGTTTGGGACCCATATTAGTCAGTAACCCTTTCTGGTATCAAAACTTTGACCCAACTGTAGGTAGGGTCCGGGCACGCTTACTGAACTAATTATAAGTGGTTCATTCTGATAATGGCGATGGGTGTTGATGGTGCGTTCCAACCAGGTCATGTGCGTGCATGGATCCCGGTCTGCCTCTGAGGATGTAATACGCCGTGACATCTGTAAATATGCCTGTGCCAATTGGTTACCACTTTAGGGAGTGATACACCCTATCGTGGGGCCGACACAGGGTATTTATGTATTAGGGAGCCGATCGCTTGGGTAGGATTTAGGGTACACTTAGCTCTGTCTGATTCTGTTGGTACCGTCTGTTTTGTTGGGTGGAAACACCCGTCTGTTTCTGCGTGGTGCCGTCTGTTAGGGTGGAAAAGCCCATTTTTCCCAAACTCTATCTCTGTATGGACCATTCTGTTCCGTCCTGTTTCGATGTAAACATTGGGGTAACACCTAATCCTGTTATACTAGAATTGGTACCAAGAAGTTGGATCTTGATTTAAGTCAAACACCTAATACTGGGCCAAGTTTAGGCCAAGGGATAAATTCTTGTTTATACATGACATGTTAGAATGCTGGTACACCTGTGGTGAAAAACCTTAAACCTGATTATGCGATGACACCTTTATCTACCTTGTTAGTTAATCATCATGCTAGTATGTTGTTATCCTTATGTTCATCCCTGCTTCTCATGCTAGTTAACTTTATCAGTTTACATTGATTGTAGTAGGGCTTACTCAGTCTTTTTGACTGACCTGTTTTTCTTTCGCCTCTTTTCTTCCGTTTCACCCCCCCAGGTTCTCGGGGTGGGAATATTGGAGCTTAGCTTGGATTTCTGATCGCTTGCTTGTGGGATTTTAGCTCATGTACGGTCTTGACATGAAGCTAGCTATGGTTATCACTTATTTTGGGGATAGTACTTATGTATTTCAGTTTTTCAGTGATGTTGTTTTTATCTAGACTTGTGTATGTGGAAAGTTGACATTATGTTGTACCAGACTTGTTTTGAAATAGTTTGAAATTTTCCGCTGTTTACTTATCTTATTTACTCTGTTTACATATATACATATGTTCTTGTTCTGCCTTGATATATCATTATGCATGTTTACCTGATTCAAACGCCCCTCCAAAGTCAGAGTGCTTGCAAGAGCCACCCTGGCGGAGGTGGGGTGTTACATTTGGTATCAGAGCATATGGTTTACGAGAAGGAACAAAAGCTTTTGAAAAACTATTTTCAAATCAAGTATAAAGTATTTTCCAAAGAAAAGTCTAGTATTTAAAAAAAAGGCTATTCCCCAAAAGCCATTAGCACAATCCTTAGTTATCTATTCTTAGTTTCCTCGCTCTGAATCTATCTTTTCCTTCGTTTCAGTATGGCAGATAACTTTGTTATCCCAGAGGGAGTGCAAGTTCCTGTTTGGTATAGGAGACTTATGGAGGCTAGGGCGACCGAAGCCGGCCCCGCAAATGTTACTCCTCCTCCGTTGGATAATGTTCCTCCTCCTCCTGTCGCTGAGGTTCATCCTCCTCCTCCCCCTCAGCATCCTCCAGTACCTCCAGTAGAGTTCACGAAGATTTGCAAGGACTTCAAAGCAATGGGTGGCAAGAACTTTCTAGGTACCGAGACTTTTGTAGAGGCCCGGAATTGGTTGAAAGAGACCGAGGATTTATTCGCTATCTTTGGATTAGATGATCAGAGAAAGATCTTGTTGGCAGTTTGGCTTATGAAGGATGAAGCTGCTTATTGGTGGGAGATCACCACCGCGACTAGGCCCGTTGAGACTTGGGCCGATTTCAGGACAAGATTCGGGCTTAAGTTTCTGTCTTCTGCTGAAGAGAATTTGCAAATGGAGAGGTTTATTGCTTTGAAGCAAGGAGACATGTCTGTCAAAGAATATGTGAACAAGTTCAATCAGTTAGCTCGTTTTGGCTTGGATATGGTGAGTACTACTCAGAAGAAGGCTCTTCGTTTTGCTAGAGGATTGAATGAGCCGTTACAGGAGTTAGCTATGTCTCATGTGCCCATGGGGGCCACGTTTGAGAGTTTGGTAGATATGGCCCTACTCAATGAAGAGAACAAGAGTGCAAAGAAGGAGGTCAAGTTGAATGAGTCTCAAAACAAGAAAACGGGGCCCAAAAAGGAAATGCAAAAGAAGGAGGAGAAGTCTGAAGATAAGAAGGAAAAGAAGTGCTTTACTTGTGGAAGCTCAACTCATCTAAACAAGGATTGCAGAAAGAGGAAGGGCACTTGCTTTAACTGTGGAGAGATGGGACACTTCACTAGGGACTGCCCGAAGAAGAAAGGGACTACATCGGAAGGAACGGTGAATACTCGCATGGCGAGTGAATAGATTAGGGCTAGAATAATGTGTCTGTAGGATGTTTAATTTTCCTTGTCTGATTTTCAGTTTGAAACTCTTTTTCTGGTATTTTGATTCTGTAATGGAAACTCGGTACTTTAATGCTAGTCTTGCTTCTGATCTGGTAATAGTCTCAAACTCCCTGAGAGTTATAACTCATCTGTTTGTGATAAATTGGGGTTTGAGAGCATCTGTGTTGGGCATGAGGGTGACTATGACGAATACATTCTGGGTTTCTACCATGCTTAGTTTCCTAAGAATCATTTGGGGAAATCTGATCTGTACTAGTAGTCTGTAAGTATATGTACCAAGTTTTTGTTTTATCTGTACTCGCTTCCATCACTCGACTGTATCTTGTTGAGATAGGAATCCTATGGATGTAAACATGTGTTTGAGACATGTTATGTTTGATGGTTGCAAGTGGATGCAAGTGGTTGCTCGTGGATGCATAAACACACACTAGGCACTAGATCGGCTTGAAATACACTCTCATATTGCATATGGACGTGTGTACATTTTCAATTCTTATGGTTGCAAGATGGTTAATTCAGCACATGGATGTTGCATATGGACGAATGTTTGTGCACACATATAGTATTATATGATTAGGACTATTTGCATACATAATGGATTCATTTCACTAACATACTTTGCATTGATGATCTTTGCATTAGATAAGAACATATACACACACCTTTTGCATATGTTCATACCGCATTAGAATCTTTAAGGACAATGATTGCTCGTGAATGATGATTTGAGTAGATGGATGATGGATGGTAGGATGCGTTCTTCCTAACTTGAAGATTTCGAGGACGAAATCCTATAAGGAGGGGAGAATGTAACAACCCGTATTTTTAATAACCTGTTATAACATAATCGAGGCAGAATTTAATTCTAAAATCTGAAACAAGGGAAACGGGCTATGCCATTGCGTTCGTCTCGGAAAAATACGCGAAATAGAGTCCGAGTTTTCGAAAATCGGAATCCGTATGACCCGATTAAGGCCCAAAGAAGTTTTCAGAAAATTTCAAGTTCAAAACAGATTTCGAATTTCGGGTTCAAAATTCGAAAAACGGTCAGATTGGGCTAGGCGGGAAAATTCCCGCCAGAGCACCCAAGTCGACAGCCCTGTCGACTTGGGAGTCGACTTGGTTGGACCCAAGTCGACAGCCCTGTCGACTTGGCTGTCGACTTGGTTCAGCCGGGCAGTTTTGCCTGGTGCACCATTTTGGGGTCTTGGTTAGGTTTTGGGGCCAGATTCGGTTTTGAGGGCTGAGATTGGAACTAGGGTTTAATCATAAGGCTAAAACTAATCCTAATCTCTATAAATAAGACCCTAACCTAACCCTAAATCATTATTATTCATTCATACAACTAAACTATGGCAAAATCATTCCTCTCATGGCCTCCACTCTCTTCATAAAATTCCTAAATAAATTTCTATGAGAGATTTTCCATGCATACAAGTGTTTTCAAGCTTGTATGAGCATCATTAGCTTGCATTCAAGTCAAGTTTCCATATTTACATCATAAAGCAAGGGTTTTTATTGATTTGGAGCTTCATATTTGGGTTTTATTGTTGCATAAGGGCTTCGTCTCAATCTATATATATTTTTGGGTCTTCATAGCATTGTAAGCCCTTTTCTACTTTCATATTTAAACTCTAAAGTTAAATGAATGATGCAAGTTTGGTTGATCGTTATGATATGCAAGTTTGCCATGATATGCAAGTTTACTATGTCATGTTATGCAAGTTTGATATGTTATGATATGCAAGTTTACCATGTTATGTTATGCAAGTTAGCCATGTTATGATATGCAAGTTGTCATGTTATGTATGCAAGTTTGGGTGGATCATTTTACTCATGTTATCATGTTATGCAAGCTTACCTTGAGTATATGAACATAAAGCTTCAAGCTTTATGCTAAAGGTTGCATTTTGGCAACATGTAGGTTATCATATCTCTTATGATACCTTGCATGTGAGGCTAAATGCGAACTTATGGCCATTTCTACATGTCATTTATCACCATGTATCACCAATATGCTAAGTTTGGTTTTATGCATGCTTTTGAGGCCTAAAAATGTAATATGCAAGTATATGAACATATGTACATTTCATATGCCACCATGTTAAACTTGTGGCTTCAACACCTTTATGTCATGATTATGCCAAGTTCCCTCTTTCTATCCTTTATGCGCTATTGCGATATGTAAGCGATGGGATTGCGTTTGGGGTTGGGTAAACTGAAAAGACATAGAAACATAAGATTGGGAATTTACCTATTAAGTTAGGTCTACCCATTGGGAATTTACCTATTAAGTTAGGTCTACCCAAATGCTTGAAAACTTGTAATATGTTTTGTAAACATAATGGACATGACACTTAGAAAATATAAGTGTGACCAACTCGAGGTTGGGTTGAGTTTGTAGCGTAAACCTACCCGGAACCAACCGGCTTAACTAGTTGCTACAAATAATAGGACCCAATGTGAGAAGTTGGTCATGTTGTACCTTGAACCCGAGGTTAGACCAAGTTGTGGTGTAAAGCTATCCGGAACCGACCGGCTTAACTAGTAACCGCAACAAAGTCTAATGTGAGAGGTTAAGGCACATTAATTAATTAATGCTACATGATAAGGTTAAGTAAATTTGACTTATGACACTTAACCAATCTGAACTCGGTAAATTAACGGGGTTAAGTTAACCTACACTTAACCAATCTGAACTCGGTAATTTAACGGGGTTAAGTTGAACTATACTTAACCAATCCAACTCAGTAACTTGGTAAGGCTGAGAACCAATTTGATACCTGGTCTGGATAAACTAACTTGATTGATAAATTAAATGAACCTGTTTGCGGATGTGTAGGACCCACACCAAGTTAGGCAAGTTTGTAAATCTGTTATCTGATCCGTTAGTCTGAAAACTGATCGTCTGAACTTTGTATGTCTGAACTCTGTTAATAAGTTAATCTGAATCTGATAGTCTGGGGACACAAGGGGGAATACTTGTGTCATTTGTTGTTTGGGACCCATATTAGTCAGTAACCCTTTCTGGTATCAAAACTTTGTCCCAACTGTAGGTAGGGTCCGGGCACGCTTACTGAACTAATTATAAGTGGTTCATTCTGATAATGGCGATGGGTGTTGATGGTGCGTTCCAACCGGGTCATGTGCGTGCATGGATCCCGGTCTGCCTCTGAGGATGTAAGACGCCGTGACATCTGTAAATATACCTGTGCCAATTGGTTACCACTTTAGGGAGTGATACACCCTATCGTGGGGCCGACACAGGGTATTTATGTATTAGGGAGCCGATCGCTTGGGTAGGATTTAGGGTACACTTAGCTCTGTCTGATTCTGTTGGTACCGTCTGTTTTGTTGGGTGGAAACACCCGTCTGTTTCTGCGTAATACCGTCTGTTAGGATGGAAAAAGCCCATTTTTTCCAAACTCTATCTCTGTATGGACCATTCTGTTCCGTCCTGTTTCGATGTAAACATTGGGGTAACACCTAATCCTGTTATACTAGAATTGGTACCAAGAAGTTGGATATTGATTTAAGTCAAACACCTGATACTGGGCCAAGTTTAGGCCAAGGGATAAATTCTTGTTTATACATGACATGTTAGAATGCTGGTACACCTGTTGTGAAAAACCTTAAACCTGATTATGCGATGACACCTTTATCTACCTTGTTAGGTAATCATCATGCTAGTATGTTGTTATCCTTATGTTCATCCCTGCTTCTCATGCCAGTTAACTTTATCAGTTTACATTGATTGTAGTAGGGCTTACTCAGTCTTTTTGACTGACCTGTTTTTCTTTCGCCTCTTTTCTTCCGTTTCCCCCCCCCCCCCCGGTTCTCAGGGTGGGAATATTGGAACTTAGCTTGGATTTCTGATCGCTTGCTTGTGGGATTTTAGCTCATGTACGGTCTTGACATGAAGCTAGCTATGGTTATCACTTATTTTGGGGATAGTACTTATGTATTTCAGTTTTTCAGTGATGTTGTTTTTATCTAGACTTGTGTATGTGGAAAGTTGACATTATTTGTACCAGACTTGTTTTGAAATAGTTTGAAATCTTCCGCTGTTTACTTATCTTATTTACTCTGTTTACATATATACATATGTTCTTGTTCTGCCTTGATATATCATTATGCATGTTTACCTGATTCAAACGCCCCTCCAAAGTCAGAGTGCTTGCAAGAGCCACCCTGGCGGAGGTGGGGTGTTACAGGCCTCGTTAATGGCGAGTGGTGAAAATTTCAATAGATTTCGTCATGCGTGAGTGCCCTCCTTTCTTTAACTTCCTCGTCTAATTTTACAATCGGTCAACTCCTTTAACTTTCAACGAGGTTCTTCATTGGTTGCACTTTGATTTCCATCTTGTTTTTCACATTTAATTTCAGATCTGAAGTACCTCTTACAATCACACTTATTCAACATCCTTCAACGATTTTATTTTTGTTCATAATATGTTCGATTTCCAATTGTTTTACAATCATTTTTCTTCAACAACCTTCAACGATCATTTTCGTTGATAATACTCTTGGTTTCCATTGTTTTTTCACAACAAAAATCAGATCTGATTTTTTTTTACTTTTCTACCTTATTTCCACGAAGTCCAAATCTGTAAATATACCAGATGATCTACATGCCGGCTCGATTTTCATCTTTCCAATCTTTACGGATTAGCTTGAATATGGATTATCAATACATCTTTAATTTGGGTTTCGGCATTGCCGGTGCAACTGAGTTCCAGTTCCAAGTTATCCAACCAATTTTCCATAGTTAGAGCTAGTTTGCGGTCAGTTATGGTTTTGGGTAAGATTATTTTGGATTTAGATCTTGGGTTTATGGATTCTGAATTTTTAAACTACATGTTGATGATAGTATTTTTGGATTTGAAGTCGAATTAGATGATACGGTTTAAATAATACTTCATTACTAATTTTCTTTAGATTGAGATAAGTTAGGAATTATATGCTGTTATATTGATTGAAGCAGATTTGCACTATTTGTTAACCCAAATTGCATATGCCAACACTGTAGTCTGGCTTCGAATAATCATAACAGGTAGACATGTTGGAAGTTGGTCTCAATGTTTATATGAAATCTACAGTTAGTATTGATGTTTATGGCACTAAGATAGATTCACAAGCGTTTGGGAATCATCAACCAGATTTGGTGTTTGGATTTTGAATGCTTTTTGGGATTTCGTTGCTCCTATATCCTATTTTCTATGCGCATTGAATAGATTTGGATATAACATAGTGTTGGATGATACCTTGTATTTCAATTTGGGATTTCAACAATACAACAGTGGTTTTAAAAGTATTAGTTGATATAAGCCTTCCAGTTTTCTGATGAACTTTAATGAAGTAGTAGGTGTTCATGGGTTATTCCTAATCACCTGCTTCTAGGAGGATTAGATTTGTGGGTTATTGGGTTGTTGAAAGTGGAACTAGCAGTTGTTTGATTTTGGAACTACTTAGATCCCAGGCACAAATCATTAGAACCGCTAAATAGCAATCAATGGAACTTAGTGATGCTTAATCAGTTTGGTTTTTCAGGAAATTAATGAGGTGTTTTTTCTGCTTCACATCTTACAGTATAACAACAAATTTCTAAATTTGTTTCTGGAGTTTATATGTTGGAGTATCTTTTATTTGAGACGATCATTGGATGATCATGCTCAAGAGGAGTTTTAAGCTCGTAGCATAATCGCTCAAAGGTGCTGCCTTACATATGATTTGTAGTAGCTGTTCAAACTGGTTTTGGAAGCAATTATTATGCATTCAGGTGTAAATTATCATGGGCATTCATTGGTTTGTATCTACTGCATCTTTGACTGGATGATGCATTCTTTTACCAACAGATTTTGCATGCGATGGGGACAGTCTTGGTATACGATCTTTTTATGTTACTGTTGAAAGATTTGGAAGCAGAGCAGCTGGTTTTCTAGTTCACAAATGTATAATCCACTATAGAGCATCTTCCAATTAAAGTACGAAGACGGGATTTCAGTATTTAGTGAAACATGCTAGTGGTACAATAATATGAAGAACTAGTAACTAGGAGCAACAAACATATCGTAATAACTTTGCACTACTCCAATGCTCTTGGAGAATCAAACCAGTGTTTTGCCATTAAGATTTAAAGTCTGCAATCTAGGAATTGAATTAGGTGTATGTCGTGGTTCAGGCGTGGCCATGGATTTTGAAGATGTTTGGGTGCTCAGTGAGATAGAGCAGTGCTACATGTACTTATGCACGTTAATTCTGCATGATCTTGTCTCATGGCATAGAGCAAGATCTGGAGATTACCTTAGTTTTAGTTTTTATGTATTACTTTTGTTTTTGTTGTATTTGAGTATTTCCTTAGTATTGTACTTAATTTTTGATAGTTAATAAAGTGAACCAATTTTCAAAAAAAATGTATGTTTCTTATATGTATATTGTTAGGAGCAATCAAAGCGCGCTTGAACGTTAAGAACCGTTGCAGACCTTGAAATTATACCACATCTCCACCTAATTTATGAGTGGAATCTAGTTTTTTATAAAGGCATATTCATGTTTTTAATAGTTTTCCATATGAAGTGTTATGCCAATGAAGGTTTGGATATCTGACAATATAAACATGAAAATCCCCATGTGACGGCCCGCTTTGCACCAACCAACATTTCCATGAAATGCGCTGTATAGATGTCTAACCAGCATGGGACGGTTGCCAAAAAAGGAAAAGAAAGGAATTTGAACTAACAAGGAACCTGTAAAATGTCGCACAGTGCATGGGATAAAATATAATAATAATACAACTTATGCCAATGAAGGTTTGGATATCTGACAATATAAACATGAAAATCCCCATGTGACGGCCCGCTTTGCACCAACCAACATTTCCATGAAATGCGCTGTATAGATGTCTAACCAGCATGGGACGGTTGCCAAAAATGGAAAAGAAAGGAATTTGAACTAACAAGGAACCTGTAAAATGTCGCACAGTGCATGGGATAAAATATAATAATAATACAACTTTGACATAAAACAGGCAAGACAGTGCATAAGCTGAAAACTAAACCATCATAGCAGCGGAAAATTCAAATACAACTTGTGTTCCACATCATCATTATTACAACTTTTCAAATTGTCTCTAAAGAAAAGTAAAGGAAGAGTACACTACTAATGCCCAAAGTAGTAACCATCAGCGACACAGGGAGAATACATATATACATACATACATACATACATACATACATATATATATATATATATATATATATATATATATCATACATGGGAGCCCCCTGCTCGTCTCCGGATCAGCTACTCGTGCATAACCAGCTAACCTGTCTCTAGTCTGCCCGTTTAAGAGCATCAAGGGTAATAAGAAGAGACATAAAACTCTAGGCCAGACAAAAGTCTGGTATGCGCGATAAGCAGTAAAACAGAACAATAACGGGTATACTAAACCATACCTGAACATGGACCTGCAACCAAAGAGTTAGCACAACAGGATATACAATACTCTAAGGTAACACTAGCATATGGTGTAAAGATACGGGGGTGGGGGTGTGCATGTCATAGTGATGGCAAACAATCAAGCATAACAACCATCCTCACATCTCTCACTCAATGCGTAAAGCATATGATATTCATCGCTTTGACCACCCAAATCCTTGCTATGATCACTCTTCCCTATGTAGTCATGGTGACTCCATTGCACTGATCCATAGCCACTAGTCCTTGCTATGTCCACTTTGCCCTATGAAGTCATGACGACTTCACTGCACTGGCTCATAGCCATGCTACAATCACTTTGCCCCATGGAGCAATAACTACCCCACTGCACTGATCTGTAGCCTAATATCCGTCTTGGTGGTGAATCAAAGTTATGGACGTCGATAACTCCTCAGCACACGTCCCGCAGCAAAACCCAACTCATGAAGTTAAGTCGTTGGTTCCCAACTGGATCCTAAGTTCTACTTCCTATTTGGACTACCTTTGCATCTCGGGTTTTGATCATCATCCTGGTTCGTGACTCCCCAGCTCGGCTCGTGATTCTCCTTGCACCGGTTCGTGGCACTTCACCTTGGTCCGACTCGTGGTGCTTAACCATCTGGTTCATGATGACCTCCTTAAGGATCGGGTCGTGACCCTGCTTCACTCGTTACATCCGAGTCATGGGACAATGCTCCAGCTTGCGGCTTGTGGCGCTATGTTCTTCTGGTTCGTGGTTCCCTTGGACGGTTGGCTCATGGTGGAATCTTCAAGCATGACTCGTGAGGAGCATTAGATCTGGATTATGATGAGTGGTTCATGGGGGTACCTCACGGTCGGTTCGTGGTTATGTGGTGCTTCACGAACGGGAGGGGCGAACCAGTTTCCTGCACTGTTTTCCTACGACTTCCAGCGACTGTTTTTACGCCACACGACAACATTTTCGACCATTCTAACTGTTCTAAACAACCATAAAACATGCCAAACGGTCATAGCAACATGTATAATCATCCACAAACATCAAAACCATAATTTAACATGTATATAAAGATCAAACATACCCAAAAACCCTTGTTTTTCCCTTAATCCCCCTTAATCATGTTTAAGCATACAATTAGCAAAACTTATCCAGATTGACCCAAATTTCTAACAGAGGCCTAAAGTAATATTTTAGAATTTTACAAATTTTTTCCAGATTTTTCTGAGTTATAATTTTGGTAATTATCACTAATCACCCCTAATTAGCCGTAATTAGTGAAAAACAATGCAAATCACTCACCTTGGCACAAATAAAACTTATATCTGAAACTATCTCTGATTTGGGTCGAATTTCTATGCAACACAGCAGCTCCAACTCTAATTTGGCATTGTTTCTCCTTGATTTCACGTAGATTAGTTTAATCCTTGATTAAAGAGCGATTTGGGATGAAATTAGAAGGTGGAGGCCATGGCTAGTGTTAGAGAAATGTTTTAGACGGCTGAAAAATAAAATAAAAATCATTTCCTAACTATTCTCAGCCTCCCCATAACCCTAATCCCAAAATGGGTTATGGGCACTCTTGCTAATCACCCTAATTAGGCCCGGTTAAGTTGTTTTTCACCTTCTAAACCTTGTTTCAGCCATATCTCCCAAACGGTGAATCCTTTTGGCTAATGTGACCACTCCACGGAATTGTAAACCATCATCCGAATCCAATTAAAGTGGTTTTGGGTCAAAACTCCTTACCAATCAAAAGTTATGGGAAAAACAAGATTTGCCGGGGGTAAAACGGTCATTCAAAAATTGGCAAAAATCATGAACATGGGAAATGACCCCAATAGTTGTTCCCAATGTTACACGACTATACGACCTCATACGAAAAAGAAATAAATATTCTACGATCCTCCTATGCGTAGAATGCGGGTCGTTATACTCTTCCCCCCTTAAGAAATTTCGCCCCCGAAAATCCTTAACTAAAAACATACAAAAGTGTTCTGCATGCCTATCAGTCATTCACAATCAATCAAACACACAAAACAAACCTATCCTAGCATGCGGAAAGACTATATCGAAATCTTACCAGGAAAAGAGTTATGGATACATCTTCTTAATGCTCTCCTCTATCTCCCAAGTATAGTCATTCTCATCCTCGCCCCACCGAACCTTGACAAGATTTACCGCTTTCCTTCGAAGTTTCTTGGTATCATGCTCGACAATAGGAATCGGCCTACGGTTCCCAACCGCCTCGAGTTCTACTTCGATATCATCCAACTGATCAGGTAAAATAGCCACATCGGGGTTGTGCACGAATTTCCTTAACTGGGAAACATGACATACGTTATGAACTCCCTCCATCTTGTCTGCAACTCTACTTTATATGCTAAATTCCCAATTTGTTTGAGAACTGGGAATGGAACAACAAATCTTGGTGTTAACTTGCCTTTCGTACCAAATCGAATCACGCTCTTTAACGGAGAAATCTTGACAAACACCAAGTCGCCAATGGAGAATTTTAAATCTCTTCTCCTCTTAACAGCATAACTTTTCTGCCTACTTGGGAAACTTTCATTCATTGTCGAATAATCTAGATCTTATATGAGGTTTCTCTTATCACATCTGGCCCAAGCACAAATTTTTCACCGGTTTCTAACCAACATGACGGTGAATTGCACGGTCTTCCGTACAAAGCTTCATATGGAGCCATACCAATACTAGACTGATAACTATTATTATATGCGAACACCACTAGATGCAAATGGTCATCCCATGATCCACCAAAATCTAATATGCAAGCTCTCAAGAGATCTTCTAATACTCGATTCACCCTCTCTGTCTGACCGTCGGTTTGAGGATGGTACGCGGTACTGAGATGTAATTCTGATCCTAAAGCCTCTTGTAAGCTCTTCCAAAATCCACTAGTGAACAACGGATCTCGATCACTTACAATGCCTTTGGGTTGGGTACTCCATGAAATCTCATTACCCACTTCATATACAGTTCAGCTAACTTAGCTATCGTTCTATTCGACTTGACGGGTATAAACCTTGCACTCTTGGTTAATCGGTCCACAATCACCCAAATGCTATAATGGCCCGATCTAGTCCTTGGTAACCTATCAATGAAATCCATTGAGACTTGTTCCCGTTTCCATTCTGGAATTTCTAATGGTTGCAACATACCACCAGGTTTCTTTTGGTCAGCTTTAACTAACTGGCAATTCATGCATTTGGATATAAACTTCCCAATGTCTCTTTTCATTCCTTTCCAGTAGTAGGTCTGCTTCATGTCTCGATACATTTTGTTACCACTGGGATGTATAGTCAGTTTTGAGTGACGACATTCTCTAAGCACTTCATCTCTTAATCCATTGACATTGGGTACAACCAGTCTCCCATTCTTTCAAAGCCATCCTTCCTGATCAAGCCCACACTTGTTCATCTCCTCATCGATTCCCATCTCTAATTTGGAGATGATTTCCAATAGATTAGGGTCGTCCCTCTGACTGGAACCAATCTGCTCAATCAAATTAGGTCTGATCGTCAAACTTGCTAACATTTTTGGATCTAATTCCCGCCTTGGTTTGAAATCATACCTAGCGATATACTCTAGTTGCTTCCACTCAAGAAACATAACCCCTAAAATGGCATGTCTTCTACTCAATGCATCAGCTACCGCATTGCCTTTTCCTGGTGTATATGAGATATCGAAATCATAGGAAGCTAAAAATTATAACCATCTTTGCTGTCGGAGATTTAGATCCTTCTGAGAGAAAAGATACTTTAACGATTTATGATCTGTAAACAACTCGAATCTTTCTCCCAAGAGATAATGTCTCCACATCTTCAATGCGAACACGATCACTGCCAATTCTAAATCATGGGTAGGATATCTTTTCTCATGCGGTTTCAATTGCCGACTTGCATAAGCTACAACCCTACCTCCAGCATTAATACAGCACCTAGTCCGGTACCACATGCATCTGTATATACTGTCATATCTTCATTCCCCTTAGGAATGACTAACACTGGTGCACGTGTCAACTTTTCCTTTATACTCTTGAATGCATTCTTGCACTTTTTGTACCAGACGAAAGCTTGATTCTTCTTGGTCAACTGAGTCAACGGTGCTGCTATCTTGAAGAAGTCTTGGATAAATTTATGATAATATCCAGCTAATTCCAAGAAACTTCTTACGTCTTTTGCATTCTTGGGCATAGATCAATCTTGTACCATAGCCACTTTCACAAGATCCACGACAATACCATTCTCTGAAACAACAAGACCCAAGAATCTCACTTCCCTCCTCCAGAAGTGGCACTTAGAAAACTTTGCTTTCAAATGGTGTTTTCTCAACATATCCATCACTATCCTCAAATGTTCCTTGTGTTCTTCCTCCGTCCTTGAGTAGACCAAGAAATCATCCACGAACGCAAGAACAAACTTGTTTAATTGATCTATGAATACCCTATTTATAAGATCTGCAAAATATGCTGGTGCATTGGTCAACCCGAATGGCATGACCAACCACTCATAGAATCCAGACAGCGTCCGAAAGGACGTTTTAGCTATACTCTCAGCTTCAACCCTAAGCTGATGAAAACCTGGCACGAGATCCAACTGGTAGAACACTCTTGCTCCACTTAACCGATCAAACAAATCGTCTATCCGCGGTAGAGGATACTTATTCTTCCTCGTCACCTTATTCAACTCGCGGTAGTCCACACACAATCGAAGGGAACCATCTGCCTTGGTAGCAAACACAACTGATGCTCCCCACTCAGAAACACTTCTTCTGATAAATCCCTTCTTCAAAAGATCGCTCACCTGCACCCCGAGCTATCGCTGCTCCCTTGTTGCCATACGACGAAGTGGCATCACTATAGATCTGGCATCTTTCACTAAATCAATATGAAACTCAATCTCTCGGTGTAGTGGAAGTCCGGCCACTTCCTCGAAGACGTTCGGATACTGACCAGCCACGAGCACATCTGACAACTCATCATGCGGGATGTCGAGGGAATTTAGAAAACTAGTCATTACCCCATCACTAGGCAGACCACCAAACACTACCCTCCGCCCATCATCTGCTCTAACTGTCACCAAAAAGCCCTCATGGTCTACCACCACCCCATACCTTTGGAGCCAATCGACTCCCAAAATAATGCCAAACCCAATAAAGCCCAAAACAAAGCAATCACAAACAAACATACACCCATGACTCGATAAGACCACATTACGCCAAATCATACTAAGGCTAGTCGAATGGCCAATCGGGTTCGCCACCGCTAAAGGTCTATCGACTATCTCGGGATCCATTCCCATCCTATCTACCAAGTCACTAGATATGAAGGAATGGGAAGCTCCGGTATCAAACAATACTCGAACAAGAACATCATAAATAGAAAGCATACCTTTAATTACGACATTCTTTCCTTTCTACGTCGCAGTAGGGGCATTCGACGAAGAAGGGATGGCATTAATAACATATGCTTTCACAATCTGCTTTTCTTTAGGGGGTTGTGGACATTTATCTTTGTGATGTCCCACTTGGCCGCAGTTAAAACACTTCCTGTCCGCTGGCTTTGCTCGACATTCTTTAGCATAATGGCCCTTCTTGCCATAGCTAAAGCACTCAACATCTTTCTTACTCTTCTTCTGATCATCCTTAGTTTGGTTCTGCTTCCTCTTATTCTGATAATTATTCTTTCCTCCATCGCTTGCTTGCGGCTTGGGCCCCTCCGCAGATGCAACAACAACTTCAGTCTTGAGCTTAAGATAAAGACTCTCTGACCAAAATGCTTTCCCAACAATCGATTCAAAAGTCTCATCAATATGATCTATAAGCCTTTCTCCCAAGTACTGTTCTAAACCAGTTGTGAACTTCTCATTCTTCTTCTCGGGATTGTCAATAAGGGATAATCCATACTACGATAAAGTATCGAACTCAGCAGTGTTCTCCGAGGCTGCCCTACCATTCTGCATAAGCTCCAGAAATTTCCTAAGCAACTCTGATTTCTGAGCAGCTGGGATAAACTTATCATTGAATCGAGCCTTAAACTGATCCTAAGTAACTTGATCCTCAGGGGTAGCTGCCTTAATAGCATTCCACCAATTCATAGTTCGTCCTTGCAACTGATGAGATGTTAGCCTTCTCTTCATCGCATCCTCGGTACCTAAGTCTTTGAAGATACGCTCACAGCTATCCAACCAATCTTGAACTTCTGTAGCCGATTCCGTTCCGTGGAACGGCTTCCCACCAAGACTAGTGTAGTCCTTACAGAGCTTGGCGAAATCGGCCCTAGGCGCCAGCACTGCTGCACCACCACCATTTGCAGCATTAGGAACTGCCCTATGAACATCCCTAAGCATCTATCTCATGAAGTCAGTAAACATTGTCCTCATATCTGGAGCATTCCCATTATTTTCTCTTCTACCAGTATTCCTCGTGTATCGGCTCATCGTCCAGTCTGTAAGGAGAAACAATTAACCATCTCTTCAGTGGTGCCAATGTAGTATGATTCCATCCTTACATATACTAATAGTATACATATATATTTTGAAAATCACAATATCACAAATACGCGCTCTCATATACGTACTATCTCTCCCTGGTGTCTTTTCCTAGGTTAACGCAACCTAGAGCTTTGATACTAAGTGTGACGGCCTGCTCCGCACCAGCTGACATTTCCATGAAATACGCTGTATAGATGTCCAACCAGCATGGGACGGTCGCCAAAAAAAGGAAAAGAAAGGAATTTGAACTAACAAGGAACCTGTAGAATGTCTCACAGCACATGGGATAAAATATAATAAAAATATAACTTTGACATAAAACAGGCGAGACAATGCATAAGCTAAAAACTAAACCATCATAGCAGCAGAAAATTCAAATACAGCTTATGTTCCACATCATCATTACAACTTTTCAAATATATCTAAGGCAAAGTAAAGGAAGAGTACACTACTAATGCCTAAAGTAGTGACCATCAACAACATAGGGAGAATACATATATATATATATCATATGTGGGAGCCTCCTGCTCATCTCCGGATCATCTACTCGTGCATAACCAGCTAACATGTCTCTAGTCTGTCCATTTAAGAGCACCCAGAGTAATAAGAAGAGACATAAAACTCTATGTCAGACGAAAGTTTGGTATGAGCGATAAGAAGTAAAACAGAACAATAACAGGTATACTAAACCATACCTGAACCTGGACCTGCAACCAAAGAGTTAGCACAACAAGATGTACAATACTCTAAGGTAACACTAGCATATGGTGTAGTGTGCATGTCATAGTGATGGCAAACAATAAAGCATAATAACTATCCTCACATCTCTCACTCAGTGCGTAAAGCATACGATATCCGCTGCTTTGACCACCCAAATCCTTGATATGATCACTCTGCCCCATGGAGTCATGGCGACTCCACTGCACTAATCCATAGCCACTAGTCCTTGCTATGTCCACTCTGCCCCCATGAAGTCATGATGAATTCACCACACTGGCTCATAGTCATGCTACTGATCCGTAGCCTAACATCCATCTTGGTGGTGAATCAAAGTTATGGACGTCGATAGCACCTTAGCACACGTTCCGCAGCAAAGCCCAACTCATGAAGTTAACTCGCTAGTTCCCAACTGGATCCTGAGTTCTACTTCCTATTTGGACTACCTTTTCATCTCAGGTTTTGATCATCATCCTGGTTCGTGACTCCCTAGCTCGGCTCATGATTCTCCTTGCACCGGTTCGTTGCGCTTCACCATGGTTTGACTCATGGTGCTTAACCATCTGGTTCGTGATGACCTTCTTAAGGATCGGGTCGTGACCCTGCTTCACTCGTTACATCCGGGTCATGGCTCAATGCTCCAGCTTGCGGCTCGTGGCGCTATGGTCTTCTGGTTCGTGGTTCACTTGGATGGTTGGCTCGGTGTGGAACCTCCAAGCACGGTTCATGAGGAGCATCGGGTCTGGCTCGTGATGAGTGGTTCATGGGGTTACCTCACGGTCGGTTCGTGCTCATGTGGTGCTTCACGAACGGGAGGGCCGAACTGGTTTCCTGCACTGTTTTCCTACGACTTCCAACGACTGTTTTTACACCACATGACGGCGTTTTCGACCATTCTAACTATTCTAAACAACCATAAAACATGCCAAACAGTCATAGAAACATGTATAATCATCCACAAACACCAAAACCATAATTTAACATGTATATAAAGATCAAACGTACCTAAAAACCCTTGTTTTTTCCTTAATCCTCCTTAATCATGTTTTTAGTATACAATTAGCAAAACTTATCCAAATTGAACCAAATTTCTAACAGAGGCCTAAAATAATATTTTAGAATTTTACAATTATTTCCATATTTTTCTGAGTTATAATTTCGCTAATTATCACTAATCACCCTTAATTAGCCGTAATTAGTGAAAAACAACGCAAATCATTCACCTTGGCCACAAATAAAACTTAGATCTGAAACTATCTCTGATTTGGTTCGAATCTCTATGCAACACAGCAGCTCCAACTCTGATTTAGCACTATTTCTCCTTGATTTGACGTAGATTAGCTTAATCCTTGATTATAGAGCGATTTGGGATGAAATTAGAAGGTGGAGGCCATGGCTAGGTTTATAGAAATGTTTTAGGCGGCTGAAAAATGAAATAAAAATCATTTGCTAACTGTTCTCAGCCTCCCTGTAACCCCAATCCCGAATTGGGTTATGGGCCCTCCTGCTAATCACCTTAATTAGGCCCGGTTAAGCTGTTTTTCATCTTCCAAACCTTGTTTCAGCCATATCTCCCAAACGATGAGTCCGTTTGGCCAATGTGACAGCTCTACGGAATTGTAAACCATCATCCAAATCCGATGGAAGTGGTTTTAGGTCAAAACTCCTTACCAATCAAAAGTTATGGGCAAAAAAAGAATCGCCAGGGCCAAAACGGTCATTTAAAAATTGGCAAAAATCATGAACATGGGAAATGACCCTAATAGTTGTACCCCAAAGATACACGACTATACAACCTCATAAGAAAAAGAAATAAATATTCTACGATCCTCCGATGCATAGAATGCGGGTTGTTACACCCCAGATCTTCTATTTTGTAATTACATAGGAAATTGTCATGTTGAATTGGTTTTGTGGAATTGTGGTTTTTGTATTGGATTAAAAGTAAATATGAGTGTGACGATCCCAAAACCCCTTGACACGGTGTTAAAGATAATCATTGGAATATAACACATCAATCATCATTAGCAGATCACAGATAATAGCATAAACATAAAATAGAATAATTTACACACATATAACAGCGGAATCATATAGATATCACCTCATCAGAGAGCGAACTGCAGGATACAACTTAGTGCATAATAATACATAATCAGTCACCATCGCCAGAGGCGGGATAATACATAAAGAGTACACAAAATAAATATCAGTCTACATCGCCAATGGCGGAATCATAATACATATACTAAAATGGCAGAAAGAGTCAAAGTCAGCACGGTGTAGTCAAGCCTCGCCATGAGCCAAAAGTGCGCCAGGTACCTGTAACTAGGCTGCCCGTGTGAAAATGAGGGCACCCGAGTTTGCAAGGTGAAACAAACTACGAGTCAATCATGGGACTGGTATGAAAAATCTACTTAACTTATTAACAACAATAATAAGGCAAATCAAACGACCACGCCACTTTCGCGAAACGGGTTTACTCCAATGAGTGCTAGCACATGAAATAAAGTAAATGATTAAATCATCGCAATGCTTTTTATAAAATGAAGCTATTATAAGACTCAGGTCCCATCAGACAATGCAACGCAAGCCGGAGGATAGAGTTTTACCTTATAATGGCCAAAAATGCTTCATACGTATAAAACAAAAGTGTTTGATATTATTACTAGTGCATATATATTTCAAAAGCAAATTCAATCATAAATATCAATCCTAGGCGGCATAGCTACCATCTACTATGTCGCCATACTAGTAATACAATCACATCCACATATTACGTATTGGAAATTGGATTCCTTCATGAGTCGAGGCAAGGGGCAAGCTCCTCTCCGTTCGAGACATTCTAGCAAATGTCCCAGGACCCCACTATGATCCTTGGAATAGGTTGGGCCGGTCCTCTCTTACTTTTGAGGATTGGTAATTCCTGAACACAGGTTTACCGGTCCTTACAGACCTATAATGGAGGCGCCTCGTATTCCAACAACCACGCAGGTGAAAAGTATATATAATGTCAGGGCTTGTAGGTCACTGACACCACCTTAGCTAGAAAGAAACGTCGTGCTATTCCAGCGGTCCATCTCCCGTTTTTGACTCATAACAGGGTGTGAGGCTCGCGAATTCACGTTATACACAATGCTACGTCACACAGACCATGCTTTGATCATCAACCACACGACTTTGCTTTGCAATAGAAGCCTTGATCATATGCCACTTAGGCGTGCCACACAGGCAATCCACTCCATGTAACTGATTTCTATCAATACATAACCACTGAGCTCGTACGTCTCAGAGAAGGGCGTTAAGCAAGAGAATAAATTCTCCACCGCCAAACAGATGTATATTTAACAGAGATCAATCAACACAGAACAAAATCCAATGTCAGACACACAGTCCATTTACAAGTCCGTTCTGGGTTTGAACGAAGCCGGAGGCACCAAATTCCTCGCATATCCGTACAATCAACAGTATGTTTGGACAGCTATTACTTCAGCTCCTTCACGGTATCTACTCCAATCACGAGCATCAGTAGCGCCCATCCATCCAATGTGAAGATAATCGGTCTTCAACCATCTTCGACTCTTCGACTTCTCAACGTCGATCGATTATTTAAAATGAGATGAACTCGGCCTTTTCAAATAACCCACGTATATTTAGATTTTCAAATCAATTTATCACATGGTTGGACTATTCAACATTCACATTTTAGTTCTTTAGTTATAATTTTCATGTTAAATACCTTCAACCATCACATATCAAGAAAACACAACAAAATTGGTTTATTTCCACTCTATATCGTCTATGGTATTTTATAACGATATATCGCCATTTTTATTTATTTAAAACGGCCATATTTAATTAAACGACGTTTCAGGTTGTGCCGATGCACTGGCGCTGTTTTTCACTAAATTTGTTTTACACATATCTAAAAATCTAACCGTTGGATCTTCACAAATTTTATGTCATTAGGAAGATCATTTCAAAATGAATCCAACGGTTTCAGTTTCGGGAAAATCCAACGGTCGGATCTTCCACACTAGCCATTTGAAGTTACGATTTCAATTTACGAACTGCATCGTCGTTATTCGATTTAATTTAATTATATTTATATATATATAATCGTTTCTGGCGCTGTTTTTCTTCAGATTTGAATTAAACATTCCAGACAATCCAACCGTCGGATCACTACAAGGTTGGTGTCGTTGGAAAGATATTTCCAAGGAGAACCCAACGGTTGCAGTTTCGGGAAAATCCAATGGTCGGATTTCCCGCACTAATCGTTTGAAATCACGGTTTCAAAACACAAACTACACGGCCATGTTTCGTTTTAATTTTATTTACATTTATATATTTATATAAATATAGTTCATTCAAAAATTCCTATATCGTTTTCACTTCAAATATTTCACTAACGCCTTTAAATTTTGGAAAATTTCGCCATAACCTCCTTTGTACGGGAGGGGCTAGGAAAATTCCAAAATAGCCACACAGGCGTCTCATGTAAATAGAAAAAGAAAAAGCCAAGCGGCTAGCCAACAGGCTCATAAAATCATCACCCAAACAAAACAGTAAATGTGTACCTATTTGTCGGGCACAAAATTTCATTCCTCTTCTCTAGCCCCTTTGCTATAACCTGTTCAATAAATATGCATGTACATATATGCAATTTTTATCACTTATCATTTTCCATTCAACTTCATATTTGATTCAATTTGGTTTAAAAACACCATTCATTCTAATGTTGCATGCATAGGAAAAAAAATCATATCATTAGCTAATTAATGAATATTTCAACTCATGCATATTTATTTGAACAAGTGGCTATTTTTAACACTTCACATTTCAAAATTGATAATTTTGGCGAACTAAAATATATTTCAACACATGACTATTTTATCTAGTTCCTATGCATGTTAAAAATAATATTTCTTTCACAAATATTAATTTCAATGCTCGCATATCTTTAGCATATCACATATATGATAAAAATGATATTTTTATCATTTAAAATATTTATTCAACCAATGAATGTTTTTAACACTTCATAGTTTCAATAAAAATGTAATTTTTATTGTTCAATCTTTTTATTCAACACATGAACTTTTCCAATACACACACTTCTCAACACATGAGCACCTCCGCACATGGATATTTTATATATGTTGTTCATATAAGAAAGATAATTTTTTATTGTTGAAACTATTTATATATAAGGCGAATATTTTTCATACTTCATATATATTATAAAAATGTGATTTTTATTGTTTAAACACTTCATTCATTCACACATGAATTTAATTTTCACACATGACTTTTCAAAACATGAACATTTCCACACATGGACATAGTTTCAACACATGACTTTAATTTCAACGCATGAAGATAATTTCAACAACTGAAAATAATTCTAACACATGAATATTATTCAAAATTTCGGCAGCATAACGGCAGGGTAGTTAAAACCGACACCGTCCCTAGTACGGCTCCTCGCTCTACCTTAAAACCTCGTGTTTTTTTACAATGGGGATTCATGCATCTAATTCGCACGCAGGCGACATGTTTTATTTTTATTTCCACAATTTTTCCAATTCATTCCAATCACCAATGGGTATTTTTCAACCACAACCAATCAATATCAAACACAAACAATTATTCAACCATTCGCATTTTTCATCCAATATTTCACACCAATTCACAACAGTAAATATCGTCCATGGTTTGTGGACGAGGGGAGTGTATATATATATATTATTGCTATATTTCACTTGCATTTTAACACATATACTAATTATTCTATGCATGTATAATTCATACTTCGCTTATATAGCTTACACAACGCATGTACATGAGGTATACAACAAGTGTGTAATTTATATTTCGCTTATATAATTTATACACGACATTTTCCATTCAAATTCATTTAATTTAGATTTCTCACATTGGTTTTCGAAGTGCTAAAAATCGTAGATGACTCAGAAAAATCCGCGGTCTCTTCTATGTGGTAGAGAGCTTCCTTGCGGTCCCGATGTTTCCTGTTTCATCGAATTTCGTCAACATACCATAAAGATATGATTTTTCAAAGTGCAAACATCAAAAAGAAATCACCTTTCACGATGGTTCAAAACTAGGGTTGCGGTTTTCGCGAAAACCGAGGCACAAGGGGATGATCGGAGGTGATGACGTGGAAGAGGGAGGAGAGGGGAGTCGGCGCATGGCGGTTTGGGGTGGTTCGGTGGTCGGTGGCACACGTGGCGGCGCTGGGAAGTGTCGGACTTCCTGGGCCTCGTTCTCGTCGATGGGGAAGAGGGAGGTGACGGCGTCGACTGGTGGTGGTGGCGGCGGCGATAGTGGGCTGAGGCGGCGGCGATTCGAAGGGAAAGGTTGGAGCTCGCATCGCCGTCGATCGGGGAAGAAAGAAAAGGGTTTCTTCGTTTTTTTTTAAATAATGAATGGCTAATTTTGATTGGCCCATGGTTTTATTATATTTTAAAATACTGTTTCTCCACACGGACACCAATTCAAACCCAACGATTGTCACCCCTAGCTAAATACCCCCATCCCGGACACAATGGGATATGTTTCATTGGCCAATTAGACTATTACAGTCAGTTATTTTTTCAAATTAAAGTGTAAAACATTTAATTTTAACTTTGAACGTACATTTCAATTTGCCAGGGCCACAAACTGATTCGAAAAATTCCAGAAAAATAATTCTAGCTATGTTTTGACGCTACGGTCCCAACAAAACTAGTTTCGTCGAATTCTGAGATCGTTTGAAAAATGACCATTTTATGGTCGATCCAATTTAACAAAAATTGACCAAACACATTTTCTTTTGCCACGCTCGCATACTAGCTTCAAAAATTATGAAATTTGAAACCTAGCAATAATTTGACATCCCGGACCCAACAAAAGTGGTTTCGTCGAATTCCGAGGTCGTTTGCAAAATATCAATTTTCCATGGCTATATATTCTATATAGCGACCTTTCTGAAAATTCATTCGGCCATAACTTTTGATTCCCGTTATGAAATTTCGATTTTTCAGATTCGTTAGAAAGGTATTCACTAACAGATTTAAATATTTTTGGTTTCACTAAAATCCGTTATATTTTCCACCCTGCACAGTCAGTCAAAGTTTGAATTCAAATTTTCAAACTGTCTCACTATTTCTAATTCACTATTTTATTGAAATATTCTATTTCAATTGTTCAAATTCCTTTGAAATGACCAATTTAAAAATTTTAAATTGGCTCGTATTTTCTGGGTTGTTACAATGAGTGTTGTACTATTATTTATATTTTATACAATTCACCGTTATTATCATTTGATTTAGCTTAAAAAAGTTTGGATTTGAATTGTTTCATAGTTGAATTGGGTTTGGATCTTATTTTGGGTGTAAACGTATTCATAAATTAGAATAAGTCAAATGTAAATATTTTTAGGTGTATAACACCACAAAAAGGGTGAATTGGGTAAAATATGGATTGTAAACATACATGTTTGAAATACTCTACTTCTAATTTAATATTGAAATCATTTCCACATGCCTAGGATGCAAGTTTAAATTTTATATATATATGTTTTTCCATTCACTGATACTTGTTATGTTATCATATTGTCATTTTGCATATGTTGTAGCAGTAAAAGTATGGAAAATCAAATTTGCATGCCTTAATTTGGATAATGTTGACGCCTAAAATTGTCGTCAACACCAGAGAGTTCCGAAAATTTGAAACTTTTTAGTCCAGAGCGGAGAATCATAAGAAATGCAGTAATAATGTGCGGGGAAGTAAGGGACACAGTTATTTATAGTGGTTCGGCCCGTCGGGGCCTACGTTCACTTTGAAGGTTGTACTGATTTTATTCCATTACGACAAATTACAACAAGGCAATTATCAGAAAGCTACAATGATTAACAATATCCTCTTAGTGCTTGTTATCAATCTTCCGTGCTAAGCAAGAGTAGTCAAGATGTTGTCGAAGTTGTAGCATAGCCGAGTCGATGCCTAGGCGAAGTTTAGGCCGAAGCGTAGTCAAGGCCGAGTGAGTCGAGGCCAAGTGAGTCGAGGCCAAGTGAGGCGGAGTCGAGGCCGAGTGAGTCGAGTCCAAGTGAAGCTGAGTCGAGGCGGAGTGAGGTAAGGCCGAGTTAGGCGGAGTCGAAGCCGAGTGAGGCAGAATCGAGGCCGAGTGAGGCGGAGTCGAGGCCGAGTGAGGCGGAGTCAAGTCTGAGTGAGTCGAAGCCGAGTGAGTCAAGGACGAGTGACTAGAGGCCGAATGAGTCGAGGCCGAGTGATGCGGAGTCGAGGTCAAGTGAGGCGAGGTCGAGGCCAAGTGAAGCGAGGCCGAGTGTCCATGGGAGGCGGAGTCGAGGCTCGGTGTCCACGGGAGGCGGAGTCGAGGCCGAGGGTCCGCGTGAGGCAGATTTGAGGCCTTCTTCTTCTTCGCTGAGTAGGAGAAGTGTTGACTTGCTCAACAATGTCAGAAAGTATGGCTAAACCCCCATGAGTGTGTTCATGAGTCTAAGCATGTTCATCTTCTTCCTTGTATGAAGAAGGATGTGATGCCTAAGAGGCATTGGGGAAGAAGACCTTCTTCCTAGGAAGCCATTAATGGTGGTTGGAAGACATTAATGGCGGTTGGAAGCTTCAAGGAGGCCAATGGTGGTTTAATGTTCATAAGCATGGCTAAGCTCTCATGAGTATGCTCATGAGTTTAAGCATGTTCATCTTCTTCTTTGTATGAAGAAGGATGATGCCTAGGAGGCTTCGGGAAGAATATCTTCCTCCATGGAAGCCATTAAAGCTTGGGAGAGAGAGCTTGCACCAACCCTTTAGAAGTGGGAAGTGAGGAGGTATTTATAGTGGAGAGGTTAGGTGAGGGTAGGTGGGAGTAAGTAGAAAGTACAAAAGGATAAAAAGGAGTGGGAAAGGGGATAAAAAGGAGTGGGGCTTGTGCCATGGGGTGATCAACCAAAAACAGGTGATCGACGCGTGCCGATCAGTTACTTTTAGTTGATCAGCATGGCCGAGAGCCATATGCAGAAATTCGCACCTGACCCACCTGCACATATTTCGAACCCACCTGGGGTGCGAAATTCGAACCCGAAGGGGATTCGAATTTCGAACCCAAATGGGGTTCGAATTTCGAACCATATGAGGTATGAATTTCGTACCCCTTGGGGCTAAGAAATTCGTACCCCGAGAGGTACGAAGATTATAAGCACACGGGCTAGGGGTTCTAGACTTGGACTCGTGACTCTTCGGGGTGCGAGTTCTTTGTTTGACAATGTTTAGAGGATCGGCGAGGTTTACGGAAGTTGTTGGCTGAATCCTGACTTTGAGTCGATCTGGTAATTCTAGGCAACACACTTGTTGGCGAAAATCGGATGAATCGGGCGGTGCCCTGGACCCCCACCGGCGCTGCGCCCGGACTAGCTGGACGGCTCGCCTTCAGTTCGGAGTACAGCTCGACTTCGGCTCGGAGCACGGATGGATGCTGACGGATGCCGCACCCAAGGGACATGACCTTCCGCTAGTGGCCCTCCTGGTGTCATCTGGTGCTAGCCCCCTGACGTTGTTGGATACACGTCTGGGCCAGTATCACGTGATATGTTGAGTTGAGCGTGCCTTACGTACTTTTGGGAACTAGACCAAAAAGCCGGTTAACATTTGCCCCCTCAAAGTATGTCTTGTGTGAACGAGACATGCTTTGAAGTAAGATAAGTATGGCATGGATGGGAAGATTTCTGTAACATGCTTAGTGACTGGTCGTGACCCATTCCTTGAGTTGTGTGTCGGGAGTGCGCTGCTTCGGAGCATTTGAGAAGCATCGTTGAAACCTATCGGTATGCATTTAGGATTCTAGCATTGTTAAGGGTTTTAACTTGGTTGAGTCTTGCCGCATAAGCGTCAGCCTGCCCAAAGCGCTTATTTGTTGTAGGTTGGAGAGATTGATCGCTAGTCGCCGATTCTCGATTGCATCAAAGTGCAAACGGTTCGTCATCGGGTCTGAATCGCATATGCATTCACACGTTTGCACATGATTTCGCGCAATGTGATCTGAGTTGGAATAGGCCATTATGAAAGTGGATTGCATGTCATTTGCTTGCAATCGCGCAAATTTTCTTCTCGAAGAGTTTTCGGGTCGGGAGCTGACCGCTTGGTGTGTACACTTGAATCTTTCGAGCATGCATATGGTTAACGGATCAAGTTAATCTGTTCGTTTGAGATTTCAAAAGCGTGTATGCATGGTCACTGCCATGGCTTAGGCGCATGATCGCCTTAAGTGGTTATTGAAATGTCGTTAGGATGGAGCTTAATTGTCGGGGTATTCGCTGAATCATTCAAATTTGTGAGCCTAAATTCGTTCAACGATCCAAGCTGGATCCAACAATCAACATTTTGGCCACATGTATACGCGAATGTTGTTGTTAGGACAATGCTCGGCATATGTTGTGGCATGTATTTGTGTAGATCTTTCCTTTGAGGCTAAGTCGGACCCAAATGCTAAGCGCGTGCACTTTTGATGATCGGGCATTTGGTGAGTATACGAGTGTTTCTGAGTCATGATTGACTTGGTAATTGGAACTTCGATGTGAATATGATCGTAGCTTGGTGTACTATCCTGAATTCCAATCCCGGAACGTTCGCTTGGAAGCGCGACGCATAACTTCGCATTCTGATGACTTAGTCTTGGCTCCAAGGGATGATATAATGAAAACGCAAGTGCCGACACTGAAGGGTATCTGATTGGGTTCTGTTATGGCCAGGATGATGCGATAATCAGTAGAGGGCTGCCCTCAAGCCTAGGTATCTGCTAGATTCTGCCCGACGTTAGGGACGAGCTAGCAAGTCCGGATCGTTGCTTAATGTTTTGTGTTTGGTCTGTAATTGAAGTTGAACGTTACACAACTGACTAGCGAATTATCCTAGAAGTAGACTTATTCGGACTGACCGCACGGGTATGCGCATAAAATATGGACATACGGTCGAGTCATTAGTCTTCAACCCAATTACGCCATGACCCTTATCCAATCCGAAAATGGTATTGAGGGTTATCGATGATCATTGTTATAGTTATTAAACTAGGTTTCGTCACCACATTCCAATGCTCTCATAAGTAGGAATCTTTTGCGTCGAGAGGTAAGGGTTAGCTTTGCATCGCGTATTAGTACGAGTTTGTTGGTCGGGTGTTGAGACTTTGGGAACTTGATGAACATGCCATGGGAACTCGAGAGCTTGCATCGAGATATTAATTTTTTTCGCATACTGAGAACTTATCTAAGTTCCCATGTTCCCCGGGGAACTAGTGATTATGTTTCTCCTCCTGTCTTTTGGCTCGGGCCACTGTGCCCGGCCTGCGTAGTATCGGTGGAAGGTCAGAAGCTTCCAAGACCCGAGCTTTTGGGTCTGAGTTATCCTCGATGCGAGGTAGGCGTCCTTCCCCAAAGATGTCTGCTTTGAAGCTTGCAACGATGGTTGCGCTAGTGCAAGGATGGGTGGAGGACTGCCCCCAAGCTCGAGTACTTGCCAACTGAAGAGGATGCGAGCGATGTACCCTCAGAAGTCAAATAGTTGCCTCTTTCGCTGGGTTGTTCCCCCTGGAAAGAGGCGATGCCAGGCTTTGCCCCCGCGCTTCCTTAAGCGTCCGAGTCTTAGTTAGAGTTACAGGGGGAACAGTCTGGAGAACTGGGAGAACCCGCGGACTTCGGGATTCCACATTCATACGAGCCTCTTTGGAGGAGGGGAAATTGTGGTTGGCCGAAGCACTCGTGCAATGGGCATAGCTGATGTAATTGTGCCAACAATGCAGGTTATGGTTAAAGATCAAGAAGCCCGGCTAGTGGTAAAGTCTGAGGAGCCGGAGGGGAAGTGGGACATGATGAGGTTGCCCTACAAGATGCACGGGAAAAGGCTAGGCAGGATGCCAAGGAGAAATCTGCCGCTGCAGTGGAGAAGAATTAGGCTGATATTGATGGGATAAGGAGAGGGCCTTTGAGTAGGCTAGGAAAAAGGAAAACCGTCGATGATGCCGAGAAGAGAACGAAGCAGTGATCCAAGATGGCTTGGAGAAAACCCAGGATGCCTTGGTCCTTGCTACTTACACTGTCCCTAAGATATTTCCATGCATTCCCCTCGGGGGTTACGATAATCACAAGCAGCGAGGATGATGGTGGGAGACGCGCATCAATGTCTCGGGAATATATTAACCCTGTGAGGAGTAGAGGATGAGGAAGTGGTTCTGGAAGGAGGGGACCCATTACTGGTAGTGACCTGCTGAGTGCCGAACCTATACAGAAAAAGAAAAGAGAAGGCTTAGTAGATTTAGTAATTGTTAAAATAATTATAGATACTTTGGGTTAGGTAGACCGATCGTATATGCGAGTGCAGTCCTTGCTTTCGGTTCTTAAAGACATGGTGTGGTATTCATGTACACCCTATCATCAGAGAGAAAGATGTTAGACATGTAGTCTGTTAAATGTGTATGTGTGTGAAAATGAAATATGAATTAGTAAAGATCACCGTTTATGTCAAGTGTTCATATGTTCTTTTTATGTTTTCCAGCGTCCTGTACTTGCATAAGCATACATATTGTTACACTTCCATAAAAGCGATTAGGGGCCGCCTCTGGGTAAATTATTCCAGAGGAGTGAGATAGAGCGCTGGTTTCAGCAAGTTTCCCTCAGCTCAAGAAACCCATAGTTTGTGAAACCAGGCCGTGCGTTGCTGTTTTGGGTGGACCGAGGTTAATCCCAAGTATAGCGAAGGCGTAGGACATCGTGTTGGGTGGTCCTCCAGGTGGGTGGCTCTCCCGTCATTCATCGGGTTGAGGCGAGCCGCTAGGCGTCGTTTATTTGCCAACATAGTTGTCAGCCCCGATCACCAGTTTGTAAGGTCCGATCGTGGCCATGGGTTGCGCCTAAGCCTTGAGAGCTAAGGGAAAGAAATGATTTAAGGTCGGTCTTGGTGCTGCGCCAAGATTCGACCGGCAACCGCAACCGGCGAACAGAGATTTGCATCGATCTTAGTCGGTTGCAGAGTGGCGCCAAGTCGCTTGGACTAGGACGCGGAGCGAAGCCTCGGCACAGGGCCGAGGTTCGAGTTAGTGGTTGTTTACACTCGGTCGTGCCGCGGGCCAGCAATTTGAGTAGCGTTGCTGGCTCCCATGCTCGGGGCGCCGGACATAGCCAAGTGTTTTGGCCTCGATGTTGGATTGAGGTTTGGATGGCGACATCGATGTAACAACCCGCATTTTTAATGAGATTAAAAATGTGGAAATATGAATATATATCATATACATAGATATATTTAAGATAAAAATTAAATAACGACAATAAATATTTCTTGTAATAAGTTCATGCAGTGAAATGAAGGAAAAAAAATTAAGTGCAATACATGAAATGCGAAGAAACGCATGCGAACAATTAAATAGAAAAAAAGAAATAAAAAGAAAAATTTGAAGAGCTTCGGGAATTTGGTCACGAAATTAGCGTCATTGCGTTCACAGCGATTTTCTAGTCAATTTAGACCTATGGTTTGCAAAAAACCGATTTAGGAAGAAAATGATATTTTTAAATTAAAAATTGCAGCAAAACATGAAAAAGAGGAATGATAAAAGAACAATGTTTAGCATTGTTATAAGGTTTGTAAGCAAAAGACTTAGTAGCTCATTTGGTTAGAACATGTGACTGCATACAAGAGGTTTAGAGTTCGATCCCCGCCAGCGCCATATTTTTGTTTTAGGAGAATGGCTAAAAAGTGGCTTAGTGTGAACGCAGTTCAAAAAGTGGTTTAGTGGGAAAACGATTAATTGGGAAGATAGCTAGAAAGATATATATATATATATATGTATATATATATATATGTGTATATATATGTATGTATGACGTGTAGGTGTCAACACCCTGCTGCTGTGCATCATGCGGCACACATGGCGCATTTTTGTTGGTCAAGGACTGTTTTTTCTGAACGTGGCTTTTTCTGGTTGGTTGGGTGATGATTTTTCTTGTATTAGGGCTGATGTGGCTTTATTTGATTGGTCTGGTGAGGTGTCTTTGTGTCATGATGATTTGGATGGCTTAGATGAATCATAAGTTGATCTAAAGGCCCATATTAATCCTAAACATCTATGTATACATCTCTAAACCTAAACTCTAACCTCACAACCCTAAACTATGATGCCATCATGCTGTTCATCTACAAACCTAGCCGCCACCATAACAAATCAAATTCTAGATTAAAGATAAAAAGATAAGAGATAAATATTCAAAGCCTAGGAATTGCGAAAAGGAATTCTAGAACAACAACGAAAGAATCAAGGGCTACATCAATGGATTAGCTTAGCAATTTCAGAAATCAGATCCTAGAATTCAAGATCCATCTCTATGAGTGCAATTACTTTCACAAGATAATTGTTTAAACATAATTGTGATGAGTTATGAATTGGACTGTACAAAAATGTTTGTAAATCATATAAAGTTTATGTCTTTGCAAACTGTGTTTTGATTTATGCTTGATTTGATTCATTATATGCAAGTTATGTTCTATGTCAATTCACATGCCGAATTACGTACGCAAGTTATGTATGCAAGTTTGCTCGATCTATGCAGGTTATGAAAGATTATATGCAAGTCATGTTCATACATGTAAGATCGTATTTTATATATTTATATGTTTAGATCTACATGTTTATATGATTTGATCCGTATCAGTCCATATGTTTAGAACTATATGTTCGTATGTTTGGATCTACATGTTTATATGATTAAATCCATATCAGTCCATATGTTTAGAACTATATGTTCATATGTTTAGATCTACATGTTTATATGACTAGATCCATATCAGTCCATTATCAGTCCATATGTATAGAACTATATGTTCATATGTTTAGACCTACATGTTTATATGATTAGATCCATATTAGTCCATATGTTTAGAACTATATGTTCATATGTTTAGGTCTACATGTTTATATGATTAGACCCATATCAGTCCATATGTTTAGAACTATATGTTCATATGTTTAGATCTACATGTTTACGATTAGATCCATATCAGTCCATATGTTTAGAACTATATGTTCATATGTTTAGTTCTACATGTTTATATGATTAGATCCATATCAGTCCATATGTTTAGATATGTTCATATGTTTAGATCTGCATGTTTATATGATTAGTTCCATATCAGTCCATATGATTAGAACTATATGTTCATATGTTTAGATCAACATGTTTATATGATTAGATCCATATAAGTTCATATGTGTAGAACTATATGTTCATTTGTTTAAATCCGTGCAAGTTTATGTTTAGATCCATGCTAGTTCGCACTCAATATGTTGATTGGATCTATTTTTATATGTTTACTTGATTTATGTCGTCTTAGATCTATATTGTTTATGCCAGTTATGATGTCATGTGTTTCTTCCCTTTTTCCTTTTTTCTGAGTTGGGCTAATTGCGAGCCTAACGTATCACATGAACTATACGCACGAACAACGTGGGAACGTTGGGGAAATGTTTAGGTAAAGGCTGAATATTATGTAATTGGCATAAAAAGGGGTTGTAATCATATAATTAATTTTGGGCATAACCAGAATGAAACACCCCACCTCCGTTAGGGTCACTCTCAAAGGGAATGCCCTAATTTTGGTGGAGGTTTATAAGTATAAGTCACAGATATACAAGACAGATATAAGAACACATATTTTTGAACAGCGGAAAAACAACAACTTTTATTTCATAAAAGATATGTGTTACAACAACATCACCATGATTGTCTTACATCCTTTCAAAAAAAAAACATAACACCTTCATAACTGTCTTGATTACATTATTTAAAGAAGCATAAAGAAAACATAAATAAACTGCAAAAGCCCCATAGTTGTTGTCCAAAGCCATAGTTCAAAACGGAAAGGTCCAAGCAATACATTCTTTCTCTTCAAGCTGGATATGAAGGCTGGTCAAGCTGCAGTATTCCCTCCCTGTGGACCTGGGGGGGGGGGGGAGGAACGGAAGAAAAGAAGACGAAAGAAAATTAGAGTCAGACATAAAGCCTGAGTAAGTCGAGGACTACTCTGTCTATGAATAAAGAACTGGGTATGATAAGTATAAACTAGAAATGGGGAAAGCACTATAAACTTGGTTAAGTTGTCTAGGGTCGAATATACTATCGTACCCCATATTAATCTCTGTACCCATATAAACTAGTTCCCAATAGGCACCCCATAACCAGGGTGAAGTGATCCATTTTACGATGATCGGCTCCTACTCGCATAGTTACATGTGCCTTACGGCCCCCGATGTTGTAGTTACCTATGCTGGTCCCACCATGGGGTGTATCAAGTCCCATGGCGGCGACCCGACACAACCCTAGAATGCACAGGTATGCTACTGGTGCCCAGTGCTTCATTTTTCTGCGCCGGAGTGTGTGCACGCCCGCACCCCGTTAGAACCTACACTGCTGCACCACCGCCGTCGATTTGACCTCTTACAATCAGCCCAGTAATCGTGCCCCACCCTGCCTAGTTTCAGGGTATCATGATACCTTGTAGGGTTACTGCGAAAAGGGTCCCCCGCTACTAGGTTTTCTACTTCTAGCCAACATGCTAAGTTGGTTAAGTGTTTTATGAACCTAACCCCCAATCAGTCTGTTTAATTTAGCATGTCCCATTTTTGATTAAGTCTTTAGTTTACTTAATCCTATCAGTCCTGACTCAGCCTTAATTGTCTTATTAAAGCCTTGACCTCTCACATTAGACATGTATTGTTGTGGCTGCCTGTTGCCGGTTGGTTCCGGGCAGTCTTACGCCACAACTCAGTCTAACCTCGGGTCCTTATTGGGCTCCATGTTTAACCACCCACATTGGATAGGTATTGTTGTGACTACTGGACAGCCGGGCGGTTCCGGGCAGGTTTACATCACAACTCAATCCAACCTCGGGTTAAACATATCGTATTTTCTACATTTACATATTTTGTCTTTCTTCTTTACTTTCTTATATGTAAATATTTGCGGCCCATTAAAAATCAATGGTGTAAAGGTTACACCAATCATGGGCCCAACCCATACTTGAATTTGGGCCCCTTTACTTTATATTTTCATTTATTAATTAATTTAGCCCAACGTTATTTTCCCCCGTTTAATACGTTCGTTTATTATATATATGTTGGGCTTAACCTTTTTAAGCCCAACTTAGCCATGCGAAAGAGGGGAGGCTTAAAGCGTGATTACATACACAAAAAGGGGAATGTGAACGCATGAACTTGCAACATAACGTTGGAACTACAAAATAGAAACTGGTGTACTTGCATAGTAGTAACATATACTTTGGTCATAAAGCATAAGTGACATGAATCAAACCATGTAAACTTGTAGTTAAGTTAAGAATCTAAATTGTATGTCACTATTGACGCATAGTCTTAACTACAACATAAACCTATATTTTTATTTAGGCATAATGTCAAACATAAGCAAATCATGTTTATAAGATTACTACATGTTTACAAAGGTGCTTACTTTTGTTACTAATACAAAAGTATAATTCCACTAGAATTATTCCAACTTAATCATGGTTTTAAATCTATTCACATGACCATGGCTCAAGTATACTTATGGCATAAATATTCCTAAAAACGAAATCATGGTTTTTACTTTATTCATACAAACTTGCAAAAGGGGATTGTAAATTTAGCCTAGCTATGTGTCACATATATTATCATATAATTCTTGTGAACAATATAGGCCTAACATGTTTTTCAATTATGCAAAATATCCAACATAGCCTAGTCATATTCAGTTTTTCAATTATGCAAAATATCCAACATAGCCTAGTCATATTCATAAGTTCACAAAGAGGCTTACTTTAACAGTATGACTTAATACATAGATCATGATGCTAATTCCAATATTTCATATGAACCATAATACCCCAAATTTGGCCTAATTACACAAAAAAAATGATTTTGTACAAAATATACATTATGTTGGCATAATAGCAAAACCACACACTTGCATGAATCTCAATTTAACGATCATAAACATGTAACTTCAACATGAATTACATACTTTGCGAATATTCAATCGTATACTTGCATAAAACTACCGCAAACATGTAGTTTTTATAATGAATAACATACTTTGCGAATAACCAATCGTATACTTGCATAAAACTACCGCAAACATGTAGTTTTTATAATGAATAACATACTTTACGAATATCCAATCGTTATACAACATTCCAAATCGATAAGAATCATAGTAACGCACAAATATGAATTACTTATCACCACAAATCAAGTATACAAATCAGCACAGTTATTTATTTATACCGGAATAATACTCTACTTACAATCGTGTGGCGAATTCTCCAATTGGAGATGCGACTCCTTGTTGATTTGATTTGTTTAAGTTGCTTTATGCTTTAGAATTTGCCTCCTAATCTTCTCTCCAATTTGGTGGCTACTCCTAGTCGTTCCTCAGCAACATGATGGTCTCGTTCTTATTTTTGAATAAATAGATTAGGTAGAGTCTAGGGTCATTTTTATAGAGTTTATGAACTGATTAGGACCATCGATGTTGCTTGGATTGATCGTAGCCATTCATTCGAAAGAGAGACCAATTAGAGCCTGCCACCTAGCCCTAATGACAAAGCAAGCTTCTGAAAATCGACCAAACACAGACCTGGCCAGCCAGGACTTGACCAGACCTGACCAGCAGGTCATTTTTGACCTGGGCGCACTTGGCAGGTGCGCCAGGTCAAAAATGTACTGGCGCACTTCCCAAGTGCGCCAGTGCATTTTTGTTCTGGCGCACTTCCCAAGTGCGCCAGTGCATTCTGACCCGCTTTTCGGTTTTTCGCCCAACTTCATTCTTCCCTATCTTCTTCATACGATATCCGTTTTACGCAAACTCGGACTCTATCTCAAGCAGAATTCCGAGACGAACGCAATGGCGTATCCCGTTTCCCTTAATTCTCTGATTTGAAATTAGTTATACTTTAATTTGCGAATCTCTCTGTTATAAAATACATGGGGTGTTACACAGAAAATGTGGCATAACTTGAATTGACCACACTTATAGATAATTTACATATAAACTTGGACATGAATGGTAAATATGTAAATTGGCTAAAATATGAAAGTGCCTATCCCAAGGTTAGATTGAATTGCGGTGTAAGACCGCCCGGAACCGCCCGGCACATCCAGCTACCGCAACAACATAGATCTAATGTGAGAGGTTAGCGCATTAAGCCCAAAAACCTGAGGTTAAGATGAGTTTGCGGTAGAATTCTTCCCGAAACCGCCTGGCACATCCAGCAACCGCAAACAACAGTTCTAATGTGAGAGGTTGGTGATTTAATGAATAAATTAAGGCTAAGGAACAGACATGCTAAGAATGGAAAGGTTAAGTAACATATGAGCAGGCAACACTTAACCAATACAACATGTTAGGTGGGTGGGTTAAGTTAACATGGACAAGAAGATAGCTTAACCAATATTACATGAACAAAGTGAATAGGGTTAAGGCAAGCTTAACCAATAATACATATGGACGTGATAAGGCGAAAGGTTAAGTAAATCTTGGGTAAGTGGGTAATATTAGTGTCTATATATAGGCCCACGAACTTAAACGTTAAATAAACATGTGTGAATCAGTGAGAAGGTTAAGTAACATATGAATAGACAACACCTAACCAGTACAACATGTTAATTAAGCAAATGGGTGGTGTTAAGTTAAATTGAGAACACTTAACCATTATAACATGTTGATTAGGAAACCTTAGTAACGGGGACCCATTACAGCAGTAGCCCACATAGATGTATCATGGTTCCCTGAGTAACGCAGGGTGGGGCACGATTACTGTGCTGATTATAAGCAGTAAAAATAGCGGTGGGTGGTGCACCAGTGTAGATTCCGATGGAGCATGGGCATGCACGTTCTCCGAAGTGGAAAAAGGAGGCACTGAACATTAGTAGTGTACACAGTGCATCTTGAATCATGTCGGGTTGCCATCATGGGAATTGATACACCCCCATGATGGGGCCAACACAGGTATCTACATACAAGCGGGGCCGAATGACACAAGTAATGAATACATACAAGCGAGGTCGAATGACATAAGTAATAAATATATGCTTGTTAGGGAGCCAATCGAACGAGGAAGGTAGTGGGTACAACTCGTGGGGGTAGGAGCAAAAAGGGGTACCTATGATAGAAGCTAGGTGTACACGAAACTACCCTTATCATGATTAGTAAGAAGGATCAACTTTTAGTATGGGACTAGTAACGGTGCGGTGTAACTAGTAATGATACGGTGTTATTAGCATTGGTGCAGTGTACTGATTATCCTATAGTGATTAGGAGCGCAAATTAATGTTGTCTTATTCATCTTGCTTACCTTATCATACCTGTCTGTTTCATAGTCATTTCTTATTTTCCAGTTTATGTCTTATCATGTTACTTTAACGATTATATTGTTAAATTTACGGGACTCGCCATACTTTATGTCTGACTCTCTTTGTTTTCGCCTCTTCCCCCCCCCCCCCCCAAGGTTCTCAGGGAGGAAATACTCAAGTTTGATTCAGATTTCTCTCTACTTGAAGTGCTAGAAGTTCTTGAAGTATTGCTTGGCTTTGATTCTACCTATTTATGGCGTTTTTGTTGGGGATTATGGCTTTAAAATTATGCACTCTGAAGGCTTTTGTACAAGACTGATATTACTTACTTGGTTTTGGTATTTGAAGATGTAACCAAACTTATTTTTGTTTCCGCTGCAATAAAGTTATAAAATTTTCAAGTACTATTTTATGTATCTGTCTTGCAATATTCTGTTCTGTTTACTCATAATGCTCCATGAAACTTAATGCATTACCTTTGTGAGCGACATTAATAGACGCGGGGTGTTAAACTTAGTATCAGAGCTGAAGGTTACCAGAACAGAAAAAATTTGAAAATCATTTTCAAAAGCATTTATATAAAGAAGTATTTTCAAAAACATGTTTTAAAGATAGTATTTTTTTAAGAGAAATGTTTATTATGGAAAAACATAATCCCCAAAAGCCATATATCTTTCTTTCGATTCTTTGTTTCGAAACTCTTCCTCTTTCCCTTTTTAATCTCTTCCTCCACGTATAGATGTTTTTCTAAGATAAGTAAGGTCTTTCGTGCGTTGGGCAGAAAACTGTTTCATTGGACTGAGACGTTTGTCGAAGCTAGAATTGGCTCAAGGAAGTGGAGGACTTATTGGTATCTTTGAGATAAACGATGGGAGGAAGGTTGAACTAGTTACTTGGTTAATGAAGGATGAAGCTTCATTTTGGTGGGAGGTCACGATTGGAGAACGTGCAGGGGAGACATGGACAGGACACAGGATACGAAAGTGGATCCAAAAAGGCACAACAACAACCAAAGAAAGGCGGTAAGGTTAACAAGGGCCAAGAGAAAAGGGAATACCACAATTGTGGAATACCTGGCCACCTAAAGAAAGATGTTAGAAAGAAGAAGAAGAAGAAGACTGGTTGTTACCATTGCGGTGAGGTAGGACATATGATTTAGGATTACCCGAGGAGGCAAGGGCAAGGACAGATGGCAGGATCTTCTACAGGGCAGGTTGTGTTCTCGTGGTCAGTTTGTCAGAAAGAGATAGAAAGTTTCGGTTGAAGATTAGATTTCTTTTTCCTAGGACTCTTTTTGACTCTTGCGCTTTGCTTTCGTTTATATCTGCTTCGTTAGTTGAAACACTGCACCTAAATACTAGTTTAGTTATGGATCCCATTGTAGTCTCAAATCCTATGGGTGGTTCGGCTCATTTATCTATGGTTTGTTGGGATTTGAGAGTGTCTATCTTGGGCGTTGGGTTTGAATGCAACGCCTACGTTCTTAGTTTCATGGGCTTTGGCTTGATTCTAGGGATGGATTGGCTAACCAGGTATGGTGCCATCCTAGACTGTGAAAGGAGGGTAGTTAGATTGTTGATTCGTTGTGGAAGAACCCTTGATATTTCTTGTGACCCTAGAGGTTCGGGGATGCTTAGCTACCTAGAATCTCTTGACGCATCCATCGATGATTTGGAAATTGTTCGTGTAGTCCGTGAGTATGGTGACGTCTTTGATGAGGTTCAGGGTTTACCCCCGAGGCGCGAGATAGACCTCCGTACATACTTAGTAGATGATGCAAAGCCAGTTACATTACCAGTGCGCCACATGGCTCCGAGAGAGAGGAGAGAACTCATAAGCAAGTAGGGGAGCTACTTGCGGAAGGGTTCATAAAAAGAGAGCTTGAGGAAGACAATCCTTGAAGAAGTGTTTACTTGATACCACGGAGGTGGTGGACCCGAGCATGCTTAGAGAAGTGGAAGTGGGGCGAGATGGGAGTGAGATGCCACGATTAGACGAGCTCCTACATGCATCCTTGGATCGGAGGCCAAGAAGTTACACAACCAAGAGGTAAAGTTGGTTAAAGTCCAATGGGGAGATGATCAAGCAGATGCGACTTAGGAGACGGAAGGCAAGATGCGTGCGGCGTACCCTTTCCTTTTTGAGGGTATGTTCTTAACTTCTCCTTTTTTACTGCTTTATTTATCTATCGTTAAGCGTGTCCTCTCGATTACATCTTCGATCTTTAGGTAAGAAAATCCTATGGTTGTAAACATGTGTTTGAGACATGTTATGTTTGGTGGATGCAAGTGTTTGCTAGTAGTTGCTCGTGGATGCACTTACACACACATTAGGCACTAGATCGGCTCAATCACTTTCATACTGCATATGAATAAGTGTGCATAATTAATTTGATGGATGTATATTGAATGTGTTATTATGTGGATGTTGCATTTGAATGAATGATTGTGCATGCATGTAAAAATGATATGTATCATTAGTATTCTTTTGCATACATAATGGATGCATGACACTATCATGAATTGCATTAAGGAGGTCGACTGAGTCAGTAGACCGCCTGATTTTGCATTAGAGTAAAAACATATACACACACTATGCATATGTTCATGAAAAGCATTAGAAATCTTTTAAGGACAATGGATGCTTGTGGATGATGGATGAGTAGATTGATGACTGGATGGTAGGATACATTCTTCTTAACTCAGAGATTTCGGGGACGAAATCCTTTAAGTAGGGGAGAATGTAACACCCCGCATTTTTAATGAAATTAAAAATGTAGAAATATGTATATATATTATATTCATAGATATATTTAAGAGAAAAATTAAATAATGACAATAAATATTTCATGTAATAAGTTCATGCAGTGAAATGAAGGAAAAAAAATTAAGTGCAATACATGAAATGCGAAGAAACACATGCGAACAATTAAATAGAAAAAAAGAAATAAAAACAAAAATTTGAAGAGCTTCGGGAATTTGGTCACGAAATTAGCGTCATTGCATTCGTGGTGATTTTCTAGTCAATTTAGACCTATGGTTTGCAGAAAAACGATTTAGGATGAAAAAGATAAATTTAAATTAAATATTGCAGCAAAACATGAAAAAGAGGAATGAGAAAAGAACAATGTTTAGCATTGTTCTAAGGTTTGTAAGCAAAATACTTAGTAGCTCATTTGGTTAGAACATGTGACTTGCATACAAGAGGTATAGAGTTCGATCCCCGCCAGCGCTATATTTTTGTTTTAGGGGAATGGCTAAAAAGTGGCTTAGTGTGAACGTAGTTCAAAAAGTGGTTTAGTGTGAAAATGGTTAATTGGGAAGATAGCTAAAAAGTTATATATATACATATATATATAACATGTAGGTGTCAACACCGTGCTATTATGCATCATGTGGCACACGTGGCGCATTTTTGTTGGTCAAAGATTGTTTTTTTTAAAGTGGCTTTTTCTAGTTGGTTGGGTGACGATTTTTCTTGTATTAGGGCTGATGTGGCTTTATTTGATTGGTCTGGTGAGGTATCTTTGTGTCATGATGATTTGGATGGCTTAGATGAATAATAAGTTGATCTAAAGGCCCATATTAACCCTAAACATCTATGTATACATCTCTAAACCTAAATCCTAACCTCACAACCCTAAACTATGATGTCGTCATGTTGTTCATCTACAAACTAACCTAGCCGCCACCACAACAAATCAAATTCTAGATTAAAGATAAAAAGATAAGAGATAAATATTCAAAGCCTAGGAATTGCAAAAAGGAATTCTAGAACAACAACGAACGAATCAACGCCTACATCAACGGATTAAAAAAGATAAGAGATAAATATTCAAAGCCTAGGAATTGCAAAAAGGAATTCTAGAACAACAACGAACGAATCAACGCCTACATCAACGGATTAGCTTAGCAATTTCAGAAATCAGATTCCAGAATTCAGGATCCGTTTTCTGTGAGTGCAGTTACTTTCACAAGATAATTGTTTAAACCTAATTGTGATGAGTTATGAATTGGACTGTATGAAAATGTTTGTAAATCATATAAAGTTTATGTCTTTGCAAACTATGTTCTGATTTATGCATGATTTGATTCATTATATGCAAGTTATGTTCTATGTTAATTCACATGCCTAATAACGTATGCAAGTTATGTATGCAAGTTTGCTCGATCTATGCAAGTTATGAAAGATTATATGCAAGTCATGCTCATACATGTAAGATCATATTTTATATATTCTTATGTTTAGATCTACATGTTTATATGATTAGATCCATATCAGTACATATCTTTAGAACAATATGTTCATATGTTTAGATCTATATGTTTATATGATTAGATCCATATCAGTCCACATGTTTAGAACTATATGTTCATATGTTTAGATCTACATGTTTATATGGTTAGATCCATATCAGTCCATATGTATAGAACTTTTTTATGTTCATATATTTAGATCTACATGTTTATATGATTAGATCCATATCAGTCCATATGTTTAGAACTATATGTTCATATGTTTAAATCTACATGTTTATATGATTAGATCCATATCAGTCCATATGTTTAGAACTATATGTTCGTATGCTTAGAACTGCATGTTTATGATTAGATCCATAACAATCCATATGTTTAGAACTATATGTTCATATGTTTAGATCTACATGTTTATATGATTAGATCCATATCAGCCCATATGCTTAGAACTATATGTTCACATGTTTAGATCTACATGTTTATATGATTAGATCCATATCAGTCCATATGATTAAAACTATATGTTCATACGTTTAGATCTACATATTTATACGATTAGATCCATATAAGTCCATATGTATAGAACTATATGTTCATATGATTAAATCCGTGCAAGTTTATGTTTAGATCCATGCTAGTTCGCACTCAATATGTTGACTGGATCTATTTTTATATGTTTACTAGATTTATGCCGTCTTAGATCTATATTGTTTATGCCAGTTATGATGTCATGTGTTTCTTCCCTTTTTCCTTTCTTCTGAGTTAGGCTAATTGCAAGCCTAACGTATCACATGAACTACATGTACGAACGACGTGGGAACATTGGGGAAAAGTTTAGGTAAAGGTTGAATATTATGTAATTGGCATAAAAAGGGGTTGTAATCATATAATTAATTTTGGGTATAACTAGAAAATGTGGTATAACTTGAATTGACCACGCTTATGGATAATTTATATATAAACTTGGACATGAATGGTAAATATGTAAATTGGCTAAAAGATGAACGTGTCTAACCCGAGGTTAGATTGAGTTGCGGTGTAAGACTGCCCGGAACCACCCAGCACATCCAGCAACCGCAATAACATAGATCTAATGTGCGCGCATTAAGCCCAAAAACCCGAGGTTCGGATGAATTTGCAGTAGAAATCTGCTCGGAACCTCCCGGCACATACAGCAACCGCAAACAATAGTTCCAAAGTGAGAGGTTGGTGCTTTAATAAATAAATTAAAGCTAAGGAACAGACATGCTAGGAAAGGAAAGGTTAAGTAACATATGAACAGGCGACACTTAACCAATACAACATGTTAGGTGGGTGAGTTAAGTTAACATGGAGAAGAAGACAACTTAACCAATATTACATGAACAAAGTGGGTAGGGTTAAGGCAAGCTTAACCAATAATACATATGGACTTGATAAGGGGAAAGGTTAAGTTAATCTTGGGTAAGTGGGTAATATTAGTATATATAGGCCCGCAAACTTAACCATTAAATAAACATGCGTGAATCAGTGAGAAGGTTAAGTAACATATGAATAGGCAACACTTAACCAATACAACATGTTAATTAATAAAATGGGTAGGGTTAAGTTAAATTGAGAGCACGTAACCATTATAACATGTTGATTAGGAAACCCTAGTAAAGGGGACCCATTTTAGCAGGAATACACATAGATGTATCATGGTACCCTGAGCTAGGCAGGGTGGGGCACGATTACTGGACTGATTATAAGCGGTCAAAATAGCGGCGGGTGGTGCAGCAGTGTAGGTTCCGATGGAGTATGGGCGTGCACGTGCCCCGGAGTGGAAAAAGCAGACACTGGACATCAGTAGTATACACTGTGCATCTTGAATCGTGTCAGGTTGCCATCATGGGAATTGATACACCTCATGATGGGGCCAGCATAGGTATCTGCATACAAGCGGGGCCGAATGACACAAGTAATGAATACATACAAGCGAGGTCGAATGACACAAGTAATAAATATATGCGAGTTAGGGAGCCGATCGAACGAAGAAGGTAGGGGGTACAACTCGTGGGGGTAAGAGAAAAAGGGGCACCTACGATAGCAGCTAGGAGTACACGAAACTACCATTATCATGATTAGTAAGAAGAACCAACTTTTAGTATGGGACTAGTAAGGGTGCGGTGTAAATAGTAATGATACTGCGTTATTAGCATTGGTGCAGTGTACTAATTATCCTATAGTGATTAGGAGTGCAAATTAACGTTGTCTTATTCATCATGCTTACCTTATCATGCCTGTCTGTTTCACAGTCATTTCTTATTTTCCAGTTCATGTCTTATTCGGTTACTTTAATGATTATATTGTTAAAGTTACTGGACTCGTCAGACTTTATGTCTGACTCTCTTTTTTTCCGCCTCTTTTCTTCCGTCCCCTCCAGGTTCTCAAGAAGGAAATACCCAAGTTTGATTCGGATTTCTCTCTGCTGGAAGTACTAGAAGTTCTTGAAGTATTACTAGGCTCTGATTCTACCTATTTATGTTGGGTATTATGGCTTTAAAATTATGTACTCTGAAGGGTTTTGTACAAGATTGATATTATGTACTTGATTTTGGTATTTGAAGATGTAACCAAAATTATTTTTGTTTCCGCTGCAATAAAGTTATAAAATTTTCAAGTACTACTTTATGTATCTGTCTTGTAATATTCTGTTCTGTTTACTCATAACGCTCCACGAAACTTAATAATTCCCTTTATGAGTGACATTAATGGACGTGGTGTGTTACAATCGGCCCCCGTGCTCGGGGTGCCGATACGGCGATCGCATGTTTGCATGCAAGCTAGTTGTCAAGATTAATCAAACTTGTCATGAACGCCATGCACGATGTACACGCAGAAGGGTGATAGGGAACTGAACATCGTTGCTGCGGATAACTCTGGTAGTAGTGGCCTTTATAACGCCTCGAATTACGAGAAAACAAAACATCGTTGGAAGACATGAATAGTTGTACACTGAATTATGCAGAGTATAGGCGAAGACGTTCATTATTCCATGCACTTGGGATTCAGGCTCCGTCCATGGTTGAGAGTTTGAAAGTTCCATCGCTAAGTTTCCGTTGTATGAGTATAGGCTTTCCTAGCGAGGTGCGAGGCCTGTAAGTGGAGGAAAGATCCGTTTGAAGATGAGGCCGCCGACGTGCACTCGAGCGGGCCTTCAGTTAAACTTCCAGTCGTTCCCCGGAGTTGCCGGATATTGAGGGAGGCCCAGGTTGGGAGGAGTTGCAAACTGGTATCTCTGAGGACAACCTAGAGTCAACTGCGCCATGGAAGCTGTAGTCCTGACAAGCCGAGGGGGACGATCTTGAGGGATTAATTGTCGGTCGAGGTCCTGTTAAGTGGGAATCTTTGATGAGCACTGAGTAGCTCGGAGATCCCATGCAGTGTGAATCCCGGATGAGCATTGAGTGGCTCGAAAAACCCACATAATGGGAATCTCGATGAGTATCGAGTGGCTCGGAGATTACGTGCAGTGGGTGTAACACCCCGCCTCCGCTAGGGTCACTCGCAAAGGAATGCACTAGCTTTAGAGGGGCATTATTGGTAAACATGCACAGAAATATCACAAGACATAACATATATAAATAGCGGAAGTAAAATCAAACTTTCATAACATGAATAAATATGGTCTAAAGCCTTTTTCATCAGAGTACATCAAAACCTGTCTTGCAATAATAAAGAAGCATAAAAACCTTTTCATAAATTATTCCCCAAGTAAAAACAGTAAAGTAGCCATAGCCAAGAGAAGTCCAAGCCATCCATGATGACCTTCAGGCAGAAGAAGTCCGAACTAAACAGCATTGTTTCCTCCCTGTAACCTGGGGGGGGAAACGGAAGAAAAGAGGCAAAACAAAACGGGTCAGTCAAAAAGACTGAGTAAGTCCTATCTACTTCCAGTATAAAAACAGGTAAAGGTAACATGACATGCATAAACTGAAAGTAAACATAAGGATAACTACAAGATAGATAAACCAGTATAACCGGTTGAACTACTGTGGCAAGGTAAACCAAGGTATCATGATAAACTGCGGTGTTATGATAAGTCAAGGTATCAAATCGTCAGATTTCCATCGAGTACATTATCCCAAGGTATCTACCCCGTCTAACGTCCCACGGTATCTATTATGTATATTCTTCCTAGTCCTAACATGTATATTTGCTCTGCACCTCTCGTACTAATATCCCTACCCGCGTCATGTGTTAACCATGAATGTCCCTTGCTCAAGGTCGTGTAATGGTCCATGTCAACCTAATATCGCATATATAGATTACTCAAATCATATGTTTCTTTCCATGTATACAAGCTCAGTCCTTTGCCGTACCTCGTACGGGCTTCCTCATGTCGTATTATCCTTGAAATCGTTTGGACTGTTACCCTTGTTCTAGCTAGGCTCTTCCATATGAATCATCGTTTGAACTACTAGGACTTACGCCACCTAGAACCACTAGGGATTTCGCTTACCTATTGCACGCTTTCGTATTTCGGTTTGGGTTAAACCACCTAGGCCACTAGGGATTACGCTAACCCTCGACCGCGCCCTTTTCCCCACGCATTCATCGTGAATCGTGTTTCTATAACTGTATGCACATGTATCACATCGTGCCATCCGAGTCCTGTCACAGGGCAAAATAAGAAATACAGGACTCGGTCGGGAGCTTTAGATTTATCTGCCGATGCAGATACTAAGGTCTGCTTTTCTACACGTGGCTATGGTCCCACGAGACCCCTCCCTCAACTAGTGAAAGGCAACACAAGAGAGAATCTTGCATGAGAACTACACTCCGGCCAGCCCACATCCTACGGCCTACCTCACCCATGATTAGATAGCAATCATGGTCTGTTGGGTGTTCCCTGCCTTTCCGTTCGTACACGCTTGACTCAAGATGGTAGATGATCGACGAACTTGCTATCTCGGGCACCTTATGTATTCGTCGACTCACTGCTATCCACCCCAGTCTTTAGGTCGCTCGCATAGCAACCAAGGCATATTCTTGGTTCTTCTACCGCAGACCTCAACCTCTCGTGAGCCTAGTATAATGACCTGGCAGCTCACAGAGGGATTCCAAGAATATCCTCACGTTCCCCGAAGCCGCTGCTTCGTTACCCCGTTCGTTGGAGCCTTTATCTAAATCAGATAGCCTGCTCCTACACGCATACTTAAACGTTGACCTAACGTATCGGGTTACTAATCCACCTAAGGAGTGGTCCAAATTTCTTTGACTAAGAATTATTACTTAGTTTCCCTTAACTAAGGTTTACCACTTAGCCTTATTTCCATTACCCTTGTAAACTATGGTTATTTACCTAATCCTCCGAATTAGGGTTTATCTAATGGGTTAAGTGTCACTTAAGTTCACAACCTAACCCGTCTACAAAACATGTCGAAACTGGCTAAGTATCCAAGTCCAAGACTTAACCCTACAGTCCATGTGTCAAGTTGGTTAAGTATATCAGGCAATCCATGACTTAACCTCGTCTAATTATCATTTTAGATTGGTTAAGTATATATATTAATTTGCCCCTATCAAATTACCGAGTCAAATCGGTCCAGCGTATTCGAAACGATTCGCGACTTAGCCTTATCATGTTTTTACGTTAGATTGGTTAAGTATAGGTTAACTTAACCTCACCAAATTAACGAGTTGGATTGGTTAAGTATAGGTCACTTAACCCCATCAAATCGTCGTGTTAAATTAGTTAAGTGTTTATCTTAACCCCATTAAATTACCAAGTTGGATTAATTAAGTCTAGGCTAACTTAACCCCATCCGATTACCATGTTTAGGTTAGTTAAGTCTAATCTTAACCTCATCCATTAACTGTATTATACGGTTAAGTGTCATTAAGAAAATTTACTTAACCTTATCAAGTTATCGTGTTGGACTGATTAAGTGTCGGTTAACTTAATCCCGTCCACTAGTCGTATAAAAATGGTCAAGTGTCATTAGGCAAATCGAGTTACTTAACCTACCAAAGCTTATCATGTTCTGTTAAGTATCCTTAGCCTAATCAAATTACTTAACCCATTTGTCCATATCATATTTGGTTAAGCCTCATTAATCAAATTAACTTAACCCTATTATGTGGCATTAATTTAATTAATGCACCCTCAACCTCTCACATTAGACCTTGTTGTGGTTACTAGTTAAGCCGGGCGGGTCCGGGTAGATTTACACCACAACCTAGTCTAACCTCGGGTCTTAAGCGCGACATGACCAACTTCTCACATTGGGTCCTATTGTTTGCAACTACTAGTTAGGCCGGTCGGTTCCGGGTAGTTTTACGTTGCAAACTCAACCCAACCTCGAGTTGGCCACACTCATATTATCTACGTTCATCATGTTTCCAAAACATGTTACAAGTTTCCGAGCATTTGGGTAGACCTAACTTAATAGGTAAATTCCCAAAGGGTAGACCTAACTTAATAGGTAAATTCCCAAGCTCATGTTTTTATGCATACTTACATGTCGTCTTCCATGTTATCTTTCAAGTCATAGTTTCAAGTATAAACGCGTGTCATATTCAAATTAAGACTTTGCGACATGTTCATGTTTATCTAACTACCCAAAATCGGGTTTTCCCAACGCAAGCAAATCGAGTCAATATAGTAAGGATACTATGTTACATATTGGTCTCAAACCATGCATGATGCCAAAGAGGGCTTGGCTTCCACATGCATAACATCGTAAAGGGATTGGCCATAAACATGCATAGTGTCATAAGGTAATTTGGCCACAAACATGCATATTATCACAAAGGGTTTGGCCATAAACATGCATAATCTCATAAAGGACTTGGCCACAAACTTGCATGATAGCATAAAAGGGTTTGGGTTCATAAACATGCATAAGCCCCAAAATCTAGTCTTAGCCAATGTTTCACAAGTAAAATGGTTCCTAAAGGTTCATGCTAGCATTTCATGCATAAAGATCCAAACTTGCAAGTTAAACTAGGTTATGCATAGCATGAGAGGCATGATTAAGTCACTCACATGGCTTAAAATCATAAATATGAACACAAGAGGCATGGTAAGGTTCATAGGGATTCGCATAATCATGTTTAGCCTCATTTTATCCCATGTCAACATTAAAAATACCGTTTTGACCCAAAAGTAGCTAGAACTTACCTAGGCAAGGCTTAGGAAAGGGATCATGCATCATTTTGATGAAGAAAGGTGGCTCCTTTGATGAAGATCCGTCATGAAACTCGCATAACAACGTTGATTTGGCCTCCATTTGGTGTAGCAAGCTTGCATCTTTTGATTTGAACTTGATTTGAGTGCATAGGCTCTAGGGATTTGAGATGGAGGCCATGAGAGTAGAAATTTGTCCATAGTTTAGTTACATGAGTGAATAATGAGGGTTTAGGGGTAGGTTTAGGGTCTTTTTATAGAGATTAGTATAGTTTTAGGCCCTTAGATTAACCCTAGGACCAAGCAGAGCCGTCAGATTTCAAACCAGGCCCAAAAACCTAGCCAAGATAGCAAATAGGTGCACCAGATCAAAATCAGCCGACAGGGCAAGTCGACAGCCCTGTCGACATGCATGTCGACATGCCTGTCGACATGCCTGTCGACATGCCTGTCGACTTGTCTGGGCGGGAATTTTCCCGCCTGGCCCCATTTCTGCACGTTTCGAAATTCAAATTTTCCGAAAACTTCTTTGGGCCTTAACCGGGTCATACGGACTCCGATTTTCGAAAACTCGGACTCTATTTCGCGTATTTTTCCGAGACGAACGCAATGGCATAGCCCGTTTTACTTGATTCAGAATTTAAAATTAAATTCTGCCTTGATTCTCGTTTTAACATGTTATCGAAAAATACGGGTTGTTACATTCTCCCCACCTTTTAGGATTTCGTCCCCGAAATCTCCAAGTTAGGAAGAACATATCCTACCATCCATCATCCATCTACTCAAAACATCATCCACAAGCAACCATCGTCCTAAGATGATTTCTAATGCTGTATGAATACATGCAAAGAGTGTGTGTATATGTTCCTTAGCTAATGCTAATGATCAGGCCTGAAAAATCTTTTGAATGCAAAAATATGTATAGTGCCATGAATCCAACATGTATGCAAATAGTCCTAGTCATATATATACACTATATGCGTGCACAAACATTCATCCATATGCAACATCCACATGGTAACACATTCAATTTCATCCATAAACAAGTATAAATACTCGTGCATATGCAATATGAAATGTGATCGAGTCGAGCTACTATCTAATGTAAATTCGCGCATCCACGAGCAACCACCTGCAACCATTTGCAACCATATCACCCATAACATGTTTCAAATGCATGTTTACATCCATAGCGTTCTACCTAAGGTTCCCCGAAACAGGGTCGAGAAGATAAACGGGACAAACTCCTTACGGGGTTTTGTAACAGAAAATAGGACCGAGAGGATGTCCACAAAAGATAGCCTACAAGTAAGCTCTACAGAAAACAGGAATCAAGGATATACTCCCAAAAAGAGATATCATGCGCGTATCTAGTCTTTGACCATCAAAGTCGTACTTTCTTGAGCTCAATTTCCTTGTGCCTTGACCGTCTTTGCGATTTCGTAGCTTCTTATTTCCTGTTTCCATAACATGAGCTGGAACTTATTCCTTCGCCGCCTCTCGTTCCACTTGCACTTATCCTTTTTCTAAAATACTTGACGCAAACATGACTGCGTACTCATGATCTCATGCAAGCTTTCCAAAATTCACTAATGAATCTCGGACCTCGTACCACAAGGTATACCACATAGAAGAACTTTCTTTTGAAAGTAAACAGATGCCAACCAGGTTGTCAAGCGCACTTACTAAGGGGATTTCTATAACCCGTGCATAAGTGAAATAAACCATCCGTCTTATCGGCGAACACCACTTGATTGGGCTTCCAATTTCCCATAAAGGCATCAAGGGATTCTAAGCAACTAACCATGACCGAACCCAAAAGGTTACACGAGACTTCGAGGGTTAGTCAAGGGTCCAACTACCCTTCTATCAAAACCGAGAGTGGCACCCCTTACTGGATAACCACTTCATCCCTAGAATCCATCCATAAACGAGGCATGTCATCCTCAAATACAAAACAAGTCATGAATAAATGGACCGATCTTCCAATAGGACTTGAGACAAAAACGGGATCCTCTATTATACTAGTACTAAGGTGCAGAGACTCAACTATCGAAGCGGACTTAAAAAGATGCGGTGATCAAAACAAAGTCCCGACGGGATGGTAGAGAAGAAAAACTAAACCTTTAACAAGATCGTTACCCTCCTTCCGAGGTACCCTAGAAATGAGAGCATACTATTGCCCTCCGAATGGTCTTGTCCCTGTTCCATGATACTTAACTATCCATCCCGTTTCACCATGCCGAAGGTACTCTCTCACCATGGGTTTCATTGTTCATCTTTCTCCCTCCCTTGAGGACTAAGCCATACCAACAAGTTGCTCATCCTTAAGCTCGTATCCTTTATCCTCTTTCTTACTATCCTTTCTTATAACGCGGCCACTGGTCTCTCGAGAACCACTTCCATCGTAAGGAAAACACTTTCGTAGGTAGAAAAGACTAGTCGCAGTTAAAACTACTGTGACTACAGATGGAGGAAAGAAAGGAGAAGAGATTAAATCAAGGAAACAAGGATGATGCTAATGGCCTTTGGGGAATAGCCTTTTTCTTTTTAAAAGAAAATTTTCTTGGAAAATGCTTCTTTGTAAACGGTTTTTCAAATAATTTTCAGAAGGTCTTTAAAAACTTTTGCCCAGTCTGGTAACCTTCTGCTCTGATACCAAATGTAACACCCCGCCTCCGCTAGGGTCACTCGCAAAGGAATGCACTAGCTTTAGAGAGGCATTATTGGTAAACATGCACAGAAATATCACAAGACAGAACATATATAAATAGCGGAAGTAAAATCAAACTTTCATAACATGAATAAATAAGGTCTAAAGCCTTTTTCATCAGAGTACATCAAAACCTGTCTTGCAATAATAAAGAAGCATAAAAACCTTTTCATAAATTATTCCCCAAGTAAAAACAGTAAAGTAGCCATAGCCAAGAGAAGTCCAAGCCATCCATGATGACCTTCAGGCAGAAGAAGTCCGAACTAAACAGCATTGTTTCCTCCCTGTAACCTGGGGGGGGGAAACGGAAGAAAAGAGGCGAAACAAAACGGGTCAGTCAAAAAGACTGAGTAAGTCCTATCTACTTCCAGTATAAAAACAGGTAAAGGTAACATGACATGCATAAACTGAAAGTAAACATAAGGATAACTACAAGATAGATAAACCAGTATAACCGGTTGAACTACTGTGGCAAGGTAAACCAAGGTATCATGATAAACTGCGGTGTTATGATAAGTCAAGGTATCAAATCGTCAGATTTCCATCGAGTACATTATCCTAAGGTATCTACCCCGTCTAACGTCCCACGGTATCTATTATGTATATTCTTCCTAGTCCTAACATGTATATTTGCTCTGCACCTCTCGTACTAATATCCCTACCCGCGTCATGTGTTAACCATGAATGTCCCTTGCTCAAGGTCGTGTAATGGTCCATGTCAACCTAATATCGCATATATAGATTACTCAAATCATATGTTTCTTTCCATGTATACAAGCTCAGTCCTTTGCCGTACCTCGTACGGGCTTCCTCATGTCGTATTATCCTTGAAATCGTTTGGACTGTTACCCTTGTTCTAGCTAGGCTCTTCCATATGAATCATCGTTTGAACTACTAGGACTTACGCCACCTAGAACCACTAGGGATTTCGCTTACCTATTGCACGCTTTCGTATTTCGGTTTGGGTTAAACCACCTAGGCCACTAGGGATTACGCTAACCCTCGACCGCGCCCTTTTCCCCACGCATTCATCGTGAATCGTGTTTCTATAACTGTATGCACATGTATCACATCGTGCCATCCGAGTCCTGTCACAGGGCAAAATAAGAAATACAGGACTCGGTCGGGAGCTTTAGATTTATCTGCCGATGCAGATACTAAGGTCTGCTTTTCTACACGTGGCTATGGTCCCACGAGACCCCTCCCTCAACTAGTGAAAGGCAACACAAGATAGAATCTTGCATGAGAACTACACTCCGGCCAGCCCACATCCTACGGCCTACCTCACCCATGATTAGATAGCAATCATGGTCTGTTGGGTGTTCCCTGCCTTTCCGTTCGTACACGCTTGACTCAAGATGGTAGATGATCGACGAACTTGCTATCTCGGGCACCTTATGTATTCGTCGACTCACTGCTATCCACCCCAGTATTTAGGTCGCTCGCATAGCAACCAAGGCATATTCTTGGTTCTTCTACCGCAGACCTCAACCTCTCGTGAGCCTAGTATAATGACCTGGCAGCTCACAGAGGGATTCCAAGAATATCCTCACGTTCCCCGAAGCCGCTGCTTCGTTACCCCGTTCGTTGGAGCCTTTATCTAAATCAGATAGCCTGCTCCTACACGCATACTTAAACGTTGACCTAACGTATCGGGTTACTAATCCACCTAAGGAGTGGTCCAAATTTCTTTGACTAAGAATTATTACTTAGTTTCCCTTAACTAAGGTTTACCACTTAGCCTTATTTCCATTACCCTTGTAAACTATGGTTATTTACCTAATCCTCCGAATTAGGGTTTATCTAATGGGTTAAGTGTCACTTAAGTTCACAACCTAACCCGTCTACAAAACATGTCGAAACTGGCTAAGTATCCAAGTCCAAGACTTAACCCTACAGTCCATGTGTCAAGTTGGTTAAGTATATCAGGCAATCCATGACTTAACCTCGTCTAATTATCATTTTAGATTGGTTAAGTATATATATTAATTTGCCCCTATCAAATTACCGAGTCAAATCGGTCCAGCGTATTCGAAACGATTCGCGACTTAGCCTTATCATGTTTTTACGTTAGATTGGTTAAGTATAGGTTAACTTAACCTCACCAAATTAACGAGTTGGATTGGTTAAGTATAGGTCACTTAACCCCATCAAATCGTCGTGTTAAATTAGTTAAGTGTTTATCTTAACCCCATTAAATTACCAAGTTGGATTAATTAAGTCTAGGCTAACTTAACCCCATCCGATTACCATGTTTAGGTTAGTTAAGTCTAATCTTAACCTCATCCATTAACTGTATTATACGGTTAAGTGTCATTAAGAAAATTTACTTAACCTTATCAAGTTATCGTGTTGGACTGATTAAGTGTCGGTTAACTTAATCCCGTCCACTAGTCGTATAAAAATGGTCAAGTGTCATTAGGCAAATCGAGTTACTTAACCTACCAAAGCTTATCATGTTCTGTTAAGTATCCTTAGCCTAATCAAATTACTTAACCCATTTGTCCATATCATATTTGGTTAAGCCTCATTAATCAAATTAACTTAACCCTATTATGTGGCATTAATTTAATTAATGCACCCTCAACCTCTCACATTAGACCTTGTTGTGGTTACTAGTTAAGCCGGGCGGGTCCGGGTAGATTTACACCACAACCTAGTCTAACCTCGGGTCTTAAGCGCGACATGACCAACTTCTCACATTGGGTCCTATTGTTTGCAACTACTAGTTAGGCCGGTCGGTTCCGGGTAGTTTTACGTTGCAAACTCAACCCAACCTCGAGTTGGCCACACTCATATTATCTACGTTCATCATGTTTCCAAAACATGTTACAAGTTTCCGAGCATTTGGGTAGACCTAACTTAATAGGTAAATTCCCAAAGGGTAGACCTAACTTAATAGGTAAATTCCCAAGCTCATGTTTTTATGCATACTTACATGTCGTCTTCCATGTTATCTTTCAAGTCATAGTTTCAAGTATAAACGCGTGTCATATTCAAATTAAGACTTTGCGACATGTTCATGTTTATCTAACTACCCAAAATCGGGTTTTCCCAACGCAAGCAAATCGAGTCAATATAGTAAGGATACTATGTTACATATTGGTCTCAAACCATGCATGATGCCAAAGAGGGCTTGGCTTCCACATGCATAACATCGTAAAGGGATTGGCCATAAACATGCATAGTGTCATAAGGTAATTTGGCCACAAACATGCATATTATCACAAAGGGTTTGGCCATAAACATGCATAATCTCATAAAGGACTTGGCCACAAACTTGCATGATAGCATAAAAGGGTTTGGGTTCATAAACATGCATAAGCCCCAAAATCTAGTCTTAGCCAATGTTTCACAAGTAAAATGGTTCCTAAAGGTTCATGCTAGCATTTCATGCATAAAGATCCAAACTTGCAAGTTAAACTAGGTTATGCATAGCATGAGAGGCATGATTAAGTCACTCACATGGCTTAAAATCATAAATATGAACACAAGAGGCATGGTAAGGTTCATAGGGATTCGCATAATCATGTTTAGCCTCATTTTATCCCATGTCAACATTAAAAATACCGTTTTGACCCAAAAGTAGCTAGAACTTACCTAGGCAAGGCTTAGGAAAGGGATCATGCATCATTTTGATGAAGAAAGGTGGCTCCTTTGATGAAGATCCGTCATGAAACTTGCATAACAACGTTGATTTGGCCTCCATTTGGTGTAGCAAGCTTGCATCTTTTGATTTGAACTTGATTTGAGTGCATAGGCTCTAGGGATTTGAGATGGAGGCCATGAGAGTAGAAATTTGGCCATAGTTTAGTTACATGAGTGAATAATGAGGGTTTAGGGGTAGGTTTAGGGTCTTTTTATAGAGATTAGTATAGTTTTAGGCCCTTAGATTAACCCTAGGACCAAGCAGAGCCGTCAGATTTCAAACCAGGCCCAAAAACCTAGCCAAGATAGCAAATAGGTGCACCAGATCAAAATCAGCCGACAGGGCAAGTCGACAGCCCTGTCGACATGCATGTCGACATGCCTGTCGACATGCCTGTCGACATGCCTGTCGACTTGTCTGGGCGGGAATTTTCCCGCCTGGCCCCATTTCTGCACGTTTCGAAATTCAAATTTTCCGAAAACTTCTTTGGGCCTTAACCGGGTCATACGGACTCCGATTTTCGAAAACTCGGACTCTATTTCGCGTATTTTTCCGAGACGAACGCAATGGCATAGCCCGTTTTACTTGATTCAGAATTTAAAATTAAATTCTGCCTTGATTCTCGTTTTAACATGTTATCGAAAAATACGGGTTGTTACAGTGGGAATCTCTAATGAGCATTGAATAGCTCAGAGATCCTGTTGGCTAGCTTTTTGACCAAGCCACCAAGCTTCACTCACAAGAAGAAAGTATGAAACTACGTTCCTTAAGTCCATGAAGGATCGGATCGCGCCAGAGGGTCGCCCCACTCGGATCCCCCCCCATCGGATCGCCCGCATAACATCAGCGATCCGACTACCTCTACACGACTCGATCCGTACTTACACTACTACCCTGCACAGACCGATCCGATTCCCCGACGCACAACGAAGCCTCTGACCTGTTTAAGCACAAGCTAGTCTTCGGCGATCCGAGATGTACGGATCCAGCGACACGTGTCCCCAACTGTCACTTTGACCAATTCCTCCTCCTTGCTCGATCCGATATTTAAGGGGATCGTGACACCTGTCCACAATGGCTAATTTGACTAATTCTTCATCAAGCTGCGATACGATCCGATATTCTCAGGATCTGTGCCACGTGTGACCGCGATCCGTCTGACAAAATCAGCTATAAATAGCCTAGAGCTTGGCATTTTTCAGGATCTTTTGGCAGTAATGAGCACTGATTCCACCATTACTGTCATATCACTATTTCTTGTCAGTTTTATTACGAGATTACTGAAAGAAATCACAATTGTAAGAGTGAGTTTGAGAGAAATCATTGATTGTACTAGCATTCAAAGTATAATCGATAACATATAAAGTGGACGTAGGCTCGTTAATGCCGAACCACTATAAATTCTGTGTGTTTTCTACCTTTTCTTCATTCTCCTGTTATAATTCTTCACGAATCTGGACAATTTGGGTGTTAGGTCCAAATTTTAATCTAACATTTTGGTACTTTCACTGAGAATTGAATTCTCAGCCTACTGGATTGCTATTCTACTATTTGGATTTGAAAGTCCAAAGAAAACAGTCCCAAAACTTCACTATTCAGTTTTTTGAAAATTCCAGCGACATCTGATATCATGGCTGGAAAGAAGTCTAAGGAAGTACGAGCTTCACAGGCGAATGAAGTCGCGAATGAAGCAGTTGAAGAAAGTGTGAACGAGCTGGGCAATGAGGGACCTTTGGATCGCGGAGCGCAGGGGGCGAACCGATCCGATCGTGGCACAAACCGATCCGATGAAGGTGCCATGCTCCGAGTCGACGAGGACGAGGCGATCCGGACTACTGAAGGGATTGTTACTCGATCCCGTGATAACGCCTTGAATCCTTCTCATACCGTGACCACGAACCTACCCCAGGGGGGCATACCGAATCGTCGATCTCGATCCACAGCGATCTGAATTGATGACCAGACTACAATTCGACCTGGAAAGGAACCTATGGCTCGCTCCTACCGTCCTGGCCCCTCCGCTCGACCTGGCTCAAGCTCTTTCCGCATAAGAGAAAATGATGATGATCAATATGACCCTTCTGCTCCCGTTACTGAGGGGGATCTCTCTCGCTTTTCCGAAATGTGGGAAAGGCTGTTTGATGAATTGGCTGCTCAAAGGCAGGAGAGCTCCGTTCTACGACAGAACTTGACCGCTATGGATAAAAGGCTTAATGATCTTGCAAGGCAAAGGACGCCCCCAGTTCGTCCGCTCACCCCAGAATACTTTTCTTCATCAGAGGAATCGCCGAGACCTCCACGGCGACCATATGAGAGGCCTGAAAACATAGAGCAGCTTTGATTTGGAACCCTGCCATCACGGGAAAAAGAGGCACTGGGTGCAGGGCCCTCAAACCGCAATGTGAACGATCACGCCGCAACTCCCAGAGCTCGAGGTGTGAACAACCCTATACAGAACAGACTACCTCAGCCCCGTCGACATACAAATGCTCATGGTAACAGGGGGCAGCGAAGCCCAATCCGAGCCCCGGATTTCATGGCCGCTCCTGGAAGAGAGATTAGAGAACCCAACCGAGCAAGAAGCGCTGACCCCGAACCTCCGCTAACCAGTGCAAATGTTGTAGCTATGATCCATCAAATTCTGGAAGATGGCCGTGAACAACGGAATGAAGATTGGGGAATTGACCGTAGTCACACCCCTTTCACTGATGACATTTTAGATGCGACGTTCCCGAGGCGCTTCAACATGCCGCAGATGAACCGTTACGCGGGTAGATCTGATCCCGTCCAACATCTGATGAGATATTCTTGGTCAATGACCGCTGCTGCAGCTTCTGACACTGTCAAGTGCAAAGCATTTCCCATATTCCTGGAGGATGTAGCATTATTATGGTTTACTCGCTTACCAGCAAGATCGATTTCCAGCTTCAGGGAGTTGAGTGAAAGGTTTGTGGAACAATTCTGCATCTATGCACAAAAGACGAAGAGAGTGATTGACTTGTTCCTTGTCAAGCAACGACCAGGCAAGAGTTTGAGGGTGTATCTAGACCGTTTCAACCTGGCCGCTACTGAAGTCAAAGATCCTCATGAGCCAACTGTTGTGGCAGCCCTAATTGACGGGGTAGATAAAGACACCGAATTTGGGAGATATCTGGCCAGCAAGCCACCCCATACTAGAGAGTTATTCTACGAAAAAGCTAACATACACTTACGCCGGGAGGAAGTATATGCTAACCGAAAGGCAAAAACGGCCGATAAAGAGGAAATCCAGAGTAATGTCGCCATTAAGCAGACAGGAGACAGCTCGGGGAAGGTCGAGGTTAATGTCGGGAATCGGAATCAGGGTGGTCGTCAGTCAGGAAACAATGATAATAACAGTAATGGCAACAACCGGAAGAGGAATCGAGGGAACGACTCCCAGAGAAGGACTCATCCCAGGTCTTTTGAGAGTTATACGCCAATAAACGATACTTTGGAAAATATCTTAATGGATTCGTACAACGTCCTCCAAAATAAAAGGCCTCCTCCCAGAGAGACGACGGAGAAAGAATGTGAAACGGGGAAGTTTAGTCTCTTTCATCAGATTCATGGCCATTCGACAAATGAATGTCGTCACCTAAGAGATGTAGTCGAGAGGCTTCCCCGAGAAGGAAAATTGGATGAATACAAAGTGACACCCAGAGACAGGGGGCAAGCCGTATAGGCCCCAAATCAGAACCAGAATCAACCTGCTGTCAGGCCAACTGCCCAGCAGAAGGGAAAGGACCTTGTTATCAATACCATAATCGGAGGGCTTTATCTCGCCGGACACGGTTCCAAGGCATTGGATCAGTATGTCAATGCAGCCAAGCAACACCTCGAGGTAGGGTAGTGTAGCAACCCTGAGGATAACGTTCCGGTAAAGCAACAAAAGATGATGTCCGATGATGTCGTTTTCTGCGAACGAGAAAGCATTGGAGTCCATGCTCCGACTGAAGATTCATTTGTAATCATAGTACCTATTGGCCCGGCCACTGTTCATAAAGTCTTGGTGGATAACGGGAGTTCCGTCAATATTCTTTTCAAAAAGAAATTCGACCAGATGAATCTCAAGATAAAAGACTTGAAGCCCTGTCAGGGATGGATCCGTGGATTTAACGGAGCATCCACCGCTCCAATGGGTCATGTAGAGCTACCAGTTACGCTTGGGGAAGGAGAACGCCAGAGAATGAGAATCCTTCCCTTCGTGGTTTTGGATATTAAATCACCCTATAATGCCTTCTTGGGCCGATCGGCCCTCGCAAAGTTTAGAGCCTGTATAGCCCCCTGGTGCTTGTTATTGAAGTTTCCTACGGAAGCTGGTGTTGGTGTTGTTAGAGGAGATCAGGTTGCCGCACGAGCATGTTATATTGCAGAGCTAAAGCTACTCCGCGACGGAGGGGACATAGAAACCAAGGGCGCTTCTCCCCCCACAAGGGCGGAGACCTTATATCAATTAAAGAGGATAACCATAGGAGAGTCGCCCAGAGAGTTGCCCGAGGATATAGATCCCAGAGAGGACAAAGAACCTGGGGGCAGAATGGCGACTCCCAACGAGACAACTGTGGATGTACCGATCGATGATAGTGACCCAGAGAAGGTCCTTAAGATTGGATCCCAGTTAAATCCTAATTTAGCTAAAGAACTGACGAATTTCTTAAAAAATAATTTGGATGTATTTGCTTGGACCCACACAGACATGTGCGGGATATCTCCATCAATCATGAGCCATTCATTAAGCATTAACCCTAAACATCCTCTGGTAAAACAAAAAAGGCGAATGCTGGGCCTAGAGAGGTCCGCTGCCTTGAAAGAAGAAGTTGGAAAGCTAAAGAGTAATGGATTTATCAGAGACTCAATCTATCCAGTCTGGATTTCAAATCCAGTTCTGGTAAAGAAGGCCAACGGGAAGTGGCGAACATGTATCGATTTCTCGGATTTGAATAAAGCCTGCCCGAAAGACAGCTTTCCGTTACCCAGGATCGATCAATTGGTGGACTCAACGACGGGTCATGAACTTCTCTCCTTTATGGATGCTTATTCAGGATATAACCAGATTCCAATGCATGTTCCAAATCAAGAACACACTAGTTTCATTACGGATCTGGGATTATACTGCTATGTGGTAATGCCCTTTGGCTTGAAGAACGCAGGCGCTACATATCACCGGTTAGTGAACAGAATGTTCTATAACCAGATTGGAAAAACAATGGAAGTATACGTCGACAACATGTTGGTTAAGTCCAGGCAATCCTCCAATCACACTATGGATTTGGCAGAGATGTTTGGCATTCTTCGAAAGTACGGGATGAAACTCAACCCAACAAAATGTTCATTCGGGGTCGCCTCCGGAAAATTCTTAGGATTCATCGTCAGTTCTCGTGGGATTGAAATTAATCCAGACCAGATCGCAGCAATTAAAGACATTCAGGAACCTAGGCAGATTAAAGATGTGCAAAGCCTTGCAGGGAAAGTAGCCGCACTAAGCAGATTTATCTCCAGGGCTACGGACAAATGCATCCCATTCTTCGAATTGATAAAGCGAGGAAAACGCCACTTCAAATGGACGCCCGACTGCATAGAAGCGTTTCAGAACTTGCTGAGACACCTAGAGAAACCTCTGATATTATCTAAGCCGTTGGATCATGAGGACTTATTCGTGTACTTGGCAATGTCGTCCCACGCGATCAGCTCAGCATTGGTGAGAGAAGAAGATAAAGTTCAAAAATCGGTGTATTACATGAGCAAAAAATTGACGGCAGCAGAGCGTAATTATCCAAGGATAGAAAAATTGGCGTACATTTTGCTGATTGCCTCTAGAAAGCTTCGACATTATTTTCAGGCTCATCCCATTACCGTATACACTGATCATCCACTCAAGCAAGTTCTACAGAGACCAGAAGCGTCTGGAAGACTACTCAAATGGAACATTGAGTTAAGTCAATTTGATCTGAACTTTCAACCTCGGCGGTCAATACGGGGGCAAGCGATAGCCGACTTCATAGCAGAGTTTACTGTCCCAAAGGACGATATTATGAATGAAGAAGTTAACTCCTCAAAGTTGCTTCTCGCCCCCAGTGCCTGGAGATTGTATACTAATGGCGCTAGGAATGACAAGAGATCCGGCGCTGGAATAGTGCTTGAAACTCCCGAGAAACGGTTAATATCCTATGCTATCCGGATGGAGTTGCACGCCACTAACAATGACTCCGAATATGAAGCCCTGATAGTCGGGCTAAGGAGCGCAAAGGAGTTGGAAATCACAAAGCTGGACATCTTTTGCGACTCCAAGTAAGTTGTAAACCAAGTCACTAGAAAATTCAAAGCCAAAAGCCCAAGATTGATTTTATACTTGGAGAAAGTGAAGGAGTTGCTGAACGGCTTCGATCACTACAGCATATCTCATATTCCGCGGTCAGAGAATCAGCAGGCGGATAAGTTGGCGAAGATGGCTAGTTCTGACAATCCTGAAGAGACCGGGCTATCCCCAGTTGAAGTACTTCGGTCTCCTAGCATAGATCAGATGGAAATTGATGCAGTACTAGAGACAGAACCAGAAAGGGAGTCATGGATGACCCCTCTAAAGAATTTCTTGATGAATGGAACGCTTCCGACCAAGAAAAGCGAGAGGCGTAAAGTAATTCGTAAAGCTGCCTGATACGTTCTGCAAGGCGGAGTTCTTTACAGACAGGGATTTTCAATGCCCCTTCTCCGGTGTATAGCTCATGATGACATCAAGCGTGTGCTGCAGGAGGTACATGAAGGTGAATGCGGCGATCACACTGGAGGGCAAACATTGGCGAAAAAGGTGTTGCGGCATGGTTATTTCTGGCCTACCATAAACAAAGATGCGGCGAAATACGCACGACAGTGTGATGCGTGCCAGAGATTTTCAAAGATACCTAGAGCACCTCCTAATCAGTTAAAAACGATGACGAGCCCATGGCCTTTCGCTATGTGGGGAATTGATATCATCGGAAGTCTCCCCATAGCTAAGGGCGGAGCGAAGTTCGCTGTTGTAGCCGTAGATTATTTCACTAAGTGGGTCGAGGCTGAGCCACTGACTGCAATCACAACCAAACGAGTGATCAACTTCGTCGTTAGAAACATTATCTGTCGATTTGGGATTCCAAAGATTGTTATAACTGACAACGGAACTCAGTTCGAGAATTCAGAGACTTCTGCCAGAAATACCACATTGAGAAACGGTACACCTCTGTGGCGCATCCGCAATCAAACGGACAGGTCGAAGCGGCAAACAAAGTGATTAAGTCCATTCTGAAAAGAAGACTGAAACGGGCCAGAGCGATGTGGGTTGATGAGTTACCCTTAGCACTATGGGCCTACAGGACAACATATAAGTCCGCAACAGGACATACCCCCTTTTCCCTTGCTTTTGGAGCAGAAGCCGTCATCCCGGTTGAAATAAAAGTACCTTCTCACCGAGTGACTTATTACGATCCGATGACTAATAACGAATTGCTCCTTGAATCCCTGGATATGATCGAAGAAAAGAGGGACGAAGCAGACCTGCGCGCCTTGAGATGCAAGCAACAGGTCGCCTGATACTACAACAAAAAGGTTCGAGCCCGAACCTTCGAACCCGGAGACTTGGTTCTGAAGCGTGTCTTTCCAGCCCCAACTCATATGGGCGCAAAGTGGGAAGGACCGTACTCTATTCTGTGCAAGCTTGATAATGGAACTTTCAAGCTAGCAACCGTAGATGGAAAGGAAATCCCCAGAGTGTGGAATGCCCAAAATTTACGGCCGTATCTAACGTAAAGATGTCAGATCTGTTCTTTTGCTTTATTAAGGACCATGTACAAGGCACGACTTGCCTAGAATAGTCCGATTTCTTAAGCAAAAATTATAAAGTGGACGTAGGTCATGATTCGACCGAACCACTATAAAAATATTGTGTGTTGTTTACCTTTATTGCACTATTTCTTATCTGCCTTTATATTCTTATGGAAATTGCTATGAACCATGCAGCGATCACAGAAGCGTATAATTATAGGTGCCTTCCATCAGAATGGAATGCGGTCACCAGTCAAAACTCTGAGGGTGCGATAAAGTAAATCATATCATTGATAGCGCTCTAACTCTCCAGAGCCGAGAGAGAGCATAACGGACATGAGGGCGATCTTCGTAAGTCATGGTGGTGTACCATGATCGGAACCGCATTGACGTAACTCTAACCTCGGCGACTGCCAGGAGAGTATAAAAGCTTCTCCGACTGAGCGCTGAGAAAGAGCTCTTGCCCCGTTGAAGGATCGGGGAGCGATTGAACTGCTGAGTTCGAACTCTAACTCTCCAGAGCAGAGAAAGAGTATAAAAGCGTCTCCGACTGAGCGCTAAGAAAGAGCTCTTGCCCCGCTGAAGGATCAGGGAGCGATTGAACTGCTGAGCTCGAAGTCTAACTCTCCAGAGCAGAGAGAGTATAAAAGTGTCTCCGACTGAGCGCTGAGAAAGAGCTCTTTCCCCGCTGAAGGATCGGGGAGCGATTGAACTGCTGAGCTCGAACTCTAACTCTCCAGAGCAGAGAGAGAGTATAAAAGCGTCTCCGACTGAGCGCTGAGAAAGAGCTCTTGCCCCGCTGAAGGATCGGGGAGCAATTGAACTGCTGAGCTTGAACTCTAACTCTCCAGAGCAGAGAGAGAGTATAAAAGCATCTCCGATTGAGCGCTGAGAAAGAGATCCTTCCCCGCTGAAGGATCGGGGAGCGACTGAACTGCTGAATTCGAACTCTAACCTCGGCGACCGCCAGGAGAGTACAAAAGAATCTATGATTAAGCGCTGAGAAAGGTGCCGGAAACTCAGCACAACAAGGACAATTATCTTATTAAATTTTCTAAGTCCCCCATATTCAGAAATAGGGGGCAACGTGCAAACAACGCTAATCAATCCTTAATAAGCCCTAGTTACGCGCTACGTTAACGATTGATTGGGGGCCATATACATATACACATGAACCTTGATGTAGCATGGAAATTTTTAAATTTTTCTTTCTGTTGCTTGACTGTTTTTTGCTATAATCAGATAATCTATGACTAAGCATGAAAAGTTTATTGAATGCAGGTACATGATGATGCATAAGAGATAAACTTTCATTTATAAACAGCAAGCCTACAAAGTGAAAAACAACCTAAAACAAAAGTGAGGGCCAGTCTCACAATTACATTTCATGGCCAGTGGGAAGCCTAAAGACAAAATATAGACAAGCGACAATATCCTATTTACGCTTTGACTTCTTCTCCTGCTTCTGTTTCTCCAGCTTCGCCTTGTCAGTTTCGGATTGATCACCCTTCTTTCTTTTCCTTTTGTCTATAAGAGGAACGTCCGACTCATCAAAAGACTCCTCCTCCTCCTCCTCTAACTTTCTCTTTCTTTTATTAGTAAGAGAAGCTGGGAAATCATCAGGGTTCGCAAAATGAAGCTGTTTACTGATGGATTTGGGCTGGAGTTTCAAAACCATCCCAGTTTTGGGATTAAACTCCGAGATAGGGGCTACGTTCAAAGGCTCTTGTCCCACCTTCTTTAAAGCCAGCTGCTTTTCCTGCCTAGCTTTTATGTTAACCAAAGTTTCGTCGTCCTCGTCTTCGGCTTCTTTAGTACTAATGATATCCTCCTCATCCTCTACATGGCGCCCGTCCATATCTTTCAAGGCCTCGATGGTTTCATCATCCTTGGGAGCATCAGCACTGGGTGCCAGGACGCCCTTCTCTGCTGTTGTACCCTCAGCCTGCTTCGGTATATCAACACCGGCGCTAGGCGAGACGACAATCTTCTCCGCCTCTGTCCTCTTCTCGACATCCTTGTCGACGGGCTCGCCACCTGTATTATGGGGTACACATGTTATTAATTCGATTGGTTGCTCTACCAGACGACGACAACTCACAATTTCTTTGATAAATTGTGGGGAAAAAAGGGAGATACCTTCCGCTGATCCTCCATCTAGGCTAGCTGCAGAAGCTCCGACAACCACAGGAGTTAGCCCCAAAGGAATTAATGGATCATCAGGATGGTATTCCTCAACTCCGGAGGTCTTGGGCTCTACAGCTGAGCTCGAGCCTTCGTCAACCTTGTTTTTGCCCTTCGCCAGGGCCTTCTCCTTCTCCATTTCTTCTTGAATTAGACGACGACCTTCTGCCAGATCCTCGGGCTCGTTATCCCTCAGAATGGTCTTCATCAGCTCATCTTCGTCAATCTCTTCAACTCCTAATCTCTGCTTCTCACCCTCGACGATGGCATCCCATAAGTTGGCTAAAGTAATGTGGTAGTCCGGGATCCACGAGATGTTACGGGTTTTGAGGACGTGGCCGAGGAAGTCAAAAATCATCTCTTCGAACCCTTCGATATCCTTTCCTCTCTCGAGGAGCTTGTTGTTAGAAGTAGTAGCCATCTCAATGGCACTTTCAACATTCCTCTCGGCGAGAGCCGCGCGCCTCTCCCCATCCGCGACTTGATCATGTAAAATCACATTCTCCGCTTTAGCCAAAGCTAGACTTTCTCTCAAACTTGCTTTTTCTTCCTCCCAAGCAGCTCTCTCGGCTTCGAAATGGCCCTGTGCCGTCTTCAACTCAATGTTGGCCATTTTAAGATCTTCTACCTCCTTCTCTAAGGCCATTTTCTCTTGACTATTTGAGTCGAGTTCAGAATGAAAGCGTTTCTTAGCATTCTCCAATTCAGTCTTATAATTTTCAGCATCTCTCCGCACTAAAGCAAGTTGGGATTGAGCGTTTTACAAGTCCTTCTCCATCTTTGTCCTAGCCCTTTCATTGTTATCAATCTTCACTTTGGATCTATGTGCTTCCATCTCAAGCGTTCGGATGACCTCTAAAAGATTAACATCATGTTTCTTCATCACCTCATACTGCCTCGCTACATGGCGAATGTGCCCGATGACCTCAGTGTCCCAGTTCCTAGGGACTGGCTCTAAGGCTGGAACAAACATCATCCTTTCAAAGAAGATGTTAGGGAATTGTTCTCGCAACTTTTCTAGCTTAGCTTGAGTCTCGGGACCATGGATGTAATCTCGTGACCCGGGGGCAACCAAATCTTGCGGGCTGGAAGGGACAATGTCACTTCTCTCCTTCTTAGAATCTTTGATTGGATCCTTGCTTTTATCCTTAGGGTCATAGTGTCTTTTTGATGACCTGCTGTGAGAGGGTGCACTCTTCGGAGGAGTTAACTCTTTAGGAAGTTGTTTTCCCTTGTAGGTGGCACCGAATAACTGGGAAGCTTGCCAGAGGTTGATTTTGGTGGAGACCGGGATTGCGAAGAAGTAGGCTTTTGAGAAAGGCCACGAGAACGCTCAGGATTCGGATGAAGACTGGGTGTGCCTTCATGAAGAGAGCGATAAGAATAAGACTGCCTGCGAGACATCTTTCCTGCAAAAGAAAACAGAGCATATTAAAACCTTGAATACTGTTGATATAAAAGTGTGGGGTCAGGCAGTGCATGTGATTTGTGCATCCCATATAATTCCCCCTAACAGACCCGGGCCCGAAGTCAGGCTCATCTGAGTAGTTTCTTGTCCTCCAACTGGAACACTGGTTTCCTCAGAAGTAGGGAAAAATGGCTCTCCTTCAAAGTCCCCCTCTGTGTATACATCATCAGGCAAAGGAATTTTGCTCAGCTCTTTAAATAGCTGTTCTTCTGTTAAATCATCGGGAGCAGCAGGTTCGATCGGAAGAGAAGCCCTTGAGGGGAAACCCCCTGGAGAAACTGGGATTTCCTTAGACTTGTCACCACGGGACTCATCTCCTCTATATATGTTTAGGTCCTCGTCGTCCTGGATGATTATCGGGGAAGGACTCTTACGGAATTTAACTGTTTCTGCTGCCCGTGATGTTCCTTCTCCCTCCGTGGGGGGCATGTATTTGTAGGGTTTGCCGCCTGCACCAAGTCCAAACCATATATCCAGAAGGCGATGCTTGTGAAGATTCTCATCAGTAATGCACTTCTTGATCCTTAGGAAATCGGATCTGCTTTGTAGAAGAAGAGACAGTCGATTATTGTATACCAAGCCTTCCGTCTTGGGAAAGACGTGATCTGCTTAAAAAAAAGGGGGGGCATGTTAATACTTCGATTTCTTAAGCGAGTTATTTAGTCAAAAGATTAAAGTTTACTTGATTTGAGCCATCTTCTTGAGCACCCAGCCTGTCTCTTTATATAGAACCAATCAACCTTGGGATCCCCTATATTGCTGTATCCGTCATACAGAACCTTCCTATTCGCTACCGATTCGAAGAAAGAGAAATTTGGGGTTGCCGAGGAGCGATGCTTGAAAAGATAAAAGAATTTTAAATCTTTAAATGTAAGCTCGGTATGCAGGATTTCTGCGTATGCGATATATAGAGTGCATAGAGCCGCGTAGGCGTTAGGATGAAGCTGCATCGGAGTGATACCCAATCGTTTTAAGGTCTCAACGACGATTGGAGGAAACGGAGGAATAACTCCTACCCAGCACATGAGTCGCCTGACTGTCATATACCCTTTCGGAGCTAAGTGGGGTCTATCTTCGCTACCAGGAGTCCTCACATCATCCCAGGGGATCCCATGTCTCAGGCAAATTCTTTTAAGCTTTATGTCATCGAGTTTGGAAGCTAAAGAATCAGTAAATTTCTCTATCCCAAGTGTGTCAGGAATCTCGTCGGGAGCTCGCCCATCTACTTTAGACTCCTCATCAAGTGAAGTACTTTCATATGGATCCGATTCCGTTGCCTCATACTCGGATCCAGAATCCTCGCCCTTGGGTTAATTGGAGGGACCTCGGGGTTGTGGCGCTCAGGCACCTCGGGATCCGTCTCTGTGTCAGATCTTGAAGAGGAATGATTATCCGACATTACTGTTTAGGCGAGTAAACATGAGAAATAAGATTAAAACTACCCTTCCCCCCTGTGTGTGCAAGTGCCGGTGTGTGCTTGTGCGTGCATTAAAGAAAATTACAAAGGTCAACAAAATCATCGAGACATTGGTCGTTGTTCGACTGGTAGATTATGCATTTGATCAATCCGGAATGTTTGTCTCAAAGGATCTAACCTAACTGTCCATTGATTTGTTAGAGTTGCAACATATTATTCAGTCAGCGTGTGCATCAGATTGTTCGTCAGTCGGATCGCAGGGCAGGTTCGGATCCCGACATATGGTCGGATCGTGGTAAAGGACTTGGTACGCGGAAAGGTACAAGTTCATAGAAAGGCTTTGAATCGTGAAGCGCACCAATTCATCCAAACGGATCGCGATGGTATCTTGGCGATCCGCATCGCCTCCCATTCTCCACGACCCGAAGCTCCAGTATCTCCGCGACCTGACCCTCGCGCCTAGTTCCCCACGAACTGTAGCCTTGCCATTTCTGCGATCCGACCCACTAACCAAATCAACATTCCAGTTTCGTTCCCTCTCCCCTCGCCTCACCATCGCTTCAAACTCGGACCTCGCCCACGAACCGACCTGGTCATTCCTTCCTCTTCCTCAACTCTCCTCTTCACCCTTAAACCCATGGAACCGAACCAGGCACGTTCGCGTTTACTATCACCAAATCCTACAAAACTCCGCTGTCTCCACTCTCTAAACCAGTGCGAACACGATAGAAACTAAAGAAAAGTTGTTTAATTACCTTTTTAAAGTTTGAAATCGGTTGGGAATTTGGAAATCAAAGTTAGGGTTTTTCTCAAGAAAACTGGCGGCGGCTGCGAAAGAAGAAAGAAGAGGAGAAGAATGAGGGTGAGGATCCGATTTATATAGGCTAAGGGGCGACCGTTAGTCTCGCCCTTTGTGTCTTATTCGATCCGTGAAAATAGGCGGGCCACGAACCAAAAGCCCACCACGTCTCAAAGAGAAGCCCGTCTCGTTCCGTGAAGAGGCCCAAATGCTCACCAAAGGACGAGGTGAACGACTTGCCAACGGACCGTGACTTGCACATGCGATCCGAATCGATAAATGACCGACAGGAATGAAAATTCAGAAATGATCACAGAAAATTCAAAAATGTACTTGGTAGATTCGGTGATGAAGACTCTAAAAGATCCCAGAAAAGAATTGTCCAATAAACAGGGAAACTATTAAATATTTATCCGATATTTATAGCGAGCAAAGGGACAACTTTCCGTAAATGATATAGCCTTTCGAATAGACGCTACCACTGATTTGCATCTCTTTATGAAAAGATGTTCCTGTAGTTTCGAAGCATGTTCCATCATCGATAAAACATACTTCGAGGAGGCAAAATGTTGGCTAGCTTTTTGACCAAGCCACCAAGCTTCACTCACAAGAAGAAAGTATGAAACTACGTTCCTTAAGTCCATGAAGGATCGGATCGCGCCAGAGGGTCGCCCCACTCGGATCGCCCCCCATTGGATCGCCCCCATAACATCAGCGATCCGACTACCTCTACACGACTCGATCCGTACTTACACTACTACCCTGCACAGACAGATTTGATTCCCCGACGCACAGCGAAGCCTCCGACCTGTTCAAGCATGAGCTAGTCTTCGGCGATCCGAGATGTACGGATCCAGCGACACGTGTACCCAACTATCACTTTGACCAATTCCTCCTCCTTACCCGATCCGATATTTAAGGGGATCGCGACACCTGTCCTCAACGGCTAATTTGACTAATTCTTCATCAAGCTGCGATACGATCCGATATTCTCGGGATCTGTGCCACGTGTGACCGCGATCCGTCTGACAAAATCAGTTATAAATAGCCCAGAGCTTGGCATTTTTCAGGATCTTTTGGTAGTATTGAGCACTGATTCCACCATTACTGTCATACCACTATTTCTTGTCAGTTTTATTACGAGATTACTGAAAGAAATCACAATTGTAAGAGTGAGTTTGAGAGAAATCATTGATTGTACTAGCATTCAAAGTATAATCGATAACATATAAAGTGGACGTAGGCTCGTTAACGCCGAACCACTATAAATTCTGTGTGTTTCTACTTTTTCTTCATTCTCCTGTTATAATTCTTCACGAATCAGGACAATTTGGGTGTTAGGTCCAAATTTTAATCTAACAGATCCCATGCGGATGAGTTCCTTGATGTTGTTCTGCAAGTGATGAAGCTTTCTTGCGTTACGTCCGCGAATGCTGTAGAACTGACAATATCCTGTAAACTTCCTTGGTGCGCTCATTGGACTTTCCGGCCATGGCCTTTTGAATGGTTGGAATTGCATGTTGCGAGACAGATCTTCTCGGGATGTCGCTGAGAGCGGAATAACTGCGGTAAGGTAGAAGTCGGAGATGTCTCCTTTTACTATTGCGGCTACCTTTGATATTGCCGACGTGAGCGAGATTGCATAGAGCGATGAAGTCAGGGCCGCTGGGGCTCTGGGCGTCGCTATGAGGCAAGATGTTAAGGTGAGAAGCTCGATCCCTTCATGCTAAATTTTAGCATAGGAAGAAGTCGTCAATCCTGCAAAAGATCTCCTCAAATTTTGATTGCTCTTGGTCGATCCATGCTTTAAGTTCAGAATTAGGTGGTATGCCATGCGTAAGCTGGACAAGTACAATTCGAGGAGTAGGTTTCTTGATTTCAGCTAAGGGAGCGTGGGATCTTGCGAGATAGGCTTTGAGAGTTTCACGGGTGCCTTGGTAAATGTTCGAGACCGAGAGGATGTCTCTGGGCATCATGATGTGCATCTTAGGCTGCATGACCAATCTATTGGCGAGTTAGTCGAGAGTTGAAATAGTTCAAGGTGGAAGTCGAGGGAACCATAATAGAGCCATCTCGGGTAAGGACAAATAAACACTTGCATTTTATGGCGCCGATGACGCGTGATGAACCCATGTTCCATTTGTGGCGGTTAATGAAGCTTTAAAGATCCTGGCTTCCTTGAGTAAGGAATGAGTGTTGGCATGTCGAAGTGCCTGCGTCATTCAATATTAAAGATAGCCGAAGTGAATGGGTTACACCTCGTACTGGTTTTTGCAATCGTCGTGGGCGTGCCCCCGCGGTTCCCTCACGATTCCATGGATCGTGTTCCCGATAGTCGGAGGTTGGGCTCCTACCTCATTATAGAGGTCGTGATCCAGTTGAGGAGTTTGGAGCCTGATGCGCCCTCTTGACAGATGGTCTTTGGCAATCTATGAATCTCCAACCTCGATTGCATGATTCTGTGGCTGTCGTTTGAAGTGAACTTGGGCCTACTCAGATGCTAGAAGCGTAGGCGACAAATTCGGATTCATAGCAGTTTGAGTCTGCCTAGCAGAGGCTCAAGCATCAAAGCCGAGAACGATCGGTATGACGCGTTCCACTTCTGATAGTGATTCTGACATTGTCGAGTTTAGAGGTCGGTCATGCTGTCATAAGACGCTGCCGGTGGCATGTTCAAGTGTCAGGGCCACTCAGCTTCGTGTACTATTCTACTGAACGGACAATGCCTTAAGTGTACCAACGGATGACATCCGCTATCTCTGACCTATTTCTGAAAGCAGGTAGTTGATTTTGATTGTCCAAAATGGCGCTGGTTCCCCCATGCATAAGTCCAGGTTGGGAATTGGTTGATCGGGAAGAAAGTTCGGTTGGATTCCAACTTTAGGGGTGACATAGGGAGTAATTCCTACTCGCGAAACCATGAGAGAAGTATCATCCAAAGCTGCGCGCGTTGGTGCTTGAGCAGCATTTCTAACTGCAAATCCACAACTTGTCCAACCAAAGTGTCACGGGCTGGAGCAACATCGGGATTAGGGGTGCTCCCAAGTGTAGCGGGACCGGTATCATTCCGAGGAGCGGCGTTGGCTAGCTGGTTATTTTGTGGGGTTGCCCCAAGTACCGAGTCGTGGGTGGAGGGACAGTGGTACTCGTCCCAATAATGTATGCCTGGTTGGACTTGAGGTGCTTCTTATCCTGTTTTTAATTCAGGTGAGGAAGGTATTAAAAGCCTCTTCCTGCCGGTCAAGTCGAGCATTCAAAGATGTGGAAAGACTCACGGCCATCCCATTAACGCCTTCCGGAGCGACGTAGTCTGATGGAGGTCCGATCGATGAGAGTTCCCGACTTCATCCCCCTTTTGCACCTTGAGCTTCGATTATAGAGTCGAGCTTCCCAGGCTTAAGTACCATGCTGAGAAGCGAGTAATTGAGTCGTAGTCGAGAACCAAAGATGGACCGGAAGAACTTATCTCCAATGTTCCGTTATTTGATTCTTTGTTGCTTAGCCATCGTGAGCGGACTTGACTGCAGGTTATAGAATGAACCTAAGGTGTGTTGAAGTCGAGATGGGAATTTGCGACAAAGAAACAAATTTGAGTCCTCTCCATGAAGAGCTTCTACTTGTCATGAAACGAGCGATGCCTTGTTGAGAGTGTCGCTGGACTAGCTCCCTGTTTTGCCAGATTGGGACTTTAAGCCGTCGCTCAGTTTCTTTCGATCTTTGGGTAGGTGCGAGAAGCTAAACTTGAGCTACCAAGTCCTTGGGGGCCGGAGGTAATGCCACATCAGCAATGGCATAGATGTCGGAAAGAAATCGCCGATGGTCTGGAGTGACTTGATTATCATTAGATGGTTCGCTAATGATAGATTCCCTTTTTTTGGCTATTGCCGATGAGTTTTCTCGGTGGACAAGGTGAAATCCGAGTAACACAAACAAACTTATGGCAGACGATTGGTGGGAAAAATCAGCTTCGCCTAGTTTGAGCGAAGGTGTTGTTTGATCGAGGCTGAGGAGGAAATTCTGAATGAGGATCGACAGTGGAAGGTCCGATTACGGGTTTCTTTCCTTAGTTCACCATTTTCGATGGGATTGGTTCAGAAGTCTAAGAAAACTTAAGTAGCATCCAAAGTCTTGGAAAGGCAAGATTTCGATTTCTCGAAGGAAGTGACAGAAAGTCGACCGTAGGTGCGTGCTTTACTCCCCCCTTCCTGGCGCGACAAATGTTGACGCCTAAAATTGTCGTCAACTTCACAGAATTCCAAAAATTTGAAACTTTTTATTCCATAGGGGAGAATCATAAGAAATGCAGTAATAATGTGCGAGGAAGTAAAGGACACAGTTATTTATAGTGGTTCGGCCCGTCGGGGCCAACGTCCACTTTGAAGGTTGTACTGATTTTATTCGATTACAACAAATTACAACAAGGATAATATCAGAAAGCTACAATGATTACCAATATCCTCTTAGTCCTTGTTATCGATCTTCCTTGCTAAGCGAGTGAAACACCCTACCTTTGTTAAGGTCACTCACAAAGGGAATGCCTTAATTTCGATGGAGCATTTTAGGTAAAAGATGCAAATAATTTACAGGACAGACAAATAAAGCAGCGGGAAAATAAAATTATTTTATAAACAATGTGGCTCGGTCAAGCTTTTACAACAGTTGTCTTAAAAACAATACATAGTACTTCTGTCTTGATTCAAAAACTTCCAAGTGTAAAAGAAGCATAAAAATAACAACGATTTATTCCCCAATAGAGTAAAGCAAGCCATAGCTTAAATGGGACTGAATCCAAAACAATACATGATGATCTTGAAGCAACAAGTAATACAAGCTAAGCAGAAGTGTTTCCTCCCTGAGAACCTGGTGGGGGGGGGGGAGGGGACGAAAGAAAAGAGGCGAAACAAAACTAGGTCAGGCATAAGTCTGGTAAGTCCAACAACTTTCAGTATATGAACAAGCAAGAACAACATGACGTGAATTAAACTGAATAAAGACATAAGCATGATGATAAGGAACATAGGATACATAGGATAAGCAACAGGCAAGATAAACTAAGTATAACATCGCATGTTAACTATTCTCTGCTTCGCTACTACCCTGTTATTCTGATTTCTATATCTCTGCACCACCTAACGAATGTCCGAACTACTAATCTGTATAAAGGATAATATTACAATGTGATCCCAATCCCCGCAATTGTTGTAGCCTTCAGGTGTACATCTATTATGAGGATTCCACCTGAGTCAGCCTAATTTCCATGAGGATGTTAGATGTACCCTTACTACCCTATCGATCGACTCCCTACTTGTACAAATGTTCCATGTGTCTGTGTCAATCTGCCCCCTCTTCCGTGTAGGTACCCTGCGCTGGTCACACCATAAGGTGTATCAACCCTTATGATAGCGACCCGACACGAATCAAGGTGCACAGTGTATAACTACTAGTACCCAGTGCCTGCTTTTTCCCATTCTGGAGTACGCGCACGCCCGTAAACCGTCGGAACCTACAATGACGTACCCTCTGCCGTTGTTTTGACCACTTATAATCAGCCCAGTAATCGTGCCCCACCGTGCCTAGCTCAGGGTACCATGATACATCTCTGTGGGTTACTGCTGAAATGGGTCCCCGTTACTAGGGTTTCCTACGGTTAAGTTTGTGGGCCTATATTTACTAATATTACCCACCAACCCGATATGTACTTAACCCTCCCACCGATTCAAGCATGTTTATATAATGGTTAAGTTTTGTGGGCCTATATTTACTAATATTACCCACCAACCCGACGTATACTTAACCTTCCCACGGATTCAAGCATGTTTATATAATGGTTAAGTTTTGTAGGCCTATATTTACTAATATTACCCACCAACCCGACGTGTACTTAACCTTGCTACGCGTCATGCCATGTTGGTTAAGTGGTTCTTATTAACTTAACCTTTCTCACTTATCATGTTGGATTGGTTAAGTGTGATTTATTAACTTAACCCTGTTCATTCATCAGGTTATATTGGTTAAGTATTTCCCATTTAACTTAATCCCATTAGTTCATCAAGTTATATTGGGCAAGTGTCATTAATCAATTCAAGTTAACTTAACCCACCCACTCGTCTTGTCATGTTGGTTAAGTATTTCATTTTGGTGTTAACTTGACCCTACCTCAAATCATGTTATATTGGTTAAGTGTTGCCCTCTCGTGTTAACTTAACCCTTCCCATACATCATGTTATACAATTAGTTAAGTGTTTTCCTCTTGTATTACTTAACCCTACCACATGTCATTATATATTGGTTAAGTGTATCCTCTTGTGTTACTTAACCCTACCATAAGTCATTACATATTTTGGTTAAGTGTTACTTTAGTTAACTTAACCCTATCATCTACTTAATTAACATGTTATAACGGTTAAGTGCTACCTTAGTTAACTTAACCCTACCATCTGTTTAGTTAACATGTTATAACGGTTTAGTGTTCCCTTAGTTAACTTAACCCTACCATCTGTTTAGTTAATATGTTATAACGGTTATGTGTTCCCTTAGTTAACTTAACCCTACCATCTGTTTAGTTAACATGTTATAACGGTTAAGTGTTCCCTTAGTTAACTTAACCCTACCTTCTGTTTAGTTAACATGTTATAACGGTTAAGTATTCCCTTAGTTAACTTAACCCTACCCTGTATCATGTCTTATTGGTTAGGTGTCCTTTGTCCATTCATGTTTAACTTAACCTACCCATATGTCATATTGGTTAAGTATCAATTAACCTAACCCTCCCATACTTAGCATGTGTCAATAGCATTAATTAGTTCATTAAAGCACCAACCACTCACATTAGACAGGTATTGTTGCGGTCACTGGATGTGTTGGTCAGTTCTGGGCAATTTTAAATCGCAACTCAGTCTAACCTCGGGTTCTTATTTGGCTCAATGCCCTAGCCTCCCACATTAGATATGTATTGTTGTGGTTACTGGACAGCCGGGCGGTTCCTGGCAGTTTTACAACACAACTCAATCTAACCTCTGGCTAGGCATATTCATCTTTCCTATAATATATATGTTTCTTATTTATGACAAATTCCACATGTAAATTATTCCCAATTTAATTATGCCATAATTATCCTTTTAATTATGCTCACAATTAATGGTATACTAAATATACCATTTCATGAACCAATCTATGCCATGTAATTTTCATGTTTATCCTTCATATTTATATGTAAATTATAAATCAATTATTGTCATGGCCCACTTTCCTTCTAAATCATGTTCGTAATCTTTAGTATATAAATTATACCATTACATGCCATAAACCATTTACATGGTTATGAGCCAAATATGTCAATTACATGAAATTTCAAGTTATTAATCAAAATAGGCTATACCTCGTCTTCCCAAACTTGCAATAATAGTCATTCCCAAAATCACTATGTCATATATTTGGCGTTACAAATCAATAGTTAAGCCCAATCTAGTTTTAATATTCTAGTTTACAGTGTATGGCCAAAACTTGGTTTACAAGCCAACTAACCCAAACTTGCAGTTATAATGATAACAATGCCCTAATGTCAATAACAATTTTTGCCCAACCATTTCACCAAATATGTTATGTTCAATTACTTTCCCCAATTATGTCATGCCAATATTGTCAATCTCATGTTTATGCCCCACTAACCCAAACCTTCCCCGTATTCCCATCGTATGTATATTGCAATTCAACCTAGATTATAGGTCAATCTAGATTCACAAATAAAAAGGAACAAATAGGAATAATATGAAAATGATAGGCATAAGAACTGGCACAAGATGATAGTCCCAAAACACAAGAATTACAGATCTAATAGAATTATAACATAACTAAATAAACTGATATAGAATCATAGCAGGCATATAGATCTGATTATGAACAATATTATGGAGATGAAAGCCTTGAATAATGAACTAGTTTCGACAACTTGTATAGGTTCGATTGGATCGATAAGAAACAACCCAAAGTCATAGATTCTCAAAGGCTAAGAATCTATATCCAAATAGAAAATCAAGCATAGGTCCAAATTCATTTTATTCCATGTCCATACTATAATTGGTTGTCTAAATCTGAAAGTAATCGTGAACTTACAAAACAAAGGCAAGTCTTGTTTTCTGGAATATGTATTCTGAAACTGAATTTCTCGCCTTTGATGTAGACTAATTGTTCTTTTAATCCTATTCAGATTGGAAGAAGAAGAAGTACTAGTTCTAGCTTAGGTTTCAATAGAGTAGCGATGCCATTGATTTATTTTTAGAGAAGGAGAGAGCAGTGGAGGCTAGAGAATAATGTAAGAGAATTAGATTTTGGCTTAGGGATGTATTTATAGGAGAACAGAAGTGTTTAGGGCCTTATATATCAACATAGAACCAATCCGAACCATCAGAACAGTCAAAACCACGTCACAAGCCAAAGAAAATCGGATCTGGGCCAAAACACGTCGACCTGTGGGGGTAGGTCGACCCCTTGGTCGACCTATGACCCAGGTCGACCTCCCTGGGTAGGTTGACCCCAGGTCGACCTGCCTGGGTATTTTTCTATGTAAATTTTGAATTTTTGTTGAATCTTCCGAAGGCCATAACTTCCTCTTGCAAAGTCCGATTTACGCAAACTTGGACTCTATTCCAAGCAAAATTCCAAGACGAACGTAATGACGTGACCCATTTCTTTTAATTCTTCTTTTAATAATTAGTTATTCTTTAATTATCTCTTATGTCCTGTTTTAAAATTACGGGGTGTTACAGCGAGTGTAGTCGAGATGTTGTCGAAGTTGTAGCGTAGCCGAGTCGAGGCTGAGGCGAAGTTGAGGCCGAGGCGTAATCGAGGCTGAGTGAGTCGAGGCCAAGTGAGGCGGAGTCGAGGCCGAGTGAGTCGAGGCCAAGTGAGGCGGGGTTGAGGCAAAGTGAGCCGAGGTCGAGTTAGGTGGAGTCAAGGCCGAGTGAGGCGGAGTCGAGGCCGAGTAAGGCAGAGTCGAGGCCGAGTGAGGCAGAGTCAAGGCTGAGTGAGGCAGGGTCGAGGCTGAGTGCGGTGGAGTCGAGGCCAAGTGAGGCTGAGTTGAGACTGAGTGAAGTGGAGTCGCGGCCGAGAGAGACGGAGTTGAGTCCGAGTGAGTCGATGTCGAGTGAGTTGAGGCCAAGTGAGTTGAGGCCGAGTCAGGCGAGGCCGAGTGAGGCAAAGTCGAGGTCGAGTGAGGCGAGGTCGAGTCCGAGTGAGGCGAGGCCGAGTGTCTGCGAGAGGCGGAGTCGAGGCGCGGTGTCCGTGGGAGGCAGAGTCGAGGCCGAGGGTCTGCGGGAGGCGTAGTCGAGGCCAAGGGTTCGCGTGAGGCGGAGTCGAGGCCTTCTTCTTCTTCGTTGAGTGGGAGAAGTGTTGACTTCCTCAACAATGTCTGAAAGTATGGCTAAACCCTCATGAGTGTGTTCATGAGTCTAAGCATGTTCATCTTCTTCCTTGAATGAAGAAGGATGATGCGTAAGAGGCATTGGGGAAGAAGACCATCTTCCTAGGAAGCCATTAATGGTGGTTGGAAGCTTCAAGGAGGCCAATGGTGGTTTAACGTCCATAAGCATGGCTAAGCCCTCATGAGTCTAAGCATGTTCATCTTCTTCTTTGTATGAAGAAGGATGATGCCTAGGAGGCTTTGGGGAAGAATATCTTCCTCCATGGAAGCCATTAAAGCTTGGGAGAGAGAGCTTGCACCAACCCTTTAGAAGTGGGAAGTGAGGGGTATTTATAGTGGAGAGGTTAGGTGAGGGTAGGTGGGAGTAGGTAGAAAGTACAGAAGGATAAAAAGGAGTGGGAACAGGGATAAAAAGAAGTGGGAAAAGGGATAAAAAGAAGTGGGGTTTGTGCCATGGGGTGATCAACCAAAAATAGATGATCGGCACGTGTCGATCAGCTATTTTTAGGTCATCAACATGGCCGGGAGCCATATGCAGAAATTCACACCTGAACCGCCTTCACATATTTCGATCCCATCTGGGGTGCGAAATCCGAACCCAAAGGGGCTTCGAATTTCGAACCCGGAGGGGTTTGAGTTTCGAACCCGGAGAGGGTTCGAATTTCGAACCCCATGAGGTACGAATTTCGTACCCCTTGGGGGTAAGAAATTCGTACCCAGAGGGGTACGAAGATTGTAAGCACGCGGGCTAGGGATACTAGACTTGGACTCATGACTCTTCAGGGTGCAAGGTCTTGGTTTAATAATGTTTAGAGGATCAGCGATGTTTACGGAAGTTGTTGGCTAAATCCTGACTTTTAGTCAATCTGGTAATTCTAGGCAACACACTTGTTGGCGGAAATCGGATGAATCGGGTAGTGCCCACTGGTTCGACCTAACCGGCTAGGTCAATCGCCGTAGGGACTATGGGGCCCCGGACCCCCACCGGCGCTGCGCCCGGACCTGCTGGACGGCTCGCCTTCGGCTCAGAGCATAGCTGGATGCTGACGGATGCCGCACCCAAGGGATGTGACCTTCCGCTAATGGCCCATCTCGAGTATTCTGGTGCTAGCCCCCTGACGTTGTTGGCAACATATCTGGCTAGTATTACGTGATATGCTGAGTTGAGCGTGACTTACGTGCTTTTGGGAGCCGGACTAAAAAGCCGATTAACAGACAAGACGACAATTGCCACCTCGTTAGAACGTTTCCCCGATTGTACGAATGTTACGTTAATTAGGCGCTATTATTATATTACTTATATTTACGTAATTAATGTTATCCTAGCGTAATAAATGCGATTAGGTTAGAGTTTTAATTTGAAATGTCCCCTTAATAAATATACATATATATCTATTTGCTTGTGTGTGCATATATTTAGAATGGCTTAAATATATATAAATAAATGACACATAGACACGAGGTTAGTTGTCATTTATGGTAGAAGCCTGCCCGGAACCAACCGACAAATCCATCAACCACAAGTAGGCCTAAGTAATGTGAAATATCTAGGTGCCATGGGCCATTCATAAACTTAGTACACTAGACACGAGGTTAAACCGACTTTTAGTATAAGCCTGCCTGGAACCGACCGATATATCCAGCATCTACAGGTATACAATTTAATGTGAGAAGTCTAATGTGTGTATATATAACTATATATAAGTCTGATGTGTGAAAACAAATAGGTTTACTATGCCTTAAAAAGGTATTAAGTGACTAGCTCGCCTTTTTATCTAGTTTGGGTCTTAAGTTGTTAGGACTAGGATCCCTCCGAAGGTTTATTCCTTGGAGAGGAACCCAAGTCATGGAACCCACCCTTATTAGTATTAAGGTAGGTTTTTTTGTCCTCCTTTTTTAAAAGTTGTTAGGCATAAAAAAGTAATGGAATGGGGATGCCCACTTCCTCTAGAAGCTTGTAAGGCCTTTACTAGGGACAAGTTGGTGATTGAAAGGATATGTGGCTATTGCATGCTCACCAACCGTCTATGGGAAGTCTTAAGCGACATAGGTGTCCTACCGCATAATATCAATTAAGTAGTAATGTTCGCAATACTACTTCTCATATTACAAATGAGAGAATAGACTTAAGAAGATTGACGTACTAGGAGGGGGTGTGAAAAGGGCTAGGGGTCCGCCTCAGTGTTATAAGAGATAGTAAGAATCCACCCTTAATAGGCCATAAGTGACCGAGAATGCCACCTCGTTGGGTTTTTACCCTACAGACACTAATGAGCGATTGACTTGGATACCCACCCCATTAGTTAGAAACTTGATATTTGTTGTGTGCTGCATAGACATACCTTGACATATGTAACCTGCTAAAAATATAGTGTATGGACATTAAGTAACACTATATTCCAGTCACACAGAGCTTTTTGTTCTGACCCCCTCTGCTTAACATCCAACAGGTCAGTAGATGGGGTAAAGTTATGGATGAAGTGATGATTGAAGCTGATAGAAAAGACGAAGTTATTATGATATAATTAGCAGTTATAGCTTTGCTTCATTTGGAATCTTATGAAAATGAACTATTTGATGTACCTATTGAATAAATGTAATTATGACTGTGTATTTCTTTGGTTTTGAAATAAATGGTATATCTTATTTTTGGTATTATATTTTCTCTTTCCGCTATGTGAGAATTCCATTTGAAGTATATGATTATTATCATCTGTGCAAATGTAATCCTTACAAGAACTAACACCCCATTTGGAGTGGCTCTAAGTTTCGATGGGCCTTTCCTGGGTCGAAATTTAAGCCCATTCCTGGCGGGTTGTCACATTTGGTATCAGAGCATAGGTTACCCGATTATAAGGGGAATATACGTATGAGAGGCATATTTTTGATTTAAAAAAGATTTTTTTCAAACTATATATATAGTATATATATTTACCCCAATAATCATACGCATCTATACTAGCCATATTTATCGTTTTCAGCATTAAATACTATCTCATGAGTATCTATTAAGGGATTCTTCCTTTTCTTTTCAGATAGTAAAATGGCTGAAAATCAGAATGAGTTGTGTAACCAAGCATGGCCTAGGTACTTTCCCGAGTGGTTCCAGCGGTACCTCTGTACTATGGAACAGGTCCCTATAGATAATCCTTCCCCGGTGTCTCCTGCAGCTCCTGCCACTAATGTGGCCTTTGATTTTTCTCGCTTGTGTAAGACCTTTACGAATTTTTGAGCAAAATCGTTTTCTGGAATGGAAAGGTTTGCTAGTTCCCAATTTTGGATTATGGATTGTAAAAGAATCTTTGAGGCTACAGCCTGGCCCGACGAAGTAAAAATAAGGATAGCGGCCTGACATTTGAAGGATGAAGCCCTTGAATGGTGGAACTTAATATCAATGGAGAACGAAGGCTAGATCTTCACATGGGCCGAATTCAAGACCCGTTATGACACAAAATTTTTGCCAAGGGTAGAAATGACTATTCAGCTAGAGAAATTCATCACCTCAAGCAATGAAGCTTAAGTCTACCAGAATATGTATCCAAATTCACTGAGTTACGTAAGTTTTGGAGAGGGTTGGTAGACACTCCCATGAACAAAGCCCTTATGTTTGTGAAAGGAATGAACTCCTCGTTGAAGGATTATCTCAAGTAACATTTATGGCAACTTTTGAGACTCTAGTTGAGACAGCTATCCTTTGCATGGCTGAAAGCTCCAAGGAGGATAAGGAGGGTGAGAAAGGAGAAAGCTCCAACAGAAATAAGAAGAAGGAATGGTGGAAAAACAAGAAGAAGAACTTCAAAAAGGACGGAAAGACTTGTATGAGGTGCCACCACAAGGGCCATGAGGCGAAGGATTGTAGGAACTCATTAGCAAAAAAGGAGTTCAAGGGAAAATGTTACAACTGCTATGAAGGACACATTTCTAAAGACTGCCCAAAGGCCAAAATTGTCAGGAGTGGCCAGGGTTATGCAATAGAGGAAATACCAATTCAAAACCAACCCCCAAGAGACTAAGGGTGTCCTGCACTTGAAGGTGTAAACCCTATTTTAGGAAAGTCAGTATACACCTTGTTTGATTCCGGAGCGACCCATTGTTTTGTCTCCAAGCGATTAGTAAATTTGTTGAACCTTTCTATATTTATCTCGGATAGTTTGATAGAGGTGGCCAACCCTATCAGAGGATCTAAGTATCTTGAGCTGTTGTGTGAAGAACTAGTATTGGAGGTCAACAATGTCGAGTTCCATTGTGAAGCGTATGCATAGGATTTTATGGGGTTTGACCTTATCTTAGGTATGGACTAGCTATCGTTTTATGGGGTCGTCCTAGATTATGATAAGAGACTCGTTCGTCTTAGGAGCCGAGGAGGATGTAACCTAAATATTCCTTGTGATGTTAAAAACAAGGATAAAGCCTTACTATATTCCTTGTCTCCTAGTTATGAAGGACCATCTTCGGTCCCTATAGTCTGTGAGTTTTTGGATATCTTCGAGGAAGTTGTGGGATTTCCATCCCACAGGGAAATCTCCTTTCGTATTAACCTAAAAAGGATGCTAGACCTGTAGCACTTCCCTTTAGGCTTATGGCAACCAAGGAAAGAAGGAAGTTAGATAAAAAAAATTCAGAGTTTTTACAAAAAGGTTTTATTCGTCGTAGTACTTCAGAATGGGGTGCACCTGTTGTATTTGCCACCAAAGCAGATGGATCTTTGAGGCTTTGTGTGGACTATAGAGAACTTAATAAATTAACCAAGAAGAATAGGTACCCTCTACCAAGAAACAATGACCTTTTTGATCACTTGGGAGGAGCCCGAGTATTTGCCTAACTAGACCTAGCTACTGGATTTCAACAGTTAAGAATTGCGGAGGACAACAAGGACAAAACTGTGTTTAGGACGCCAGAATGATTTTCCCAATGGGAAGTTATACCCTTTGGATTTATGAATGCACCCGCCTTTTTTGTAGACTTCTTGAGTAGAGTGTTTAGAGGCATTCTAAATAAAATTATGGTAGTCTTCGTAGATGATATCCTTATATTTTCAAAGATCATGAAGGGCATGAAAAACACTTGAGACAAGTGTTAGGGTTATTAAGAAAGACCCAACTGAAAGAAAAATTCTTGAGGGAAGAAGCAAGATTTTTAGGACATGTTGTGTCTAGTAAAGGCTTGGCCGTAGACTCCGTGAAGATCGAGGCAATTAAGGAATGAAGGATACCTCGAAATGCTACAGAGGTAAGAAGTTTCCTTGGATTGGCTGGATGTTATAGGAAGTTCATCAAAGATTCACAAAGATTGCTACTCCATTAACCCAATTGGCAAGGAATAATTTGGTGTTCACTTAGAGTAATAAACGTGATACAGCCTTTAAGAAATTAAAGGAAGCATTAACTAGCACACCGGTCCTAATTATACCTGACGGTTCAAAATCATTTACCGTTTACGCTGAAGCATGTGGGACCGATTTAGGAGTTGTCCTTATGCAAGAAGGAAGAGTAGTCGCCTATGCTAGTAGACGACTAAGGGATCCAGAGAAAAGACATCTAGTGCATGACCTTAAGTTAGCCATAGTAGTGTTTGCCCTTAAGATGTGGAGGCATTATCTCTTAGGGAGAAGTTTGAATTGTTTACCGACCGTAAATCCCTAAAGTATTTATTTTCTCAACGTGACCTATGCTTGAGAAAACAAAGATGGATAGGTATATTGCCTCATTTGACTTTATGATTCAGTATACACCGGACAAGGTGAATGTTGTGGATGATGCTTTAAGTAGGAAACATGCGGTTTTAAATACGATAACAAAATGGAAAAAATTAGAGTTCCTCGCTAATTTTAATTTGCAACCCTCACCAACCACTTCCAATGGTTTTCTTGGGGTTATGATAATTAGACCTACCCTAAGAGAAAGGATCCAAAGCATACAAGATATTAATGAGGATTTAATAGGAATAAACGAGAAAGTGGTAAAGAGAGAGATCGTTCCTCATTTGGTTAGGTATTCGATTGACAATGATGGGAGTTTACTTTGGGGCGAGTGACTTTACATCCCTAAGGATGAAGGGTTGAGAAGAGAAATTTAATAAGAGTGCCATAGGTCAGAATGGACCATACACCTCGGTGGGGATAAAATGTACAAGGATATGAAGAGGAATCTCCATTGGGAAGGAATGAAGAAAGATGTAGCAGAGTTCATGGCCAAATGCTTGACGTGTCAAAAAGTCAAGGCGTGGCAAGGAAAACCTAGAGGACTGTTATTACCTCTAGAGATCTCCACATGGAAGTGGGTGCATATTTCCATGGACTTTATAGATAGACTTCCTAGAAGAAAAAAAGGGAATGCGGCCATTTGGGTTGTGGTAGGTTGGTTAATTAAAAGCGCCCATTTTATACTAGTCAAGTAGGCAAGGACTACAGCCTCGTTAGCCCAATTATATGTCAAAGAGATAGTCAGGCTCCATGGTATTCCATTGAGTATCGTAAGTGATAGGAACCCCTTGTTTACAAGCGAATTTTGGAGAAGCCTACAAATAGCATTTAGGATGACCCTTAACCTAAGCACAGTTTATCATCTGCAAACCGACGAACAGATAGTAAACAGAATCTTAGAAGACTTGCTCAGAGCTTGCATCATCGACTTTGGAAGAGTTTGGGAGCAGCACCTACCACTTGTGGAATTCACGTATAATAATAGTTTTCAAGTGACGATCGGTATGTCCCCTTTTGAAGCGCTTTACGGGAGGCCATGCAAATCGCCAACTTGTTGGTGGGAAACTACCGACAAGGTTATACTCGGACCAGACTTCGTCCATGAATCCACGGAGAAGATGTCTTTGATTAGACAGAGAATGAAGGCAGCCCAAGACCGTCAAAAATTGTATGCCAATGTGACACCCCACGTCCGTTAATGTCACTCTTTATTAGAACGCTTTAAGTTTTGTGAAGCATTATAGGTAAACAAGAACATAAACATTACAAGATAGATGTAAAATAACAGCGGAATTTAAAACTTTATTCAATAGAAAACATTGTGGTCCAAAACATGGTTACATCATAAGTCTGAAATGTTGAAAACATAAACCTTCTTCCTTGTACAAAATTCATTATTAGAGTACAATAATACATAAAAGAGCATAATCCCCAAAATATAGCCATAGTAGAGCCAACTGAAATCGATATATACATATAAGCAACTCTAAGAAGAATGAAAGAAGAATCCTGATCAAGCTTGAGTATTCCCACCCTGAGAACCTGGGGGGAACGGAAGAGAAAGAAGAGGAAACAAAATAGGCTAGACATAAAGTTTTGCAAGTCCAGTTACTTTTAGCATATAAATAATTAAAAGTATGATGACATGCATATACGTTGGAGAGAGAGATAACAATGTCATAAGGCAGGTATAACAAGGTAAACAGGATAAATAGAATAGAACATGCATTGTGCTTCTCTAATAATTTTCTCTGCACTAATACTAGTATAGCCGAAACAAGATGATCCTAACAAGTATAAGATGGTAGACTTAGTGTACTTCTAGTGAGAGGTTTAATCCCATACAATAACAGGTAGCCAACAGAACGACGGGTGTTACCCTTAACGGTAATAATGGGCTCCTAAACAAGCAAGACTAGATGTACCCTAATTACTACCCCAATCGATCAGCTCTCTAACTCCATAGATACCCGTGCTGGCCCCACAGTCGGATGTATCACTTCCTAATGTTGCAACCCCATTATTTCCAAAATGCACAGCTATATCTGCTAATGTCACAACGTCTTATCTTCCCAAGCAAGCGGACCCATGCACGCATATGACTCCGATGGAATGCGCATCATACACTTTTACCCAAATGACCTCTTATAATTAGCTCAGTAAGCGTACCCCGACCCTGACCTAGTTCGGAGTACTCATTTGGTACCTATATGGATTACTGACTGAAACGGATGCACACAAAAGATGATACAAGCTTCCATCCTAGGCTTGCATCCCCACTACTAGGATTTCAACAGGTTATGCCTACTAGTTTAACAAGATTGCATAACCCCAATAGGTTAAGTTTGTCGGGTTTATATGTATAACCTGTCCCCACATATCTAACAAGATTAACTTAATCCTCCCACTGATTCAAGAAAGTTTACTTAACCTTATCTCAATTTGACAGGTTTATGTAACCCAACAGATTTAAACAGGTTAAATATTCCAGGTTAACAGGTCATTCCCATTCACATTGACTTCTTTATCAAGTTACCAAGTTCCTCTTGCTTATTAATTTCATATGTATAACTTAATCCATTTAAGTTTATTAATAAGCCCATAACATGTTATTCTCTAGATTGTAATCCAAGATCTGTAATCTACAATCTATTATCCTCGGATTGTAATTAACAAAAGTAATCTACAATCCCTTTATATTATTTGTCTTATCCCATAGTTACATAACATGTTTTACATAATATGTAATTAAGTACACTTCATCTCAATTCTCCCGTTTTCTATTTAACATATCACTACAACTTGTCATTGTTTACTTATTAACTTAGTTCTCTTTACTAAGGTTTGCTAATAATTTTCCTTTCCTTTTATTATAACTTATGTTATAATTTCCACTTGTCCCTAGGATAAGCCTACCTATTATATAGCATTCTCATTAATGTAATTAATTATAATAGGTTGTTATCATTCCCCTTTTTATTCCAATTCATTTCCATTAACCACAATTAGTGCCATTTATTTCTATCCTTTTATGTACATATATTCATGTATATGTTTATGAATTAGACCCCTCTCATTAAGCCACCACCTGTGGATGCTGGATTTACCGGGTGGTTCCGGGTAGACTTCTTCCACAAGTTGGACTTACCTCGTGTCTTGGCACCGTTACATGTATATTTACACACTAGACCCTCACATTAGATTGACCACTTGTGGATACTGGATTTTTCAGGCGGTTCCGGGCAGACTTCTACCACAAGTGTAATCTAACCTCGTGTCTAAGTGCAGTTACAGTTTCTAACTATTGTAAATCTAGGTATATTAATTCTTAAACAATTATTCATGTTCATCGTAGGTTTTTCAATTATAGTATTCAGTTTCAACATATTTCAGCAGACTTGTCATTTTAATAGATTAAACATCTCTGCAAGTTATAATAGGTTACTTACAGTTTCATTATCATGCTCTGCTAAATCTTAAACTAAGTCCTATTGCTTTATATACCCCAAATTACAGTCATAATTCACAATATAACAATTGCCCCAAGTTTTAGTCAAATTGTACAATATAGGTTTTCCCCCCGAAAATTCCAGTCATGATTCATAATACAAGTTATGCCAAAATTAAATTTTTAGATCAATGTGTAGATTATGCCCCCAAAAATCCGAATAAAAGTTATGCCCCAATTTTAACGTTCCCCATCGTTCCCAATTTCATGCATTCACATATTTCAGCGGTATGCCTAGAATCGAAGTAAGCCTGGTTATAAAAATAAAAAGGGAAAGAGGGAGAGAAGAACGAAGTAGGCATAAAATTAAAAGTAACAGAAATGGGCATATGATAGCAGAAATAGGCAAACTAACATAATAGGCATAAGGTGACATGATTAGGAAAACTTACATAATAGGTATAAAGTGACATGTATAGGCATATAGGCACTAATCAATAGATCAGGTGTACAAGTAATGGCAGATCTGTTATGATTCAAGTTACAATAGGCATAGGCTTAGATCCAAACTTATAAACATGTCAAGATTACATTTTAGTTGTTTATATCTAAAAGCAACATAAACTCGCTTGATTGGATCTAAAGAACGAAGAATTAATCATAGATGATGAAGCACAGATCCTTGAATACATATAACTTGTTGTTGAAGAAGAATAAGCTAGATCAAACTGAGTTGGGGAAGCATCTCATTGTCGCCATTGATTTTGATGAACAAAAAAATGGGAATGAGGTCTTATTTATTGCCTAGGGTTAAGGAATCTAGTCAAAAAACAAGTCCACGTATACAGAATGAATCTGCCTTGGATCTGGGGGGTCGACATGGGTGTCGACACCCCTCACTACACCATATCAGCGAATTTGGCACACAGGGATGCAGATATAAAATTGAGCTATAAGCCGTATCAAATTTAATAGTGCTAAAATCCGTATTAAACTACATTTTGCGATCCACACCACCCCAAACACCATTAATCTGATCGTCCATCAACGAAGTCCCGGATCAGTTCATTTGATACGGCTTTGGACCGTATGAAATTCATATCAAAATTTTGCCCCCGTACCTCCACACAGGCACAATCGAGTTTTGCCACATCAAAGTTTCAACCGAATAATCCCTCCTTTTATTTTACAATGGCAACCACCGAATACCCAAATTAGGGTTTTGGTACTCGACCGACTTCCTTTGTCAATAAGCCATCCACCGCAGCCCATGAGTTATCGTCAGCTCACGCTACCTTCAACTGACCGGAAAGCCTCAGTCCACCGCTGTCCATCCTTCTCATCGCCTCTGGAGGTGAGTACTAGATCACGGTTAAATTTATATATGAATTAGGTTTAATTTGAATTCGAATTGGGTTTAAATTGGGTTTAATTTGAATTTCCATTCCTTAGTTCAAAAATATGAATGATAGATAGTTGCATGTGCTTGTCTACCTAGAATTCATGCTGCTATTGTGTTTAAGTTGGGTATTATCCCCAGTATTATAGTACGCCAGTGTATTTGTTGTCATTTACTTGTGCTGTATTTGTCTACCTTGAATTAAGACACTTTTACTTGTGTTGCCCTGCTCATTTGTGTGCATTATTGCACCATGTATATTGATCCTTATAACTGATCTGAAGTGCATGTGTATGATTTGATTTGAGAACTAAAGCATACTAGTTCTGTTTACTGAGCGGCATGTATCTGGTAATTGATATTGGAAAATTTGTGATTGAGTAGAAATGCTGGTGATGGATGCATGAATGAAAATAGAATGGCATTTATAGGTTAAGATTTAGTCAATTTGTTTGGTGTGTCATGTGTGTCACACTGCGTGTGAGTAAAGGCGTAAAAATGCTTTTCCATTTATGACTTGCTGCATTGAACCAAGTTGCTTTGTGCTGATTTAACTAATCATTTTTGTTAGTTAACCCATGGCAAAAATAGAAGCTGACTATTATAACATGTGTGTGCAGCAGCCTCCGTAATTTGGATGAAGCTAATAAGCATGGATTTGAGTGTTTTGATCTAAACTTCAGGTAATATCTCGCTTTTTTCCATCCCTTCATCTTGGATACACTACATTAGATAAGGGTGATAGAATAGAAAGGGAAAGGCTATAGATATCTACATTGCAGCCAAGTGACAAGGAGAATTATAATAATGTGGACATATCATTTATATTGCTCTTTAATTAGGCTATAACAACTGTCTTTAATCGAGACTCGATCTCGACTGAACAATTAAAAATGTTGTAGACTTGCAATATTTAGTTACTAATGAAAATAATAATGTGGAAATATCGTATCATGAACTATGCGGTTTGCACTTTTTTTACAGGTCTTTGTAGTGTACATGTTATAGGCTATCCAAGCTAACTTACTACCAGGCCTCTTGAAGTTTTCTTAGATCTGAATAGTTCTTTGAGAGATTTGAGTGTGCTGATCTTCCTAAAGGGTTCCTTCATGTCTTGGATAGAATGCAATGTTGCTTGGCTGGTTTATGATATTTTGTCTATTTTGGAGGATGTTTATCTTGAAGGAAGCATTGATTCAATAGGTGGCTGCACTTTAGCTCACGGGCCGGTTCGGGTATTTATCCTAGCTTATTGTAATATAACATTATGTGTCTTCTTTAATGTAATGAAACAGCGTGTATCCTATTTATTGTAATGTAATCAAATAGCATGTATCATTATATATTGTAATGTAATGAAATATTTCATACAATTGTTTTGTTTACTGTTAGAATTAGTGCATCCTGTGTTATATATGCTTTGTGTTACAAAAAATATGTGCTGCAGTTTCTGCTTATATATAATATATATATATACACACACACTCACATAAGATACGGTTTATAGCCGTATCTATTTACACTTTAGATACGACCAATAGCCCTATGTTATCACATTGAAATACGGTTTTAAGCTGTATCTAAAAACTTTAACACGCCATTTTATGATACGTCTTTTTGTTGTGCCTACATGCGTTAGATATGACTAAAAATAAGGCCTAATTAGCATATATGGTGTAGTACCTGTTGTGGTGTTGACCTATGGGTCGACACCCCTAGGGTGGGGTCGACCCCTAACGGGCAGAACTCTCGCCCTATCCCGTCTCTTCTGATTTCGAATTATTTTGAATTTTTTGAATTGTTTTGTATATATATAATTCTCTTGTGCGTATACAAACTTCAAATCTTAATATCTTCTTCATTCGATATTTTTTACGCAAACTTGGTGTATATCTGAAGAAGAATTCTGAGACGAATTCAATGGCGTAGTCCGTTTCCGTTAATTCTCAATATTTTATTAAGTATTCCTTAGTTTAACATTATAGTGTCTTTTAAAATTATGGGGTGTTACAGCCGATAAGCGTAGGAGGACCTAAAATTTAACGCTGGAGACTTGATATTCGTGAAAGTATCCCCTCTTAAGAAAACTGTTCGGTTTGGAAGATTGGGAAGTTGACTCCCAGGTTTATTGGGCCTTTTAGTGTCATCGAGAAGATAGGATCTTTGGCCCGTCGAGTGGATCTCCTAAAGCGTCTATCGGGAATCCATAATGTTTTTCATGTATCTCATCTAATGAGATGCCTTCATGATTCTACTATCATACAAGAGCTTAAATAAATTGGGGCATGGAAAAACTTGAGTTGCAGTCCAAGGTTCCCCATGCAACTGCAAGGATTGTAGAACACGGAACCAAGAGACTCTACAATAAAATTGTTCGCCTCGTCTGGGTACAATGGGGGAATGACCCTGTAGAAAGCACATGGGAGATCGAGGATAAGATGAGACAGACTCACCCACAGTTTTTCACGGGTAACTTCCTCAAAATAACGTTTATGGATGCGTCATGATTGCTAGACTGGATGTTAAGAAATGGATACAACACCATTGCACCAAGTACTCATATAGAAATATGTGCATATTTAGGTTGTTTGCATACATATTGCATCACTTATTACACCTACAGGCTAGGGTAGAGCTCACTTTAGTGAGTCTGCAGTTCATAGTCACTACAAGTTATGGATGCTTATGGATGAATTATAAATAACGTGGGTTTACAACATGGATGTTTCGTGCGAGTTGTATTTTTCGCCCCTTAAACAGATTTTGGGACGAAATCTATTTTAAAGGGGGAAGAATGTAACACCCCGTAAAATTCATAAGTATTAATAAATAAAATTAAAAATAAGCAATTAATAGAAAATGAGATTTTTCAGCTTTAGGAATTTGGCTACGAAACTTGTTTATTTGGATTTATGGTGAAATTCTGAATCGTTTTGATATATAATATGTTGAAAACGGTTAATGTATGAAGAAGTTATGAACAAATGAATTTGGATAGTGTACGCTGAATATATATATATATAATTATGTGAATATTATATATATTGTCCAAATAATAAAATAAAATAAAAGAAGGAAATTCAAAATTTGAATTTTGAGATAAGATCTAGGGGTCGAAGTATATTGGATATATGGAAAAGAGTGAAACAAATTAACACGTAATTAAAAAAAATTAACAACTCAGCAATAGAGCAAAATTGGGCATTCTAGCCCGAAGGGGTCGACCGCTCCCCCTTAAGGGGAGTTGACCGCTATGCGGTTGGGAAGCCCAATTCTGCTTATGTGGATAAGGGTTTTCTAACAGGTTATATTTATAAGAAAAGCTCGGATTAAAGTTTATTAATTCGACAACTCATGCTCATATGAGCAAGTATAAATAATCCATCAAACCCCACACTAGAAACCCTAATCGTCTACATCTCTGCCTTCATGCTGCTAAATTCCATAGAAAAATAAAGAGAATGGGGTGAAGGTTTCTTCTACTTATCTAACTTTATTCTATATTTCTTTATTTCAATATGTCTTATAAGAGTTTGTAATTTATCATAAACACATATGTATAAGAAACTAATTGTATGTTTCTTATATGTATATTGTTAGAAGAACAATCAGAGCTCGCTTGAACATTAAGAACCGTTGCAGACCTGGAAATTCTACCACATCTCCGCCTAATTTGTGAGTGGAATCTAATTTTTCTTAAAGGCATATGCACGTTTTTAACAGTTTGCAATATGAATTGTTATTCCTATGAAGATTTGGATATGGGAAAATATAAACATGATAATCCCCAAATCTTCTATTTTGTAATTATGTAGGAAATTGTCATGTTGAATTGGTTTTGTGGAATTGTAGTTTTTGTATTGGATTAAAGGTAAACATGAATGTTGTGCTATTATTTATATTTTATGCAATTCACCATTGTTATCATTTGATTTACATTGAAAAGGTTTGGATTTGAATTGTTTCATAGTTGAATTGGGTTTGGATCCTATTTTGGTGTAAACGCATTCATAAATTGAATAAGTCAAATGTAAACATTTTTGGGTGTATAACACCAAAAAAAGGGTGAATTGTGTACGATGTGGATTGTAAATGTACATGTGTGAATTTATGAAATACTTTACTTTTAATTTAATATTGAAATCATTTCCACTTGCCTAGGATGCAAGTTTAAATTTTTTTTGTATATATGTTTTTCCATCCACTTCTACTTGTTATGTTATCATATTGTTATTATGCCTATGTTGTAGCGGTAAAAGTATGGAAATCCAATTTGCATGCCTTAATTTGGATAAGATGGCAACTGCCACCTCGTTAGAACGTTTCCCCAATCGTACGAAGGTTACGTTAAATAAGCGTTATTGTTATATTACTTATATTTACATAATTAACGTTATCTTAGTGTAATAAATGCGATTAGGTTAGAGTTTGAATTTGAAATGTCCCCTTAACAAATATACATATGTATTTATTTGCTTGTGTGTGCATATATTTAGAATGGCTTAAATATAAATATATAAATGACACATACACATGAGGTTAGTTGCCATCTGTGGTAGAAGCCTGCCCAGAATCCAGCAACCACAAGTAGGCCCAAGTAATGTGAAATGTCTAGGTGACATGGGCCATTCATAAACTTAGTAGACTAGACATGAGGTTAAACCGACTTTTAGTAGAATCCTACCCGGAACCGACCGACATATCCAACATCTACAGGTATACGGTTTAATGTGAGAGGTCTAGTGTGTGTATATATATAACTATATATATATATATTTATAAGTCTTATGTGTGAAGATAAATAGGATTACTACGCCTTAAGAAGGTCTTAAGTGGCTGAGTCACCTTTTTTATCTTGTTTGGGTCTTAAGTGGTTAGGACTAGGATCCCTCCGAAGGTTTATTCCTTGGGGAGGAATCCAAGTCATGGGACCCACCCTTATTAGTATTAAGGTAGGTTTTTGGGTCCTCATTCATTAAAAGTAGTTAGGCATCAAACGGTAACGGTACGGGGATGTCCACTTCCTCTAGAAGCTTGTAAAGGCTTAACTAGGGACAAGTTGGTAATTGAAAGGATATACGGCCATTGCATGGTCACCAACCATTTAAGGGAAGTCTTAAGCGACATTAGTGTCTTACAGGGTAATATCAGTTAAGTAGTAATGTTCGCAAAACTACTTCGCATATTACAAATGAGAGAATAGACTTAAGAATGTTGACGTACTAGGACGTGGTCTGAAATGGGCTAGGGGTCCGCCTCAGGGTTATAAGAGATAGTAAGAATCCACCCTTAATAGGTCCATAAGTGACCGAGAATGCCACCTTGTTTTTGTTTTTACCCTAAAGACACTAATGGGCGATTGACTTGGATTTCCACTCCATTGGTTAGAAACTTGATATTTGCGTGTTGAGTAGACATACCTTGAAATATGTAACCTGTTAAAAATATAGGATACAAACATTAAGTAACACTATATTCCAGTCACATAGAGCTTTATGTTCTGACCCCCTCTCCTTAACATCCAATAGGTCAGTAGATGGGGTAAAGCTATGGATGAAGTCATGATTGAAGCCAATGGAGAAGACAAAGTTATTACGATATTATTAGCAGTTATAGCTTTGCTTCTTTTGGAATCTTATGAAAATGAACTTTTTGATGTACCCATTGAATAAATGTAACTATGACTGTGTATTATGTAGTTTGAAATAAATGGTAATTCTTATTTTCGGCATAATATTTTCTCTTTCCGGTGTGTGAGAATTCCATTCGAAGTATATGATTATTATCATTTGTGCAAATGTGATCCTTATAGGAACAAACGACCCGTTTAGAGTGGCTTTAAGTTTCGCTGGGCCTTTTTTGGTTCGAAATTTATGTCCATTCTGAGTGGGTTGTTACAGGATTAGGCCTTAATCCCTAGGCATGCTCTTTACATTCGATAAATCGTCCATTATCCTTCATTTATTTTTCATTTTCCGGCTTAAGGATAACTTCGTCGGCCTACCCATGTACGAGGATCGGTGCAACCCCTAGGCATGCTCTATACCCGATGCTAGTCCATCCCCTTCAACCTTAATGAAATATATGAAATTGAAATTGATAGCGACTAAGTCGACCTAGCCACATATGGGATTATGCCTTAACCCCTAATAATAATATCTTATCTATAATAAACCACTATGTTTTTATTTGTATATATTAAAAACTCTAACCTTGAAACTTTAATAAAAAATACCTTGCTCATCGAGACACTGCTTGTGAAGTAAGGAAATCTGAAATCGAATCTTCAAATTTTGAGGACTTGGCGTAGTAAGGACTTTGCTCCTAAGTACAAAAACTTTGGTCCCTACGTAAGGACTTTGCTTGGTAAGGGGGAGGTCGTCCTATCGGGACTTGGCAAGGCCACCTCACCTAGTGGCGGGTAGGGCCCTTCCAGTTTGGCTTATCCTTAGTCCTATTGTCAGGTCTTGGCAAGGGTGCCTTGGACTCATCCAGTTATCAGGTTATTGGTTATTCTGCCTTTTCCTTGATCCACTTGTCAGGATTTGGCAAGGGGATCTTGGACTCTTCTGGTTATTCTGGTATTCTGGCTTTCAGATTCATCCGGTTCTTTAGTTCGGTTATTAGGTTATATGTTATTCTGGTTTCCTGGATTTTGGGTTAATGTGGTTTTCCAATTCTCGGTTATTCTGGTTATCTTAGTCATCTCTCATAATACGATCCGGAGTGATCATTAAGTCTATTTAGTCTTGGTTTTCTGGTTCGCCCAATCCGGGGCGATCATCAGTTCATTTTGGTTTTAAGGATTTCTAGCTTTCCATTAATACGATCTGGTGCAATCATGGCCATTGGTTTTCTAGTTCTTGTCTATTGGATTTTTATATGCTAGCTTCTTTAAGTTCATGACTTCTAGATTCTCAAATTTCTCGCAAAACACACTCTCTTTTCTCAGGGAAGACATATTTTAAGGGGAAAAGTGTTGACCCCTTTTTGGCAATGCAGAAGCAACGCCATGCTTACGACCTTCTAAGTAATCAAAACCCGGGTATGGGATGATGGAAACATAAAATAATTTGGTCCAAGATGCGAAGTATTTGTAAAATTTGGAAATATAGTCGATTCTCGGATCAGCATTCTCAGAATGGCAAAGTCATTCAAGATTTTGACTACGGAATCATATATTGTACTTAGTAAAATCTCGAATCAGTTGCGATCGCTCGAAAAAAGGTGATCACATCAAGAGGATCACCAAAAATTTATGGATCACATCACACTGGTACGAACTGAGCAAAAACATTGGTATTGGCTCAATTGGAGTTCAACAACTCCAAAATGCTTGATCAACTCGAGGAGATCAAGGAAAAATGCTAAATCACATTGAATTTGGCAAAGTTACAAATTGGGAGTGATCATTCAAATTTTGATGATCACATCAAGCTGATCATTCAAATGTGTAGGATCACATCAGGTATCCCAAGCCGGATTTCATATCCCTTGGATACGAAGCTCAGTTCGTATCCTACTCTCCAGACCGGACAACCTTTAAATGTGTGATCACATTGGCCTGGGTAGAAGAAAACAAGGCTGCGCACCCTAAGATTTGCGCATAGAAAAATAATGATCCTTACATAAGTATAAGACTTTAGAAAGAAACCTGTTCGGATTGGTTACGAAGAACATGAGCGGATCACAAAAAATCACTTGCATACATCGAGATTTCCGGGGTCAATATTTGCAAAATCGGCTAGGATCGGTGTTGGGATCATAAATCTAGAAAAATCTATATACGTGCGGATGCCCACTTTTCTTGGGATCGGCACGTAATTTTCTTGATTTGGCATCATGTCAGGCATGTAGCTAACATCTAAATTCATTGGATCAACACACGTTGATCACTATTTTCTAGATACGAAAACTTCATATCTCAAGGATACTAAGTGTTCATTTAGGCTTGGAAAAATTGGCTTTGTGCCAAACACGGGTGGATCACTCCTTTTCACTTGATCAACACGGCCTGATGACTGATTTCTGGCTTGGTATTTTGTCTTCTGCAAATGTACTTAGATTTTAGTTAAGTCTCGGGATACGCACCGATCTCGGGATTGATGCAATTCCATGGATACGAATTTTTGACATTGGCTTGTATTTTTACCTATAAACAGCCCTAGTACTTGGTTATGTAACCTTTTTCTTTTCATTTCCAGCACACAAAAGCCCTCTTCTTGAAGCTTTTGGCTTCTTTCATGGTTTACATGACTTTGGAAGGCCTTTTAGACCTCTAAACTTCACATAAAGGTTTTTCTTTACCTTTTTGACACTTGGATTGACACTTGGCATGCTTTTGTATATACTTGGACTTGGAAGCATATTTCACACATTTGACGTAAGGAAGATGATTATGGTTTAATGAGGAATTGACAAGGACTTTGTTATTTCTCTGTCATAACTTTCTGAACTCTAAGTGTTGAAACTCGGATAATCCTTGTAATTGTAACAATGATAATGAATAGTTACTATGAAGTGGATGAGGGCGCTAGTGCCGAACCGCTATAAACTCGTTGTTCTTTACTTTTCCACAATTTTGTGTTGGATTATTTGGTTAATTAGGATATTTCGCTTAACAAATGACCCATCGGGTATTGGCGTGTGTGAATGACCAATTCCATACATCAACACTTTCCAATAATTATTTTAACCTAACTTATTCATTAAGTAAATCCTTAGTTAAAACCATTTATTAGCATCCAATCCCCTTACAAATTTTGTTTACCAAACTTGGATTTATTATGAAATCCCCTTTTAAAATCCTTTAAAAAATCATTTGAAAATCTTATTATTAATCTTTGTTTCTATTTCTTTATAAAACTTCAAATCTTACCAAATCCTGTTTGATTATAAATCAAATCTTTATAACCTATTTTGGAACTAGATTAAATCATTTATAAGTTCTTTCATAAATATCAAACTTTTGATACATTTCTATTCTGAAAACTAAGATCATTTCTACTATATTTTATAAGTGAAATAAAGATATTTATTAAATGTGTTAAAAAGATAGTTGAAATAACTTATAAACTCTTTTATTTGCAAATTTGGTTTTATAACTTCATAAAACTTAATTATAAAACTAAGTAAAGTTTTAACTTGTGAAATCTCCAATTGTAAGATTATTTATAAAACAAGAATCTCGCTGCGCAAATCATTTTATAATTTCTTTCATAAAATAGGATTATAAATATTGATTTATTAAAAAAATTATTTTATTAAACTTAAAAAAAAATTCAGAATCTTACTTTTTTATATAAATATAATTTTATAATTTTAAAACTTAGTCAAGTCACCTATGGTGAATCAACGTCTTACAAATCTCGAATTTAGGACATTTTCTTCCAACCACTTGACCAATACTGTTTATTGATTAATAACACAACAAAATTGAATTTTTCAATAATCATCAACCAAATTAGATTTGAATGTTACTTAGGTTAGAAAGTTCTTATGTGAATAATGTGAAAGCAAGTAACATCCAAAACATTGAGGAATCCTATTTGATCCCTCTTACCCGTCCCCCTGCATCATAGCTCATATATTAGTTCATATATGCATATAAATCAGATAATATAATCTAACTCATTTAAGATAAATCTTCCACTCAAAAGCAAGTAATGTCCTCCTACCCGTCCCCATGCATCATAGTTCATATATTAGTTCATATATGCATATAAATCAGATAATATAATCTAACTCATTTAAGATAAATCTTCCACTCAAAAGCAAGTAATGTCAAAGGTCTTCCGTTCACGGATGGGAATATATAACCACAACTGATCAACTAAGTAATAAATCATCCAACCAACTAATCAAACATATCACGCGAATAAATATGGATTCAACAACAGATATTTAAAAACATAATATGTTATACAATATTCCAAAATGGGTTGTTCCCATTAGGATATGATCACCCCATATCTAATGTCAATCGATATTTATAAGTCAAAATTGTTCATTTATTAACTGAGGTAATCACTGTCATATCCAATAAGGGATTAAATCAACCGTAACTAGCTGTGGTGAAATGAGTTGTATCCTGTAACAACCCGGAAAATCAAAACCAATTTAAAAATTCTATTTTGGCAATTTTAATGAATTTTGAATATTTAAAATGATTTATTTTAAATAATAACGACGAGAAATTTATTTTGAATAGAGTTAGAACGTATAAATTTATTTAAATCGAAAGTAGAATATAAATATTTATTTTAATTATAAAAGGAACTGGAAATGGCGCGATAGTTTGAAAAATCGATTTCAAATTTCAATTGAATGTGCTAGATTCAAAACAAACCGAATTGTGGTAAAACTAGAAATATTTGAATCTGTTTGAAAATATCTTTCCAACGAATGTGAAAAATCCAGATTTCATAACAGGAACAAAAAGTTATGTCCAGTTGAAAATTCAGAATAGTCGCTATGGAATTTAAATAATATATAACCCTTAAAAATAGAAAATTTTCAAACGACCTCCATTTTTGACGAGACCATTTTTGTTGGATCTGAAATGTCAAATTATTGCTAGATTCTAATTTTCATAATTTTTGGAATCAATATGTGAGCGTGGTGAATTTAAACGTGTTTGGTAATTTAAATTTAAATTTAATCAATTGGAAATGACCGTTTTTCAAACGGTCTCCAAATTTGACGAAATTAATTTTGTTAGGACCGTATTGTCAAAACATAGCTAGATTTATTTTTTGGGAATTTTTGGAGTCAGTATGTGGCCCCGATAAATTAAAATGCATATTTAAATTTAATATATATTGATTTATATTTTAATTTTGATGAAAACTGATCGAAACATTCGAATTGGCTTACGAAATATATCCCACTGTGTTTGGAATGGGGGTATTTAGCTAGGGGCAACAGTCGTTGTGCTCGATTTGAAGTTAATATGAACGAACAATTATTTTTCAAATTAAAATAAATAAATAAAATTCTTTAAAGAGTCAAAACCCTAATGATTGGTCAAAATTTCCTTGCCGACATCAACGTTCCTCGCAGCAGCCCCAAATCGTGATCGACATCCAAAATTCTCAGAAATTCAGGCTAAAATTCCTTCCTCCATAATGCGAATTAGATTAGGGTTCTTCGGGGAATATTGAAGGGGTTTTCGAGGGTTTCAAATCCCTACCAGTCGAAGGAATTATCATCAACTGTGGAGCGTGAATTCCCCCCATAAAGTCGTGCCACTTGCAGTCAAATTCTGGCGAGTGGACCCCTTCAAGTTGGCCATGATTGACGGAGGAGGCGGCTGGCACTCCGGCGGTCCACGTGGCAGGCGACGATGGTGGTACGACGGCGTTAGGCGATGGAAAATCTTAACCCTAGTTTCGAACCAAATAAACTAAAGTCGACATTGATTTTTGAGAGAGAAAGGTTTATATTTTTTGTTTAAACTAATTATTTTATCAAAGTGTACAATGTTTAAAAATAAAATTAGCATATGGTTTTAAAAATAAAATTAGCATATGGTTTTAAAAATAAAATTAGCATATGGTTTTAAAAATAAAATTAGCTTATGATTTTAAATAATAAATTAGCACTACTTTTAAAATGCAATTAGCATTACTTTTAAAATGAAATTAGCAAAACTTTTAGAAATAAAAAAAATATGGTTTTTAAATATATGAAATAGCGATGATTTAAAAATATGATTTTTAATTTAAATAGAGATGTTTTAAAAATGGGATTTTTAAAATATATTTAGCAATATTAAAATATGATTTTTATTTATATAGTAGAAGAATAAAAATGTGATTTTTAAATAAATAGCATTGTATTAAAAATGTGATTTTTAGTATAAACCGTTTGAAAACAGATTGCGATGGAACCGACTGGAAGCGAACAGAATTCAAACCATTCAGAAATTCAGAAATAAAACCGGCGGAGTGGAAACCAAAGGTGAAAACTCCTTCTCACTAATTATTTTACAGTTAAGTATATACTAGGTTGCAGACGGGGCTTAGTAGCTCCTGACTTTGTCATCCACAGACCATGGACAGCTTGTTTGATTATATTGTGTTGTGGAAATGGATGGCATTGTGATTGTTGATTCTACTGTGTTGAATAAAATATTTGGATAATAAAAATATTATTTTTATTGTATATATAAAATATTCATGTATGAAATAAAATATTTGAACAATAATAAAAATATCATTTTTATTGTATATTTGAACTGTATAAAATAGTCATGTGTGGAAATAAATATTCATAAATAAATCGGACGATTTGTTTATGTACACCCATTTATCTGATACTGATTGGGACGATATATTTTACACATCGCCCAACTGCACAAATAAAATCTGTGTTTGTTGATTGAAACCCCACACAGGTATTGGGATGATAATTGATGTACACTAATCCCAATTGTTTAGTTGTCTGTCAATCGATGGGTTGATAGGCTGTGATGAGCGTTAATTATTTATTTTAACGCCTATACAGTTGTAAATTGCACTCTGGATGATGGTTGACTGTGTATAATTATTGTTGTATACACATGTGTATGAAATCCATATAGTTAACATTATATGGTAATTGATTAGGTCTGATTCCAATTCAGAAAGAAAGAATATTTTAAAATGATGAATAATGAATATTTTAAAATAACTAAAATTTTAAAATAATATTCAGTAATGGATCAAAATATGATTTTGATGTCCGATTTGGGATGGACACAAAAATATTTAAATATATGAAGCCGTGTTGATTAGATTAACGCCATTTAGACGTGAACGATATTTATATCGATTTTATTCATTTTTATAATGAATGTAGAAAAGGAAATTATTTCAAAATCTGATATTTTGAAAATATTATCATTTGTATATTAATGATATAGAATATTCAATTTTGATTTGAAATTGAAAATGAAGTTGAAATCGTTTTTAAAACAAAATTAAAACGATTTATAAAATATGTTTTAAATGGAAATCAATGAAATATATATTATATATATAATATAATGGCCTGAATAGAAAGCGCCGCGATCGTTCGCGAATTTCGACCATTAACTTCAAATGGACGTAAGGGGAGATCCGACCATCGGATTCTCCTAAAACTGGAACTGTTGGGTTCATATCGAAAAGAGCTTTCCAATGAATATAAGAAATTTGAAATCTAACCGTTGGATTTGGAATTATGTCCAAATCAAATTTGGAAATGGTCGCTATAAGTGCAGTTCAGTGGACGTTATTGAAACCGACTGTACGGGCCTTAATAAAATTATTAAAAATGTTGTTAATTTGTGTAAAATCAAAATAAATGATTTGGAAAGAATTGGGATGAAAAATTCCACATTTATGCGGATAAAAATATATTTTTATCAAAATGAACTAGTTATTAATTAGATTTGAAATCCAATAATTTTTTAAATAAAATAAATTGGATTTTTTAATGGTTTTAATATAACCAGGATTTCCAATATATGAATTGGAATAGATTTGAATGAAAATCATCTTCGGATTATTTCAATATTGGACTTCGTGATTATACGGATATTGTTATGGAAATTTGGAAGATATATTTATATCGTTATTTCCAATACAATATTTGTTGGTTTCAGAATTTGATATTGAATATAAGCTGATATAATTTCTATTCAGAGCCTTGTATTTAATATCAAATGGGATTTTGGATTTGTCGTTAATGGTGTCTTTATTAACACTATTCTTAAATTTAGTTGAGAAAAGAATAAATATTTAATTTAAGATTTAGTAAAGTTTCCAATTAATTAATATTTAATTGAAATTGAATAAAAGAATTAGATTTTTGGGTTTATATTGAACGGTATTTTAAATAACACTTGTTCTTTAACCCGATTAACAGTGAAATGTGATTTGGAATTTATAAATTTTTATTAAGATTTAATGGTAATTTTCCAAAGTAAAGTTTTCCAATTTAATATATTAAATTGGAATGGAATGGAATTCGATTGGATAATAATCGAAGTGAGCTTCTATGGAGGAAGACTGTTAATATATATGGAATTTAAAAGGCTTTTTCGTTATTCCATTTATATTATTAGTCAGATACGGAAATTGACATCGATTATATATTGACCTGTTTTTCGTAAAGATTCCATAATTAATCGAATGTGATTTTGGGTTTATCGTGAACTGTGTTTTAAACGACATTGGTTCTTTAACCCAATTAAAGGCAGGATTACATTCTAGCATTGTATTTCGAACTGTATGGTTGATCTATGCTAAATATATATATTTGTTTGGTGGCGGAGAATTTATTCTCTTGCTTAACACCCTTCTCTAAGGCATACGAGCCTAGAGGTTATATATCGACAGAAATCAATAGTACGGTATAGATCGTCGATGCGGCATGTTTGAGTTTCCAAAGTTAAATAATCATTAATACAGATTTTTGGGAAGGTTAAAACTAAGTGGAGTTTAATGACTCTTTAATTAGATTGAAAAGAGAATGTGATAATTTAAATTATCAAATTCCGGAAATGTTCGAGAGTGGAGTATCACCAGTTTTGCTCCAAGCGATAGTTAAATCTTTAATTAGATTTGAACGTGAAATGGTAATTAAATTTACCGATAACACCGTGGTCGACCTGGCCTGGGGCGGGAAAAATCCCGCCCAGCCCGCTTCCTCATTTGAATTTTGAAATTTTGAATTTTAATCTGAACTGTTTTAATTTATTTAAACTTCTGAAACTTCTAAGGGCCATAACTTTCTCATACGAAGTCTGATTTGCGAAAACTTGGACTCTATTCCAAGCAGAATTTCGAGATGAACGCAATGGTGTAACCTATTTCCCTTAATTCTCACATTAACAATTAAGCATTCTTTCTTTTTAATAGTCACAGAAAATTCAGGGTGTTACATTCTCCCCTCCTTAAAGGATTTCATCCCCGAAATCTTCAAGTCAATAAGAATGTATATCCTACCATCTAATGATCCATCTACTCAACCATCAAACACAGGCATCCATTGTCCTTATAAGATTTCTAATGTTGTATGAACATATGCAAAAAGTGTATGTATATGTTCCTTATCCAATGCAAAATCAGGTGGTCTACTGATTCAGTTGACCTCCTTAATGCAAATCATGATAGTGCCATGCGTCCATTATGTATGCGAAAGAATCCAAACGATACATATTATTTCTACATATGTGCACAACCATTCATCAAAATGCAGGATCCATATGATAACACAACCATTATACATCCATTAAATATGCACACACATTTATATGCAATATGAAAGTGACTGAGCCGATCTAGTTCCTAATGTGTGTACATGCATCCACGAGCAACCACTAGTAACCACTTGCAACCACTCGCAACCATCAATCATAACATGTTTCAAATACATGTTTACATCCATTGGTATCTACCTAAGGATAAAGAATAGGACCGAGGAGATATACTTAAAAGAAAGATGTAAGCATAAATAAACTTACGGAAGAAGAGATCAAGGAGGTACCCTAAAAAAGAAAAGGGTAGGCTGCGCGTATTTTTCTCTTAGTTTCCCAAGTCGCGTCTTCCTCATCATCACTCCATTGAACTTTAACAAGCTTGATTTCATGGTTGTATAGCTTTTTGACTTCCGTACCCAAGAGACGAGTTGGAACTCTTCTCACAGTCGCTTCTCGTTCCACTTCTACTTCCTCTAGTATACTTGGCTCCACAACTTCCGCAGACTCATGTAAGCATTTTCGTAGTTGAGAAACTTGAAAAACATTATGAACTCCAGCCAGTCTTTCAGGTAGCTCTACTCTGTAAGCCATCGTCCCAATCCTTTCAGTGATAGAAAATGGTCATACAAATCTTGGTGCTAGCTTTCCTACGGACCCAAAGCGAATAACATTCCTCAAAGGAGATACTTTAAGGAACACCCTATCTCCAACCTCAAACTCAAGGTCGGTCCTTCTTTTGTCTACGTAGGACTTCTGTCTATCTTGTGCAGCCTTCATTCGTCTTCTTATCAAGTCCGCCTTTTCTAAGGTTTCTCTAATCATGTCTGGCCCAAGTACGAGCGTGTCTGTAGACTCCTACCAACTAGTTGGTGATGGGCATGGTCTTCCATATAAAGCTTCAAAGGGCGCCATGCCTATGGTGGCTTGGTAGCTATTATTGTAAGCGAACTCCACCAAAGGAAGATGATCCTCCCATGTCCCTATAAAGTCAAGAATGCACAATCTCAAGAGGTCTTCCAATACTTTGTTCACCCTTTCCGTCTGACCATCTGTTTGGGGGTGATAGGCCGTGCTTAAGCATAATTGTGTGCCTACAGCCTCTTGCAAACTTGCTCATAAATATAGGATCTCGATCACTCACTATGCCGTAGGGTATCCCATGGAGTCGAACTATCTCCTTAAGCTAAATGGATGCTAGGGACGAGGCAGTCCTTCTACTCTTAACAGGTATAAAGTGAGCGCTTTTAGTGAGCTTGTCCACTACTACCCAAATACTGGTATTGCCTCTTCTTGACCTACGCAACCCATCAACAAAGTCCATCGAAATGCTATTCCACTTCCACTGTGGGACCTTCAGAGGATGAAGCAGACCACTAGCTTCTTTTGCTCCGCTTTGACTTGCTGTCATATCAAGCACTTAGCGACGAACTCAGCTACATCCCTCTTCATGCCATTCCAAAAGAAAACCCTTTTTATATCTTTATACATCTTGTCTCCACCTGGGTGTATGGTCAGCTTAGAATGATGTGCCTTCCTCGAGAACCGTCTTCACTAAATCCTTTGCTTGTGGGATGCATAGCCTTCCATCCCGTCTCAACCAACCCTTATCATCGATAGAGTATCTATTTAGGTGACTAGAAGTCTCACCCCTAACTAGCTTATCCATCACATCAACTAGCTAAGGGTCTTCTCGTTGCGCGGTTCCTATTGAGTCCAAAAGAGTAGGCCGCACCTCTAGCGATGCTAACAGACCAGGTACAATTTCAGAGGAGGGTCTAAAGTTAAAGTTTGCTATGTACTCCAAGCTTTTCCTTTCTACAAAAAAAGGACTAAAGGTCAGCTTCTTTCTACTCAAGGCATCTGCTACCACATTGCCCTTGCCAGGGGTATAGGAAATCTCAAAATCATATGAGGTCAAAAATTCCATCCACCTTTGTTGTCTTAAGTTAAGATCTTTCTGTGAGAAAAGGTACTTCAATGATTTATGGTCAGTAAACAATTCAAACCTTTCTCATAGTAGGTAACGACGCCAAGACTTTAGAGCGAAAACAATGACAGCTAGCTTCAAATCATGAGTTGGGTAGTTCTTTTCATGTACCTTCAATTGCCTTCCCCCATAACAAACTACCTTGCCTTCTTCCATCAAGACAGCGCCCAACCCTATACCGCATGCGTCTGCGTATACGGTAAACATTTTGCTTCCATCAGGCAATGTCAGAACTGGGGCTGTGTTAGAGCCCTTTTTAAACGTTGGAAAGCAATATCGCAATCCAAATCCCAAGAAAAAGTTAGGTTCTTCTTTGTCAATCTTGTGAGTGGGGCTGAGATTTTTGCAAAGTCTTTAATGAACTTTCGGTAAAAGCCCGCTAGCCTGAGAAAGCTTCGGACTTCAGTTGCATTCCATCGAACCTTCCAATCTTGCACCGCAACTACTTTTGCGGGGTCCCTCTTTGGACACCACATGTCCAAGAAATCTCACTTCTTCTCTCCAGAAATGGCATTTGGAGAATTTGGCTTTTAGTAGATGTGCACAAAGAGTATCCATGACTTCCCTTAAATGCAAAGCATGCTCTTCTTCATTCTTCGAGAAAATCAAAATGTCGTTTACGAAGACCACCACAAACTTGTTAAGAAATTCCCTGAACACCCTACTCATCAAGTCAACGAAGTAAGCGGGCACGTTTGTCAAACCGAAAGGCATGACAAGCCATTCGAAGAAACCATCTGAGGTTCTGAACGCGGTCTTATCAATGATGTCTTCAACCACACTTAGATAATGTAACCCGGTAGCCAGATCTAGTTGGGAGAAAACCGACGCACCTACAAGCTGATCCAACAAGTCGTCTATTCTTGGAAGTGGGTGCCTATTTTTCTTGGTCAGCTTGTTTAGCCCCTATAATCAACGCATAGGCAAAGTGAACCGTCCGCTTTGGTTGCGAATACTACTGGAGCACCCCATTCAGAAATACTCCACCTTATAAACCCTTTTTCGAGCAATTCTTTGACTTGCTTGCTGAGCTCTTTTCTCTCCCTTGGAGCCATGTGTCTAATGGGTAGAACTACGGGTTTTGCATTATCAACAAGGTATATACGGAAGTCTATCTCCCGCTTCATAGGTAAGCCCTTCATCTCTTCAAATACATCTGAGTATTCACGAACTATTCTAACAGACCGCAAGTTTTCAACAGACGCATCAAGAGATTCTAGGTAGCTAAGCATAACAGATTGTATGGGATTACAAGAGATTTCGAGAGTGTTACCGAGGCGAGTCATAAGTCTAACCACTCTCTTTTCACAATCGAGGATGGCACCGTTAATGGATAACCAATTCATACCTAGAATCAACCCATAGCCCGTGAAGCCAAGAACAAAGGCGTTGCATTCAAACTCAACGCTCAAGATAGACACTCTGAAATCCCGACAAATCATTGAAAGATGAGCCGAACCACCAATAGGATTTGAGACTACTATGGATCTGTAACTAGACTAGTATTTAGGTGTAGTGTTTCAACTAACGAAGCAGACACAAACGAGTGTGAAGTGCCAGAATCAAACAAAGTACAAATAGAATGACCAAACAGAAAAACCAAACTTTCAACAGATATGTTTCTACCTCTCTCCTGTCCTGGTGCCATGGGAGCATGAACTTGCCCTCTTGCCTGCCCTGGTGCCATGAGAGCCTGAACCTTCCCTCCAGAAGTAGACCATGTCCTCTGCCCTTGCCCTTGCCTTCTCGGGCAGCCTTTAATCAGATGTCCTGCCTCACCACAGTTGAGACAACCAGTCTTCTTCTTCTTCCTACAGTCCTTGCTCAGATGGCCTGGTGTTCCACAATTAAAGCACCTCTTCTTTCCTTTGCTATTGTCATCCTTACCCCCTTTCTTAGGTTGCTATTGTGACTTCTTTTGATCCCCTTTCTTTTCCTGTGCCTTATTAGCACTAACGTCTTTCTCCTCTTCATGCATAAGTGCCATGTCAACCAGTTTCTCAAAGGTAGTCCCATAGGAATGTGGGTCATAGCCAACCCATGTAGAGGCTCATTCAAACCTTTAATGAATCTCAGGTCCTTCTTTTCAGGTGTGTTCACCAAGTCTAAGCCAAATCTCACCAACTGATTGAACTTGTTGACGTACTCCTTTACTGATAAATTCTCCTGCTCCAACGCCAAAAACCTCTCCATGTATAAATTCTCTTCTGCTCATGATAGAAATTTCATCTCGAACCTATGCCTGAGATCCATCCATGTTTCCACTGGACGCTCTCCATTCGTGACCTCCTACCAAAACGACGCTTCGTCCTTCATTAACCAAGCAACTAATTGGACCTTCCTTCCATCTTCTATCTTGAAGATACCAAACAAATCGTCCACCTCCTTAAGCCAATTTCGAGCTTCAACAAACGTCTCTAATCCATGAAAAGGTTTCTCGCCCATTGCCCGAAAGTCTTTGCATATCTTCGAAAAAGTATCAACGTGGGGAGGGGGAGGAGGGGCTGCTGCTGGGGGAGGACGAATGTCTGCTGGGCCTGCGGCGGTGGCCCTAGCCTCCAGATATCTTCTGAACTAGGTTGGTATGAGCATGCCCTCGGATATCTCGGGTAACCCAGACATGCTGAAAATAAAAAGGAAGAGATTCAAAATGAAGAATCGAAGGAAAGATATATGGATTTTGGGGGTTATGTTATTAAAACAAACTTTTCTCTTGAAAATACTCTCCTTAAAACATATTTTTGAAAGTATTTCTTTATAAAATGCTTTTAAAAAAACAGTTTTTCAAAATCTCTTATCTGTTCTGTTAACCTTCAGCTCTGATACCATGTGTAACGCCCCCACGTCCATTAATGTCACTCTCAAGGGAATGCATTAACTTTCATGGAGTATTATTGGTGTATATAACAAAATACAACAAGACAGATACATGTATTGGTACTTGAAAATTTAAAACAACTTTTATCGCAGTGGATAAATAGTTTGATTACAACAACATCATAAACCAACAATAAAACCAAGTACACTTAATATCCCTCTTGACAAATTGTTTTCTGAGTACATAAAGTAAAAAAGCATAACCCGAACATAAGTAGCCATAAAAGAGATGAGCTAAACTTTACTTTCAACATTCAAGCACTTCCAAAAGAGAGAGAAAGATCCAAATCAAGCTCCACTAGCACTAGTTCGACCCTGAGAACCTAGGGGGAAGGAGAAAAGGAGGCGAAAACAAAGGGGGTCAGACATAAAGTCTGGCGAGTCCAATAACTTTAACAATATAATTATTAAAATAATTAGGATAAGGCATAAACTGGTAAAACAAGGAATGACTGTGAAACAAATGGGCATGATAAAGCAAACAAGAGGAATAAGATAACGTTAATTTGTGCCACCAACACTATAGGATAATTACTATACTGCACCATTACTAGTCACCCTAAAAGTTGATCCCGCCCACTGAACATGATCATTATAATGGTAGTTTTGTGTACCCTTAGCTGTCTTCATAGGTGCCGCCTGCCCCTATCTCCACTAGTTGTACCCACAACCCCCATGCGATCGGCTCCCTAGCTCGTAGATACCCGTGCTGGACCCACGGTAGGTTGTATCACTCCCCAAAGTGGAAACCTGATACGACTAAAGATGCACGACTTATATCTACATGCAACAACGTCTTATCTACCATCCCGGGCCCACGCACGCACATGTCCCCGTTGGACTTGCGTTGCCACCGCTAACCCGTTTTGACCTCTTACAATCAAACCCAGTAAGCGTGTCCCGTCCTTGATCTAACTCGAGCTTACAAAGATACTTAATGGGTTACTGGTTTGAAAAGGGTCCCCGATGCTTGACACAAGCTTTCCACCTATGCTTGGTCCCCACTTAGGATTTCCCACTTAACCCCCTCTTATTCATGTCTTCTTACATGTTTCAATTTGGTTAAGTATTTCTAATCGTATTTCACATGTCACCCATGTCACCCACTTAACCCCCATGTCCCACCGCATGTTTATCTTGGTTAAGTGTTACTTAATTCATTATAACCGTAACCTTGTAAGACCTCCCACATTAGACTATCGTTTGCGGTTGCTGGATTTTCCGGGAGGGCCCGGGAAGTCTTATACCGCAAATGAGTCTAACCTAGTGTCTTTACAATTGTTACGCATTAATGCCTTCGACCTCTCACATTAGACTACCGTTTGTGGTTGCTGGATTTGTCGGGCGGATCCGGGCAGTCTTATACCACAAACGAGTCTAACCTCGTGTCTTAGGCGTTTATTATTACACATAATTATTTCACCCCAATATGAATTAATTGTCTCTATTCAAATTTTCAATAATTTCCAAATTAATCTATATCCATAATTGTCACCTAAATTATGTCCATACTTTTTTAGGTATATAAATTATACAATTAGTGTCTCAAATTAATTATATGCCTTTAAAGCCATTTTATGATAATTCACAATTTGCATAATTAATATTTTCCATTGCCCCCACGCTATTCGTTTGTTTTAATATGAAATATGTTAGACTTGCAAATCGTCTAACTCATAAAAAGAAAAGAAACATCACAACTTGCATAACACATAAAATAGGTCTAACTTGCAAATAAGAATTATAACATAAGTTTGCATAGGCAATGGACATATAAAACATAAATTTGCATAAACTACCATGGATCTAAATATAGATCTAAACATGAAATTGTGAACTTGCATATATGAATATGGGTTTCACCTAAACTTGCATATGTGAATATAGTTTTCACCTAAAAATGTGAATATAATTTTCACCTAAACTTGTATATGGATTCCTACAAACTTGCATATGAATTTAAACATGTAAACTAATATCACATGTTTTACATATAAACTAACATATGATTTACATCCCAAACTTGCATATAAACTGATGTCATAAAATGAATCAAGTTAAACATATGTGATTGGACATATGAAATAGATCTACCAACATAAGTTAACAAAACTGTCATATGTTCACCAATATACAATAACAAAGTTAAATAACATCACATGATTCAACAGACATGTTCTCATAATCCAAATTATAACTCTTCATAATTTATTTATTAATTATTTTGTGAAAGAAATTGTACTCACAAAGGTGGATTAGAGAAGAGAATAATTCATTCGTCGTTTGTATTAGAATTCTGACTTGCAATTCCTAAGCTTTAAGAAGAAGAACTATTCTAGCAACAGCATGGAGGCCAAGAGACTAATTTAGTTTAGGTTTAGAGCTTGAGTCTGTGTGTGCTTATATAGAAGTTTAAATCAATATAAGTCGTTAGATTATCATAGGAGCAATCACAACCGTCCAGACTAAATAGAGTTATCCAGAATTGCCACCTATGCCCTAATGACTCAGCAATAGGTTAGAAAAGACTCAGCAACAAGTCAGGATCGTCACAGTTCAGATCTACTCGGGGGGTAGGTCGACCCCCAGGTCGACCTGTATAGGGAAGGTCAACCCCCTGGTCAACCTGGCCTGGGGCGGGAAAAATCCCGCCCTGCCCGCTTCCTCGTTTGAATTTTAAAATTTTGAATTTTAATCTGAACTGTTTTAATTTATTTAAATTTCTGAAACTTCTAAGGGCCCTAACTTCCTCATACGAAGTCCGATTTGCGAAAACTTGGACTCTATTCCAAGCAGAATTTCGAGGCGAACACAGTGGCGTAACCAATTTCCCTTAATTCTCAATTTAACAATTAAGTATTCTTTAATTTGTTATTTTTAAAAGTCACAGAAAATTCACGGTGTTGCAATTAAAGATGTTGGAAATAATGTATTATTTCCATAAGAGGTAATAGTGCAACCTATTTGCAAGATTTAGACATTTGAATTAAACTATTGATATTTATCATAAACAATGAATTATTCGTCATTTTTAACCTAGATAAGAATTAGTAATTGAAATTTTACCATTAAATTAAGAATATATATAGCGATATTTCCCAAGTAAAAGAAACAAAAAGAGGTTTTAAGAATATATAGCAATATTTGCAAAGTAAAGGAAATGAAGAGGAGTTTGGAAAATATGTTTATTCTAAAGAATAAAGAATATAGTTATTATTTCCAAATAATGGAAAACAAAAGTGATTTGTCGGGATAAGTAAATGGAATCGATTTTAAATCGATGAAATGATTTTTAAGATTCGATAAAAGGTTTTAATAATGATTTTAAATAATAAGGGTCTGAGCTGCCAATGTACTTGACGTACTATTGTAATTGATAGTAAGAAACCCGAAAATTAATGAAATATTATTCTTGGACTTTTGACGTGTTAGTTCGAAGAGACCAGGATGAGACCTAGACCCAAAACCACTTTGAACCAACTTGGCGTTCTAACCTAACTTGCAGGGAATAAAGATGGAGCATTAAAGACCATGGATCTTCATAAAATGGAAGAACTACTTATAATATCTAATTAGCTACCAGAGATAGACTGTGATTATGTCATGGCTGAAATCTACGGATTGTAAGGACTACTTTCTACTGATCCTTGGGGTGATTCCAATATAGGTAGGAGGGTGCCTTCGGTTCATCCTATTCCTGGATGACATGGATGGACGAATGCGTGATAGAGTATTTCCTAAGAGTCATGTACGTTGAGTTTTACAAAATATTAAGCTTACGCCCACAATACAGCTTAATGCTAAGATGGGTAAGGGTAAGAGAGATTTAATGAAAACCAGAGACAGACGAGGTCCAATAAGGGTCCATGGAACTGGAAGTAACGAAGCTCTTTATGACATTGATCAACTGCCTCGAGCATTGTTCGTAGAGATGAAGAAAGGACATGAGCCGACGTACGGACTGTCAATGACCATTAGTAAAGAACGTAATGTCATCAACAAAGAATAAAGAAGAGATGACAGGACAACCTCTATGAATACCATAGAATTTAATTTGCCATGCGATAGTGAGGGATGCACCTCTCGGACCAGTGCCTTAGCCATGATAACAAAGATTGATGGGGAGAGTGGATGCCCTTGATGCAGTCCCCTCTTAGAAGGGAAGAAAAAGAGTTAATGCAGTTGTTAACACCAAAATTTGTAGGCTAAATATAAAGAAGCGAAAGCTCCAATACCGGGATAGTAAAGGGCTTAAGGCAGTGAAACTGGAACTAAGCAAAGAAAAGCCTTGAAGGAAGCTAAGGTGATACCAATAGCAAGGTCCGAAAGCTATGGAGCCGATACAAGAAAGACCAAAGGGAAAAGCTTTAAAAATGGTTGTGTCGTTACCAAGAGCCATAAGGACGACGCCGGCAGCAAAAGGTTCAGGTTGCAACCACGCATCAACGCTTGGTATCGTTATTGGGACGGTACCAAAACTACATCAACATTAAAGAGGTGGCCTGAGAGAATCAAGGCTAATACAAGAGCACAAGGGTATTGGTTCAACACTGATAGAAGAAGATTAGAAGCAGCAACGATAACGCTAAGGCAGCAGGAAGGAAGAAAGCAAAGTATGGTGTCGGGACCAATATAAAGTGTACTAATATCCTAGTGGACAACACCGAAACCAGTAAAGCAAGAATATATAATCGATACCAAGATAGCAAAGAGTTCATAAGGGAACAACCATAGCAATGATTCCAAAAGATAAAGAAAAGGAGAAGATGAAGACCCAACATCGACATCAAAGTACAATAAACAATTATCTTGGTATCAACACCAGAATAAGAAGACAAGTTTATGAAGACAATACCCAAGGGTCCGACACAAAAAGAGGAAAACGGGTTAAAGCACATCAAGGAAATGGAAGTATCAAATGATAAAATCGACACCATATATTTAGGATAAGTACATGAAAACGATACCAGACTCGTCAGAGGAAGAAAAAGGCTGAAAACAAGCAGGACAAGGAAAATGAAAAGCTATCAGAGCTTATAATTTCAATACCGATACTAATAAGTGAGGGAAGCACCCATAAACACAAACAATAGAGCCGAAAGCCAAGTACATAAAGAAATGGAGGCAACTAAGCCAGCATTGAACATACATTCAGCACCGACACCAAAGTCACCATAATTCGATACCGAAAGTCGAGAATGGAAGAAAGAAGATTATAAAACTGGCACCAAAAACATACAAATGATTGACACTGAAACTAAGAAGATCTAGGAGTGGGCCAAAACAGTGAAAGCACTTTGAAACCAATGCCAAGCAGCGGCAGCAAAAGGGGACCCAAAGTCTCTATAAATAAGACCCCAGAGGTCACATTTTGGCGGACTTTTCCTCATTTCGCGATCTCGTTCTCATTTCTAAGAGAGTTAACCTGCCTAATTTCTAAATCAGTTTGGGGATTTCTTATGTAACCTCCTCTATGAATAAAATCAACAAAGCTATTAAAGTGGACGTATTTTCGGTTAGAACCAAACCACTATAAATCGTTGTGTTCTTATTATTTCACATATTATACCATACTTTACATTGCTTCTGAATGTGTTCTGTGATGGTTCTAGATGACCAAAACAACCCTTCTGACACCGTTTAGCTTGTATATGATCAGTGGAAGAAATGGTCAAAGACACTACAACATGGGATTAGAATTTAACAATAAGTTTACTATCTCAAATGATTACTTTAATTAGTCATTTAACTTTGTCTTTTGCTTACAAGCAAACAAATATCAACGTAAGTTCGAGTGCTATTATAGGTAAAAACCAAACCCTGTCAAAACTTGTGCGTACAATGAAGCTTGGAGGAAGCACCTTTTTCTTATGTCTCATCCTGCGGAAGGGAACGAAATCTCAAAGGTAGCATTTAAAGCACGTCCAATTTCTGTTTATGTCTCATCCCACGAGAGGGGACGAAAGCTCAAACGGGAGCACTTAAAGAACGCAATTCATAAATAAATGCATGACAAAGTTATGAATCAATAAAAAGCTTTGATGGAAGCCGCTCAAATAAATATGCAGCAAAGAAATAATTAAGCACCAATTGTAGCTCGGATTAAATAAAATTCTTCTAAATCTTATCTCCACTACTTTAGAATTTCATGAACTATCTTCATCAAACATATTATATTGACATATTTGAATACTTCTATAAAAAGTGTGGGACATACCCTTGATAAAAGATATCCGAAGAAGCCTTTATAAGAAAAGTCGAATCAATAAAGCCTTTAGAAGAAAAGGCAAATCAACAAAGCTTCCAGGAAGAGAAGCAACACGAACAAAGCTTCCAGGAAGAGAAGCAATACAAATAAAGATTCCGGGAAGAGAAGCAACATCAAACAAAGCTTCCAAGAAGAGAAGCAACATCAAATAAAGATTTAAAAGAAACGGCACAACAAATAAATCTTCTAGAGAAAGAAGCTATATCAAACAAAGATTCCATAGAGAGAAGCAACAATAAATAAAGCTTTCGAGAAGAGAAGTAACATCAAATAAAACTCCCTGGAAGAGAAGAAACATCAAATAAAGCTTCCGAGAAGAGAAGAAACACAAACAAAGCTTCCGAGAAGAGAAGCAACAACAAATAAAGCTTCCGGGAGGAGAAGCAACATCAAATGAAGCCTCCAAGAAGAGAGGTCACAAACATACATCTCCTACAATGGAGTTGCCTTTGAGTAGGGCTGCATTACTTACATCACCTACAATGAAGTTTCCCCCCTAAGTAGTGCTAAATACTTACGTCTCCAACTAGTGGGGTTGCCCCTAAGTGGGGCTAGTTATTATAACATATGCATCTTCCCATAAAGGGACCAATGTCGCTCTCTTAGAGAGTAATCATTCATTTGCATATCCTGGGGTTAGAAATAAGGCTAGACGTTAGATAATCAATAGCCGAATAATCAAACGGAACTTCTCGTTGAACGGTTGGATTGCCAAATGACCTAATGGAACTACTCTTTTGAACTATCAAACAATTGAAAAATTGGATGATTGAACGGAGCTATCGCTAAAGGGTCAAATGGATAGAAAAATAAATGGAACTACCGCAGAATGACTAATCGACTCAGGATAAGGTTAATTTATTCCAAAACCAGACCTCTATATATACACATCCAAAAATTACTTCTCAGGATATTTAAGACTCTTTCGACCACGTGTTTTCTCAGAATGAACTTTCGAGAAATCCACACATAATTTATGTTTGATGATTCTGGCATTACCTAGTAAATTCAAAACAAGATAAAATTCTTTGAATGAATTTCTGATTTTCTATTTATCCGAGCATGAGTTTTGGGATTGATATTATGCTTAGAGGGGAATTTCTGATTCTCTATTTATTCGAGTATGAGTCTCGAGGTTTCTACCAATTTCAGGTATGGATTTTTGATCTCTTATTTACTCGAGCATGAGTCTCGGGGTTTCTACTAATTTCATATGTGAATTTCTAATTTCCTATTTAATCACGCATGAGTCTCAGGGTTTCTACTAAGTTCAAATGCGAATTTCTTATTTCTTATTTACTCGAGCACGAGTCCCGGCGTTTCTACTAATTTTTGATGTGAATTTCTGATTTCTTATTCACTCGAGCATGAGTCTTAAGATTTCTACTAATTTCATATGTGAATTTCTAATTTCTTATTTACTCAAGCATGAGTCTTGGGGTTTATACTAAGTTCAGATGTGGATTTCTGATTTCCTATTTACCCGAGTATAAGTCTCGGGGTTTCTACTAATTCCAGCTTGCTAAGTTCTGGCCTTCTAAATATCTGGATTTAGGTGTTGGTCTTCCATTATTGTTGTAAGGAATTCTGTTACACCAACTCAAATCATAGCCGTGGACCTTTCCCTCATTATTCCAGATGAACATTTGAACTTATAATACTTTCAGAAATGAACCCTTATATTTACATTATTATAATATTGAATCTGGTTACAGATTTTCTATTCTCATTTCCAGGTAAGAAGTTCCTAGCTTCTATCACCATGCCTAAGTATGGAATTTAGGCCAACAACCTTATTTACTCAAACAAAGGTTATGATTTCTCGACACCTCAAATAGGGAAGTTTTTTAAACTCATGACATATTTACTCCTAACATCCATTACTATGAGTTTTGATCAAAATAACGTTAAATATATCATAAGTGAAAAAACAAACACTAAGTTGTATTAATTTTATTAACACATTATGTTTGTCAAAAGAGAACTTATGACTTCATATTGCAAATACCCAAGTATAAGATTATAGATTTTCTATCTCTCACTCCTCAGAATAAATCCTTAATAACCGGATATCTAAATATTAATATCAGAATCCCCTTTCAATGTTGGTAGCAAAAAAGTTAAGACTTAAAACTTTAAAGTCCTCATGGATGCATATTTGAGTTTAGCACGTTATGAAAAATTAGATTCATAAAAGCTCATAACTTGAAGTCTATATTCCAACATTGCTCACCAAGAAAAATTAGTACTCCCTCTTGCATCACTGTTTTTGGTTATATGGTATTAATGCCTAACTTCTCTAATAATTCTTGAGTTGCAGAAAAACGGTACAAGAACTACAGGATTTTGTCCTAAAGGACAAAAGCCTCTTTATACCTGGGGGTGGCTGACTGTTAACACCAAATTTTGCATCGGCCAAATATAAAGAAGCGGAAGCTCCAATACCAGGAGAGCAAAGGGCTTAAGGCAGTGAAACCGGAACTAAGCAAAGAAAATCCTTGAAGGAAGCTAAGGCGATATCGATAGCAAGGTCCGAAAGATGTGGAGCCGATACCAGAAGGCCTAAAGGGAAAATCTTTGAAAATGGTTGTGTTGCTACCAAGAGCCATAAGGTCAATGCCAATAGCAAAAGGTTCTTTTTGCAACCACGCATCAGTGCTTGGTATCGTTATTGGGATTATACCATAATTAGATCAACATTAAATAGGAGGCCTGGGGGAATCAAGGCCGATACGAGAGCACAAGGGTATCAGTCCAACAACCATAGCAGAAGATTAGGAGCAAAAGTAATAATGCTAAGGCAGTAGGAAGGAAGGAACCAAAGTATGGTGTAGGCACCAGCATAAAGTGGACTATTATCTTGGTGAGGACACTGTAACCAGTAAAGCAAGAATGTTAAATTGTTACTAAGATAGCAAAGAGTTCATAAGGGAACAACCATAGCAATGATTCCAAAAGAGCAAGAAAAGAAGAAGATGAAGACCCGATGTCGATACTAAAGTGCAATAGACAATTAGCTTGATATCGGCACCGGAATAAGAAGATAAGTTTATGAAGAAAACACCCAAGGGTCTGACGCCGAAAGAGGAAAATGGGTTAAAGCATACCAATGCAATGGAAGTATCAGATGAGCATATCGACACCAGATATGTAAGATAAGTACATGAAGCCGAAACCAGACTCACCAGAGGAAGTAGAAGGCTGGAAACAAGCTGGACTGGGAAAATGAAAAGCTATCTAAACGTATAATTCCGATAACAATATTAATAACCGAGCGAAGCACCTGTAAACACAAGCAACAGAGTCAAAAATTAAGTACATAAAGAAATGGAGGTAATTAAGACGGAACCGAATATACATTCGGTACCGACACCGAAGTCACCACAATTTGATACCTAAAGTCGAGAACAGAGGAAAGAAGATAGTAAAATCGGCACACAAAAAATTCAAAGGATCGACACTGAAACCAAGAAGATACGGAAGCGGGCTGAAATAGTGAAAGTGCTCTGAAACCAATGCCAAGGAGCGACAGCAGAAGGGGACCCAAAATCGCAATAAATAAGACCCCAGGGGCCACATTTTAGAGGAGTTTTCCTCATTCAACAATCTTGTTCTCATTTCTAAGAGTGCTAACCCTAATTTATAAATAAATTTGGGGATTTCTTATGTAACCACCTCCATGAATAAAATCAACAATGCTCTTAAAGTGGACGTAGGTTCAATCCGAACCGAACCACTACAAATCGTTGTGTTTTTATTATTTCGCATATTATACTGTACTTTGTTATGCTTCCAACCTCCTGATGGAAGAGTAACTAATATTCGGGCTTGAGACCTTGATATCTAGAAAACGGTGAACTAACTAAAGCTTGTAGGAACTAAATAATCCCTAAATTTCCCTAGTTCTACAACCCCTCATTTCGATGTTGACGAAAAATATCGTTAACAATAGTTGTGATAAGCCGGAAATCTGAGGTAATATAAAATTTTTATTTTGGCAATTTTATAGAATTTTGAATATTTAAATTGAATTACTTTAAATAATAATGACGGGAAATTTATTTTGAATAGAGTTAGAACGTATATATTCATATAGATCGTCATTAGAATATAAATATTTATTTTAAAATATAAAAGGAATTGAAAATGGCGCGGTAGTTTGAAAATTCGATTTCAAATTTCAAATGAATGTACAGGATTCAAAATAAACCAGATTTGAGCGAAACCAAAAATATTAGAATCTATTTGAAAATATCTTTCCAACGAATCCGAAAAATTGAAATTTCATAACGGGAATAAAAGGTTATGCCCAGTTGAAATTTCAGAATAGTCGCTATGGAATTTTGGCCCTTAAAAATGGAAATTTTGCAAACGACCTCTGTTTTCGACAAAGCCACTTTTGTTCGATCTGTGATGTCAAGTTATTACTAGGTTTCAAAATTTGTAGTTTTGTGAATCAATATGTGAGCGTGGCAAAGAAAAACGCGTTTGATCAGTTTCAGTTGATTTTAATCGACTAGAAAATGGCCATTTTTCAAAAGGTCTCATAATTTAACGAAATTAGTTTTGTTGGGACAGTATCGTCAATACGAAACTAGAATTAATTTTTCTGTAATTTTTAGAGTCCGTATGTGGCCCCAGTAAATTGAAATGTATGTTTAAATTAAATATATAATGATTTATATTTTAATTTAAAGAGAAACTGATCGTAACAATCGAATTGGCCTATCATCCATATCCCATTGTGTCCGGAATGAGGGTATTTGGCTAAGGGCGACACTTGCTGGGTTTGATTTGGGGTTCGTGGTGTTAAACTGATATTTTTGAAATTAAATTAATAAAATAATATATGTAAATACCCAAGGTCAAAGTCAAAACCCCCATTTGTTTTTACTCCATGGTCAAACCTCAGATGCGTGCCTCCAACTGAAACACGGTGGAAATCGCCTAAACCGTTCTCCACTTCGGTCTCCTCCATCACGCAATGGATTCGAGCGCTTCAACATGGAAATTCCTCAGCTACGTGAGCTCTCCAACTTGAACGGAGGTGATGGGTACTGGCTGCCTATATTCGCCGGAATAGCTGTCCAAAGCTGCTCCATTCACCATCAATTTTCGCGGCGAGGAGGCGTTCGAGTGGGCTGAGCCTGGGCGCGCTGGCAGGGCTCACGACGTCGGAGGTGGTGGGAGTATCTGATCGGAGGTCCAGTCATCGAGGCGGCGACAAAACCCAACCCTAGCTTTCGAGGGCGGTGTGTGAAACGATACAGGAAGAAGAAGAATTGGGTAACGATTTTATATGTTATTTTAAACATTGTTAGTCACCTTAATTTTGTTTTATTTATTCCAAAATGTTCCTCCTGCCTAAAAATTTGATTTTTTTATATAGCATACACATATATATATATATATATATATATAGAGCATAACATTGATTTTATAAAAATATATGATTTTTATATAAAGAACTTTGTTTTTAAAGTGTAAACAACATTGTTTTTAAAGTATAAAGAGCTTCGTTTTTAGAATAAACAACTTTGTTTTTAAAGTATAAAGAGCTTCGTTTTTAGAATAAACAACTTTGTTTTTAAAGTATAAAGAGCTCCATTTTTAAAATATACAACTTTGTTTTTAAAGTATAAAGAACTTTGTTTTTAAAACTATAATGAACTTTGTTTTCAGAATATGAGCGGTTTTGTTTATTTAAAATAAAAATAGCAGGGTTTTAAAAATATAAAAAAATATGATTTTTGGTAGATAAAAATATTATTTTTAATTAGGTAAAAATATATAAACATCATATTAAAAATGTGATTTTTTTTAATATGAACAATGTAGAAAAGACAGCGTTGAATATCGGGCCAAACCAAGCTATTCAGAAATGCAGTAATTAAACAGCGAAGTGGATCCCAAAAGTGAGAACTTCTCACTTTTAATTTATTTTCTAGTTGAAATATATACTAGGATGTAGATGGTGCTTAGCAGCACCCGACACCCGTTATCAACAGACCATGGATGACTTGTTTGTTTAATTGATGTGTGGTGAAAGTTGATTGTGTCAAGTGGAATGGAATAAAATATTTTATAGTTAAAAATATTTTATAGTTAAAAATATAATTTTTAACGTGTATATAAATTAAATATGAACAAACATATCGGACGATTTGTTTATGTACACCCATTTGACAGATATTGATTGGGATGATAAATTTTACACATCGCCCAACTGCACAAGTAAAAATCTGTGTTTGTTGATTTGAAACCCCATACGGGTGTTGGGATGATATTTGGCGTACACTAATCCCAATTATTTAGCTGTATGTCGATCGATTTGTTGACAGACTGTGTGATCGTTAATTGTTTATATTTAATGCTTATGCAGTTGTGTGTTGCACTCTGGATGATGGTTGATTATTTATCGTTGCTATTATATACATGTGTTGTAAGGAATCCATATAATCAATATTATATGGTAATTGATTGGGCCTCATTCCAATTTGGAAAATAAAGAATATTATAAAAGAAAATTCATGTTTTGAATAAAATATATATCCATATGTTGAATAAACAAATATTCATGTGTTGAATAAAAGAAAATTCATGTGTTGAATAAAATATATATTCATGTGTTGAATAAAAGAAAATTCATGTGTTGAATAAAATATATATATTCATGTGTTGAATAAAAGAAAATTCATGTGTTGAAGAAAATATTCATTTGTTGAATAGAATAATGAAGTTATTAAAAGATATAAACCTGTGTTGATTAGATTCGCGCCATTTTGACGCGAACGATATTTATATCAATTTTATTCATTTTTATAATGAATATTGAAAAGGAATTGATTTCAAAATATAACGTTTTGAAAATATTATCATTTATATATCGATGATATGGAATATTCAATTTTGATTAGAAACTGGATAGGAAGTTGAAATCGTTTTGAAAACGAATTTAAACGATTTATAAAATACGTTTTGAAAGGACATCGAAGAAGTATATAATATATATATATTATATATATTATATATATAATGGGCTGAATAGAACGCGCCGCGCAGTTGCAGTTCGCGAATTTTGACCATTGACTTCGAATGGATATTATGGTAGATCTGATCGTCGGATTCTCCTTAAACCAGAACCGTTGGGTTCATATCGAGAAGAGATTTCTAACGGATATTAGAGATTTGAAATATAACATATGGATTTGGAATTATGTCCAAATCAAATTTGGAAAAGGTCGCTGTAAGTGCAGTTCGATGGCCGTTGATGGAAATCAACTGTATGGGCCTTGATAAAATTATTTAAATTAGCAATAATTTCTGTAAAATCATAAGAAATGATTTGGAAAGAGTTAGATGGAAAATTCCATATTTGTAAAGATAAAAATAGATTTTTATTGAAATGAACTAGTTTTGAACTAGAATTATAATCCATTTATTTTTGAAATAAATAAATTGGATTTGAAAGGGTTTTAAAAGTAACCATAATTTCCAATAATTGAATTGGAATGGATTTGAATCGAAATTGTATTTGGAATATTTTGATGTTGAAATTCATGATTATACAGATATTGTTATGGAAATTTGAAAGATATATTTATATCGTTGTTTCCAATATGATATTTGTTGGTCGTAGAATTTGATATAGAATATAGGCCGATATATTTTCCATTCAGAGCCTTGTATTTAATATCAAATGGGGTTTGGGTTGTCGTGAATGATATCTTTAATAATACTGTTCTTAGACCCAACGGAGTTAAGAAAATCAGAAATTAACTGGAGATTAGTTAAGTTGAATGGCTTCCTAGGTATTGATCTGATGTTGGTTTCGGCCTACGGGGTTTTTACTTAGGGAATTGTTCACTTGCCAATTTACGGTTAAGGGCTGATGGAATGGAATGTGATTTTGGGTTTATAGTGAACAGTGTTTTAAATGACATTGGCTCTTTAACCCAGTTAAAGATAGGATATGATTTCCCAAGTTAAACAATCATTAATATTTATTTTTGGGAAGATTAAAAACAAGTGGAGTTTTAATGAATCTTTAATTAGATTGAAATGATCGAGAATGGAGTATCACCAGTTTTGCTCCAGGCGATAGTTAAATCTTTAATTAGATTTGAACGTGAAATGGTAATTGAATTTACCGATAACACCGTGGTGTTAGATATGAAGTATTACCAGTTTTACTTCATGGGATGAATAGGTTGGGATGTGGAAATTTAAACAAATGATTACTTCGGTAAGGTTCATTAATCCCGACTAATTTGGATAAACCATAATTTGGTTTGAATTGATATTCAAAAGAAGATTAAAGAATAAATTTAAAGAATTTGTCTTTGATAAAATTAATGTGAACCTTTCCCAGAGTATAAGAATAATTGAATAAAAGAATATTCTGAATCTTAATGAGCTGTATGTTGTGTTTGTGTAACACATGTTTATTATATACGCGAGTTATTCAGAAAGACCGGGTTTATCTCATTCTAGATAACTAATTCGACGATGTGTCGAGGATGAGGAAGGTGGTCGAAGACCGGAGGTCTTCACATCGTTTGGATAATTACTAATGATCTTGATTGGGTTGTACACCCTAGAGGAGGGAATCAGTTGGTGATCGTCCAGACGTACTTGGAGATTAATGGATATGTGAGGTACAAGGTGCCTCCGGTTTTGTTCAGACCCAGAACGGACTTGTAAATGGACTGTGTGTCTGACATTGGATATCATTCTGTGTGATTGATGGATATTGATTGCATGGAGTGGTTTTCCTATGTGACATGCTAAGATGCAAATGATCAAGGCTTCTGTTGAAAAGCAGAGTCTTGTGGTTGGTGATCAAAGCACGGCCTGTATGGCACATCTTTTTGTAACGTTAATTCGCGACCCTTACACCCCGGTTGTGAACCAGAAATGGGAGAGGACATTAGGGAGGGCATGTGTTTCCTTCTAGCTAGGGTGGTGTCAGTGACCTACCAGCCCTGACATTTATATTATTTTCACCTGTGTGGTTGTTGGATTGTGTAACACCCCACACCCGCTACGGTCACTCACTAAGGGAATGCCATAACATCGGTGGAGTATTTTAAGTGAATATAGAACAGAAAAATTACAACAAGACAGATATAAGTAATACTTGAGAATTTAAAACATCATTTCATTCCAGCGGAAAGTAAAACATGTTTGGTTACACCAAAACCATAAATAAGAGTCAAGTACATAATATCCATCCTGATAAAAACAAAAGTACATAATCCCACTACATAACCTAATAGCCATAATAGAAAAGATAAACTGAGCTTTACATCCACGGTCCATGCTCCAAAAGATAGATAAAGCAGTCTGATCAAAGCCCACTAGTGCTAGGCCCACTCTGAAAACCTGAGGGTTGGGAAAAAGATAAAGAAACAACGGGGTCAGACATAAGCCTGAGTGAGTCCTATAACCCTAACAATACAATCATTAAAGTAATTAGGGTATGATATAAACAAGGTACGGTACCTTTGGGGATAATGACTACACTAAGTAGCCAACTAAACACAGGATGTACTAAGATAACCGAAAAGACGCATTTATCCACCCAAGGATAATTACTAGATTGCACCACCCCGGATCTACCCACCCAAGGGTAATTCCTACACTGCACCACACCAGTTCTACCCACCCAAGGGTAATTCCTACTTAAAGGTTGATCCCACTAAGTGTACTTAGTAATTTTACCTAGTAGTTTCTTGTACCCCTAGCTGACTACATAAGTGTCGTCTGCCCCTATCTCCACTAGGTGTACCCACTACCCCCAAGCGATCGGCTCCCTACCGTAGATACCCGTGCTGGCCCCACAGTGGGGGGTATCACTCCCCAAAGTAGCAACCCGATAATCAATGGTGCACGGCTTATACCTACACGATGCAACAACGTCTTACCTACCAGCCTGGGTCCACACACGCATATGAAACCCGTTGGACTCGCGTTGCCACCGCTACCCCGTTTTGGCCTCTTATAGTCAAGCCCAATATGCGTGTCCCGTCCTCGACTTGGGTCGAGCCCACAAAGATACGTTTGGGATATTGGTTGAAATGGGCCCCCACAAGCTACTACTTAAGCTTGTCATTTTATCTAGTGAATCCCACTTAACCCTTTAACCATGTCCACTTACATGTTACAAATTTTGGTTAAGTCTTTTGATCATATTTTAATTGCCACTCAAGGCCCCCACAAGCTACTACTTAAGCTTGTCATTTAATTATATTTCAATTGCCACTTAAGGCCCCCACAAGCTACTACTTAAGCTTGTCATTTAATTATATTTCAATTGCCACTTAAGGCCCCCACAAGCTACTACTTAAGCTTGTCATTTAATTATATTTCAATTGCCATTTAAGGCCCCCACAAGATTTCCACATGCCACCCAAGGCACTTACTTGATTCCCACATGCAACACAAGGCACTTACTTAACCCTTTAATCATGTTTAATTACATGTTCCACTTTGGTTAAGTATTCTAATCGTATTTTCTATTGCCACCCAAGGCAACCCACTAGTTTCATTATGCCACCCAAGGCACCCCCACTAGTTACTACATGCCACCCAAGGCACCCACTTAACCCCTCATGCCCCTCTACATGCTAATTTGGTTAAGTGTTTCTTAATTAATTAAGATCGTAACCTTTGTAAAGACCTCTCACATTAGACTATCTTTTATGGCAGCTGGATATGCCGGTTGGTTCCGGGCAGCCTTACACCATAACAGAGTCTAACCACGTGTCTTTACACTTGTCACGTATTTAGTTTATGACTAAGACCTCTCACATTGGGCCAATCATTTGTAGCCGCTGGATTTGCCGGTCGGTTCCGGACAGTCTTATGCTACAAAAGGTCCAACCTCGTGTCTTAGTAGATTAATTACACCTAATTAATCACCCCCATAATTTGTATTAATTATCCCTAATTAATTACAAATATTTAAGAATATGGGTAGACCTAACTCAATAGGTAAATTCCCAATTCCATAATATGGGTAGACCTAACTTAATAGGTAAATTCCCAACTATGTCCATCCACTTTACGGTATGTTTGATCATACCCACTTCACACAATTTTATGTGTTCATTAATTTTTACCCCATCGTCCCCACGTAAATACGTTAACATGACATACTTCAAAAGAGAAGATTCATCATACACACAATGGGTTCAACTTAGCATATCATTAGCATTATCATGGGTTTAAAAGGTGTCAACTTGTATATATGACCATAAACCCAACTTGCATAAATAACCAACCCAAACTTGCATGAATCACATATGTCATAAAGATGGTAACTTGCTTAAATGTTCATGTCATAGACCTATCATAAAGGTGTCAACTTGCATACATGTCATAGGTCTAAAAGGGATGAACTTGCACATGTACTTATGTCATACATAGAGGCAAACTTGCATATGAACTTGCATCATAACTTGAATATGAACTTGCATCATAACTTGCATATGAACTTGCATCATAACTTGCATATGAACTTGCATAACATGCCATACTTAGAGGCAAACTTGCATATATTATGCATATCATAAAAAGAGACAAACTTGCATATGAACTTGCATCATAACTTTCATATGAACTTGCATCATAACTTGCATATGAACTTGCATCATAACTTGCATAAAACCAAGCACTTAGCATGCATAAAACCAAATACTTAGCATGCATAAAACCAAATACATAGCATGCATAAAACCAAATACTTAGCATGCATAAAACCAAATACATAACTTGCATAACATGTTACATATAAACTTGCATATAATCTCACATATAGCTTGCATAACATGTTACATATGAATCAATGTTCAACATAGTGTTTTGCATTATAAAACATAGCATTAAACTTGCATATAGCATAAAACTTGCAAAACACACAACATACACTATACTAAACTTGCGTAAACACATTGATTCCACAAACATAGCCATATCTTATCATATCCTATCATAATCAATTTAACAATTGATTGTTAAGTCTATAGAAACTCACCACTAAACTCCAATAAGCAAACCCTTGCCAAAAATCACCCAAAAACTCTAGCCTTGAACATAAAGCTTGCAACTTGATGATGAAGGCAAGCTAATGATCACTCATACAACTCAAAGATGCCTGTATGAACATGAAAGCCTTCATAGAAATAGTTTTTAAAAAGGATGGAGGCTAGGCTTTTGAGTGGAGGCCATGATCATAGAAAATTTTGGCATAGTTTAGTTAGAGTATAGGATTATGATCATTTAGGGCTAGCTTAGGGTCTTATTTATAGGATTAGGAAAGTGTTTTAGGCCATTAGATTAACCCTAAATTAGATTAGGACCATCAGATCTCGGAAGCTTCCAGAAACCAGCCCCAAAACACAGCCCAAACCCTGAAATGGTGCACCAGGCCAAACTGGCCGAGCACCCCCTGTCGACACCCAAGTCGACAGGGCTGTCGACTTGGTCCTAGCCAAGTCGACTGCCCAGTCGACAGGGCTGTCGACCTGGCTAGCTAGGCGGGAATTTCCCCCCTGCGCCCAATGGCCCCAATTTCGAAATTTGAACCTGAATTTTAAATCTGTTTTGAACTTTGAATTTTCTGTAAACTTCATTGTGCCATAACCAGGCCATACGGACTCCGATTCTCGAAAACTCGGACTCTATTTCGCGTATTTTTCCGAGACGAACACAATGACGCGGCCCGTTTCCCCCAATTCTCACATCTGAGATTATTTATTCTGTAATTAGTGAATTTTAGCATTAACCGAAATTCGGGGTGTTACATTCTCCCCTCCTTAAAGGATTTCGTCCCCGAAATCTCTAAGCTAAGGAGAATGCATATCCTACCATCCAAACAACCATCTACTCAATCCATCAAACACGAGCATCCATTGTCCTTAAAACAATTTCTAATGATGTATGAGCATATGCAAAAAGTGTTTGTATATGTTCCCTATCTAATGTATGAACATATGCAAACCATGATAGTGCCATGCATCCATTATGTATGCGAGAGAACCCTATCGACACATACAATATCTACATGAGTGCACAATCATTCACCAAAATGCATCATCCATATGATAACACAATCATTATACATCCATAAATATAGCTACCTACACACAATTATATGCAATATGAAGTGATTGAGCCGATCTAGTGCCTAGAGTGTGTATATATGCATCCACGAGCAACCACTAGCAACCACTTGCATCCACATGCATCCATCAAACATAACATGTCTCAAACACATGTTTCAAACATAGGTTTACCCTATCTAAAGGTCAAAGGTACTAACAAGAGGACATACTAAAGATAAGATAAGTACTAGACAAACGATAAAGGAGAAGTTAAAAGACATACCCTCAAAAAGGAATGGGTATAATGAACGCATTTTCGCTTCCGTCTCCCAAGTAGCGTTGCTCTCATCTTCTCCCCATTGCACTTTGACTAGTTGAACCTCCCTGTTTCTCAACCTCTTAATCTCTGACCCAAGGATGCGTGTAGGAGCTCGTCGAATAGTCGCATCACGCTCTATCTCTACTTCTCTAAGCAAGCTCGGCTCTACCACCTCTGCGGTCTCATGTAGGCACTTCCTCAAATGTGACACATGGAATACATCATGTACACCACTAAGTCTGTCGGGCAACTCCACTCTATAGGCCATCTGTCCAATCCTTTCCTTAATAGGAAACGGTCCAACAAACCTTGGTGCTAACTTCCCAACAGATCCCTCAAAATCCAAGATACATAGCCTCAAAAGGTCTTCTAAAATGCGATTCACCCTCCCGGTCTGGCCGTCCGTCTGAGGATGATTTGCGGTACTCAAACACAACTGAGTCCCTACCGCCTCTTGCAAACTCTTCCAAAACTCTCTAGTGAAGATAGGATCTCGATCTCTCACTATGCTTGGAAGGTACGCCATGCAATCGAACTATCTCTCGAATATAAACTGAAGCTAGACATGGAACAGTCCTCTTACTCTCCCCGGGTATAAAATGGGCGCTCTTAGTAAGTATGTCTACCACAACCCAAATTCCCGTATTACCCTTCCTCGATCTCGGTAATCCATCGAGACACTATTCCACTTCCATAGCGGAACCTCCAATGGGTGAAGCAACCCATCGGGTTTCTTCTGCTCCGCTTTCACTTGCTACACACTAAGCATCTAGCGACATACTCGGCCACATCTTTCTTCATACCGGCCCAAAAGAAAACTCGCTTCATGTCTTGGTTCATCTTGTCCCCACCGGGATGAATGGTCATCTTCGACCGATGTGCATCATCAAGTATAGCCTTCCTCAAACCCTCGTCTTGCGGTACACAAAGTCTACCGTCACTACGCAACCACCCCTTATCATCTAGGGTGTACCTACCCAAATGGCTGGATGATTCCCCCTTCTCATGAGCTTCTCTACTAACTCAACCAACTGTGGGTCGTCTCGCTGTGCTCCGCCAATCCGTCCCAAAAGAGTAGGCCTAACCTCCAAGGAGGCTAGCAAACCGGGTACAAAGTCAACGGAAGGTCTAAAGTCAAACATAGAAATAAACTCTAAGCTCCGTCGTTCAACGAACCATGAACTCGAGGACAACCTTTTTCTACTTAAGGCGTCCGCTACCACGTTACCCTTGCCATGGGTATACGCTATCTCAAACTCATAGGATGCTAAGAATCCCATCCACTTTTGCTGTCCTAAGACTATGCGCTCGAAGAGTCTCCAACACTTCCCTAAGATGTAGGGCATGCTCTTCTCCACTTTTAGAGAAAACCAGGATATTACCCCATCCAAAATCATCACAATTGTCCATCTCTCACGCAGACCACCCTAGTCGAACTCGGCATCCCCCAAATGCAAGCCCCAAAGGCCTAAACCAATATCAGACAAACACCCAAGGGATACCTCCTTCGAATTCAGACGACCTACGTGAGATGATACTAGTAAAAACGGCTAAATAATCAAGCCCTTGTCCAACTCTGGATGTCCTTGCCAGTCTCGCTCCAAAACCACCGTTTATCCCATAACTGGCTTTGCTCAACCTATTGAGCACATACGAAAACTTATTTCGCTCCTAGAAAAGACCAAGATGTCATTTACAAAGACCATCACAAACTTATTTAGGTACTCCCTAAACACCCTTCTCATCAAATCAATAAAGTATGCGGGGGCGTTCGTCAAACCAAATGGCATCACCAGCCACTCATAAAAACCATCCGGAGTCCTAAAGGAAATCTTCTCTATACTATCCTCAGCCACTCTCAACTGACGAAACCCCGTGGGTAAGTCCAACTGCGAAAATACTGAGGCGCCAACTAACTGATCAAAGAGATCATCAATCCTCGGCAATGGGTGTCTATTCTTCTTTATGAGTTTATTTAGTTCTCTTTAGCCTACACAAAGTCTGAGGGACCCATCCGTCTTCATGGCAAAAACTACTGGAGCACCCCACTCCGATATACTTCGTCTTATGAACCCCTTCTCAAGCAAATCGCCTACTTGCTTATGGAGTTCCCTCATCTCACGAGGAGCCATGTGGCACCCTGGCCAAGATACTGGTTTGGCATTGTCTACCAGATATATTCGGAAGTCAATCTCCCGCTCCGGAGGTAAGCCCTTCACCTCCTCAAACATATCCGAGTATTCCCGGACCACTCTAACAGATCGCAAACTCTCGACCGACGTGTCAAGCGATTCTAGATAACTTAGCATAACAGATTCCATGGGATTACAAGAGATTTCGAGAGTGTTACCCAAGGGGGTCATAAGCCTAACAACTCTCCCTTCAAAATCAAGAACGGCACCCCTACTGGATAACCAGTCCATGCCCAAAACTAACCCATAGCCCGTGAAGCCCAAAAAGCATCACATCTAAACTCAACGCTAAGTATAGCAACTTTCAAACCCAAACACATCATGGAGTCCTAATTGGGTTTGAAACAACTAAGGGATCATCTACTAACTGGTGTCTAAGTGCAGTGACTCAACTAACAATGATGAGATAAACGAACTCGATGCGTCAGAATCAAATAAAGTTCTAACCGGATAATAAAGAAATCCAAATTCCAACCTAGACGGTCCTATCCCCATCTGGTACACTAGCCGCGAGGGAATACAACTACCCTCCAGGAGATTCCATACCTTGCCCATGCCCCTTTGGATAATCCTAATAAGGTGTCCTATTCCTCCAAAAGGATAACTACTCGCCTTCTTCTTCCCATTCTCCACTCGTAACCTCCCATCAAAATGAGGTTTCGCCCTTCATTAAACAACAACTATTTGAGCCTTCCACCCATCGTCTATCCAATAGATACCTACAAGTCCTCCTCCTTCTTGAACCAACTTCTAATCCGACTAACGTCTAAGTCCCTTGAAGTGGTTTTTCATTCTTATCTATCTTAGAAGGATCATCTATACACGGAGGGGAAACTCAAAACGAGAGAGGAAGAGATTCAAAACGGAGAATTCGAAAGATAAAGATATGGCTATCGGGGATTATGCTTTTCTTTCAAAAACTTTTCTCTTAAAAGACATGTTTTTGAAAATACTCCTTTCAAAAATATTCTTAGAAAATAGTTTTTCTAAAAATTTTATCTGTTCTGGTAACCTTAAGCTCTGATACCACGTGTAACACCCCACACCCGCTACGGTCACTCACTAAGGGAATGCCATAACATCGGTGGAGTATTTTAAGTGAATATAGAACAGAAAAATTACAACAAGATAGATATAAGTAATACTTGAGAATTTAAAACATCATTTCATTCCAGCGGAAAGTAAAACATGTTTGGTTACACCAAAACCATAAATAAGAGTCAAGTACATAATATCCATCCTGATAAAAACAAAAGTACATAATCCCACTACATAACCTAATAGCCATAATAGAAAAGATAAACTGAGCTTTACATCCACGGTCCATGCTCCAAAAGATAGATAAAGCAGTCTGATCAAAGCCCACTAGTGCTAGGCCCACTCTGAAAACCTGAGGGTTGGGAAAAAGATAAAGAAACAACGGGGTCAGACATAAGTCTGAGTGAGTCCTATAACCCTAACAATACAATCATTAAAGTAATTAGGGTATGATATAAACAAGGTACGGTACCTCTGGGGATAATGACTACACTAAGTAGCCAACTAAACACAGGATGTACTAAGATAACCGAAAAGACGCATTTATCCACCCAAGGATAATTACTAGATTGCACCACCCCAGATCTACCCACCCAAGGGTAATTCCTACACTGCACCACACCAGTTCTACCCACCCAAGGGTAATTCCTACTTAAAGGTTGATCCCACTAAGTGTACTTAGTAATTTTACCCAGTAGTTTCTTGTACCCCTAGCTGTCTACATAAGTGTCGTCTGCCCCTATCTCCACTAGGTGTACCCATTACCCCCCAAGCGATCGGCTCCCTACCGTAGATACCCGTGCTGGCCCCACAGTGGGGGGTATCACTCCCCAAAGTGGCATCCCGATAATCAATGGTGCACGGCTTATACCTACACGATGCAACAACGTCTTACCTACCAGCCCGGGTCCACACACGCATATGAAACCCGTTGGACTCGCGTTGCCACCGCTACCCCGTTTTGGCCTCTTATAGTCAAGCCCAATATGCGTGTCCCGTCCTCGACTTGGGTCGAGCCCACAAAGATACGTTTGGGATATTGGTTGAAATGGGCCCCCACAAGCTACTACTTAAGCTTGTCATTTTATCTAGTGAATCCCACTTAACCCTTTAACCATGTCCACTTACATGTTACAAATTTTGGTTAAGTCTTTTGATCATATTTTAATTGCCACTCAAGGCCCCCACAAGCTACTACTTAAGCTTGTCATTTAATTATATTTCAATTGCCACTTAAGGCCCCCACAAGCTACTACTTAAGCTTGTCATTTAATTATATTTCAATTACCACTTAAGGCCCCCACAAGCTACTACTTAAGCTTGTCATTTAATTATATTTCAATTGCCACTTAAGGCCCCCACAAGATTTCCACATGCCACCTAAGGCACTTACTTGATTCCCACATGCCACACAAGGCACTTACTTAACCCTTTAATCATGTTTAATTACATGTTCCACTTTGGTTAAGTATTCTAATCGTATTTTCTATTGCCACCCAAGGCAACCCACTAGTTTCCTTATGCCACCCAAGGCACCCCCACTAGTTACTACATGCCACCCAAGGCACCCACTTAACCCCTCATGCCCCTCTACATGCTAATTTGGTTAAGTGTTTCTCAATTAATTAAGATCGTAACCTTTGTAAAGACCTCTCACATTAGACTAACTTTTATGGCAGCTGGATATGCCAGTTGTTTCCGGGCAGCCTTACACCATAACAGAGTCTAACCTCGTGTCTTTACACTTGTCACGTATTTAGTTTATGACTAAGACCTCTCACATTGGGCCAATCATTTGTAGCCGCTGGATTTGCCGGTCGGTTCCGGACAGTCTTATGCTACAAAAGGTCCAACCTCGTGTCTTAGTAGATTAATTACACCTAATTAATCACCCCCATAATTTGTATTAATTATCCCTAATTAATTACAAATATTTAAGAATATGGGTAGACCTAACTCAATAGGTAAATTCCCAATTCCATAATATGGGTAGACCTAACTTAATAGGTAAATTCCCAACTATGTCCATCCACTTTACGGTATGTTTGATCATACCCACTTCACACAATTTTATGTGTTCATTAATTTTTACCCCATCGTCCCCACGTAAATACGTTAACATGACATACTTCAAAAGAGAAGATTCATCATACACACAATGGGTTCAACTTAGCATATCATTAGCATTATCATGGGTTTAAAAGGTGTCAACTTGTATATATGACCATAAACCCAACTTGCATAAATAACCAACCCAAACTTGCATGAATCACATATGTCATAAAGATGGTAACTTGCTTAAATGTTCATGTCATAGACCTATCATAAAGGTGTCAACTTGCATACATGTCATAGGTCTAAAAGGGATGAACTTGCACATGTACTTATGTCATACATAGAGGCAAACTTGCATATGAACTTGCATCATAACTTGAATATGAACTTGCATCATAACTTGCATATGAACTTGCATCATAACTTGCATATGAACTTGCATAACATGCCATACTTAGAGGCAAACTTGCATATATTATGCATATCATAAAAAGAGACAAACTTGCATATGAACTTGCATCATAACTTTCATATGAACTTGCATCATAACTTGCATATGAACTTGCATCATAACTTGCATAAAACCAAGCACTTAGCATGCATAAAACCAAATACTTCGCATGCATAAAACCAAATACATAGCATGCATAAAACCAAATACTTAGCATGCATAAAACCAAATACATAACTTGCATAACATGTTACATATAAACTTGCATATAATCTCACATATAGCTTGCATAACATGTTACATATGAATCAATGTTCAACATAGTGTTTTGCATTATAAAACATAGCATTAAACTTGCATATAGCATAAAACTTGCAAAACACACAACATACACTATACTAAACTTGCGTAAACACATTGATTCCACAAACATAGCCATATCTTATCATATCCTATCATAATCAATTTAACAATTGATTGTTAAGTCTATAGAAACTCACCACTAAACTCCAATAAGCAAACCCTTGCCAAAAATCACCCAAAAACTCTAGCCTTGAACATAAAGCTTGCAACTTGATGATGAAGGCAAGCTAATGATCACTCATACAACTCAAAGATGCCTGTATGAACATGAAAGCCTTCATAGAAATAGTTTTTAAAAAGGATGGAGGCTAGGCTTTTGAGTGGAGGCCATGATCATAGAAAATTTTGGCATAGTTTAGTTAGAGTATAGGATTATGATCATTTAGGGCTAGCTTAGGGTCTTATTTATAGGATTAGGCAAGTGTTTTAGGCCATTAGATTAACCCTAAATTAGATTAGGACCATCAGATCTCGGAAGCTTCCAGAAACCAGCCCCAAAACACAGCCCAAACCCTGAAATGGTGCACCAGGCCAAACTGGCCGAGCACCCCCTGTCGACACCCAAGTCGACAGGGCTGTCGACACCCAAGTCGACAGGGCTGTCGACTTGGTCCTAGCCAAGTCGACTGCCCAGTCGACAGGGCTGTCGACCTGGCTAGCTAGGCGGGAATCCCCCCCCCTCCGCGCCCAATGGCCCCAATTTCGAAATTTGAATCTGAATTTTAAATCTGTTTTGAACTTTGAATTTTCTGTAAACTTCATTGGGCCATAACCGGGCCATACGGACTCCGATTCTCGAAAACTCGGACTCTATTTCGCGTATTTTTCCGAGACGAACGCAATGACGCAGCCCGTTTTCCCTAATTCTCACATCTGAGATTATTTATTCTGTAATTAGTGAATTTTAGCATTAACCGAAATTCGGGGTGTTACAGATTGCGAGGCGCCTCGGATATATCGGCGACTATGTGGAGCCGATGGAGTCATTTTGCTCATTTACGCCCCAAAGGACGGGGAAACGCAGTGTTCAGGCATTTTAATCCACATAGGTGGACTGTCCCTGACGGTCCAAGGGCTCACATGTGTCTGGGTCCTGAGGCTCGGGCTAGACAGTCTCGAATTCGGTAGAGGACGATCCCTTGCCTCGGTTCACAAATGGAAATCCAATTTCCAATACGTGACTTTGCGATTTTGATTGTAGAGTCTAGTATTGGCGACATGATATATGGTACCCATGCCGTCTATGATTGATACTTATGATTAAAATTGTTTTGACACTATACACTTATAGGAATAAAAGATGAAATTTTGCGTATCAAGCATTCTTTGGCTATTATAAGGTAAAACCCTATCCTTCGGCTTGTGTTGCACTGTGTGATGGGACATGGGTCTTATAATAGCTTCAATTTTCTTTATTTAGCATTGCGTTGTTGTCTTATGCACTGGTATTCTTGGGAGGAACCTGTTCCGTGTTATACGGCGTGGTCCCTTGATTTACCTAACTTTAAAATAAAAATTAATAACTGTTTTAGTTCTCACACCAGTCACATGACTGACCTGGAGTTTATTGTTTTAACCTAAACTCTAGATGCCCTTATTTTCCACACGGGCAGCTAGTAGTTTTGGTCTTGTAGATTTATATTCACAGGAACCTGGTTTACAGATGGAATGATATCCGGAAAGCTCTGTATCCGTATATCTCTTTCAGCTGTGTATTTTATTATTTTTCTGCTGCAGTAATGTATTTAAATCTCTGATATTTCTCTGATGTATAATATTGATTCATACTCTGTATATTCTTGTATTCTGATGGAATTGTTGTAATTAACAATGAAATGTTCTTCTGTTTGTGTTCTGGTTCATCTTGTCCTCAGTACAATCCATGATTTCCCGTAAGGTGATTTCGGGTCGTTATAGCTTGGTATCAGAGCTTTGGTTTACAGAGCTCGGAGAACAAGACACGTTAGAACCAAATGAAAGAATTCATCAGAGATTGGATTAGTAATATCCAATGGGAATGACTCGTTAGAGATGGGATCAGTAGTATCCTAGAACGAGTGTGAAGAGTATATTTTTAAAATGAAAACAATTTTTGTTTTGAAAATATAAATCAATTATTTGTATTTGATTATTTATTTTGTATTGAATTTGGACAGTCCAGTATATAAAGATTTTGCGTATGCGTCTGATCCACGTGTATACGAAGTTTTAATATACTGGATAGATATAGAATCACACTCTAGTCGCTCGGACATGATTCTGATGATTGACGCGTCATCATCAGAATTTATTTTCGTGTTTCGAAAGTGGGATTTCTATATGATTCCAATTGACTGGTGTGAGAACCAAAGCTAGATAGGGCTTATTGTTGTGATTTGGCATCAAAAATATGATTTTTTGGATATGTATTAAAGTTATGTGATTGAAAAGATAATCGACTAATTGATTGCATGTTGTGTTGTTTGATTATTGTTTCATTAATTAAATGTTGAACCTTTAGCCAAATTGAACCAAAAAGTGAATTGTATTGAAAATTTATCGCATTTTCATGCATGTACTTACATTGAACAGGTCATATCAAGGAGGCTAGAGAAGAGGAATAAAATTGTTTGCCAGACAAATAGGTACATGTTTATTGTATTTCTTGGGTTTTTGATGATTTTATGAGCCGATTGGCTAGCCGCTTAGCTGTTTCTTTTTCTTTTTGGATTGGTGAGGGACGTGGGAGGCTATTTGAAATATCCCGAAGCTCCCGGTGCAGGGGAGGTTATGGCGAAATTTTTCGAAAATTTAGGGTGTTAGCCAAATTTTTGAAAAACTGAAAAGTTATTAGAAACTGAAAAATTGAAGAACTTAAGCCATAATGAAAATAATGAAAGTTGAGTTGGTTTGTAAAACAACTTTCAGCTTAATTCCTTTTCGTGGACGAAAAATTTTAAGTGGGGGAGATTGTAATAACACGGAAATCCGAGGCAATTTAAAAAATTTATTTTGGCAATTTTAGCGAATTTTGAATATTTAAAATGAATTACTTTAAATAATAATGACTGAAAATTTATTTTGAATAGAATTAGAACGTATATATTCATATAGATCGTCGTTAGAATATAAATATTTATTTTAAAATATAAAAGGAATTGAAAATGGCGCGGTAGTTTGAAAATTCGATTTCAAATTTCAAATGGATGTACATGATTCAAAATAAACCGGATTTTAGCGAAACCAAAAATATTAGAATCTATTTGAAAATATATTTCCACCGAATCCGAAAAATTGAAATTTCATAGCAGGAATAAAAAGTTATGCCCAGTTGAAATTTCAGAATAGTCGCTATGGAATTTTGGCCCTTAAAAATGGAAATTTTGCAAATGACCTCTGTTTTCGACGAAACCACTTTTGTTCGATCTGTGATGTCAAGTTATTGCTAGGTTTCAAAATTCGTAATTTTTTGAATCAATATGTGAACGTGGCAAAGGAAAACGCGTTTGACTAGTTTTAGTTGATTTTAATCGACTGAAAAATGACCATTTTTCAAACGGTCTCAGAATTTAACGAAATTAGTTTTGTTGGGACCGTATCATCAATACGAAACTAGAAATAATTTTTCTGTATGCTTTAGAGTCCGTATATGGCCCTGGTAAATTGAAATGTACATTTAAATTGAATAAATAATGATTTATATTTTAATTTAAAGAGAAACTGATCGTAACAGTCGAATTGGCCTATCAGACATATCTCATTGTGTCCGGAATGAGGGTATTTGGCTGGGGGCGACACTTGTTGGGTATGATTTGGGGTTCGTGGTGTTAAACTGATATTTTTAAAATTAAATTAATAAAATAATATATGTAAATACTATAGGTCAAAGTCAAAAACCCCATTTGTTTTTACCCCGTGGTCAAACCTCAGATGCGCGCCTCCAACTGAAACACAGTGGAAATCACCTAAACACTTCTCCACTTCGATCTCCTCCATCACGCAATGGATTCGAGCGCTTCAACATGGAAATTCCTCAACTACGTGAGCTTTCCAACTTGAACGGAGGTGATGGTTACTGGCTGCCTGTATTCACCGGAATAGTTGTCCAAAGCCGCTCCATTCACCATCAATTTTCGCGGCGAGGAGGCATTCGAGTGGGCTGAGCCTGGGCGCGCTGACAAGGCTCACGACGTCAGAGGTGGTGGGAGCATCTGATCGGAGGTCCAGTCATCGAGGCGGCGGCAAAACCCAACCCAAGCTTTCGAGCGTGGTGCATGAACGATACAGGAAGAAGAAGAAGTGGGTAACGATTTTATATGTAACAACCCGGAAAATGCGAGTCAGTTTAAAATTTTTATTTTGGCGAATTTAATGAATTTTGAATATTTAAAATGAATTATTTTAAATAATAACGACGAAAAATTTATTTTGAATAGAATTAGAATGTACATATTTACATACGTCGTCGTTAGAATATAAATATTTATTTATATATATAAAAGGAATTGAAAATGGCGCGGTAGTTCGATAATTCGATTTCAAATTTCAAATGAATGTACCGGGTGCAAAATAAACCGGATTTTAACGAGACCAAAAACATTAGAATCTAATTGAGAATATCTTTCCAACGAATCCGGGAAATAAAAATTTCATAGCGGGAATCAAAAGTTACGTCTAGTTGAAAATTCAGAATAGTCGCTATGGAATTCTGGGGTTGAAAAATAGACATTTTGCAAATGACCTCGGATTTCGACGAAACCACTTTTGTTGGATTCGCGATGCCAAATTATTGCTAGGTTTCAAATTTCATAATGTTTTGAATCAATATGTGAGCGTGGCAAAGGAAAACGCGTTTGACTAGTTTCAATAGATTTTAATTGACTGAAAATTGGCCATTTTTGAAATAGTCTCAGAATTCGATGAAACTAGTTTTGTTAGGACTGTATCGTCAATACTAAGTTAGAAAATATTTTTTGGGAATTTTTAGAGATAGTATGTGACCCCAGTAAATTGAAATGCGCGTTCAAATTCAATATATAGAGTTATATGTTGATTTTGACGAAAACAAATCGAAACAAACGAATCAGCTTACGATACATAACCCATTGTATTCGGAATAGGGGTAATTAGCTCGGGGCGACAGTCGTTGGGTTCAGATTGGAGTTCGAATGAATTAGAGGGTATTTCTGGGAATTTAAATATACATAATAAAAATCGGCCAACAGGAAATCACTTTAAACCCTAGCCCTGAAATTTAAAGTCGTCGCCCTCTTCATTAAAACCGACGACGATAAAAGCTCCAGATTTCCAACCCAATTTTCTGGCAACCCAGTTCGAATTTGAAGAGGAAATCAAAACAAAATCAAAGAAGAAGGAGAGATCTACCCATCCATCTAAGTTTGATCCTCTCTAGTGCAGTGTAATGGAAGAATTCGACGTGGAAAGTCACCACGTTCACTGTCGATCTACTGGCGAACGGCGACTGCGGCTGGCCGAGATCATCGGCGACAGTAGAGTGGAGGTTGGGCTTTTGAATGGCAGGCGGCGATCAGGGTGCAGCTTCCTCAGGTGACGGCGGCGCTTGCTTCTTCCAACCGTGAAGGAGATCGACAGTTTTAACAAGGGAGGGTTCAAATCGATGGGTTGGGTCATCGTCTGTAAAGAAAGACAGTGAAACAAGGGTAATTAAAACCTTTTATTTATTTATTTAAATTAGCATGATTTCAAAATCTGAACTATATATGTTATGGTTTTGAAAATAAGAATAACCATGTTTTGAAAAATAAAATCAATGTTTTGAAAAATAAAATCAATGTTTTGAAAAATAAAATCAGTTTGTTTAGAAAATATAAAATGGCATTGTTTTTAACAGAGTAAAAATTTGATTTTATTTATATGGAAGCAGAATAAAATTTTGATTTCTATTTATATAGAAGCAGAATAAAAACTTGATTTTTAATTATAAAGAAGTAGAATAAAAATGTGATTTTTGGTATGTGAAGAGAAAAAAAATATGATTTTTATTGTTTAAATGGTAAGATAAAAATATAATTTTTAGTGAAGTAAAAATATAATTTTTATATATATGAGAAGTGTTATAAAAATACGATTTTTATATATACATTAGCGATATGAAAAATGCGATTATTTATATAAACAACATGATAAAAATGTGATTTTTAATATGAACAGCGTGAAAAGAACTTCATTAGAATTTCAAACCGATCCAGACGGTTCAGCAGTTCAAAAAGCAAAGCACGGCGGAGTGGAACCCTAGGTGAGAACTCCTCACATTAATTCTTGATTTCTAGTTAATATATATACTAGGATGCAGACGGTGCTTAGCAGCACCCGACACCCGTCGTCCACAGACCATGGATGACTTGTTTGTTTGGTTGCTATGTTGTGAAATTGGATTGTGTGATGTGGAAAGAAATAAAATATTTTATAGTGGAAAATACTTTATAGTTCAAAATAGATTTTTTTTTTAACGTGTATATGAAATAAACATTTATAAACAAATCAGACGGTTTGTTTATATACACATATTTGACTGATGTTGATTGGGACAATAAATTTTACACATCGCCTAACTGCACAAATAAAATCTGTGTTTGATTGTTTGAAACCCCACACGGGTGTTGGGGTTTATATTTGGCATACACTAATCCCAATTATTTAATTGTATGTTGATCGATTGGTCGACAGACTGTGTGAGCGTTAATTATATATATTTGACGCTTATGCAGTTGTGTGGTGCACTTTGGATGATGATTGATTATTTATCGTTGTTATTATATACATGTGTTGTATGGAATCCATATAATTAACATTATATGGTAATTGATTGGGCCTCATTCCATTTGGGAAAATAAAGAATATTATGAAATAAAGATTCACGTGTTGACGGTACTCAATTGTTGAGATTAGTCATGTGGTGAAAGAAATATAGATTCATTTGTTGAATAGAATAACGAAGTCATTGAAAAATATAAAGCCGTGTTGATTATAGATGCGTTATTTTGACGCGAACGATATTTAAATCGATTATATTCGTTTTATAATGAATATTGAAAAGAGATTTAAAAATCGAATATAATGAAAATGAATTCGAATTAAATAGAATAGAAATTGAATCGAATTGAATTGAAATGAATTCGAATTAAATAGAATTGAAATTAAATCGAATTGAATTGAAATATAATTGAAATTGAATCGAATTGAAGTGAAATTGAATTGAAATTGAATCGAATTGAATTGAAAATCAAATCGAATTAAATAGAAATTGAATCGAATCGAATTGAATTGAAATTGAAATGAATTTAAAACGAACTTATAAGGAAAATTTTAATTTTTATTTGAAATTGAATATAAGGTTGAAATTGTTTTTGAAACGAATTTAAAATGATTTATAAAATTCATTTTAAATAGAAATCGACGAAATATATATTATATATATTATATATATAATATAATGGCCCGAATAGAACGCGCCGCGCCGCGGCAGTTCGCGAATTTCTACCATTGACTTCGAACGGACATTACGGGAGATCCGACAGTCGGATTCTCCTCAAACCGGAACCGTTGGGTTCGTATCGAAAAGAGATTTCCAATGAATAATAGAAATTTGAAATCTAACAGTTGGATTTGGAATTATGTCCAAATCAAATTTGGAAAAGGTCGCTGTTAGTGCAGTTCGGTGGCAGTTATTGAAAACCGACTGTACGGGCCTTGATAAAATTATTAAAAATATCTATAATTTGTGTAAAATCATAGGAAATGATTTGGGAAAAACTGGGATGAAAACTCCATATTTGAAAAGATAAAAATAGATTTTTATCGAAATGAACTAGTTTTAAACTAGAATTAAAATCAATTTGTTTCTGAAATAAATAAATTGAATTTGAAATGGGTTTTAAATAACCAGAATTTCTAATATTTTTAATTGGAATTGATTTGTGGGTTTACCAGGAACGGTGTTTTAAATAACACTTGTTCTTTAACCCGATAATAAATAGAATGTGATTTGGGTTTATCGTGGACTGTGTTTTAAATGACATTAGTTCTTTAACCCAGTAACAGGAGTTTTGATGAATCGGTAATTAGATTGAAATGTGAATTGATAATTTAAATTATCAAAATTTGGAAATGTTCGAAAGGGGAGTATCACCAGTTTTACTCCTAGCGATAGTTAAATCTTTAATTAGATTTGAATGTGAAATGGTAATTAAATTTGCCGACAACATCGTGATGTTAGTTATGGGGTAATAACAGTTTTGCTCCATGGGATGAATAGGTTGGGATTGGGAAATAAAATAAATAATTACTTCGGTGTGGTTCGCTAATCCCGACTAGTTTGGAAAACCATAATATGGTTTGAAATGATATACAAATGAAGATTAAAGAATAAATTTAAAAGAATTTATTTTTGATAAAATTAATGGGAACATTTCCCTAGGAGTGTGAATATCTGAATAAAAGAATATTCTGAATTGGAATGAGGCGTATATTGTATATTATAGCACTTGTTGATTAAGATATGCGAGTTATTCAGAAAGTCCGGGTATAACCCATTCTGAATAACTGATTCGACGACGAGTCGAAGAGATTGAAGACGGTGCAAGACCGATGATCTTCACATCGAATGGATGGGTGCTACTGATGCTCACAATGGGAGTAGCTACCTTGAAGGGGGCTAAAGTAGTAGCCGTCCGGACGTACTTGGAGGTCGATGGATATCCGAGGAAAGTGCCTTCGGCTTCGTTCAGACCTAGAACGGACTTGTAAATGGATGGTGTGTCTGACATTGTATTCCTTTATATTGTATTTGTTGATCTCTGCTAAATATATATCTGTTTGGCGACGGAGAATTTATTCTCTTGCTTAACGCCCTTCTCTGAGACATACGAGCTCAGAGGTTATATATTGGCAGAAATCGGTGGTACGATATGGATTAATAGTGTGGCATGCTGAGATGCAGTGATCCAGACTTTTGTTGAAAAGCAAAGTTTGGTGGATGATGATCAAAGCGCAGCTTTAATATAGCACGGCTTTGTGTATAGCGTTGATTCGCGAGCCTCACACCCCGGTATGGTGGTAAACTGATGGTTTGATAAGTATGCTTTTTAGTGGATGGGCACCTTAGTGGTTTCGTGGATTTGGTCGACCGAGATTGAGCTTAGTGCTCAGAGGGATAGGGTAAGCGGTGTTTTCTCTCGCCGAGACGTAAGCCGCAGTGATACTCGATTTCCCAAAAGTGTGGATGTGTATTATGGTGTTTTCTCTCGCTAAGATGTAAGTCGTTGTAGATGGCACTACGCGATCGATCTTTCGAATCAGGAGCCACCATGATGGAAATCCAATTTCCAAATATGACATTTTGCGGTTTTGATTGTAGAACCTAGTATTGGCGACATGATATATGGTACCCATGCCGTCTATGATTGATACATTTATATTTGAAATTGTTTTCTTCACTTATAGTACTAATATAAGATGAAATTTCGCGTATCAAGCATATTTGGCTATTATAAGGGAAAAACCTATCCTCTGGCTTGCGTGGCATTGTGTGATGGGATCTGGGTCTTATAATAGCTTCATTGTTCTTTATTTAGCATTGCGCTGTTTGTTTTATGCACGGGTATTCTTGGGAGGAAACCCGTTCCGTGTAATACGGCGTGGTCCCTTGATTTACCTAACTTTAAAAACAAAGATTAATAACTGTTTTAGTTCTCACACCAGTCACATGACTGACCTGGAGTTTATTGTTTTAACCTAAATTCTGGATGCCCCTATTTTCCACACGGGCAGCTAGTAGTTTTGGTTTTACAGATTTATATTCACAAGATCCTGATTTACAGCTGGAACGATGCTCAGAAAGCTCTGTATCTGTGTATTACTTTCAGTTGTGCTTTGTATTGTTTTTCCGCTGCGATGTATTTAAATGTAATTTGAATCTCTGATATTTTCTGGGTAATATTAATTCATACTCTGTATATTCTTGTATTCTGATGGAATCGTTGTAATATACAAAGAAATGTTCTTCTGTTTGCGTTCTTATTTGTCGTGTTCTCAAGGTAATCCGGGCTTTCCTTCACGGGGAAGTTACGGGCCATCACAGTTGGTATCAGAGCTCTAGTTTACAGAGCTAGAGAACATGACACATTAGAACCAAACGAAAGAATTCATCAGATATTGGATTAGTAATATCCAATTAGAATTACTCGTTAGAGATAGGATCGGTAGTATCCTTGAACGAGTGTGAGGAGTATATTTTTTCAAATAAAATTGAAAACAAACTTTGTTTTGAAAATTTAAAACCATTTTATACGTATTTGATTATTCATTTTATATTGAATTTGGACAATCCAATATATAAAGATTTTGCATTTACGCCTTGCAAACGTATATTCAAAGTTTTAATATACTGGATAGATATAGAATCAAACTCTAGTCGCCCAGATATGATTCTGATGATCGGTGCACCACCATCAGAATTTATATTCGAGTTTCGAAAGTGAGATTTCTATATATTTCCTTTAGACTAGTGTGAGAACCAAAATTAGATTAGGTTTATTGTTGTGATTTGTCATCAAAACATGATTTTCTGTATATATATCAAAGTTATGAATTTGAAATGATAATTCACTAATTGATTGCTGATTGTGTTGTTTGATTAATTAAATGTTGAAACTTTAGCCTAATTGAACCAAATTTTGAACTGTATTGAAAAATGATTACAAATGCATGCATATACATGTAGTTACATTGAACAGGTCATAGCAAGGAGGCTAGAGCAGAGAAATAAAATTGTTTGCCCGACAAATAGGTACGTGTTTACCATAATTTAATGTTTTGTTTGGGTGGTGATGATTTTATGAGCCGATTGGCTAGCCGCTTGGCTTTTTCTTTTTATTTTTGAGATCAGAGGGCCTGTATGGCAATTTCAGGATTTTCCTGGTGCTCCCGGTGCAGGGGAGGATATGGCGAAATTTTTCAAAAATTTAGCCAAATTTTTGAAAAATTTGAAAAGTTCTTAGAAACTGAAAAGTTGAAGAACTTAAGCCGTAACGGAAAAAGTGGAAGTTGAGTTGATTAGTTAAACAACTTTCGGCTTCATTCCTTTTCAGGGACGAAAAGTTTTAAGTGGGGGAGATTGTACAACCCGGAAAATGCGAGCCAGTTTAAAATTTTCATTTTCGCGAATTTAATGAACTTTGAATATTCAAAATGAATTATTTGAAATAATAACGACAGAAAATTTATTTTGAATAGAATTAGAATGTAAATATTTAGATACGTCGTCGTTAGAATATAAATATTAATTTATATATATAAAAGGAATTGAAAATGGCGCAGCAGTTCGATAATTCGATTTCAAATTTCAAATGAATGTACCAGGTGCAAAATAAATCGGATTTTAACGAAACCAAAAACATTAGAATCTAATTGAGAATATCTTTCCAAGAATACGGGAAATCAAAATTTCATAGCAGGAATTAAAAGTTACGTCCAGTTGAAAATTCAGAATAGTCAATATGGAATTCTGGCGTTGAAAAATAGACATTTTGCAAACGTCCTCGAATTTCGTCGAAACCACTTTTGTTGGATCCGCGATGTCAAATTATTGCTAGGTTTCAAATTTCATAATGTTTCGAATCAATATGTGAGCGTGGCAAAGGAAAACGCATTTGACCAGTTTCAGTATATTTTAATCGACTGGAAATTGGCCATTTTTCAAACGGTCTCAGAATTCGATGAAACTAGTTTTGTTAGGACCGTATTGTCAATACGAAGTTAGAAAATATTTTTCGGGAATTTTTAGAGATAGTATGTGACCCCAGTAAATTGAAATGCGCATTCAAATTCAATATATAGAGTTATATGTTGATTTTGATGAAAACTAATCGAAACAATCGAATCAGCTTACGATACATAACCCATTGTGTTCGGAATAGGGGTAATTAGCTAGGGGCGATAGTCGTTGGATTCAGATTGGAGTTCGTATGAATTAGAGGGTATTTCTGGGAATTTAAATACATATATATATAATAGAAATCGGCTAATAAGAAATCACTTTAAACCCTAGCCCAGAAATTTAAAGTCGTCGCCCTCTTCATTAAAACCGACGACGATAAAAGCTCCAGATTTCCAACCCAATTTTCTGGCAACCCAGTTCGAATTTGAAGAGGAAATCAAAACAAAATCAAAGAAGAAGGAGAGATCTACCCATCCATCTAAGTTTGATCCTCTCTAGTGCAGTGTACTGGAAGAATTCGACGGGGAAAGTCGCCACGTTCACTGTCGATCTACTGGCGAACGGCGACTGCGAGCTGGCCGAGATCATCGGCGACAGTAGAGTGGAGGTTGGGCTTTTGAATGGCGAGCGGCGATCAGGGTGCAGCTTCCTCAGGTGACGGCGGCGCTTGCTTCTTCCAACCGTGAAGGAGATCGATAGTTTTAACAAGGGATGGTTCAAATCGATGGGTTGGGTCATCGTCCGTAAAGAAAGACAGTGAAACAAGGGTAATTAAAACCTTTTATTTATTTATTTATTTATTTAAACTAGCATGATTTCAAAATCTGAACTATATATGTTATGGTTTTGAAAATAAGAATAACAATGTTTTGAAAAATAAAATCAATGTTTTGAAAAATAAAATCAATGTTTTGAAAAATAAAATCAATGTTTTGAAAAATAAAATCAATGTTTTGAAAAATAAAATCAGTTTGTTTAGAAAATATAAAATGGCATTGTTTTTAATAGAATAAAAATTTGATTTTATTTATATAGAAGCAGAATAAAAATTTGATTTTTATTTATATAGAAGCAGAATAAAAATTTGATTTTTATTTATAAAGAAGTAGAATAAAAATGTGATTTTTGGTATGTGAAGAGAAAAATAAAAATATGATTTTTATTGTTTAAATGGTAAGATAAAAATATAATTTTTAGCGAAGTAAAAATATAATTTTTATATATATGAGAAGTGTTATAAAAATACAATTTTTATATATACATTAGCGATATGAAAAATGCGATTATTTATATAAACAACATGATAAAAATGTGATTTTTAATATGAACAGCGTGAAAAGAACTGCATTAGAATTTCAAACCGATCCAGACGGTTCAGCAGTTCAAAAAGCAAAGCACGACGGAGTGGAACCCTAGGTGAGAACTCCTCACATTAATTCTTGGTTTCTAGTTAATATATATGCTAGGATGCAGACGGTGCTTAGCAGCACCCGACACCCGTCGTCCACAGACCAATGATGACTTGTTTTTTTTGGTTGTTAGGTTGTGAAATTGAATTGTGTGATGTGGAAAGAAATATAATATTTTATAGTGGAAAATACTTTATAGATCAAAATAGATTTTTTTAACATGTATATGAAATAAACATTTATAAACAAATCGGACGGTTTGTTTATATACACATATTTGACAGATATTGATTGGGATGATAAATTTTACACATCGCCCAGCTGCACAAATAAAATCTGTGTTTGATTGTTTGAAACCCCACATGGGTGTTGGGATGATATTTGGCGTACACTAATCCCAATTATTTAATTGTATGTCGATCGATTGGTCGACAGACTGTGTGAGCGTTAATTATTTATATTTGACGCTTATGCAGTTGTGTGGTGCACTTTGGATGATGACTGATTATTTATCGTTGTTATTATATACATGTGTTGTATGGAATCCATATAAATAACCTTATATGGTAATTGATTGGGCCTCATTCCAGTTGGGAAAATAAAGAATATTATGAAATAAAGATTCACGTGTTGACGGTACTCATTTGTTGAGATTAGTCATGTGGTGAAAGAAATATAGATTCGTTTGTTGAATAGAATAACGAAGTTATTGAAAAATATAAATCCCGTGTTGATTAGAGATGCGCTATTTTGACGCGAACGATATTTATATCGATTATATTCGTTTCATAATGAATATTGAAAAGAGATTTAAAAATCGAATATAATGAAAATGAATTCGAATTAAATAGAATAGAAATTGAATCGAATTGAATTGAAATGAATTCGAATTAAATAGAATTGAAATTGAATCGAATTGAATTGAAATAGAATTGAAATTGAATTGAATTGAAGTGAAATTGAATTGAAATTGAATCGAATTGAATTGAATTGAAAGTCAAATCGAATTGAATAGAAATTGAATTGAATCGAATTGAATTGAAGTTGAAATCGAATTTGAATTGAATTGAAATGAATTTAAAACGAACTTAAAGGGAAAATTTTAATTTCTATTTGAAATTGAATATGAAGTTGAAATTGTTTCTGAAACGAATTTAAAACAATATATAAAATTCGTTTTAAATAGAAATCGATGAAATATATATTATATATATTATATATATAATATAATGGTCCGAATAGAACGCGCCGCGCCACGGCAGTTCGCGAATTTCGACCATTGACTTCGAACGGACATTACGGGATATCCGTCCGTCGGATTCTCCTCAAACCGGAACCGTTGGGTTCGTATCGAAATGATCTTTTCAATGAATATTAGAAATTTGAAATCTAATGGTTGGATTTGGAATTATGTCCAAATCAAATTTGGAAAAGGTCGCTGTAAGTGCAATTCGGTGGTAGTTATTGAAAACCGACTGTACGGGCCTTGATAAAATTATTAAAAATATCTATAATTTGTGTAAAATCATAGGAAATGATTTGGGAAAAACTGGGATGAAAACTCCATATTTTAAAAGATAAAAATAGATTTTTATCGAAATGAACTAGTTTTAAACTAGAATTAAAATCAGTTTATTTCTGAAATAAATAAATTGAATTTGAAATGGGTTTTAAATAACCAAAATTTCTAATATATTTAATTGGAATTGATTTGTGGGTTTACCAGGAATGGTGTTTTAAATAACACTTGTTCTTTAACCCGATAATAAATAGAATGTGATTTGGGTTTATCGTGGACTGTGTTTTAAATGACATTAGTTCTTTAACCCAGTAACAGGAGTTTGGATGAATCGGTAATTAGATTGAAATGTGAATTGATAATTTAAATTATCAAAATTTTGAAATATTCGAAAGGGGAGTATCACCAGTTTTACTCCTAGCGATAGTTAAATCTTTAATTAGATTTGAACGTGAAATGGTAATTAAATTTGCCGACAACAACGTGGTGTTAGTTATGGGGTAATAATAGTTTTGCTCCATGGGATGAATAGGTTGGGATTGGGAAATAAAATAAATAATTACTTGAGTGTGGTTCGCTAATCCCGACTAGTTTGGAAAACCATAATATGGTTTGAAATGATATCCAAAGGAAGATTAAAGAATAAATTTAAAAGAATTTATTTTTGATAAAATTAATGGGAACCTTTCCCTAGGAGTGTGAATATCTGAATAAAAGAATATTCTGAATTGGAATGAGGCGTATATTGTGTATTATAGCACTTGTTGATTAAGATACGCGAGTTATTCAGAAAATCCGGGTACAACCCATTCTGAATAACTGATTCGACGACGAGTCGAAGAGATTGAAGACGGTGCAAGACCGACGATCTTCACATCGAATGGATGGGTGCTACTGATGCTCACAATGGGAGTAGCTACCTTGAAGGGGGCTAAAGTAGTAGCCGTCCGGACGTACTTGGAGGTCGACGGATATGCGAGGAAAGTGCCTCCGGCTTCGTTCAGACCTAGAACGGACTTGTAAATGGATGGTGTGTCTGACATTGTATTCCTTTATATTGTATTCGTTGATCTCTGCTAAATATATATCTGTTTGGCGACGGAGAATTTATTCTCTTGCTTAACGCCCTTCTCTGAGACATACGAGCTCAGAGGTTATATATTGGCAGAAATCAGTGGTACGATATGGATTGATAGTGTGGAATGCTGAGATGCAGTGATCCAGACTTTTGTTGAAAAGCAAAGTTTAGTGGATGATGATCAAAGCGCAACTTTAATATAGCACGACTTTGTGTATAGCGTTGATTCGCGAGCCTCACACACCGGTATGGTGGTAAACTGATGGTTTGATCAGTATGTTTTTTAGTGGAAGGGCACCTTAGTGGTTTGGTGGATTCGGTCAACCGAGATTGAGCTTAGTGCTCAGAGGGATAGGGTAAGCGGTGTTTTCTCTCGTCGAGACGTAAGCCGCAGTGATACTCGATTTCCCAAAAGTGCGGATGTGCATTATGGTGTTTTCTCTCGCTGAGACGTAAGCCGTTGTAGACGGCACTACGCGATCGATCTTTCGAATCAGGAGCCACCATGATGGAAATCCAATTTCCAAATATGACATTTTGCGGTTTTGATTGTAGAACCTAGTATTGGCGACATGATATATGGTACCCATGCCGTCTATGATTGATACATTTATATTTGAAATTGTTTTCTTCACTTATAGTAGTAATATAAGATGAATTTCGCGTATCAAGCATATTTGGCTATTATAAGGGAAAACCCTATCCTCTGGCTTGCGTTGCATTGTGTGATGGGATCTGGGTCTAATAATAGCTTCATTGTTCTTTATTTAGCATTGCACTGTTTGTTTTATGCACTGGTATTCTTGGGAGGAAACCCGTTCCGTGTAATACGGCGTGGTCCCTTGATTTACCTAACTTTAAAAACAAAGATTAATAACTGTTTTAGTTCTCACACCATTCACATGACTGACCTGGAGTTTATTGTTTTAACCTAAACTCTGGGTGCCCCTATTTTCCACACGGGCAGCTAGTAGTTTTGGTTTTACAAATTTATATTCACAGGATCCTGTTTTATAGCTGGAACGATGCTCAGAAAGCTCTGTATCCGTGTATTACTTTCAGTTGTGCTTTGTATTGTTTTTCCGCTGTGATGTATTTAAATGTAATTTAAATATCTGATATTTTCTGTGTAATATTAATTCATACTCTGTATATTCTTGTATTCTGATGGAATTGTTGTAATATACAATGAAATGTTCTTCTGTTTGCGTTCTGATTTGTCGTGTTCTCAAGGTAATCCGGGCTTTCCTTCACGGGGAAGTTATGGGCCATCACAGTTGGTATCAGAGCTCTGGTTTACAGAGCTAGAGAACATGACACATTAGAACCAAACGAAAGAATTCATCAGATATTGGATTAGTAATATCCAATTAGAATTACTCGTTGAGATAGGATCAGTAGTATCCTAGAACGAGTGTGAGGAGTATATTTTTTCAAATAAAATTGAAAACAAACTTTGTTTTGAAAATTTAAACCATTTTATACCTATTTGATTATTCATTTTATATTGAATTTGGACAATCCAATATATAAAGATTTTGCATATACGCCTTGCAAACGTATATTCGAAGTTTTAATATACTGGATAAATATATAATCAAACTCTAGTCGCCCGGATATGATTCTGATGATCGGTGCACCACTGTCAGAATTTATATTCGAGTTTCGAAAGTGAGATATCTATATATTTCCTTTAGACTGGTGTGAGAACCAAAATTAGATTAGGTTTATTGTTGTGATTTGGCATCAAAACATGTTTTTCTGTATATATATCAACGTTATGAATTTGAAATGATAATTCACTAATTGATTGCTGATTGTGTTGTTTGATTAATTAAATGTTGAAACTTTAGCCTAATTGAACCAAATATTGAACTGTATTGAAAAATGATTACAAATGCATGCATATACATGTACTTACATTGAACAGGTCATAGCAAGGAGGCTAGAGCAGAGAAATAAAATTGTTTGTCCGACAAATAGGTACGTGTTTGCCATAATTTACTGTTTTGTTTGGGTTATGATGATTTTATGAGCCGATTGGCTAGCCGCTTGGCTTTTTCTTTTTCTTTTTGAGATCAGAGGGCCTGTATGGCAATTTCGGGATTTTCCAGGTGCTCTCGGAGCAGGGGAGGTTATGGCGAAATTTTTCGAAAAGTTTTAAGTGGGGGAGATTGTAACAACCCGGAAAATGCGAGCTAGTTTAAAATTTTTATTTTGGCGAATTTAATGAATTTTGAATATTTAAAATGAATTATTTTAAATAATAACGACGGAAAATTTATTTTGAATAGAATTAGAATGTATATATTTAGATACGTCATCATTAGAATATAAATATTTATTTATATATATATTAGGAATTGAAAATGGCGCAGCAGTTCGATAATTCGATTTCAAATTTCAAATGAATGTACCGGGAGCAAAATAAACTGGATTTTAATGAAACCAAAAACATTAGAATCTAATTGAGAATATATTTCCAACGAATCCGGGAAATCAAAATTTCATAGCGGGAATCAAAAGTTACGTCCAGTTGAAAATTCAGAATAGTCGCTATGGAATTCTGGTGTTGAAAAATAGACATTTTGCAAACGACCTCGGATTTCGACGAAACCATTTTTGTTGGATCCGCAATGTCAAATTATTGCTAGGTTTCAAATTTCATAATGTTTCGAATCAATATGTGAGCGTGGCAAAGGAAAACGCATTTGACCAGTTTCAGTAGATTTTAATCGACTGGAAATTGGTCATTTTTCAAACGGTCTTAGAATTCGATGAAACTAGTTTTGTTAGGACCGTATTGTCAATACGAAGTTAGAAAATATTTTTCGGGAATTTTTAGAGATAGTATGTGACCCCAGTAAATTGAAATGCGCGTTCAAATTCAATATATAGAGTTATATGTTGATTTTGATGAAAACTAATCGAAACAATCGAATCAGCTTATGATACATAACCCATTGTGTTCGGAATAGGGGTAATTAGCTAGGGGAGACAGTCGTTGGGTTCAGATTGAAGTTCGTATGAATTAGAGGGTATTTCTGGGAATTTAAATATATATATATATAATAAAAATCGGCTAATAGGAAATCACTTTAAACCCTAGCCCAGAAATTTAAAGCCGTCGCCCTCTTCATTAAAACCGACGACGATAAAAGCTCCAGATTTCCAACCCAATTTTCTCGCAACCCAGTTCGAATTTGAAGAGGAAATCAAAACAAAATCAAAGAAGAAGGAGAGATCTACCCATCCATCTAAGTTTGATCCTCTCTAGTGCAGTGTACTGGAAGAATTCGATGTGGAAAGTCGCCACGTTCACCATCGATCTACTGGCGAACGGCGACTGCGAGCCGGCCGAGATCATCGGCGACGGTAGAGTGGAGGTTGGGCTTTTGAATGGCGGGCAGCGATCAGGGTGCAGCTTCCTTAGGTGACGGCGGCGCTTGCTTCTTCCAACCGTTAAGGAGATCGACAGTTTTAACAAGGGAGGGTTCAAATCGATGGGTTGGGTCATCGTCCGTAAAGAAAGACAGTGAAACAATGGTAATTAAAACCTTTTATTTATTTATTTAAATTAGCATGATTTCAAAATCTGAACTATATATGTTATGGTTTTGAAAATAAGAATAACAATGTTTTGAAAAATAAAATCAATGTTTTGAAAAATAAAATCAATGTTTTGAAAAATATAATCAGTTTGTTTAGAAAATATAAAATGGCATTGTTTTTAACAGAATAAAAATTTGATTTTATTTATATAGAAGCAGAATAAAAATTTGATTTTTATTTATATAGAAGCAGAATAAAAATTTGATTTTTATTTATAAAGTAGTAGAATTAAAATGTGATTTTTGGTATGTGAAGAGAAAAATAAAAATATGATTTTTATTGTTTAAATGGTAAGATAAAAATATAATTTTTAGCGAAGTAAAAATATAATTTATATATATATGAGAAGTGGTATAAAAATACGATTTTTATATATACATTAGCGATATGAAAAATGTGATTATTTATATAAACAACATGATAAAAATGTGATTTTTAATATGAACAGCGTGAAAAGAACTGCATTAGAATTTCAAACCGATCCAGACGGTTCAGCAGTTCAAAAAGCAAAGCACGGCGGAGTGGAACCCTAGGTGAGAACTCCTCACATTAATTCTTGATTTCTAGTTAATATATATATTAGGATGCAGACGGTGCTTAGCAGCACCCGACACCCGTCGTCCACAGACCATGGATGACTTGTTTGTTTGGTTGCTATGTTGTGAAATTGGATTGTGTGATGTGGAAAGAAATAAAATATTTTATACTGGAAAATACTTTATAGTTCAAAATAGATTTTTTTAACGTGTATATGAAATAGACATTTATAAACAAATCGGACGGTTTGTTTATATACACATATTTGATTGATATTGATTGGGACGATAAATTTTACACATCGCCCAACTACACAAATAAAATCTGTGTTTGATTGTTTGAAACCCCACACGGATGTTGGGATGATATTTGGCGTACACTAATCCCAATTATTTAATTGTATGTCGATCGATTGGTCGACAGACTGTGTGAGCGTTAATTATTTATATTTGACGCTTATGCATTTGTGTGGTGCACTTTGGATGATGATTGATTATTTATCGTTGTTATTATATACATGTGTTGTATGGAATCCATATAATTAACATTATATGGTAATTGATTGGGCCTCATTCCATTTGGGAAAATAAAGAATATTATGAAATAAAGATTCACGTGCTGACGGTACTCATTTGTTGTGATTAGTCATGTGGTGAAAGAAATATAGATTCATTTGTTGAATAGAATAACGAAGTTATTGAACAGTATAAAGCCGTGTTGATTAGAGATGCGCTATTTTGACGCGAACGATATTTATATCAATTATATTCGTTTTATAATGAATATTGAAAAGAGATTTAAAAATCGAATATAATGAAAATGAATTCGAATTAAATAGAATAGAAATTGAATCGAATTGAATTGAAATGAATTCGAATTAAATAGAATTGAAATTGAATCGAATTGAATTGAAATAGAATTGAAATTGAATCGAATTGAAGTGAAATTGAATCGAATTGAATTGAACTGAAAATCAAATCGAATTGAATAGAAATTGAATCGAATCGAATTGAATTGAAATTGAAATCGAATTTGAATTGAATTGAAATGAATTTAAAACGAACTTATAAAGAAAGTTTTAATTTTTATTTGAAATTGAATATGAAGTTGAAATTTTTTTTGAAACGAATTTAAAATGATTTATAAAATTCGTTTTAAATAGAAATCGACGAAATATATATTATATATATAATATAATGGCCCGAATAGAATGAGTCGCGCCGCGGTAGTTCGCGAATTTCGACCATTGACTTCGAACGAACATTACGTGAAATCCGACCGTCGGATTCTCCTCAAACCAGAATCGTTGGGTTCGTATCGAAAAGAGCTTTCCAATGAATATTAGAAATTTGAAATCTAACGGTTGGATTTGGAATTATGTCCAAATCAAATTTGGAAATGGTCGTTGTAAGTGCAGTTCGGTGGCAGTTATTGAAAACCGACTGTACGGGCCTTGATAAAATTATTAAAAATATCTATAATTTGTGTAAAATCATAGGAAATGATTTGGGAAAAACTGGGATGAAAACTCCATATTTGAAAAGATAAAAATAGTTTTTATCGAAATGAACTAGTTTTAAACTAGAATTAAAATCAATTTATTTCTGAAATAAATAAACTGAATTTGAAATGGGTTTTAAATAACCAGAATTTCTAATATATTTAATTGGAAATGATTTGTGGGTTTACCAGGAACGGTGTTTAAAATAACACTTGTTCTTTAACCCGATAATAAATAGAATGTGATTTGGGTTTATCGTGGACTGTGTTTTAAATGACATTAGTTCTTTAACCCAGTAACAGGAGTTTTGATGAATCGGTAATTAGATTGAAATGTGAATTGATAATTTAAATTATCAAAATTTGGAAATATTCGAAAGGGGAGTATCACCAGTTTTACTCCTAGCGATAGTTAAATCTTTAATTAGATTTGAACGTGAAATGGTAATTAAATTTGCCGACAACACCGTGGTGTTAGTTATGGGGTAATAATAGTTTTGCTCCATGGGATGAATAGGTTGGAATTGGGAAATAAAATAAATAATTACTTCGGTGTGGATCGCTAATCCCGACTAGTTTGGAAAACCATAATATGGTTTGAAATGATATCCAAAGGAAGATTAAAGAATAAATTTAAAAGAATTTATCTATGATAAAATTAATGGAAAACTTTCAATAGGAGTGTGAATATCTGAATAAAAGAATATTCTGAATTGGAATGAGGCGTATATTGTGTATTATATCACTTGCTGATTAAGATACGCGAGTTATTTCAGAAAGTCCGGGTATAACCCATTCTGAATAACTGATTCGACGACGAGTCGAAGAGATTGAAGACGGTGCAAGACCGACGATCTTCACATCGAATGGATGGGTGCTACTGACGCTCACAATGGGAGTAGCTAACTTGAAGGGGGCTAAAGTAGTAGCCGTCCGGACGTACTTAGAGGTCGACGGATATGCGAGGAAAGTGCCTCCGGCTTCGTTCAGACCTAGAACGGACTTGTAAATGGACGGTGTGTCTGACATTGTATTCCTTTATATTGTATTCGTTGATCTCTGCTAAATATATATCTGTTTGGCAGCGGAGAATTTATTCTCTTGCTTAACGCCCTTCTCTGAGACATAGAGCTCAGAGGTTATATATTGGCAGAAATCAGTGGTACGATATGGATTGATAGGGTGGCATGCTGAGATGCAGTGATCCATACTTTTGTTGAAAAGCAAAGTTTGGTGGATGATGATCAAAGCACAGCTTTAATATAGCACGGCTTTGTGTATAGCGTTGATTCGCGAGCCTCACACCCCGTTATGGTGGTAAACTGATGGTTTGATTAGTATGCTTTTTAGTGGATGGGCACCTTAGTGGTGTCGTGGATTCGGTCGACCGAGATTGAGCTTAGTGCTCAGAGGGATAGGGTAAGCGGTGTTTTCTCTCGCCGAGACGTAAGCCGCAGTGATACTCGATTTCCCAAAAGTGCAGATGTGCATTACGGTGTTTTCTCTCGCTGAGACGTAAGCCGTTGTAGATGGCACTACGCGATCGATCTTTCGAATCAGGAGCCACCATGATGGAAATCCAATTTCCAAATAAGACATTTTGCGGTTTTGATTGTAGAACCTAGTATTGGCGACATGATATATGGGACCCATGCTGTCTATGATTGATACGTTTATATTTGAAATTATTTTCTTCACTTATAGTAATAATATAAGATGAAATTTCGCGTATCAAGCATATTTGGCTATTATAAGGGAAAACCCTATCCTCTGGCTTGCGTTGCATTGTGTGATGGGATCTGGGTCTTATAATAGCTTCATTGTTCTTTATTTAGCATTGCGCTGTTTGTTTTATGCACTGGTATTCTTGGGAGGAAACCCGTTCCGTGTTATACGGCGTGGTCCCTTGATTTACTTAACTTTAAAAACAAAGATTAATAACTGTTTTAGTTCTCACACCAGTCACATGACTGACCCGGAGTTTATTGTTTTAACCTAAACTCTGGGTGCCCCTATTTTCCACATGGGCAGCTAGTAGTTTTGGTTTTGCAGATTTATATTCACAGGATCCTGATTTACAGCTGGAACGATGCTCGAAAAGCTCTGTATCCGTGTATTACTTTCAGTTGTGCTTTGTATTGTTTTTCCGCTACGATGTATTTAAATGTAATTTAAATCTCGATATTTTCTGTGTAATATTAATTCATACTCTGTATATTCTTGTATTCTGATGGAATTGTTGTAATATACAATGAAATGTTCTTCTGTTTGCGTTCTGATTTGTCGGGTTCTCAAGGTAATCCGGGCTTTCCTTCACGGTGAAGTTACGGGCCATCACATTATATGTTATTTTAAACGTTGTTAATCACCTTATTCCAAAGTGTTCCTCTTGCCTAAAAATTTGATTATATATATATATATATATATATATATAGCATTTCTATATATATAGAGAGAGAGAGCATAACATTGATTTTATAAAAATATATGATTTTTATATAAAGAACTTTGTTTTTAAAGTATAAACAACATTGTTTTTAAAGTATAAAGAGCTTCGTTTTTAGAATAAACAACTTTGTTTTTAAAGTATAAAGAGCTTCGTTTTTAAAATATACTACTTTTTTTTTAAAGTATTTGGAACTTTGTTTTTAAAACTATAATGAACGTTGTTTTTAGAATATGAGCGGCTTTGTTTATTTAAAATAAAAATAGCAGGGTTTTAAAAATATAAAAATATAAGATTTTTGGTAGATAAAAATATTATTTTTAGTTAGGTAAAAGTATATGAACATCATATTAAAAATGTGATTTTTTTTAATATGAACAGTGTAGAAAAGACAACGTTGAATATCGGGTCAAACCAAGCTATTCAGAAATGCAGTAATTAAACGGCGGAGTGGATCCCAAAAGTGAGAACTTCTCACTTTTAATTTATTTTCTAGTTGAAATATATACTAGGATGCAGACGGTGCTTAGCAGCACCCGACACCCGTTGTCCACAAACCATGGATGACTTGTTTGTTTAATTGATGTGTGGTGAAAGTTGATTGTGTTAAGTGGAATGGAATAAAATATTTTATAGTTGAAAAAATTTTATAGTTAAAAATATAATTTTTAACGTGTATATAAAATAAATATGAATAAACAAATCGGATGATTTGTTTATGTACACCCATTTGACTGATATTGATTGGGACGATAAATTTTACACATCGCCCAACTGCACAAATAAAAATCTTGTTTGTTGATTTGAAACCCCACACGGGTGTTGGGATGATAATTGGCATACACTAACCCCAATTATTTAGCTGTATGTCGATCGATTGGTTGACAGACTGTGTGAGTGTTAATTATTTATATTTAATGCTTATGCAGTTATGTGGTGCACTCTGAATAATGATTGATTAGTTATGTGTTGAAGAGAATATTCATTTGTTGAATAGAATAACGAAGTTATTGAAAGATATAAAGCCGTATTGAGTAGATTTGCGCCATTTTGACACGAACGATATTTATATTGATTTTATTCATATTTATAATGTATATCAAAAAGGAATTGATTTCAAAATATAATGTTTTGAAAATATTATCATTTATATATCGATGATATGGAGTATTCAATTTTGATTAGAAATTGAATAGGAAGTTGAAATCGTTTTGAAAACGAATTTAGAACGATTTATAAAATACGTTTTGAAAGGAAATCGACGAAATATATATAACATATATATATATTATTATATATAATGGCCTGAATAGAACGCGCCGCGCAGCGGTAGTTCGCGAATTTCGACCATCGATTTCGGATGGATATTACGGGAGATCCGACCGTCGGATTCTCCTAAAACCGGAACCGTTGGGTTTGTATCGAGAAGAGCTTTCTAACAGATATTAGAGATTTGAAATCTAACGGTAGGATTTGTAATTATGTCCAAATCAAATTTGGAAAAGGTCGCTGTAAGTGCAGTTCGATGGCCGTTGATGGAAATCGACTGTACGGGCCTTGATAAAATTATTAAAAATAACAATAATTTGTGTAAGATCATAAGAAATGATTTGGAAAGAATTGGGATGAAAAATTTTATATTTGAAAAGATAAAAATAGATTTTTATTGAAATGAACTAATTTTGAACTAGAATTATAATCCATTTATTTTTGAAATAAATAAATTGGATTTGAAAGGGTTTTAAAAGTAACCAGAATTTCCAATAACTGAATTGGAATGGATTTGAATCGAAATTGTCTTTGGAATATTTTGATGTTGAAATTCGTGATTATACAGATATTGTTATGGAAATTTGAAAGATATATTTATATCGTTATTTGCAATACGATATTTGTTGGTTGTAGAATTTGATATTGAATATAAACCGATATATTTTCTATTTAGAGCCTTTTATTTAATATCAAATGGGGTTTGGGTTGTCGTGAATGGTATTTTTAATAATATTGTTCTTAGACCCAACAGAGTTAAGAAAATCAGAAACTAACTGGAGATTAGTTAAGTTGAATGGTTTCCTGGGTGTTGATCTGATGTTGGTTTCGGCCTTCAAGGTTATTACTTAGGGAATTGTTCACTTGCTAATTTACGGTTAAGGGCTGATGGAATAGAATGTGATTTTGGGTTTATCGTGAACCGTCTTAAAAATGACATTGGCTCTTTAACCCAGTTAAAGATAGGATATGATTTCCCAAGTTAAACAATCATTAATATTAATTTTTGGGAAGATTAAAACCAAGTGGAGTTTTAATGAATCTTTAATTAGATTGAAATGATCGAGAATGGAGTATCAGCAGTTTTGCTCCAGACGATAGTTAAATCTTTAATTAGATTTGAACGTGAATAGGTAATTGAATTTACCAATAACACCGTGGTGTTAGATATGAAGTATTACCAGTTTTACTTCATGGGATGAATAGGTTAGGATGGGGAAATTTAAGCAAATGATTACTTCGGTAAGGTTCGTTAATCCCGACTAGTTTGGATAAATCATAATTTGGTATGAATTGATATTCAAAAGAAGATTAAAGAATAAATTTAAAGAATTTATCTTTGATAAAATTAATAGGATCCTTTCCTAGAGTATAAGAATATTTGAATAAAAGAATATTCTGAATTGGAATGAGGCATATGTTGTGTTTTTGTAACACTCGTTTATTATATACGCAAGTTATTCAGAAAGACTGGGTTTATCCCATTCTGGATAACTGATTCGACGATGTGTCGAGGATGAAGACGGTGGTCGAAGACCGGAGGCCTTCACATCGTTTGGATAATTACTGATGATCTTGATTGGACTGTACACCCAAGAGGAGGGAATTAGTTGGTGATCGTCCAGACGTACTTAGAGATCGATAGATATGCGAGGTACAAGGTGCCTCCGGTTTCGTTCAAACCCAGAACGGACTTGTAAATGGACTGTGTGTCTGACATTGGATATCATTCTGTGTGATTGATGGATATCAGTTGCATGGAGTGGTTTGCCTGTATGGCATGCTAAGATGCAAATGATCAAGGCTTCTGTTGAAAAGCAGAGTCTTGTGGTTGATTGTAACAACCCGCTATTTTTAACGATTTAAATTCCGATTTAAACGATATTTTATTTTGAAAATATTCAATGGTTTTTCATAATAGGAATTTGAAATTTGAAATACGTACATTGAAATGTAGCAGTTGTGAAAATTTCGTTAGAAAATTTGAATGTTTGTCGGTTGCGCAATTTTTAGTGCAAAGCTGCGCATAACAGTTCAAATTTTAGCGATTCTAAAATCTCTCCGAAACCAGTTCGGACAAACATGAAAAATATTCTATTTGTTGTCACGAATCCAACAGAAAAATCCGTTTTGCGAAAATCAGACGTTTTGATCTCCGTTTAATTGTATGTCTGTCCGAATTTTACGTTTAAAGGGGTCCGTAACGCGTTTTTGAATGGAGCATCTTGGCACTGCAAATTTTATACCGTTATGTCCGCCTCGTCGTGCTGATTTCTGCAATATATTCATTTGTCAGTTTCGGTGTTCGTTTCGCGCTGAAATTACGAATAGGCTTGTGCAGTTCATTTTTGAAACAAAGCCATTTGAGTTCGATGTGTCCCTATTTCGATTCAGCATATTTTTCTAACCGTTTTGGGTCTGCAAACCCGGTCTGTAATGTTGGCATGATGCTAGGAAAGACAATAATGTGAATAGTCATATGTTTATAATATGTGAACCATGCATGCATTGTACCACTTTCTTCCAATTTGCAAAGCCATGCGACTTGTTTCCAAACCATTCATGCATGCATTGACAGTAACATAAATTTGCCTTCCACCTTCCATTTTAATTCTCTTTATATACGTTCCATTCCAACATTTACACTTCCATTCATGCATGCAACACAAATTGCCATGCACATGCCTTCATGTTTCCAAACTGGTGCTTTTACTGTCGTTCCATCTGATCATTCCAAAGAGTGTTGCCTTGTTATATATACATATATATATATATATATATATATATATATATATATATATATAAACTGTTTGTTTCCCTTTTAATTTAAAAACCAATTGTTCTGTTCGTTCATTTTTATTTATATCTCTTTAGATATCGTTATCATTTTGATTGGAAAAACTATTCATTTATTTTATTTACAAACACCGTTGATCTTTTTAGGATTGAACGTCCGTTCACTTTCTAAATTTTAATCGGTCGTTATATATATATATATATATATATATATATATATATATATATATATATATATATATATATAAACCTTTGTTTCCCTTTTTATTTTTTTGAAAACCGTTCAAAACTTCGTTACCATCACGTTTGGTTTGTTTTTGAATATTTAAGTTCACACGTTCAATCAGCTTCCAAGGACTATGCGCTTTGCATAAGATTTGTGCCTAATGCACTGAAGCAACGCTCGGAATTTTTCAAATTTCTTTACCGTTCTTTATCTCGTGAAAATAGATAAACGTGGGCACGTTCAACCTATTAGCATTTTTTTGGATCTATTCGCTGATATGTTATGAAAATTTCAAACGATGATTGCACCACTTCCTCCTTTAAGGAACTTCAATGCGTATAATAATACCACACAGAAATAAATAGGGAACCCACTGTTGCTTTTTCTTCCTTACATCTCTGAAGCCATCGTACAGCCTCTCCTTCACCATTTCTTTCTCTTTGCCTGTAGCCTCCCACTCCTACACAAATTTGTCCACCCTCTCTCCACGACATCTCCAGCAAGCTCCGCCCTCACTCAAATGACTTTCGCTAGTGACCGAGTCCTCCTGTGCTTACACCAAGACCAGCCGCAACTTTCCCCTATGCCGATCTGCCACGAGATCCGCACCTCCGACCAATGGCTCCGCCAGATCCTTCTGTCCTCACCCGAAAAGGTGCAACGCCAACGCCTCCACCAAGCCTCCGAGCCAACCCCATCAGCCCTTCCTACATGCCCAGTCCTCCATCCGCTGCACCATCTCCTAAGTCCATCCGACCACCCGCTAGTGCTCTATCCGCCTCGACCAGACCCAGCAGCCGACCCTTCAACTCCAACGTCAAGCCCATCCGAAACCACCCGATCTCGTCATTTACCCCAAGTCCGAACCCGCTGCCATTCCACAAAAATTTTCCAAGCTTCTACCTCCAGAAAGTTGCGTGAGTTTTCTTGTATGCCAGTTGCTTGAGTCGTGTATTTGTTTGTGTGCGGTGTGAGTTTATTTTTTTTTTGTGTGTGATTATGTGGTGTTGTGTTTATATTGTATACAGATTATTATATTAGTTATATATATATATGTGTGTGTGATTTTATATTTGTGCCAGATCTGTGTGTTTCTTGTATGGCGTGAGTAGTTTGTATAAGTCATAATATTTTGTGAGCACACATATTTTATATGTTTTGTATTACAAATATTGTGGGGTGCAAAATATGTGTGTTTTGAGTTGAAATTGTGTGTACATATATATAATATGATTTCAGTGCGTTATACAATTTATAATATTTTGCAGTTTTGGGGTTTGTGATTTCAAATATATATTATAAGATTTACTATATATATTATTTTCGTAATAATTTCATTATGTTGATTTTGTGTTGAGTTTGGTGTTGAGCCCGAAACCGGTCCAAAACCCAATAACCATGCCAACCCATTGAGAAATTATCTGATATTATCCTATAAAATAAATTATATATGGAGCGGTTATTGAGTTAAATCCATTTCGAGTCATGCCTGGATATCGTCGTTTCAATTCTATGTCCATCTGCTTGCTGTCTCCAATCTGTGCCACGAAAGGTGAGTTTATCTCACACCTGACTTACATTTTTCATGGATGTTAGATCAATAATGAACTGTTATATGAAATGTATTGGATTATTAGTAGAAATTGTTTGATTGATATGTATGCACATTTCATATATGACACGATATATTCATATGACACGTAGTTACACTGATGATATATATACTGTGATTGATGCTATGTAATTGTTGTTGATACCCTAGTTTTAGGAAAAATCACTAAGGGTTGAAATGATGCATACCCGAACGAACATTAGAATAGGGAAAAATCGTTATGGGTTGAAATGATAGACCTGAACGATTTTGATGAATTTGGGATCGCGAGTTGAAATGATAGACCCGTAGAAATTTTATAAATTGCGGATTGAAATGATAAATATCCGTATTACTTGACCATAGGGTAGAGAACTATATACGGACACCGTTGGTCATGTTTTCAAAGTTAATTGATTTGAGAAATTTAATTTTATATTAATTTAAGAGTTTTATATTTTATACTTTTAAGATTTTAAACTTAAATTTTATAAATTCTAAATTATATGTTTTAAATGATTTTTGAGTAAACATAGATTTAAATGTTTGTTTAAGATTTTACTTATAATTTTATCTATTTTAAACCATATAATTTATTCATATAAGCATTTTTATTTTGTTTTATTATAATAAATATTTCTTTAAATCTATTTTTATATTATTTTAAACTTATATATGTTTATAATCTATTTCTTATTAATTTTATACTCTTATATATATACATATCTATTTTCAAAATAAATTTTCTTATATATATTTTATAACTTTAATAATAAACTCAAGATGGATAAGTTAGATTTCACGATTTTCGAAGTTTAAAGATGTAAATTTATATAATGATAACTGAATAACAAGTGAACTCATATTAAGTTATGAATTCGAATTGATACGAAATTTTAGTAGAGATGAATGTAAATTGGGTAAATTGATTTATTTTAATTTATAATCGATATGAATTGAATTCAAATTTTAATTGATTAAACATGAATTGGAATATATATATATGTTATATGCGGAATTGGTTTTTATATTGTTTGGTTTGAATTAAGAATTTTGTTAAATTGATGTATAAGAATGGTTTTTAAATAACAATTTGTTTGAATGGAAATATAAGTTTTTGATTCAAAATGTAGAAGTAACAATTTTGAACTATATGACCTGAACTATAAAGTACGATATAATTTGTTTAAATTGAAATGTATTTTTTTGACTTGAATCGTATATTCGAATTCGAACCAAAGTGTTGGATTCAAATGAATCGACTTGAAACGATTTCTTATAAAGGAAAATTTTGAATCATTTGAATGGTTTCGAACTTGAATTTTTGCGAATATAAGCCGAACCAAAAATTATAATCGAAGTTAAAGGTTTTGATATCGATTTAATTGAAAATTGAGATATTTAAGGTATAACTTAAATATAAGTCGATCTGGGATTTGAAAATTGTTATGCGATTTTTGTCGGAAACTTATATAAATCGAAGTTAAATAGTATAATATTTGCTTATACTATATTCAGAAATCTTTTCGATATGGTTTTAAATCGATTTGATTTGAGCGATTCTCGTGAGTATTTTCCAAAATTGAATATAATCGAAGTTAGATATTTAAATTTGATTTCAGATTCGAATATGAGAACTCGTATAAACTATTTTATAAATTGATTTATAAAATAATGACCACGGTGTGAAAAATATAAACGATTGGTTGTTAAAGAGACCGGGATCGGCTATTGTCATACTCTCTGCCAATACCGAAAACCACTTTAACAACTGTATACGCGGTGGAGTTCCAGAATGAAGGGGATGATTTGGCAAACGACTCCATTTTATTTTATTTCATATTAATTACGAAACCCTGACTACCTTGAGTCAGCTTGATGTGGCTAAAACAGGAGCTATGCACGGACCAAGTGAGGTCATACCTCTTATCGAGCACACTTCTTCGATATTATTCTATTACCGTTGAGATTCGATTTGGGCCCTTTTGATTATGGGAGTGTGTATCGAGGTGGACGGTAGTTGCTACTATGCGTTACCACCAGTCCGGCTCTGCAAACGGTGAATCCACACTAGCATTCCTTGCGTGCCTTGTCACATGCCTTATACGGGCCCACTACAACTTTGTTTTGTACTGTTTTATATAGAGTGCCCTCTGATCAACCTCCAGTTTACGGAGGAATTATGGTACTGTATATACTATAGGAATATATAAACGGTGTAAGGGTAATCATGGTAATCCCGCTTACGCTATTTTGATATTTTTACTTTACTGATAGACACTATTATATATAGCGTATTATACTATATAGTATTAGTTTAACGGATCCTTAGAGGATGATGATCCCAAACATCCTTTAAGTTACTGATTGCATTTCATCGAACATTTCTTTTGAATTGATTTACTTCCATGAGAATGTTAGTCCTGATCCGAGTTGTTTTGTTTTGCATTATTGCTCGGGTCAGATCGAGTATATCAGTTTTCGAGATTCACCTTTGGAGTTTGGAGCTTATATTGGATTTTTGCTCACCTATATCTACCTGTTGATCAGTTCTTCCAGTTATCCAGTTATTTTTGCCATTCTGTCTCAGATTGTTATCTGTTATTTATTATATTAGACTTCTGCTGTATTATTTATGTAAACTCTGATGTAAAGCTTCATGAATTACTATTGTATTTTAAAATTTTCCGCTGTGAGAAATTATATTACTCTGTATCTGTGTCTGTGATCTGTGATTTTATGATTTATTCTATTTACCTCAGAAGCTAATAACAATCTGTTGTTTTGGACGTTTCGAGTTGACATGTTTTGTCGATTCGGCACGGTAAAAATGGCGGGCCGTTACATTGATGATCAAAGCACGACCTGTGTGGCACAGCTTTGTGTAACGTTAATTCGCAAGCCTCACACCTCGGTTGTGAACCAGAAATGGGAGAGGACATCAAGGAGAGCATGTGTTTCCTTCTAGTTAGGGTGGTGTCAGTGACCTACCAGCCCTGATATTTATATTATTTTCACCTGTGTGGTTGTTGGATTACGAGGCGCCTCGGATATATCGGTGACTATGTGGAGCCGATGGAGTCATTTGGCTCGTTTACGCCCCAAAGGGCGGGGAAACACAGTGTTCAGGCATTTTAATCCACATAGGTGGACCGACCCTGACGGTCTAAGGGCTCACCTGTGTCTGGGTCCTGAGGCTCGGGCTAGACAGTCTCGAATTCGGTAGAGGACGATCCCTTGCCTCGATTCACAGATTGAAATCCAACTTCCAATACGTGACTTTGCGGTTTTGATTGTAGAGCCTAGTATTGGTGACATGATATATGGTACCCATGCCATCTATGATTGATACTAATGATTAAAATTGTTTTGACACTATACACTTATAGTAATAAAAGATGAAATTGTGCGTATCAAGCAATCTTTGGCTATTATAAGGTAAAACCCTATCCTTCGGCTTGTGTTGCATTGTGTGATGGGACCTGGGTCTTATAATAGCTTCATTTTTCTTTATTTAGCATTGCGTTGTTGTTTTATGCACTGGTATTCTTGGAAGGAAACCCGTTCCGTGTAGTACAGCGTGGTCCCTTGATTTACCTTACTTTAAAATAAAGATTAATAACTGTTTTAGTTCTCACACCAGTCACATGACTGACCTGAAGTTTATTGTTTTAACCTGAACTCTAGGTGCCCCTATTTTCCACACGGGCAGCTAGTAGTTTTGGTTTTGCAGATTTATATTCACAGGAACCTGGTTTACAGCTGAAATGATATCCGGAAAGCTCTGTATCCGTATATCTCTTTCAGTTGTGTATTGCATTATTTTTCCGCTGCAGTAATGTATTTAAATCTCTGATATTTCTCTGATGTATAATATTGATTCATACTCTGTATATTCTTGTATTTTGATGGAATTGTTGTAATTAACAATTAAATGTTCTTCTGTTTGTGTTCTGATTCGTCTTGTCCTCAGTATAATCCATGATTTCCCGTAAGGGGAATTTCGGGTCGTTATAACAGTCTAGAAATATTGGCGCGAGCCTGTTGGTCAAAATCTTAGAGATGACTTTATTCAAGAAGTTACAGAGATTATTCGATCTAAAGTCAAAGCAGAAACGAGGGTTTCCAGATTTAAAAATGAGCATAAGGTTAATAGAAGTCCAACTCTTGAGGGTCGATCATCCAAAGTAGAAAATTTGGATCGCTAGAGAGAAATTCTGATGAATTGTCTGCCCCCGATTATAAGTTCACGTTGACCACGGCTTACTCAGGCGCAACAATAGAAAGCCTCATTGAAATCATCAGGGTCGCTAGCGCTGCCTTTACGGAGAGAGAAAATAATTGAACAAATTTCCTTTAACGAGGAAGCCCAAAATAGCCATGTAGCCTCAGAAGGAGGAAAAAGGCAAGGGATATGAGAAATCCAAACATGATCAGAAAGATTGGTCGAAGGACACTACATAAGGGACTGAAAATGGGAAATGATGGTCTCATCCACCTCAACCGAGGACGAGGCCAAAGATGGATCTGAACGAAAAAACTAATTGACATAGATCATTTTATTTTTCTTTTTAATGGAAAAATGAAAGAATTTGAGTTAGAACCACTATCGCTGACCCATTTGATTCCGGCTTCCAGACGAAGAAAGCGAGACTCAATGCGTGGCTCGAAGTTAAAAGCGGACTGAACTTAGACCCAACCGGCTTTGTTAAAGGCCAAAAGATCAACATCGAAGGAAGCTTCCGCTAGAATGAGTGCTTCCTTCGTCGGACGAACCCAGTCAAAAATATTCTTAAAGATATGAATGCTCCATAGCTTGAGACAAGATTTAAGACGTTTGAGCTAAGATAAAAGACAGTGACGGGATCATCTAAGGTTGTTAAAACCTAGGAATTCTTAGTTGGACCCAGTAAGGAGCGATGGAAGATCCACATCGACTGAAACCGAAACGAGGTAGGCCAAGAAGAAGAGTATGCAGTGCATTTCAAAATCATAGGGACATGTCCGAGCCAGCACGGTGGAGATGTTCGATCGAAAAGGAGAACAAAAAACTCAAACCGTCGAAACCGAAAACTCAAGACGAGATAGGATCCTATTGGATCCTTCTTCGTTGTTTAGTTGTTACACCAAGTAAAGACATATCCAACAAATGGAACGATCCTTCTTCGTTGTTTAGTTGTTACACCAAGTAAAGACATATCCAACAATTGGAACATCGGATACGTCTAATACATGCCTCCTAGCGCAAAGAAGACGGTTAAAATTAACGCATAGCCTTCTTCAGAATTTTTAGACTTGCATTAGCAAATGATTAAATCAGTCAGACTGTAGCTTTCAGAAGAAGAAAAAGGAATCAAGTTTAGATTTTAGTACGACTTCCTTCATTTCGACTAATTACGACTTGCACCAATAAAAGACAACGACCGACTTGCAGACATCATACAATAGCAAACATCTAAAGAGCAATTCCAGAACGCCCTCAAAGATTACAAACACAGAAAGCATACATAAAACGCTACGACATAAAAGAAACAGCAACACATATCATACAGGAAAGTTCTTTCAATTCAGACACAGAAAGAACAACAATCATCCTCTCATCTCTCTTTGCCGAAGGCGTCACATTCACCACACGCAACGCCTCTCATTTGTACTCCAAAATCATATTGTTTTCAGGAGCTAATCCAACACAGGCCCTCAGTATGTTCTCAAGCATCGCCCTCTGCTTCGATAGCGCATTCACCACCGGTGTGCCTGGAGGTACCTGTTCCCATCCAAATTATTCAACTATTAACTCGAAATTAAAACGAAGTCCCGAATCAAAATTTGTATTTTACTTACTAGAGGAGCTTTGGTGAGGTAGCTAAGGATGGTAGCCACTGGGTGGAAAGAGTGGAATTTCCCCTGCAAAAGTCGAACATGAAGCGCACTGTCAATTGCACATGCTTCATAAACATAGCACTATCTACAGCAAATGTAAAATTACTTCTCCTTCAGCCTTGAGCTGAATCCTAGTACTGAGCTCTGCGAGAAGGACCAGATCGAGAATAATGGGAGCAGCCAGCAGTGAGTCTTCGCAAGTGTTGTGGAGAACGATCGTGCTTTTACCACCCATGAATATCTCCGACATGTACTCATCCATCGCTCTTTTACTGTCTCCCACATACGGCACGTACTGTATGTACACAGTAGATGATCAAAAACAGACTCATTTATCGGTTCATAGTGTTATGAGTGAGAGTAATGCATACCTTGATTACAACAACATGATCAGGATGTTCACCAGGTTCATACAAGATGCCATTGCTTGAGACCATGTCATCAACAACATTGCTCTTGGATATCTCCTTTGATCTGAATGTTTGTGGAGCAGAAAGGTTCATTCCATCATTGTTGCCTAGATGGTTGTAGCTCACAATTGAAGTTGGCTGCATATTACAGAGTTTATTTCATTAATTACACAAACGCTGAGAATGGCTGATTGGCTATCTTAGAGATTTACCTTGATACCCGCCCCAACTAGAAAATCGACCAAGACAGACTTCATCTTGGTCTGCCCACTCTTGAAATCATCACCACCAATAAGGCAGTTTCTCTGAATTGCCATCTCTATCAAACCTGCACATGTACATAACTACATGAATACAACACAAGAAAAAAATTGTCTAAGTTGGCCTTAAAGTTAATCGGCATACCGGGCACAAAGGTGTTTTGCGGGCTTCCATTGATGTAAGGAACATTCTCCATAACACAAGCGATTCCGTAAAGAGTAGAGGGAGATATCTCATGCTCATCTTTTTCCAAAGAAGCCATGAGATTCTCCATGGTATCATTCAGTCCAACTACCACATTGCTATACCTTTCGGTGTTTGCAGTCCAAAGTACGACTACCTTATCTACTTTATTCTTCTCCTTGAATTCCCTATGTATCAGGCATGTTGTTCAGCGTTATAGGAATTAAGAAGCATGTAAGAATTTCATTTCTTACTACCTGATGTCTTTAACAATTTGTTGGACTTGCTCCTTTTTGGTGCCCTTAATGACATGATTTGCACGTGCGCCTTGATTAGCTGCAATAAAGTCGGGATCGAAGATTCCGGGAAGAGGGACCATGGATTCCATGTAGGGCCTCAGCTGTTTTTGTAGGTCTATGTCAAGAACTTTTGCTCTTGCCATTGCATCTGCCATGTTCATGTCACTTATGTCCCATCCACCAAACACTATGTCGTCTGGGTTTACCTGCAAAAGTTACAATTTTCTTTTACATTCTGTTGGCATTGCGTTGTAGGAACGACTAAACATTTACTAATAGCTTGCGCCAAATTTAGATTGTTTGGCATAAAACATCCACATATTTAACATTCCCCGGCATCTTATAAATCTTCAGAACGTCCATATAGGTGATTTCTATAAATCAACTGCAGGGACAGCCAAAATTCTGAGTTGAAACCGACGTATTTCATCGAACAAGGTAACAGAAAATTGCAGATTAAACTCATGACAAAAGACATGCCCTCTTTTACGCTTCAGAACGTCCATATGGTTGAAATCAACATGCCCTTTTTTTTTTTTTTTACTAATTATTAGAAATGAATCCCCTCAGGAGATATATGAATGAATCTTGCTTTCCTGATTATTCTGACCAAATTTAGTTTCTTGCTGAATACTGATAACTGGAGACAAGAACTACTGTCCAAACTGGCTAAGCCACTTGGACATTTGGCAAGAGGTCATGGATTCAATTTCCGTAGCAGGATTCAACCCACTAACCATGTAGCATGTTACATATAACTTGAACTTACATATAAAGTACCAAATTTCAAAAGAAAAAAAAGTTGATAATTGGATAAACATATTCCACATAAAAATCTGAAAGTGTGGCCAGACTTATTGGCTTGGAGCATTATAATACAAAGGGATATTCCTTACTCACCACATAATATAAATTCGAGAGGATTCACTTCTAGATGATTTCAACCATTCCCTTTTCACAAGTACACGAAAAATTTAATATCTAGAAGAGCTTTCCCTTTCAAATAAGGAACTAACAACCTTAATCAACTGTTGTGGACATTATATAGTAACGCTACCACGTTCAGTCACAAACATCATGGCTTTACATAGAATAAAAAATGAATCCAATTACACAAATATCCATTTATGCGTTGTAAAGTTAATCGCATGCAATTATTAAGTAATTAACTCTAAAAAGTTACCAGTAAAAGCCTTTAAAACACGCCTTTCAAAAACTCGTCCAACTAATACGAAACCATGTCATGTGCAAATCCAAGTTTGTAATTGTATTAAAACGACATAGAATAAAAGCATGAACCAGCTCTACCTAGCTCAAATCATATGTTTATAGCATTCTATTACTAATTAATTAGCCCACAAAAATTACCATCGGTAAAAGACTCTTAAATGGAGCATAAATTTCCTCTCCGTTGAAAGATCCAACTCTAATTGCCGATGCCTGCGTCAGCGATCCAAAGTAATTGGCTCTTTGAATCTTGTCCTTAGTTGCCCAGGAAATCCCTCTGTTATTTTTCATGTTACCCAAATCTTAGTACATACAACTATCTGAACAATAGTTTGAACAAAGAAATTAAGAAACTCACTCTCTGTTTGCAATGACACCTGCAGTAAGTGTAGACCCATTGTTACCTCCCCATCCCACAAGCATCACCCTTTACGTCCAAGGTTATCAACATCAAAAACGATACTCTCAAATCAACAAATTAGGTTACAAAACGAAAACAAATCAAAAATAAAATGAAGTAATTACCCAAGCTTAGGAACGTGCACGTCAGTTCTGAAGTTGTACTGAACAGTTTTGGGCTTAACGATCCACTGATACGAACCATTTCTGCTTTCATGAACCAACTCCGTCGTCTCGTAATTGTAGATCGATTCGATCTCGTCCTCTCCATACTTCACATTTGGACTCTCGACCTTGAAGTTTTCGATGAACATTCTCGAAAAAATCGCTTAACAAAGATCGAATCAAAGGAAATAAGTATGAAGGTGGGTTTGCGTTGCTCTAGCCTCAGGGCTGTGTGTCGTTATTTATAAACAGGCGGGTGTGCACGTGGCGGAAGCGGAGTGGCTGGAGCTCCTCGTGGAGTGAGTGCATGCAAGGAAGTGATGTGGGCGGTGTGAGTAAATTTGCGGGGGTGTAAACAGAGGAGGTGGGGCCGGCGCTGTTGGACTAGTGGAATTGGGAGATTGCGCCAGATGGACCATCTGGAAAACGCGCCATGAATTGGACGGTCGGATGATGGATTTACTGTTTCTATGTAACTCAATAACATGGTTTCGCATGCTTGAACGTTGAACGACTTGCAAAAGTACGAACGACATGTGAATATATCGTGAATATATCTAATTTAGAAAAATAAGTTAACACATTAATATAAATTCATTTTTAAGAATGAAAAGTAATTTATACCTACATAGTCTTATCACATTTCTGTCTTTCCCTTCGATCTTTCGTCATTTTCTTCGTCGATTCAATCTTTTCATCTTTCGTAATTAATGTTGGTACCTCAAAATACAAAATGAGCTAAGTGGTCTTAAACCTGCAATGCTGAGGTTCTAGACACATTTAAATAGTACTATGCGCTGACAATTTAGATTAGAGGTTAGAAATTAAGAGTAAATGTTGTTCATTAGCGCAAATATGACTAGGTGTTTGATAGAAAGTAAAATAAAAGTGGTTTAATTTTTAATTTTATTGATTGATTAATAATATAAATTTTTATATAATATCTGTTATATTTAGCAGTTCACATTTCAATTAACAAGCGGCAAATTTAAATTCAAATGCACCTTCTACCATAAGTTCAACTGCATATTCAAACAAACTACAAAATTTAGACCAAAAAAATAATTTTAGAATACAAATTTTAATCATTCTTGTAATATACAAATTTGTTCCACAAGAATCTACTTTTTCCTGCTCTTTATAAATAATAACAAGAGAAATGGTAAGATAAGAATGAAATACATAGTTAAGTTATCAGGAAGCTCCTGAGAGATGGATTACGTTTCAATTCACTCGTATGCAACATCATCGGAATCTAGCTTTTTCATACCTCTCTGAAAATCCTTATTGAGAAATAACTAGGTAATCACATTAATGTTGTTCTAGTTCAACTTCATGCACCGTTCGCGATAAGCCAGAGCTTCAGCATATTTACGTTTGTATGCAATGGTGCTTCATTGCCTTTAGAGTAACATGACGACTTACCGTGTGTAACACCCCGTGTTTTCTGTGAACGTATAGGTAACAAATCAGAGGATAATTAATTTTTAAAATAAGAATCAAGTAAAACGGGTTGCGACATTGCGTTCGTCTCGGAATTCTGCTTGGAAACGAGTCCGATTTTGCAAGAATCGGAGTCCGTATGAGGGAGATATGACCCTCTGAAGTTTCAGAAATATTCAGAATCGAAAACAGCTCGGAATTCAAATTCAAAAATTCGAATTCAAACCCAGAAACCCAAGTCGACTGGGGAGTCGACTAGGCAGTCGACCCCCCAGGACCCAGGTTGACTGGGGAGTCGACTGGGCAGTCGACCCCCCAGACCAGGTCGACTGGGCAGTAGACCTGGGGGTCGAGCCCTGGTCGAACCTGGTGCGTGTGTGTGCGATTTTGAAGGCTGTGACGTGTTTGGACGGACCTGATAAGTTTTAGGGTTAATCTGAGGGCCCTAAATGAGTTCCTACACCTATAAATACATCGTAAGACCTAGCCTTCTCTACACACAATTCTATTCTGCTTCTTCTCTGCCTCTGTTCTAAATAAAAATAAAAATGGCGTCGCTACTCTGCTGGAATCAAAACTAGAAGTTAATCAACATCAACCTAAGCAACTCAATTCAAGCTAGAGATTAAAGCTTTCAACAACAATTAAAGTTCTTTCTTTAATCCAACCAAGGCAAGTGCAGTTATTTTCCGATATAAACGTTAATTCTGATTGTGACATGAATTGTAAATCTGAATCTGAGGTTATATCTGTTCTGTTCTGTTTAGATCTTATTTTGTATCTCTTTCCTCTTTCTGTTCTATAGCCAGGCTACCACGAGCCTGAGCCGATCTCATAAGAGATTAACATACGCTAAAATGTTTGGGACAGAAAAATGAATGATGCATAAATTGGGCATGACCAATAGGTGACTAATTTGAGGAAAGAACATGGACTGTAGCTAGAACATAAATCTGAGATACATGACTGGACATGTTATATTTATAACATAAAGGGGTATTGAACATATGATTTGAGGACACGACATAAAAAGGCATATAATTGGACATAAATATAGACTGTATTGAACATATGGCTTGGGATAAAGAGAATATGGCTTACGTATAAAGATTTACATTAAAGTATGATATCTATTAAATGTAAATAAAACACCTAAGTAAGGGATCTTTGGGATATAGGACATGCATAGTAATCGATGGCTATATTTGGTATAATTTATATATGGATCTTTTGTACTATGCAAGTTTAGTAAAAAAATTGAAACATACGATATATGGTAAATTATGACCATAGTCTGTGCTATGTAAATTTAATGCAAACATGGGGTATATGATCATATTGTGAATCATGACA